>OX346265.1:0-657500 GCA_947049275.1 Epinotia bilunana
TTTACCTACCCAATAGTAGAAGATATAGGTGTCATAAGAAGCAAAGAAGATATTCTTTGTGTATTACCTCAGCCTACTATATAGGTATCTCACACAAATTACACAAATACGGTCCTTGCACATACCTTCCAATTTATACAATTGAAAGGAAGTAAATAGTTTTTTATTTTACAAGCGTTTTAACACAACACTGTTCATCTAATCAAAAAACCATTCAATCTTCCCCCACCTTACCTTACACCTAATTGGTCTACAGAAATATTTAAGATAACAAAGGTTCAAGATACCAATCCGACAACTTATTTATTAGAAGATTCGAGGTCTAGGCCGATTTTAGGAGCATTTTATGAACACGAAATTCGAAAGACTTTATACCCTGAGGTATACCTTGTTGAAAAAGTTTTACGAAGTAAAGGAAATAAGGTGTATGTAAAGTGGTTAGGGCTGCCTTCAAGCGAAAACAGCTGGATAGAAAAGACTAATCGTTTGTAGGCTAAAAATGCTAGTGCAGTATTTAAACATCTATTGTTTTTACTTGTACTCAGTTGTATACGAATCGTCGTACTATAAAGACGGCATTGAAAGGTTAATTACAATAATCATGAACAAGAATCAAAATAATACCAGTAATATAAATATGACGAAAAAAAACATATTGCCAGCTTCAAAAGTAAAAACTGGTCCTGGTTTAAAAAAAACATTTAATAATATTGTTTCTCATACCAAAAAACGTATTCGCAAATTAAAGCCCAAGTGCAAAAAACTTTTAGCAGAACTAGCGTATACAGCAGCTCAAGAACTGGTCTCTGACGACTTACCTATAAAACTACCGAGAGTAATCCCAGTGCCTAAAACCGGAGGATTTCTGCCATTTTTGCGGGATTGTCTGCCGCCGGTAGTTTAGCAGGAGGTATCGCTGGAAAGCTGTCAATGACTATAAGTTAGCTAAAAAAAATTTAGACGAATTCAAAAAGCATAATCTGAATATGGAAGCACTGTGTATTGGAAAAGGATTGCATCTTAAGCCATACAAAAATGGACTAGGAATTTATGTTACAAAGAAAAAAAACTAATTACTCGGCTACCCAAAAGAGCGTTAACTAATATTGATATTATGAAGTACTCTAAAAACATGCCTTTTTTTCGCGGTGTGTTTATGAGAGATGAATTACCAGAATTCCCTTTACCGCTAGAATGTGGGGTTATCAATTTAGATTCTTCTAAAAATTCTGGTACTCATTGGGTAGCCTATGGAAAAATAAATTATTATATTGAATACTTTGATAGTTATGGCAATTTAAAACCACCGCAGGAGTTTGTCAAGTACATGGGAGATAAAATTCATTACAATTATGATAATTTACAGGGAAACAATTTGTATAACTGCGGTCATTTAAGTTTAAAGTTCCTTACCTCATTTTGGGAGAGAATTAATTAATTACCTACACATGACGTAAAGCTTCTCAACAGATGACAATCAAATAAATAGAAAGGTGTGTTTGAGCAGCGTACATACACACAACAGCAGCAGCAGCAGCGTACAACGTATTGAACATTGTATGTTTTACTTTCGAATCTACGAAATTCATAAATACCGCTAATTAAAAATGACTGTTTTCAATAAAAACTCTGTTCATAATAGATCTCCTGATATTTCACGCCCAGTATCGAAAGATAGAAGACGTGTAAGAGCAACAAAGGCGATTACAAAAAAGAATAAGATTTTTTTACGTTCACTCGGTTTTAAAATATAAAATGTTACAAATCGCAGATTTACCACATCATGACAATTCCATTGAAAGCTATGAAATTCATAGCTATAACCCTTACAGTAACAGTTTCAAAGAAAATGATGAAATAAGGATACCAATACACCAGCAAGATGTTTATGTTCTACCTTCAGCTAGCTCCATTTACATTGAGGGATGTGCAAGTACGACTACCACAGACGCGACAGGGAAAACAACAGCGAAAAAAGTTAAATTTATAAACAATCCAATATTGTTTTTGTTTCAAAATATCAGATACGAGCTGAATGGTGTTGCAATAGATAACATTAAAAATGCTGGAATCACAACTACAATGAAATCTTATATTTCAATGAATGAAGGAGAAAGTAAAAATGCAGCTTTATGGGGTTGGAAATTAGATGGAACCAAGGCAACAGATGTCCATTTTACGGCTGTAATACCCTTAAATAAAATATTAGGATTCGCTGAAGATTATAATAAAATACTCATCAATTGCAGACATGAACTTATATTACAAAGAAGCAGTTCTGTTTCAAACAGTGTGATAGCTGAGAAAAACGAAAATATAAATATAGACATAACAAAAATCCAGTGGCGTGTACCGCATATTAGAGTTTCTGATCGCGAACGACTTGTGCTACTAAAACATTTAGAAAAAGATCGACCTATACAGTTAGCCTTTAGGAATTGGGATTTATATGAATATCCGTTATTACCTACGGCAACAAAGCATTCTTGGTCAATTAAAACTGCTTCTCAACTGGAGAAACCGAGATTTGTTATATTAGGACTGCAAACTGACAGAAAACTCAATACAACAAGAAGTTCAGCTTTATTTGATCATTGTAACATAACAAATGTCAAATTATTTTTGAATTCGCAATACTTTCCCTATGACAGTCTTAATTTAAAGTTTGATGAAAGTAAATATAGTATATTATATGAGATGTATGCTAATTTTCGTCAGTCATATTACAACGCTTGTATCGAACCGTTGTTGGATTTGAATACATTCTCGCAAACTGCTCCACTTTTTGTTATCGACTGCTCAAGACAAAATGATTCAGTCAAAACTGGACCAGTTGACGTGCGTTTAGAAATTGAGTCAACAGAAGACATTCCAGAAAATACAACTGCCTACTGTCTGATCCTAAACGACTGCCTCGTTGAATATAAACCGCTCAGTAACATAGTTCGAAAACTATCATGAATGCCGTTGTGGATGTTCAAGGTTTTAAAAGTGAAGACAACAAATTTATACCAAAAGAAATAGCAATTTTATGTGATAATCGTATTCTTGTTTTGTTGATAAACCCTCCATATCCATTCTATAACTTGACAGCGAAGGAACGTTTGCAGGTGGCATGGGTAGAAAGAAACGTTGGAATTTTATGGAACGAAGGCTTTGTGCCTTACTTTACTTACAAGCTTTTGATATTGGAATATATCAAAAATAAAAAAATATACACCAAAGGCTGTGAAAAGGTGATGTGGCTAAAATAAATACTAGGGACCGATAATATTTATAATTTGGAAGAATACAATTGTCCTAATTTAAAAACCCTGTATAAAAATTATTCAACATCGCCGGATATTCAAATCTGTATTTACCATAGTAATATATGTGCCTTTAAAAATGTAACTTGCTTGAGAAAATGGTGTATAACAAATAATATTTTTTTCAAATAAAGAAAGCATATACAGGATTAAACGTAGATGACTATTATGTAACCTTAATACCTATCTCCTAGTGTTTCCTCCTGGGCGAACTATTGCTTATTTAATGCACGAATAAATCAGTTCACAAAAAAAAACCCCAGTGTATTTTTGAACATCATTGGACAGATCTGCCAGATAATATGCATTAGTTAAAAAGAAATTGTATGTGCCGCATCAACTCGATCGCTCCGCGATCGAGTTGATGCAGCACATACAATTACTACCTACTTATTACATACACACAAACAACATTCACACACCCACTTTTACTCAAGATCAAGGCACACTGCGGTATCGCAGGGAACGAGCTTGCCGATGCGGCGGCTAAGGCTGCGGCCAACCTAAAGAAGACACCGGATTACAAAACAATACCAATATCCAACATAAAGTTTAGATTAAAACAGATTGCACAGCAGGCGGCTGAACGACTATACAACTCCCCCAACAATTGCCTATACACAAAGAGGATCTTCGCCGATCACGAAACAATAACTTTTGAGACTACTCAGTTCATTTCTAATCACGGTTTTCACAAAGAATACCTTCATAGATTCAAAATAACGAACAACGACCACTGCCCGTGTGACGACACATCGACGCAGTCCATCCAGCACCTAATTAAAGACTGCCCTAGATTCAACTCTAGAAGACTCGACTACGAGATAACATGCACCATGCTAAACATTAACCAAAGCAACCTAGAGGAAGTCCTCTCCAAACAGACTACAGCAGAGGCCTTCCACAGCTTCTACAAGCACATTGTTAAAAGACTGAAAAGTTCAAAGGAACATAATACTATATTCTTCCTTTTCTCTACTATCGCACTATTACTATATTTTACATATTTTCACTTAAATATATACCTCTAAAATATATACATATATAAAATAAATATAAACATAACCCAACTCACCTTTGCTTGCTGAGCGAACCCCGGTGGTTGGCTCAGCAAGCAGAGGTGAGTTGGGTTATGGGAGCGGCAGTTACCGTTCCTCAATATCCACTCCAACTCCCACGTCTTTTGCTCACAACAATCTGCACAATAAAATCTACCCCACTCGATAGGTAAACTACACAACAAAACCCAAGTCTAAAACAATAACTCACCTCACCCATTCACCCAACTCTAAATTAATATAAAGATAAACCTATAAGTTATGTAATTGAAATTGTATAACTAATATAACTAATTATAGACTCCTTAACTCAAAAAATCTTTAGAATTTAAGATTAGTAGTTAAGAAATATGTATGCTACTTTTAAAAAAATAAGTGAAATAAACAGATTAAATTTTAATTTTTTATTTTATTTTATTTTATTAAAACACTTCCAAGGGCAACGTGTATACCGTACCGCACTGCGCTCTTGGATCACACAACTCTGCACTGGGTGGTGGTTTTAGTCCATAGGCGACTGGGCAACATCCCCAGTTGAGTCGGGCATGCTACGGGACCGGGCCGTAGTATCCAATGAGGATCTCCACCACCCACGCCTGAAATAATACGCACGATCTACACAGCAGCTGTAGAGCCGACAGTGCTGTATGCTGCGAGCGCCTGCGCACCGGCCGCTCAGACGCTGTGTAAAGCCTACCGCACGGTCTCCTTGAAAGCTGCACTGCTGTTGGCTGGGATGCTGCCACTTGACCTTCGGGTCAAGGAGGCTGCTTCCTTGTATGAAGCAAAAAAAGGGGCACCAATACTGGGGGACCGTGAGGTAGAGCAGATGACACCAGCGCTCGAAATGCCTCACCCTGCGGAACGCAATCAGATTTAAGTCATTCGCCTAACGACACAGGACTATGTCCAGGCCAACAGCGACTTCGAGGCCCGAATATACACGGATGGCAGTAAAATTTATGGCAAAGTAGGAGCTTCGCTATCCATTTGGAGCAGAGAGACAGAGACAAAGGTCCGCAAGCTTACCCTACCTACATCCTGTACGGTGTACCAGGCGGAGCTCTTGACTCTCTGTGAAGCGACAAAGGAGGCTATTAAACATAAGGCAAAAACGGTTGGAATATATAGCGACTCAATGGCGGCCCTCCAGACGATCCAAAACCATAGTTGCCTCCACGCCCTCGCAGTCGAAGCCAGAGACGACATAAGAACTATGTCTCTCCAGAACAGAGAAATTTCTTTGTTCTGGATAAAGGCCCACGCAGGATTGGAGGGAAACGAGAGAGCAGATCAACTAGCGAAGGAGGCCGCCATAAACTCCAGAAAACGACCGGAGTATGACCGGTGCCCGATCTCATTCGTCAGGCGAGAAATCCGTATGTCAACGCTTGACGAATGGAATCGAAGGTATAGATCAAGCGACACAGCCTCGGTCACAAAGCTGTTCTTCCCAGACGCGGTGGCGGCCTATAGGACAATCCGGAAGATTAAAACAAGCAATATCAATACGCAAATTATGACCGGTCACGGTGGGTTCTCCGCATACTTGCATAGATTTAAGTGTAAAGAGGACCCATCGTGCACCTGCGATCCGAATACGAGCTGAAAAGACTTGTTCTGGAAATGAAAATTGACAAGAAAGTAACGGCTGAAAATATAAAACATATACGAGTAATGTCGAGTAACAAAAGGGAAGAGTTTCTAAAATATTCAGTGTGCATAACAAAACAAGTAACGAAAAGAAATTCCACAAGATAAGTAAATATGTTATCGTAATATAATAAGTATATTAATTAATAACATAGAATAAAGTAGATAGATAAATAAACGTATGTAAAACACACATGAATGTATAATGTGTACAAAAGTAAAACTGAGAAAAAATGTTGATCAAGATGTAAAAATAAAAACAACAGCATGAAAATTGTTATATGTAGAAAACAGGAACAAGAAAGCCTGAACTATGTAAAACTTGTAAATCACATGTGAAATGTAAAAGTTAGAATTAAGCAAAAGCTGTAGATAAGAGGAAAATGTAAATAAATATTACCCGTGTCGTGTTAAAAATCCCCTAAACAAATAAATAAAACAATAGTCGGATAGGTATATAGATGGGAGTCCCACCCATAAAAGTAAGAAAGACGATGAATGCTAGAAAGAACTGTATGAAGCATGAAAGTACGAGAGGTATAAAAGCGAGAACTGGAATGAAATGGAAATTAGATACAGAAAGATTCCACCCACCCTTATGGAGGTAGACAGAAAAAAAAAACCAAAGCAAATTGTTTATATTTACAAAAATCCATAATTATTTTAAAAGATAATACCGTTTTTATGTATAGAATACATTTTTAGCACTGGTATCACTGCTGTGATACACCGGGGTTGTGCATCTTTGGGTTGCTTACTATTTTTATTTCTTAATGCGAATGGCAAATAATATCGGTAGCTATATTTTTATTTTATTTGACGCCTGTCCTGTCACCTCCCTCGGCTTCTAACATCTGTTACGAACGTTTGAGTGCTCTCTCTGTGATTGGTTTCCAGTGCTATTCTGTCAAGTTTTCATTGTTGTTACGTTTTTCGTTGTTGTTACGTTATTACTGTTGTTAAGTTCATTGTTATGTGTCCTTTGTGGTGGTTCGTTGTGCTGTGGTGGCAAGATGGACGAGTACCTCTCGGTCAAAGGATACTTTGTCTCCAGTGAAAAAAAAAGACCCCGTCTTGGCCCTTTAACGGAGACAGAAAACATTAAACGTTTATCATACGTGGCCAAAGGATAAATATTGGTGTAAAGTGGAATGTGCGAAAGAGGCTGCTGCTATAAACTATATTATGTCCTTTTATTTCACATGCATCACACAGGATCTCTACTTTAGATCTCTAAATATATTACGTCGAAACGGCCTCCAGGAAAAACTTGTATAATCGTGGGCGTGATGAGATGATTTAGGGATTTTAGTGTTGGTTTCTCTTAAGATTGATTGTAACCGTCCCGCCACAAGCAAAACTTGACTGCGTACTGGATTTAGCTGAAGCACACATTTTAAACATCTTTTTGTGGTTGAATTGACTCGCCCACCTGTGACTATGTCGCCGAATCTCGGACTGTCCATCACATATTATAGAAATGCCCTGGTAACCCAGAAGACCTGTTTTCCTTCACAATTGACGCGACTAAATGGCTAAGAACCTTGAATATCAATTTGTGACACATTTGACGTATATATTTCTATTACTTTAAAGATATTTACCCACTGGATCGTATCATACCCGTAACAGTACCGTCACATGCCAAAAAAAATAGATGTGACGCCCACTATTCCGTTCTGTCACCGGCTAACATCAGAGCGTGCCATGCCAGACCGTCAGGCTATTCCCGCTGAAAATATGTTGCATGTAAGCTCCGTGCATGAGACGTGTCGCCTGCACTCCGCGGTTGCTACGGGTTCTGCCAGACCGCGTATGTTCCGCTGGAGTCAGACTGGTCAGTAGTTCTCATGAACTGCTCATGCAGTCCATTAATGCAACTGCGCAAGTAGAATGTCTCTTTCATTTTAGCGTTAAGGTATATATATATATATACCCAATATTCTCACTACGTTTTTCGTTCTCTTCGAGGACCGTGACTCCAGCAACGTTGTAATTTTTTTTGGTTTTCTTACCCACGATAATGTTCATCATTTAGAATTGTCTAATTTTATTACTTCACACGTTGACGTCATTTTAACGCGATCACGATCATACGCCTAGCCTCTGATACGCGTTAGACTCGGGCATCATACGGGTTAGGTATAAAATGATGATGATCCGTTCCAGTTAGCAGAGCCGTGCTCGGCACTTTCCGCTCCGTGCCTGGCACGGTCCTGTTACATGGTAAGATACGGCCAAGTGGGCACATTACTTAATATACCTAATGTCTAAGACTACAATTGATGGAACTTAAATAGAACGAATGAGTTCTGAAATGAGTAGAACGAAAATGAATATAAGTGAGGCACTTGTCCCACCGCCGGCGAGTAGCGAGTACTCTCATAGTAATTCTTACTCCCTTTTACTCGCGCGAGTAAGAATTACTATGAGAGTACTCGCTACTCGCTGGCGGTGGGACAAGTGAAGTGCCTAACACTTAACTCATGGTTTTTGAAATAATTGAGTTTATGACGAACTATGAAATTGTGATTAGTTAAAAAGGGTGTAACAAGTGAGTGTGCATCTTAAAAAAATAGTATACTCACTAAGGGACGGTAGGCATGAAAAAGATATTGAAAGAATAGTTTGTGCTAGAAATGTAGTAAATGGAAGTCCTTAGTCTCTTCCATCCCTTTGGAAAAAAGGCGTGATCATTATGTAGCTACCTATACATTTCGACACATTCCGCTACATGAGTATTTAAATAGACTTTTTCGATTCTATCATGTTACAGTTGACTGCAACAATTTGAAATGATTTGGGTGAGTACTCGGATCTGTACCAGTGTTTTATCAGCAAGGTGCTTAGATCGAGCTGTCAGTGTCTGATATTATAGCGTTTAACTTCCTGTCCGTGATCTGCTTACGGATCGATCTCAAATGTGCGTGTCGCAACAATTTTTGAAAACTGGCGCAAGTGAATAGCACCTAAATATTAAAAAAAATATGTGTGTTAAAAACTGCTAATGGGAAAAAGCCTCGAATTCCTGGCATAATTCAACTGTGACATCCTAATAGAACCATCCTTGCAGCTTACGTAGCTTACAGTTGCCCATGAAAGACTAGCGTTGTTTATTGTATTCCTGGCACCTACATATACTCGTACCAAACTAAGGCCGACCAACTGGATGCGAGTGGCGCAGGCCCGGTCCTTGTTGCACTGTTTAAGGAAGTCTATGTCCTGCAGTGGATTTTTATCGGCTGATATGAGGATGATACCAAAATAATATCAATCAATCAATCAATCAATAATTTATTTCTTTCTTTGAATGTGGTACAATTCAGGTTATTATGTCTATGTTAGTTCAGCACATCCTGCCAGTTTAGGCGTGGAAATAGTTAATATACACAACACATAAAATATCACAAAGAAAGGAAACAGAAATCAATATATATATGATAGAAATCTTAACATCATTAAGGTGCCTCTAAGAACTCTTTTATTGAGTAATAACATTTTTCGACCAAAAATGCAACTAACTGTTTTTTAAGTTGGTGTGTCTAGACTTTTCATAGGGTCCGGAATTTTATTAAATACTCTTATTGCCATTCCAAAAAAGCTATTCCGCATCAATGCTGTTTTCATAGGCTGGTTATACAACTGTCCCTTGTATTGCGAGCGAGTGGGGAGCTTTCGTCTTTCTGATACAAATGTAAACAAATCAAGATGGCGTTTAACAAATAGAGCTACCTCTAAAATATATAATGAAGGCAATGTCAATAGTCTCAATGATTTAAATAGAGGAACACAACTGTCTCTTACGTTTCTACCGCAGATAGCTCTTACGCATCTTTTTTGGGCTATAAAGGCTGCCTCGCGGTTCACAGAGTTACCCCAGAAGATAATGCCATATATAATTTTCGATACTACTAATCCATGGTATGCTACTAAGACTGTATCACGGTTAGCTATTTTTGATAGTTTATATAGTGCGTAGGCCGACTTATTCAGATGCTTACATATTTCATCTAGATGTTTTTTCCAACTTAGCTGACTGTCAATTGATAATCCTAGAAATTTAGTAACAGCTACATTTTCTATTGTTGTGCCTTGATAGTTAACATCGATCTTGCTATGAGTCGATCACGGCATACATGATCAAAAGCCTTGGACATATCGGTATAAATTGCACAAACCGGATTTCTTCTATCAATGTTTTCTATTACAACTTTAAGCATGTCATATATAGCAATATCAATGGATATATTTTTCCTAAATCCTTTCTGCTCGTTACATAGTAGGTTAAACTTGTTTATGTATGAATACAGGCGTTAATAGATAATTTTTTCAAAGATTTTTGAAAATATAGGGATGAGGGCAATTGGCCGATAGTTATTTAAGCTATTATTATCTCCATTTTTATGTAACGGTTTTATAACAGTTTTCTTTAATCTATCAGGGTAAATTCCTGCAGATATGGTAAGGTTGATTAGATGGCACAAATGTTTGTCTAAAGTACTACTGGCCGACTTAATAACTAGCGTGGAGATTTCGTCATATCCCACGCTATTTGTATTTCGAAGAGAGTTTATTGTTGTTTTGACCTCTTGCGGCGTTGTGGGTGCTAAAAATATGGAGTGTGATACACTTTGTTGTTTAAGATTACTTCTGTTATTTCTGTTATTTTGTTACAGATTTGGAATAATAATAACTTCCATTCTAATCTTCGGTAGGTACGGCCTGGCAGTTTTTGGTGTACATTAGGCATTAGGTACTTTATGTTTGTACTTGTTTGTACTTTTATCGGCTGATATGATGATGATACCAAAATAATAATAATAACTGCCATTCTAATCTTCGATAGGTGTGGCCTGGCAATTTTTGGTGTACATTAGGCATTAGGTACTTTATGTTTGTACTTGTTTGTACTTTTATCGGCTGATATCGTTGATTAAATACAAAAGCGACACAAGTCAAAAAATTCAAAATCACTTTTATTGCAAAAATGAAACTATAGACACCCATTTTATAGCGTGGCACAAAGACACTTCTTGATTTATCGTTAGAAATGATCAAAATACGCAAGTGCCCGTTTTGCAGTACTCCTCTTTTGTCACGAACTTCAGTGCAATATGGCCATTTTGTCAGTTGCGACGCGAGATTCGGCTCGATCGCACGTCAGTTTTGTTGAAAGGTGCCACAAAACGAAAACATTCCCACATTCATTAAGAAAAATATGTGCAAACGTGCCACATTTGCCGATGCTGCAGTTTTGAATAAAAAATAAACGTAAGTATTGTAATATTTTCTAGACAAAGCGGCCACATTTCAAAATGTGGCAGTTTTGATTTTAGATCCTTTACTTAAATTTAATACTTTCAAAAAGCAAAACTGCCCTATTTTTACATGTGGCCGTTTTGAATTAAAAATACATTACGGATCTAAAATCAAAAGTGCCATATTTCTTAATGTTGCAATCTTGAATATAAAATAAACATAAGTATTGTATTACTTTTTAGACAAAACTGCCCTATTCTTACATGGGGCCGTTTTGTATAAAAAATACATTACGGATTAACAATATCTAAAATCAAAAGTGCCATATTTCTTAATGTTGCAATCTTGAATATAAAATAAACATAAGTATTGTATTACTTTTTAGACAAAACGGCCATATTTCAGAATGTGGCAGTTTAGTTTTAAGAATGTTTACCGAAATGTAACGTTTTCAAGAAGCAAAACTGCCGTATTTGTACATGTGGTCGTTTTGAATTGAAAATACATTATAACTTGTTTATAATCTAAAATCAATAATGCCATATTTTTTAATGTTGCAGTTTTGAATTGAAAATAAGCCTAAGTATTTTACACGTAGGGGTCATATAACAGAATTTGGCAGTATTGGTTTTAGAATTATTACTTTTATTTTACATTTTTAAGAAGCAAAACTGCCGATTTAGCTCATTCGGTCATTTTGAATTTAAAAATACATTTAATAAAGTTCATAATTTTAAACCAGTATCGATATTATCATCAATAAATTGGCTTAGTATTACATTCTTACTGTGATTAAAGAAACGATTACAATTAAAAAATGGATTTATCACTTCACCAATTACCTTCCGTCTCACAGACTCATTCAAATTTAAAATGGTTATTCAAAACCAAAAGATTTATGACTCATATTAAGATTAATAATCTGAAACTGAGTTGTATGCATTATATTATTAAACTTTTGTGTAAAATGTGATGTTTATTTGTTTTTTCTAACGGTTTTGATGTTTTACTCTAACAGAATGGAGAGCCGAGCGAGAAGAATTTTGAAAATGGCGACAAACACGTCATAAACGGTACTCTCAATCTTATCAGTCAAGGTATCATACCGAGGTACTAAAAAGCATTCTATTCTAATCTCCAAAACAAAGATTAAACACAAGTTGCTTATTATTACAAATAATTATATGAAAGACTAATTATAAAAGGCTGTGATTGTTTTGGATATAGTATTTAAAGTGATAATTTTGTTATTGAGATAAATAAGTATTTAACTAGACAATTTCATAAAGTCTAAGTTGTAAACAAAATAATAACGTGCTTACTATTTTTAATTAATATTTCAGTGATGCTACTGTTACTGTGACATTGTGTGATTTTTTTTAGTTATTAGTTAAATGTAACGTGAAGCCATTTATGTTCCAAAGAGATGTATTTGAGATAACAGGGTTCATTTGTGCCTTATAATTAATTATGCTGTATTGCAATTAAGTTCTTTAAACGTACTAGGTAATATAATGTTAATATTTAACTAATAACCTGAAACAGTAAGAAAAACTATGTTCTCTTACATAAAAAATTATCTTAATATTAGTCATAGTAATTAACGAGCCTACGCAAGTGCCTCCAATGTTTTGTTTTTATGGATATTTAATTCAAAACATTTAAATGTTATAAAAATTTGTATTTTTGATAAAAGACTTTATTTGGTAATTTTTTTAGAAGTTTACACAAGGAGTTGTGATTTATTTTTAAATTATATACAATTCAATACTTTGGTATGTGATAACAATTTGTATTTTAATAAAATACTTTATTTGGTTTATTTTTGCCTCAGAAGTTACCCCTTGAGCGTAAAATAGTAAGCAACGATCGACCTGCGATCCCATTTCAATGAGGAACCTCAAATTTAGATTTAGATTTGATTTGTTATTGCTATAAGATGGCATGTTTTGTTTAAGACATTATTTTTTCATCGTTTAAATACAATAAACGCATTTTATTTATATATTTGTGGCCTTTTTCTTCCAAAAAATAAACTGAGTTTGACTATTTTTTTAATGCAAAACAGACTTTTCTGGTAATTTAAGGTTCTAGGAGTAACATTTTATAAGGTTTACTAAACAGTTACAAATCAGACAAAAATACGAACAGTTTGATGTATAACACTTATATATTTAACAAATAAAATACTTTAAAAGAATTTAAAAACAAGAAAAAAAATTTTTTTCGCTCTCCTGTAAAAAAGTGATTTTTGATTTACGTCGCTTTTGCATTCAAGCAACGATATGATGATGATACCAAAATAATAATAATAACTGCCATTCTAATCTTCGGTAGGTATGGCCTGGCAATTTTTGGTGTACATCACGCATTAGGTACTTTATGTTTGCACCAGTACCCAATTACCATTTACAAATACACACACCCGCTGTTCCTTTATCCGGTTAAGAGCTGATGCTGGTTACGGCAGATTCTTAGGGCGAAAGTACCATCATTGAGAAAACCGCAAATGTTTTATTTTTTTAGTACGAATTTACAATTGGCACTTATTTATTTCCTAAACGTCCTATTAAATATAGGCAGAACGTATGTTTTCACACAGTCACTGTTTCAAAGATCAGTGTGAAGGTTGGTCGGCCGTATCAGTTTCGACGGCATCCGCTCTTCGGGCATTTGAAGCTACCTAACAAACCGAACCTAACCTAACCTAACCTACCTAACTTTGGCTATCGCAAGGAATTTCTGTCATAATCATAACTTTAGAGAGCGTTAGAGAGCTAGCGATGGTTCCACTTTAATTACACTACAAACATATCTGCCATTGCCAGAATCTGCTGTTTAAATTGTATGCAATTCGCCGTAAAATGATCGTTGTTTTGCAAATAGTACATACCTACCTAAGTATGAACTGGCCACGGAATAAAGAATCCATTGGAAGTGGCATTCAACCGATTTTCATAGAGAACCACTGTCGCCGCACGCACACAGCCACACTTCAATAATACACGAACATACAAGTGCAATATGCTTTCGATTTGTTAAAACGTGCTGTGCCAATATGTTGTTAACGGTAGCTAATTTTATATGCAAAGTCTACTTTAACTAGTACTATTTACGGTCTCATTTAGAGTGTCAAGTAAATATTTCTTACGTCCGTTACCATATGCGTTGCAAGACTTGCAAGAGGCGTGGTCGTTCGGCTACTCGACGCAAGATGGTGGTGTTTTCAAAACATCCTTCCATTCATAAGATGCGACCGCTTGAAACCGAAAAGTCGCATGTACTGCAAAATGTGTATGATGATACGACTATTTGGCTGTAACGGAATAGGGATGTGGGTATGGTTTGAGTTTGACTATCGATATTTTTATGATATTCATACGGTAAATATTAAGCTAAGACTTATTTACAAATTGTTTCTAATAAAATCTTGTTTATGATATAATAAGTAGTAGGTAACATTTATACTAAATTACTTTTGTTATAAATTTAGTAGCAATTAAACACAGATTTCTAATAAACAAAGAATATAATTTGTTTAATTTAATACAAGCACATCTCAAATACTATATAGAATTATTTTAACAGCAATCTACACTGCCGACGTTGTGCGAGTGCGGTCTAGTGAGAATTTACCGTCAAATTTGTTCGTTGTGCGGGATAACAGGAAACTAAATGTCATTAGTTCGCCGTGCGTATTGCGAATTGAATTAATTGTCCGTAATTACACTACATACAATACTCTGCGTGGGAATTGAATCTTCAAGAATGAAGCGATTTCCTTTTGCGAAACTCAAATATGAGTTGCATCAAAATGTTTCGAACAAATGGTGTTGAATCGTTGCGGAAACCAATCCTTCCTCCCCGTGGCATCAATGCATTTTTCCTTAGTATTTGTGTCTAGGAAAACTATAAGATTATAATAGTTATTTTATTGTGTATGACACAATATTCAGATACATATTACCAGAGCCCGGAATGCTTTTGAGCTGTCATAGGGACTTCTGGTTTATCGACTTCCGATTATACATTATGTATATCAATAAATACAGAATACAATATGTAAAATATGATTACATTTGATACCAACTTTTAGGAAATTATAAATATAAATTAAAATAATAATATTTTATTCTTTCTTATAAATAATAAGAATGGTCTTTGTCCTGATTAAAAGGCATAGGTAAGCAATCCATAAATTATAAAAATTAAAAAGCAATAAAAGGAAAAAGCAATAAAATATTATTATTTTAATTTATATTTATAACACTACAATACTTCCGATTATACAATAATACATATGTATAAACGGAAGTCGATAAACGAGAAGTCCCTATGACAGCTCAAACGTGCTACGAGAATTCTGGGCTCTGCATATTACTCACTAGCTTCCGCCCGCGTGGACCCGGGATAAAAACTGTCCTATATTTTAATCCAGGCTATAAACTATCTTAGTGCAAAAATTCATTCAAATCGGTTCAGCCGTTTAAGCGTGATTGAGTAACAAACATCCAAACATCTAAACTTTCGCATTTATAATATTAGTAGGAAGTAGGATAAAATATAATCTTTCATTTTGGTTTATCGATAACAAGTATCGACCTTAGCCACAGCATTTGACTAGCGAACCTTCGGGAAATTTGCTGCGCATTCACGATCTGAGTAGCGAAATAATACACAGGATTATGAACTTTATTGATTGAGAAATAGAATTGATATTTCCTTGACTACAGGCGCAAATTGTGTCTAAGAAATTGAAAATTAAATATCTTTTTATACGTATTCTAAAATATTACTTAACGATGATAAGAAATACTTCCATGAGACAGGTTTTCACACATTTGTTCAGACACATTTGTTCTGAGAAAGTGACATGTTTACCCATAAATAACATTCCATGAAAAAAAGAAGCCAAGTCTCGAAACTCTTCCACCGTAAAAAGTTGTGAGATATTTCGTAGAGCCAAGTCTCAGGCATTCTTATTAATCTTTATTTGCGTGCTAAATAAAATTCTGTAACTTGGCAATCACACTACTTTCCTGCATTTATGGATTTCTGTATACCTAAATCTATGTAGTATTGTGTGATTGCCAAGTCGCAAAATTTTATTTAGCAAGCAAATAAAGATTAATAAGAATGCCTGAGACTTGGCTCTACGAAATATCTAACAACTTTTTACGGTGGCAGAGTTTCGAGACTTGGCCTCTTCTTCTTCTCTCACTTCTTTTTGTACGTTATTGTGTTATCAATACATACGAATTATGGATGCAGTCCCATTCTTGCTTTTTCATGTTTTGACTCATTCACTGCAAATATAACGTTGTAATCCTATATGTTTATATGGGGTTTATAGGGGAGCAGTAAGTTATTTATGCAGTTGGTGTATCTAGAAAACTGGAGTGAAATTGCATTTTTTTTGTCTTGATTTATTTATAAACTAAAAACTAATTGTATTCTAAATTTGAAGCTTCTATATCTGCTAGAAGTGCCTTAGACTTTTGATGATCGGTGAGTCAGTGAGTGACAAAATTAAGAAACTTTGACTAATAATTCTTAAACCACTGGTTCAAATTGGATGAAATTTGAAATATATCGTGGTTTTACAATGCTTGCTTGGTTACTGAAAATTCAGGCTTCTAGTTTTATCCACAACGAAGTTATAGGGGTGTCGAAAATGGCCTGAACTGCTTCGATAAAAGGATGGTACGGCCGTGCCGATCGCTGTTTTGCTCGACTTGGCGGGGTCACTGCCGTGCCCCCAGATATAAGAATAAATTCAAAAATTCGTTCAACCTTACCTATGTATAATTTTATAACGATAATTGGGCGAACTTGGAACTGGATAATATCATTTTCTCAGTACAGTATAATCAGCAGAGATTTACCGCCACCTAGCAATAAAACAGCGAACTATTACAACATGAACCTCACTAGAGTTGAAAACCTTAGAACGATACCTCGCCGCTGCTTGGTTAAGTTGGTATTAGTTTTGTCAGAACTCACTAGATGGCGTGAACAACAAATTAAAATAACTCGCCGGCTGCTGCAGCTCCGGTAACAAATACTTAGAAAATAAAAATCAAATACCTAACTATAGATAGATACTGCGATCTAAAAGAAAAAAAAAATTTGACCATCCGCGGGGACCTAAAATAGTAATGTATGTAGGTATTCAGCAGCGCAGGAGTCGGATGTTCGGTGGATGGTTGTTTTGTTAACAACATAAGCTACGCTAAGCTAAAGCCCTAGTCCGACCAAAATGTAGACTAAAGGTTAATCGCAAAAATTGTTACCATATGGCAATAACGATATATAACGCAGTACCTATTTCGTGGACTCTTACCTGACATCAAATTTTACTCTGCATTAAATAAATTGCTGCTTACCGGATTATATTCATTAGAAGAATACTATAGTAAATGCAGGCAATTGACATACATTAAGTATCATTATTGTTTATGAAATTTACTTAATTTTAGGACATTATTATTATTATACAATTGTTAATTAAAATTATTTTAAATTTACATGTAATAATCATCTCGTTATTTAGCTCGTATGACTGTATTTATTTTAAAACGATTGCATGAATGTATACAATATTGATTTGATTTGTGTGAGACATGGCTATAATTTAATTTAATTTATGAATTGAATATACTTTCATTATTATGAACTAACCACAGCAAATGTGTGTACGCCTGGAAAGGCATACACTGGATTTAGTGATACTATATTGTCATTTGTACCTTTGATTACCTATTTGTACCTGAATTCTTCACACAATAAATGATGATTTACTGATTTACTACGCAGACAACATGGTGCTGCTGAGCCCCTCAGTCAACGGCCTTAGGACTCTGCTTGATATATGTGACGGATATGCTGTGGCCTACCTACTAAACTATAATGTCAAAAAGAGTGAGGTGTTACTGTTCAAGTCTGGCACTAAAACATACCCCATTCCGCCAATAATGCTCAGTGGTTCTCCGCTTCAAACAGTTACTAGGTTCAAATACTTGGGTCACTGCTGGGTTACTGACACTAAAGGATGATGTGGATATAGAAAGGGAGCGCAGAGCGCTGTCGGTAAGGTGTAAAATGCTTTCTCGCAGGTTTGCGCGTTGTTCTACGGAGGTGAAAATAACCCTGTTCAAAACGTATTGGCAAACCCTATACACGTGCAACCTGTGGAGTGACTACACCAAAAAAGCCTGCAGTGCACTGCGCGTCCAGTACAATAACGCCTTCAGGGGATTGTTGGGGCTGCCCTGGCGCTGCAGCGCGTCAGGAATGTTCGCCGCGTGGAGAACCGCCGGTTTCCAAGCCGTGATGCGCAAGCGGGTGGCATCCCTGGTGCTGGGGCGAGCGCGTGCGGAGCGAGGCAGTACCAACAAGGGTGTAGTGCCCATCCTCTCAGCGATCACCTCCAGGAGGGCCTGGAGGTGATCGCTGAGAGGATGGACAGCCCTATCCTCGCGCACTGGATGTCCTTGCTTGTCAATAGTAATTATAATTATACTTTCTACTAACACACCTAAGATAAGTTATTAATAACATAATGTGCATGTACTTGTATAATTCATATCCGAAATAAATGCTTTCATTTCATTTCATTTCATTTCATATTTTCTCTAGTCTTAATTCTTTTGAGATTTGGTACGTTGGGTCCTCTCCACTACCTTTTTTAATTTTATAATCAAATGTGGGTCGCGACCCCCGCCCCTGGGGGTCGCGACTGCACTAGAGCAATGGCCTATCCATTCGTTTGTGATTGTAGCATGTTCGCAGTTAGAATGCGCACCCAAAGCGAAAAAGGTTGGATTTTCCTAAAATACAGTGTTTGTGCTTTTGGTTAAGAGGAATCTAGCTGTAGGGCTAAAATGTTGCCTTACAATTTGTTATAATTTGATATAATTTTGTTTATTTCTCGTGTGAGGTTGCGCTAGTGCGTAGCACTAGTACCTAAGGTTACAATCCTAGGTCACTTCTTACGGGTTCCTGTAACTGGCTCTCTGTATCCACTATCAATGCTTAACGTGTGAATATAGCTGTTGGAATGCTGTACTCTTAATAAATAAATAAATTATATACCATATCGGTAATATTATTTTATTTAGTGTCTACACCCCTATTAAAACCTCTTGTACTCGGCGGCCACCGTTCCATAACTGGTCACCTCATACTAAAAATAAACTCTATTAACTTATAATAGATACTTATAGCTCCATATTGCACTTGTGCGAAAGAGACAAAGCACCCCTTTAATCCATTTATTTAATCAGAAACCGTGGTTTTACAGTCTAAGCAGGGCTTAAGGTATTATTATTTATTAGAGACCAAATGCGTCTACTTAAACGTAAGGTATTAAGCGAGACCGATCCGAACGTTAGCCGATACATTTCCGACCAATGGCCGACGGTTCTAATTGTCAATGTTATCGAGGTTTCATTACGTGATTGTAGAAAAAATACGCAACAGAACCGGGAGCCTTTATGCTCTTATCCTAAGGTATCGTAAAATATCCAGACAATTAATTCTCAATTTTTTTTCTCCTGTTACTAGCGTTGTTTTTGAGAAACGTGACGCCGGAGATCGTGTTTTTTGTAAGACGCTATCTCGCTCGTTCCTTCGAGTTTTATCCCGTATTGGTTTTTCGATTTTATTATTGTTAATATCCGTTGTAAAAACAAATCTGTAAATGCGTAAGTATTAACACGTTCAAAGACACGCGGCCCGGCAGCCTACTAAAAGAGAAAAAAACTTCGAACTCCTATTTAAAACGTTTGGGGGTTCAATTGTATCTCCGAGGCCCCAATGGAATAAAATATCATGGGATCGTCGTCTCACCCCGAAGCCCACCCGGCGCGTTTCACCGCTACGTTATTATAAGTCCGACTCGATCTCGGCCGGTTTTATTCCTTATTTAATAACTAGCTTCCGCCCGCGACTTCGTTTGCGTGGACCCAAGATAAAGCTTTCCTTTGTTTTAATCCAGGCTATAAACTATCTTCGTGCAAAATTTCATCCAAATCGGTTAAGCCGTTTAAGCGGCATTGAGTAACAAACATACAAACATCTAAACATCCAAATATCCAACCATCCACACTTTCGCATTTATAATATTAGTAGGATTATCCTTTACTTTATATTTTAACTACTTATTAAATATTCACTTTGTTGATAAACTTCAGCACAATTCTACCACCGTAGCAAAATTTGTGAATAAGGTTTTATTCATTAAACTTAAAAGGCCTGCTAGAGTCTATCAAGCGAATTGTGTCCCTGGCCTTTTTGCAAATCCTACTAATATTATGAATGCGAAAGTTTGGACTTAAAAGTTGGAGGTCAAAGTCAATAATAAAAAGCATTTTTTGATCACCCATTCGAGGCCAATGACTAACATTTGAGCAATGCAAAACGGCGTAGCGCATGTAGCGAAGCGTGACTTTGAATGAGTTAAATCCATTTTCAAACAATGAAATCGAATCGAATCGTATTTTGTTTAGTACTCATGTCGCAAATCAAATATCTTAACCGAATGGTACAGAGTGTAGTTTCGCTTGGCTCGCGCTTGGTTTCCAGCGGTTGCCTCCACCGGGCGGTGCGCAACAGATACGTATCTGTTGCTGCGGTCGCCGGGGTGGCCAGCGCCGCGCCGCGCGCCCGCCACCGGGGAATTTGAACCAAATTACGCGTTCACTATTTAATATTGGATTTTCATAATACTTATATGAGTACATGCTCATACCCCATTCGTTGCCTAACTTTTCGGATGGCTATGCTCATAGCTGATAAACTTCTTCGCTTTGTAGCTACGAACAAAGAACCGAACTTGAATTGTAACGCAGGTTGTTAATATTATGACTTTAATAGTACATTATTATCGAAGCAAGGGAAGTAGGTAATTACTAGGTGCGTATTAACTCCCAAGGTCGTCCGTTTAAAATTAATACGGAGCCAGCAATTGCCCTTCCGGCTGAGACAAATATAGTGCAAGAAAAAAAAAATACTTTCTGAAAATGATGAGGCATGGCCACTTCATGAAATTGTCGTACGCCTTTAGATATTTGTCTGTTGGCTTTGCAGGAAACAAATTATCAATAACTGAGCTTGCAGCTTCTTTTAAACATGGAATCATTTACACGTCAATTTTCTATATTTTCCGAAAAAAATAGCTTGCCATTTTATGTAATAACAGAATAATGTTTGCATTGCCGCCTTTCAATCTTTTTAATAATAAGTTGGAAGTGTATTTTTCTTCCGAAAACGCCATAAGTTATTTGAGACAGCTAAAAAGTCGCGATAAGTCACAGCTACTGATCTTCGGTTTTGGCTGTTTACGACCTATGCCTTTTATTTATATGGCCGTTTTAGTTTTTTAAAAAGTTTGTACCACGACAAATAATGAAATTTGTATGCAACATTGTTGTCGAGCAAAATCGAGCCGGCAAGGTTTTTAGTTTTTTAATTTTTGAGTAACCATTTGTTAATTAGATTCCCGATAACAATCAATTAAGTGTTGACTGATTTTTACTTAGAGGACTTTACGGTGATTAAAACTAGAAACTATACAAACAATAAATTGATGTCAGATTATAACGATTTCAGTTTTTTTTTACCCGATTGGACTCATGACACATTTAAGCATGTCAAACATAATATTCCTACCTTGAAATTAAGAATCAGTCACATCCAGCACAAAGAAAAGGGACGAAACTTACATGATTACAACTGATATTAGTTCTAAAACAACTCTCAAGAACTACCGCAAACAAAAACCAAATAACTTATTAATCCGCAACCTAAAATCTGTCCAAAGTTAAGTTGAAGGTCTGGCATCCCCGACGTAGCACCGCCAGTGTGAGTCGGCCGCCGCGCGTAGCAGCCGCGTAGCGTGCTACGCCGTAGAGCTCAGAGCCTACGACTCTTTTTGTGGTTTTCGAGTAGATGGTACCGTTTAGCGCTTGACACACTTACCGTGCCGTGCAGTGAATGGGAACTTTACAAACTGTCCTCATTGTTTTCATTTAGAGCTATTTTGTTTTCACTGTATTTTCTGAGATGTAACAGGTAAAGCACATGGTTTAGGGTTAATGAAGTAATAAATGGGGTTTATTTATTTATGGCTGGGTATGCGAGGTCACTCAGGATCAGTCCAAATTGCCTGACTAAGGTCCGGAAAGGTTAAAGCGGAGGTGAACGAAAATGAGATTTTTTTAGGCGTCGTTGGCTTTTCATATTGCATTTAGTTCAAGAAATGAGACTAAAATTTAATTTAATTTTTAAGTTATGGTGTTTAATTATATTTTTAAGTCTTTTTATGAAGGATTTGACTAAATTATGAATTATACAACGCTGCCGGTTTCACAAACAGTTTATAAATAATTTCGGCATTTTTATTTGTCATAGATATGAAATGGTAATAATACGTTTCCAAGTGTTTCAGCTAAACATTGTTTTTTTTAAGTTTAATAAAGCGAGATGATTATCGGGATGAAAAGTATCCTTTTTTTATCCAGGTTAAAAATCTCCGATCGTCGATGTCGTTTTTCACTGATTATACCTGAATAACAATCCTCTCATATCGATGCATACAAACATTATCATCATTTCTAATATTTAGATTAATTGATACTCATAAAGTTTCCGCATGGTAACGTGCCTTTGTGAAAATCTTAAAACATGCCCTTAAATAATCCAGCCACCCACGAGGCATATTTAATTTGCAGCTTATAAATCGGGTCATAAATGTCATAAATAATCATAAGAGCAACCGGTCAAAAAAAACCCTTAATAATAAATACTCTTTATTGCACCATGAGAGAAACATCTTACAAAAAAAATATGCTGAAATAAATAATGGTAACAACAGCCGAACTTAATGCTTTAAAGCTTAATTTGTATCTTCGACGGATATATTACTAAATAGCGGTGATAGATGAAGATACACTTTAATTTTGTTTGTCACTTCGCATCGCAATGTATTGCATGACCTCGTTTAGACACCTTAGCTGAAACATATAGGCCGCCGGGAGGTTTATTTTCGTCTATCACTTCCGATCACTGTCGCATTCCAATGTGTTTTGCGCGCTCATTGCCATTTATTAAGGGTATAAGGTTTAAACCGTTCAAAGAAAGAGCAACCTTCAGATATCATTGAACCTTTGGGAACGTACACATGCTTATGTATCCGACTGTACTAATCAATAATTGACGTATATACTGGCGCACGATTGGGATGAACCGGACCGAGGCCCAGAGAACCGGTCATTGTATGGCAATCAAATCCCTGAATGGAAAAAATCGAATTGCCCGCTTATTGCTTCAATTTGGAACATTATTACCTACATCCCCGCAGGATATTAGGTTACGATTTGTTAATTGATTTATCAAAATTTATTTCATTCAAAATCTTATCTCTCGCGCGGGCCCTTTGCCTTCCTAGAATAATTGTAAAACAAATCTACCCGTATGCATGCACCAAGTCCGTTTCGGGTTTTAGACGATGAGGTTTTATTAATAAAGTTTTTTTAGGGTTTAAAGGTAAACATATTTTCAACGAATTGAAGAATTCTACGAAATTAAACATTCCACAAAACGTTAACGTTTGCCGGCGAGAGAGAGAGCTGGCTCTCCGTGTTTTGTTTCGCACGTTTATTTTTGCACTCGCGTTTGTCCGTGTTGCATTTTTTGATGTCGGTGTGCTACAGTGCAGGATTGCCAATATTAGAGTTTTTTTTTTTTACATATCTATAATGGAATGGCCGATGGCTGGTATATACAAATTCCGCTCGAATTCCATTTTCAAAATGTGTGCTTGACAAGAGATATGTACATATATTATTGATGTGTATGTGAAATAAATAACCAAGTGCTTGCAGATGTATTACAAATGCTTCGGTGCGTGGCACCGACTCTCTTATTAGCCAATTTTATTATATCTTTATTTCGGTCACAGTTTTACTTAACCAAAAGTATTCAACAGATCGAGACAGTATTTCACGCCGGCTCACCGCCTACAGCTCTATAAGGCGCAGGTCCGTCCACATATGGAATACTGTTGTCATCTGTGGGCAGGGGCTCCTCAGTACCAACTCCTCCCTCTAGACCGCATTCAACGGAGAGCGATTCGAATTGTCGGCTGCCAGCGTGTTTCCGATCGGCTTGATCCCTTAGCACTGCGTAGAGATGTAGCCTCGCTTTGCATTTTCTACCGTATGTACAATGGGGAGTGTTCCGATGAATTGTTCGGATTAATCCCCGCCGCTTCCTTCCGCCATCGCCCTACGCGACAGCTTTTCCATTCTCACCACGTAGATGGTTGGCAGTCCTCAACTGTGCGTTTCTCCCGAAACTTTCTGCCTCGCACAGCCAAACTCTGGAATGAACTGTCGCCTGCGGTATTTCCGGACCGTTATAACCTTCAAGCCTTCAAGAAAAGAGCGTACTCCCATCTTAAAGGCCGGCAACGCACCTACAACTCTTCTGGTGTTGTAAGTGTCCATGGGCGTCGATTATCGCTTACCATCAGGTGATTCGACTGCTCGTTTGCCTCCTATATCATAAAAAAAAATAAAAAACGGTTAAATTCGGCTTACGGGGTGCACGTCGTTTTATAAAATTTCACTTAATCTATTTTGGTTTGATATACCATTGCTTATTATAATGTAACGGATGATATAATATTGTTTCAGATAATTTTCAAATTAAAAAAACAAAAAAAAAACCAAATTCTTTATTTGTTTAAAGTACATATTTTTAGCAAGGGATGGGGCCGCCCAGTAAGCATTATTGCCTGTGTTGGGAGACACCGCTCTTCCAGTAACATGAGACACATAGGTACAAATGATCTAATATAAAAAGTGACATAATGATTTTAGGCTATAATTACAATTAGTATAAAAGACATTTACTATATTTATCACTTGGTATCAAACTTGTTTATCATAATGAGTTACTTGACATAATTCGTCAATGCTATAAATTTCAGAAGATATAAGTTGATTTTACAATAAATAACTAGATATAAACAAATCATTAAAAATAACGATATAATGAATAATAAAATAAATAAGCGAGACCCCTCGAAGCTCCGTCGGAATGCCTATCAGTCACTGCGTTGTAATCTTCACTTTCATTACCCTTATTTCCAAAACAGATGGTCACATAGAAAAGTTAATAGTCATTTTATTATACTGACATCAATTTCACGATACCGAAATTTCCCTTTTGCAAAAAGTCCCTTTGCACTTTCAACATATAGCATAATCCACCTTAACGCAGGACTCAGTTAGGTACGACGACGAGCGAAGCGAGGAGGAGTGTTAGGTAGAACTGCGACCATACAGTGCGCGAGCCGAGCGAGCGAAGCGAGCGTGCCGCGGCCGCGGCCGGAGAACCGCCAGAACCGAACATTTTTTAGTAATACTTACATTACATATTATGTAAGTACTTACAAAAATCTACGGCGGAGGGCGGGAGATTGTCCCAGAAATGAAAGCGGGGCTCCGTCATTTTCTTGGCAGACATTGTTATATGAAAGCGCAATTAATTTAAATAATATGTACGTTAGGTTTAACGTTATTTAGGGGGTTATTTAGGTTATAAATGCGTTATTTGAAAACGCAATTATTTTAAATAATATGTATGTTAAGCATATTTATGTCATAAATGCGTTTTACGAAAATATAATTATGCCACTTGCAAAATATGTCATTTTGCCTATTATATCAATCGATAATTAAAGTTAATCAAAATATAGCAAAAAAGCGTTATATCAAACGTTACATTATACTAAATAAATTTATGCCAATTTAATGTATATCAAGTGTATGTTAGTTTTTCTGACATAATATGAAAAATGTATGCACCCCTGCTTACGTAATGCAATAAAATTTGTAATGCAAAAAAAATGCACGTAATAATAATATGGTAAGCAGAATAACTTTTAAATAAAAAAGTAGCAGCTCGTCCAATTCGCTTAACATTTTAAATTTAGATTGACGGACAGGCAGGCTGTTGGTTGTAACTATATATTTTGGGATCTTGTATTTTTGCGAAGTATTTGAAAACTTGAAAGGCACAGCTGCAGTGTAATCCGCTAAATAATCCACTAATCTTGTCTCAAGAGCAATCACTTTATTCCACTAAACTACTTAACTCTGGGTCACGAGATGAGTGAAAGAGAAAGAAGGCCATTTCAGAGGATACGAGTGACTAATGGATATTAAAAGTAAAAATGAATTTAGTGAACTTTTATGTGTCTCAAATGCGGACTCGTCCCATACACCTGATCGCGGATCTTCAAGAGATGTTGAGGCCGAGGCAGTAACTTGTGCGAGTTACCTGCCGACACGGACGCTTCGATATTCAATTAAGTCACAACATAAATTGTAAAATTTAGAGACCTCTTATAGAGAATTGTTCCCAATTCTACAGATTCCCAATTCTTCAGATTCCCAATTCTACAGATTTTCAATTCTGCAGATTTCCAATTCTACAGATTCTGAATTCTGCAGATTTCCAATTCTACAGATTCCGCATTCTACAGTTTCCGAATTCTATTGGTTAAGTGCATATCAGATAATAATTTCAACTTTAGTACCTACACATAAATTACTACAGACAGACGTCCGTCTGTCTGTAGTAATTTATGTGTAGGTCCGTCCGGACATGGCGAAACTATAAGGGTTCCTTGTTGAATACGGAACCCTAAAAATCGGTTCTGGTGCTTCGCCGGCCGCTGCTGTGGCACGCTCGCTTCGCTCGCTCGGCTCACGGGCGTAGGTTCGCAGTACGCCTAACACTCGTCGCCGTCCCTACACGGGCCTGCCTTAGAATTTGGAATCTGTAAACATGAGAATCTGTAGAATTAGGAATCTGTAATCATGACAATCTGTGGAATCGGGAATCTGTAAACATGAAAATATGTAGAATTGGGAATCTGCAAACCCGAGAATCTGTAGACGTGGGCCACAAGAGGTGTTACAAAAATTACGCAAAACCAAAATTGCGTAAAACAGGTATCGTGTTCTGATAAGAAAAAACCGATATTTTTTTTTGACGCGTTGTTTTTACATTTTTTACAGCGTTGGCCGACTGGGGCAACCTGCTCCATACAAAGGTAAAAGAAAATTGCGTCAAAAAAAATCTTTCTTCCAGTGGGTGTCGTAAAAGTCGACTAAGGGATCAGGGTTGAAGTGTATTGTGGGCGATGGGCTAGCAACCTATCACTGCAATATCACATTTTTTTGATCTTTTATACCCACATTTAGGCTAAAAGTGGCGCTGGAACATACGTTTCATGTGCTCTGCCTACCCCTTTTGGGAATAAAGGCGTGACTGTATGTATGTATGTATGTACTTACCTGTTATGCCCTTAAACAGTTTTGCGTTATTTTTGTAACACCTTGTAGATACATCGAGAAAGAAAGAAAGAAACATTTATTCACAAAAACACAGGACACACCATGTTGAATAAGAAAATAAATAAATCAATAAAATAAAATCGTTTATTTGGATATCTTAAATTAGTTATACAATAGTGGTTGAGGCCTCCTAGTCGGTTTTCATTTACCTGTATCAGGAGGTCTCGCTCTTCTCGTTAAATAATACATTTTGGGAGTGTCTTAGGCTATTTTAAGTAATTAAAAACGATTTTGTAAATTACAATCATAATAGGCTATTTTCGTCTATCACAATTAAATCTTGAAAGTATGTTATTTCTATAGTTTTGACTTTAGGAAATACGAATATAATACTATTTTGTTATGAAAACATAAGAAATATTTTTAATTTCAAAATTAAAATCGTATATTTATTATCTGTATGTCACGTGACCAAAAACGCTGACTGCCATTTTGTCTTCTGTGAGTGACGTCAGAACAGCAAATACAAAAACAAGTTTTCGGTGTAAACAACAACAAAATGTTAAAAAATATTTATATTGTGGACTCAAATTGTATTTATTTAGATTTGATACGCAATTTTCGCTATCTACGATGGAGGTTGGATTTATAAAAGCTGACAATACAAATCTACCGAAATAATAATAATAATCACTAGTCACGTGTTCGCCGGGCGCGCCGGCCGGGACCAGCTGGGGCCGGTGGGGCCGGTGGGGCCGGTGGGGCCGGTGGGGCCGGTGGGGCCGGTGGGGGGATTTGAGCCAGCGGGGGTGTTGGAGCTTGTGTCTCTTACCAGGCGACTTTCATTATTTATGCGTTGGATCTGCGCTTCACTAAAATAAACAAGTAAAGCACATGAAACATGAATCAAGTGTGTCTCTGCGGTCGTGAACCGGACACTGGCTCAGCATTATGATGAGGTGTCAGACACCTACAGCGCTGATTTTCGGCCAGCACCGTTGTCAGAGCTGGCCCGTTGTCCGGCAGAGAAGCAGATATGTCCAAGGTTAGGCCGAGGGCACGAAGGAGCCGGAGCAAGCGAGCTGATGGCCCGTCTAGGTATGACTGTAGTCCAACAAAGAAAACTCCGCAGATCATGCGAGGATGTGTGTTCGTTTGCTTGCTTTAAACCAGTATGTGATCTATAGAGGCCTTTTGTGCTATGGCCAATGAATTCCTTAGCTTAAAACTGGTACAAATGTATACGTGCCCTACCTATTATCGATCGAACGAGCGAGCAAAGCAAACGGTCCTTTCTTCAGCTCCTCGGGGCGCAAATCGTTCGTATGTCCGGATGTCGCACTATCCCGCTGTTCTCTAAAATTTTCAACCGATTCTCGTGACATTTAGTGAGCAGCACGGCTATCTCAAGACGGCGCGCAAGCTCTGTCGATTTTTCTCGCACTATCCATCTCTCTCTTATTAGAAAACATAGAAAGAGAGGTATAGTGCGAGAAAAATCGAGAGAGCTCGCGCGCCGTCTTGTGACAGTTCGTTCGACAGTTTCGTTAAAAATATGGATTTGATGGATCGATTAAATTTTCGGAATAAAAAATAGAATTGTAGATAGGCTCGTGTTTTCTACAGCTCACAGCTCACAGCACAGAGCCACTAGTTTAAAGGTTGGAATAATGAATAGAGTTCCAATAGAGGCGTGCAATAAAATGTCTAGATACCGTGTTGGTAAATATGAAATATATAACGTTGTCCTAAATATTCATAAATGTACTTTGATAGCCAACGTTACGGATCCTCTTATTTTTATTTATTTGTTAATTTTACTGTCATCGTGGTTGCGCGTTTTATAGACATTGTATTCCCACAAATTGAATTGAGTATTCCCGGAAATGTACAAATTTTATCTCTGCCATAATAAAACATTATACCTATCCGGGAAAACATGCGGCTTTTATTGTAACTCACGTTTATTTCATAATTTTAACATTTGGACGTTACATTTATTGCGAAAATGCTTTGGTCAGTCATTTTGTAACTTCTTGCTTGCTTGTGAATGCTTTCCTGCTTGTATTTTTACGTTTAAATCTTCTTTATATTAGAAATCGACTTTAACCGTAAATGGTGAAACCAGTTAGCTACAGAAAACAGTAACTGCCTGCCACTCAGTTTATTCAACAACTTTTAACTTGAGTTATGCCGCCCACTATTTGCATCCTTAAACTTAGGTACAAACTCGGGACAACTGTAACAGATCGTTCAATTCACCAGGAAGCACCGTGTTCCTTCTTATTGCGTAGGTAATACTTATTTATAATATGCCTCCTTATTGGTTTCGATACGGCAATTCTACCTTTATTGCGTACTGCTTATTGCCTATAACGTGGGTATAGACGGGTATAACGGGACGCTTCTTTGTGGAAAGCATGATGTGCCCATGCCCTTTGAAGTTCCTAAATTATTAAATATCAAAGATGTTTGTTTTATCGTGCCCGCGCTCGCACGTCGGATCAGGGAGGCACACAAAAGCTTAAAAACCGATGTAGAAAGAACGCAATTCGGAAGTAAAATATTTAATGTCAATCGTGTGATACAATGTTGATACTTATAAAGTGATCACGATCAGTGCGCAGACTTCAGTTAACCAATGATTACTTCACTTGTTCGGTTTGTTAACCGTTGTGTAAATGTTTAAGGTAAGAGTATCCGTCGTCGGCGGGGCCCGCGTACAACTATGAGACTGACTATACAGGGTTATCGGTAATTCAAGGGGTTATATTATGAGTAGGACATTATTATTATAGTACTTGCAACTCGGGTTTTGGTTTGGTTTTCGCTGGACATAGCGTGGACTGTACACTGCAATTATCTCTACCGTATCTCTTAGGTTAATATACTCTTAGATAGGTTAATACGTTAATTTTAGTTTATCGAATCCACTGAAAATCAGCGTCGTTGCACTCTGTGTCTCATGCTGACTGGACTAATTTTTTAAAGCAACACTATTCCTTCTTTAAATTTAAGCCTTATGTGATGCTGATGAAACGATATTCCTGTTGTTGTTCCAAAATAATTATATTATATTATAGTCTATTCTATTCTATTCTATTTTAGGGTGGGTAGATTGCAACTTTTTGGACCAAATAATGCATTATGCAAAAGTGAACCATTTTCGAGGTAATTCATTCGCAAATCATCCCAAAATCCTTTATTCCATGGCCCATATTTATGCCCAGAACAATTAAATAAATATTCTGCAAGAAGGCCTCGAGACATCTTTTACATACGAGTAAGTACCAGAACTTACAAACACAATTACAATGGGATCATTAAATGACAAACGAGACAGACTCGTACATAGGAGTTGGATGTGAATATGGAATATGCATGTGAATGTGAATACACCGTCATTGAACTGTTGCCCTTCCGTAATCAATTCTCTTTCCGTTTTCATTTCATTTTAACTACCAACCACGGAAATTGTTTAATTTTGTACTGGCAAGCCTGTAAATATCCGAGCAATTGTAAACCTTACCTCCTAGATATAAATGCCAATTGCACATGTTATTATTATATTAGACATCTTTGCATCGGCGAGGGTACGGATTCTAGTTAATTAATTTGAATTAAACCCATTCGCCAATTAGCTGGTGTTGTGTGATTCCAAATGAGTGTTAGGCCGACTTGGAATCCGATTCGGGATCTAGATGTACCTACGATTGAACAACACGGTCTGTTTGGAAGCTACATAAAATGTAGGTATGTTTTAGGCAAATATTCCTAACAATTTTTTTATTTTTATTTGTTATACCAAAAGATTTATACTCAGAAAGTACCGATACGTTTTTGCTTAATTCAGCAACGTGAGTTTTCTAACTGAAATGAGTATCAATTTGAATACCTGACAACACCATGACTTTAAGCTGTTTTTGAGGGTTATTACAAATCGTCTCGTACGCAGGCTAGATGACTTCCAGCCTCCCGAACAAGCCGGTTTTAGTACCGTAGATCACATCCACACGCTCCGTCAGGTTATACAGAAGGCCGAGGAGTATTACCTGCCCCTCTGCTTAACGTTCGTGGACTACGAGCCTTCGATTCGATTGAAACCTGGGCTGTACTATAGTCTCTCCAGCGGTGCCAAGTTGACTATCGCTATATCAAAGTGCTGAAGTGTTTGAACGAGAACGCCACTATGTCAGTCCGACTCCAGGACCAGAACTCGAAACCTATTCTGCTGCAGCGGGGAGTCAGGCAAGGAGATGTTATTTCTCCAAAACAGTCATCGCTGCCCTGGAGGATGTTTTCAAGACTCTTGACTGGAGAAGGCTAGGCATCAACATCAACGGCGAGTACATAACTCACTTTCGGTTTGCTGACGATATACTACTCTTGACTGAGACCATGGGGGACTGAAGTACGATGCTCGATGACCTCAGTAAAGCTTCCGAGCGAGTTGGTCTAAGAATGAACATGGATAAGACGAAGATCATGTTAAATGCCCATGTAGTACCACCTCCCATTACAATCGGACATTTTACGCTCGAAGTTGTAGATGATTACTCGTATGTATAACCTAGGATTAGGACCGACTATACAGTTAGGTAGGTCCAACTTCGAGAAAGTGATCAATCGTCGAATCCGATAAGGCTGGGCAGCGTTCGGGAAGCTACGGCATATCTTTTCGCCAATATCCCGCAGTGTCTCAAGACGAGAGTTTTTGATCAGTGCGTGTTGCCAGTGATGGCACTGAAACGAGGTCACTTACTATGGGCCTCATAAGAAGGCGCAAAGTTACTCAAAGGGCTATGGAGAGGGCTATGTTGGGAGTTTCTCTGCGTGATCGCATCATAAATGAGGCTATCCGCAGCTGAACCAAGGTAACCGATATAGCCCTCCGAATCGCTAAACTTAAGTGACAGTGGGCGGGGCACATAGCACGTAGAACCGATGGCCATTGGGGCGGAAAGGTTCTCGAGTGGCGACCACGTACCGGAAGGCGCGGCGTGGGTAGGCCCCCTACAAGGTGGACTGATAACCTAGTAAAGGTTGCGGGAGTCCGCTGGATGCGGGTGGCGTAGGACCGGTCACTTTGGCACTCTTTGGGGAAGGCCTATGTCTAGCAGTGGACGTCTTTCGGCTGATATGATGATTTATCCTGCAGGGCAAAGTTGGACAGTCTGAAGGAATACGTTGATATAAGGGCATTTCTCAGAGGTGGCGTTTTTACGTGTACGGGGGCATAAACACGTGAATTTATTGCTAAAAAATCTGAATTAAATCATACAAAACCATCAGCATCTGATACACCTGGACAACTAGTAAAACAGTAAAACATTATCATAATCATAATCATTTATTTCATCATCATAGGTAGGTTATGTACAGGTGATAGGTATTATAAATGGAACAACCATGATGTACCTTTCGGCGTACGATAAATTACAAATACAATGTCACAAACTTAATCCTAAAAATACTAATGATATTAAATAGTAGGCAAGCAGTTAAAACATTGAATAAATTTGCGAAATGTTAAGTGTAACAGTATAATTAATGTTATGTCTAATAAGATTTAATTAATACTAAGGTATGTTATTATGTTATGTTTATATATAGTATATATATACATTTTAAGAAAATAAATGTTAAGGGCCAAAATTGACGAACAGTGGGTATGTCCTACCCACGCCCAGATTTGTTGAAACAAAAAATCATAACTTAAGGCGGGTTTTTTTTTTTAAATATTAGTTCACTTATTCTACATTAGTCTATTGTTTATATTATTTTACTCAAAATAATTCACGTATTAATATTATCAAATAAATACAATTATTCGACTTGTCCCGCAGCAACACGTGATTTCACAGGAATTTATAAACCTTGTCGGCATTTCACAAAGGAATATACCAGGAACCCCGTGCCATGTGCGCAGGTAGCTTCAGTCGCGCCACGTTTACCGGCGAGAGCGAACGTCGGCTGTCGGTCTGCAAGTGGATTTCGTAAAGGTTTTTTCGGCATTCGGTGGGTTTGGTTACGTGATTTTTTGAATTCGGTGAAGCAATTAATTGCTTCACCGAATGTGCTTGTGTATTTTTCGGTTTAATAGTGCGTAAGCCACCCTCAGAGGTATGTGATTTGGATATTAGAAACTCTTTTTCATACTATGGTTATTATTTCTATAATAATTTAATAGCGATTAAAATTGAATTCAGTGGGTGTGATTACCGCGGATTCGGACGGTTATTCGACCGTCGGCAATCTTTACTACAAAATGTTCGTTATTTTTGTACTTTACAGTACACAAAGATATTTTAATTTGTTTATGTTAACATATGCTACTAGCATGTGCATATTATACATGTCCGAATAAATATATAATTTTGATTGTTAAGCTGGTGCCACATTCATTGTATTTATTTATTCGCAGTACAATCTGCAAGCTAATATGAACATGCGTACAAAAAGCAGTTACTTTAATACAGTGTGGACTTTAATGTTAAAATTGTTTTTACAATATTAGTAAATTTTGAATTTAGTAGCACCCTTTTTATGGATATTGATGTCGGTGAGGGTGTTTGATTTCAGTGTTTTGAACTTAAATATCTCGCGAACCCTTACGTCTATAAGGAGGCCTTCACCACCGTTGTTTTTTATATTTAACCCTGATTCATAATTTTAACAGCATATGTCTATAAAGTAAAAAAAAATCGACATCGAAGTCAGGCATTGAAGGTCACCTCTGAGAATCGCCCATAAGTAATAATGTTATGAGGAACGGCCATCAACCCCGTAACTCCTACTGGCGGCCCTTAATCCGCACGTAACATTGTAATCCATTAGGTAATTGCCACAAAATGCTAATTTGCATCAAAAACATTGGAGTAATTTAATTGGCACGGCAGATGGCACCTGATGTTGCAAAAAGTTGCGAAAATACTGCGCCGGCTCAATTAGGCAATATTAAGTCTGGGCAGGGAAAGGAAAGCCACTAAATAAGAGCTATTTGTTCTGCCTCTATTTATATCATGCCAATAAGGCATAAAGGATTGTCCCTGTTGTTTGCTTGAGAATATTGCTAACGTATTCTCGTTTTCAACTGATATGTACCTTTTAGTTTTTTTGCAACACAACATCATGCAACTTCTGGTATTGCAGATCACACAAGGGCTCGTATATATTGATATGATATGCTACACGATTAGTTGACTTAATACTCCATTAGATACAGTGCATGGATTTGGATCCCCGCCCAAAACCCATTGTAGCGTTAGGTATCTAGGGCGTGATGAGCTCAAAGGAGGTGTACCACTGTACGATATTGGGCTTGAGAACGAATCTCTCTTTAAATGTGCGTTCAAATTGACGCACATAGAAAACTCCCACAACCTCTTTTGTGACGGAACTGCATGAACAAATGTTCTATGTCACCTGCGAGCGGCCATAGTCTGTGAATTCTACTAAAAACGCCGGCCGGCTCGGATCGCTGTCAAAACTCATAACTGAAACTGAAAATGTGAAAATATGAAAGTGGTGCATGTATCTGGAATCAGAAAGCCTATGGATAAATAAATGTAAGTGAGACCCTTTTTCTTTCGCCCAATGCGTAGATGTCGTAGTTCAAACATTTTGGTCACTTCGGACCGAATTTCTCAGTTTGTGAACCAGATACTCATTCACTCATATACCTACTCATATTACAATAACACAGTTTTGAAACAGTTTTTCATACACAAAGCTTTATTTCTTATCTAAAGATTGTGTAATTTACGAATTTCAATTAGTTTTTCATATTCATATTCATCGTTGCCGTTCTGTTTCAAGTCAACATGGCCGACGCGGAATTGTTAAATCAACTTTTGAATAAAAAGGAGATGTGTTTTTTACGTGTTCAAACACTATTCGAATTATCCAAAGTTGTTGTGACCGATTCAAGTCGTTTAACAGAATTCAATTTACGTCTCAAGGACATTCACTCAATCCGGGAACTTTTCGAGAAAACTGTTTTAGAAAAACATAGTTTACGAAAGAAAGAAACCCCTAGGATTGAACCTAATTATCAAGAAGTTCAATCGTTTGATGATTTGTATTATCGAATCTTGAGTGTCGCGGCAATTTCAAACGAAACGTGGCAGTCGTGCGAGAGCGGCAGCTTGCCCCCGACTGACGGTAGCTTTTGTGGGCCCGGACAACCACAAACGTTACATGTAAAATTTATTTAAGCTAACTATGGGTGGTTCGTGGGTCGAGTAGCCTTCTCAGGCGGTAATAACATTTGGATCGCCGTGTAGGTGGTCGATACTGTCCTGGGAGCACTGGCGTCTGGCGTCTGGCGCGGGACAGCCAAGGGGGCGAATCAACGCCCAGCAGTGCAGCCTTCTCTTGGTAAAATAGCCCGTACCTCGGACCCTGGAAATTATTTCCACCTCGTTAGACACCGCAGTTAATCGATGTCGTGTAACGTTCCGCCTTAATTGTTTTGCACACACTTATCACTAATTCGGGTACTTTAATCTATATGTAGGTATACTTTGTTTGTGGCGGACGTTGCACGGTAAATCAGAACGGAGCAAATTTGGGCTTAGCACATAAGCGTAAAAGCGTGAGATAAAATTACTAGTTATGTACCTAATGACAACAATACATGAATAACTATTTTAATAAACGAATAATAAATCTTATTGCCCATATACAGAGGCTATGTATGAGCATTCAAAATGGCATGGTGCTAGCATGACGCAATAAGCAAGCTGCATTACATGTTCCTCTATAATAATTAATACCTATATAGGTATTTGTTCAAACTTACCCAAAGCGGGGGGAAAGCACTGCACTTATTAAAATAATGCCGTAAGGAATATATTTAAACTTCGTGAAGTCGCGAGACAAAAGGCGGCCAACTGATAACGCGCGCATGAGCGGCGTGCGTTCAGTGCCGGAGTCTGTTGGGGAGTGATGTGGCTAGGAGCGGCCCGCGGACCGTTAGAGCATGGCGGATTGCGATCGCGAAAGCCGGCTCGTAGGGAACAGGGAAAGTCGATCGATCGATATCGATGTCGATGACTATTAGTTAGGGTTTATTCGTTAATTGTATTTATGTAAGTGTTAAGAAGTAGGTATGATAATATGTATGATATTACGTTTTAGTTTTATTATTTTGTTATGTAAAATTTGATTAATACAATTTAAGTCTTATTAATGAGCCTAAGTAAATAATGCTACACCATCACCTTGTCTGAAAGACGAAAAGAAGTGAGGGTGTACGAGCACAGGGGTAATTGATAGATAACGCCTTTTTGTTCGTAGTAGCTCTCGGAAAAGGTCAGAGTGGTCGCGGTCAATTTTTCTTTATCTCCGAGACTTAGTAAAAGTCCGCCAAAAATTTATTTTAACTAGTTCATCCGATACTCTCGTAATTCTATATTGCGATTCTGTCCAAAAATATAACGATTGTCTGAAAAACCTATTTAGGGTTGGGGCAGAAATTCGAACAATACCTTACAATTATTTAATGGGTTCTCCAATATATCGTTGCGCAGGTTAAATATCTAAGTAGAACTCAAGGTAAACACCGTCGTAGGTTATAATTATAAACATGTCATATAATTGCAAACGTCCGTTAGCGAGGGTGTGCGGTCACCACCAGGCGGGCCGTACACTTATTTGTCGCCATCGTTATGTGGAAAGAACGTCTTTTTGTAAACCTATTTCGTAGCCTTTATAGAAAATATCGTTAGATAAGTACCAGGCCATTACTGCGCAACGGCAACGCGCGCGGGTTTCGTCTCAGGCCGTCCGCGGTGATTCTTATTTGCACCAGGGTTTCGTTCCCGGGACGGGATTTGTATGGCCAGTCCCGAAATTTCCCGAGAAGTGGCGAGCGGCAACGATTCACACTTCACACGATATATTTATGTTGTTAGGAGCTACGAATTGCTGACATTTAGCACAGATAATTTCAGACAAAATGATATTTTTAATGAATTCACAACAAATTGCGCCTATCCACACTAAAGGACTGAGCTCTTTTTAACCGACCTCAAAAAAAAGATAATCATTATTTTTTGGAATCGCCCGAACTCAAACATATAATCATTATGTTTGAGGTCGGTTAAAAAGAACTTTCTAGGGTATTTTCTGACCTAAACAAAGCATTTCAAATGGCTCTTAAATAGCGGTTCAAATGGAGTAGTGGAAAGGAAATGTCCATGGGGCTTGGCGAACTTTTTGTTATAAATAATTAGTGGAGTAAATCAGCATCATCCTCCCAGCGTTTATCCCGGTAGTGCCTAGAGGAGCCCGGGGCCCGCTTTGGCACCTAATCCCAACATTTGTCGTAGACACTAGTTTCATGCAAGTGACTGCCACCTGACCTGCCAAACCAGAGGGAAAACTAGACCTTATTGGGATTGGACCGTTCTTCATGATGTTTTTCATTATAGAAAAGTTAATTGTAATTAAATGTTGAATATCAAAAAAAATTGGTGGTACATAGGTTTTTTGTCAAAACCCAGTGGTACGAACCGAGGTTAGAACCCGCGCGGCCTCGATTAAATGGTACGAACCGAGGTTAGAACCGGCGACCTCGATTAAATGCTACGAACCGATGTTAGAACCCGCGACCTCGATTAAATGGTACGAACCGAGGTTAGAACCCGCGACCTCGATTAAATGGTACGAACCGAAGTTAGAACCCGCGACCTCGTTTAAATGGTACGATCGATGTTAGAACTCGCGACCTCGATTAAAAGTCGCGCGCTTTACCGTTCGGGCACAGTGAGTTAGTGACGTAAAATTATATAATTAAAAAAATACTAAAAACCGCGTCTTTTGTACCACTGCAGGCAGAGGTATTTGAAAGTTGCGTTTTTGCAAGCGCTCATTGTAGTCGGGTAAGTTTGAACAAGTGACAGACAACTCGAGTCCTCAATCGTAAACTTTCCAAACAAAATCTCCAAAGATGATTGACGAATAAAGAACGACAGACAACTTAATTGAGGGAATCCAATCTATCCCTCGGTCCTTAGCCTCGATTTAAGGAAAGGGAGAATCCCGTTAAAAATAAATTATTCAGAATCCAGCATGAATAGGGATTTGTCCGATGATGAAGGAAGTCCGGTCTTAATGCTCCTTCAACGGTGGGCCTGGCTTACGCCTGCGCTGCGCTTTGCCTCCGGTACCATTCGTTAGATACGCCGATGAATTCGAGTACCTATTGCTAAACACGATTGTCACTTAAATTTATAGATGCACTAGTGTTGAAATAGTTTAGGTAGAACAGTAGAAAAAAATCACGGATTAAAATTACCGATATGTTTATACTTCGTTTTGTACGAAAGACCCCGCGAGTGATACGGGTAGATTCAAATAACATTGGTTTATTTAAAATACTAGCTTCCGCCCGCGATTTCATCTGCGTGGACCCGGGATAAAAACTATCTGTTAGTCGGGGTGCGGGGGCGGGGGCGGGGCGGGTAAATGATAAACGAACGTCCCGTGCCGCTACGTGTATTCGACTGACGCATATACGGTCGCAGCCGCATTCCTTAATTACTATCACTATCCTATATTTAAATCCAGGTTATAAACTATCTTCGTGCAAAATTTCATCTACATCGGTTGAGCCGTTTAAGCGTGATTGAGTAACAAACATCGAAACATCTAAACATCCAAACTTAAATAAACTTAATATTAGTAGGATTCAATATATATAATAAAATTCAAATATGTTCTCCTGAATCCCTTTCTTACGAACACAATTGTCACAGTGAACAAACGAATTTTAACGGCATTTTACCTAGAATAGGTTTGTTGAAGTTTTAAATAATACGGCCATTAAACTACAATAAAGGATGTATTGTTAGTTTTTAACCGACTTCAATAAAAAGGAGGAGGTTCTCAATTCGGTTGTATTTTTTTATTTTATTATTATTTTTATTATTTTCAATGTTTGTTACCTCAGAACTCCGTCATCGATGAGCCGATTCGTAATTTTGTTTGTTTGTAAGTAGGTAGTTCCAGGTGGGTCCCATTTTTTTCAAAAATTCAATTGGATGATGGGATCCATGAGGAATTGAGGGAACTCTTAAATTATATTAGGCACGCGTGTAGTGATTTTGGTATTTTCTATTTTAACTCGTGTATTTACACCCCGTAATCATAAATTTGGTGGAGTGGAATTGATGATGAAAACCACAGATGACTTATGGAATTCCTCAATTATGTACTTAAAAGTACAAATGTACGTCACAGATTCTGATAAGATTCCGTTGAAATAGCAACTAATGAAGTGACAAATGTGATCCTTGTGGAATCGACGGAAGTCCTCAAATATTATCGGGCCACATACGATTGGGTTTTTTCCCTAATAATCAACGCATTTGCTCTCGGAAATCAGTTCATGTGGTATAAATTAGAAAATACATGTGGAAATGTTCTCGTGACTTCGGTTAAAACTTTGTTTTTCAAGTAAATTATAAATATTAACTTACTTATGAGTTGGTAATTTTTCAAGACTACCTAATAATGGAATAAATTGATTTTGCCAATGAATTGAGTGAATGATTGAATGGAAGATTCTGTACTTTTAATGTCGAATGGATTTATATTAAGAGCTATTGCAAAGTTCCTCAAGTTAGTCGGAATGCCTAACAGGAGTAGAGGTAAGTGCAGACTAGAGAGGTGCCTGCCGGGCGTTTCAATAAGAAGTCCGTTATACTCGTAGACACACTATATGCATATAATCGACGTTCCACAATATATATAAGCGTAAGAAAGCACGAGCACAAGAAGGCAGGAAGCACAGTTTACGGTTCAGAAGAAAGGAACACCAAAGAAAGCGAAAGTAACATAAAATTAGGAAAGCACTGCACTCGCGTAAGCTTGTAGCGGATAGGCCGGGAGACATGCATTCGCCGTCGTAGACGTGAATAGCACTGCTGGCCGGCAGTGTTGCCAGGTTCAATCTGGAAATGTCAGAAGAGTATAATCTTAAAAATCAGGAGATTGCAAAAAAAATCAGTAGATGCTAGAAAAGTCACAAAACTTACCTTAATGCAAATCTTCTCATGTATTCTGATTATTTTGTTTTTAATATGCTGATATATAATGTATAAAATGATTAGTTAATCTGAAAAGAAATAAAATACATACAAAATGTATGATGGTCATTGTGTTACCGGTTTAAATAATTTGTATACCAGAAACAGAAACATAATGTAGTCAGAATGTTACAGTTACAGCATGTCCTTGTTCGACCCAGCACAAGCAAATGGACAAACTAAGAGAAACCAGGTTAATCTATATATTTGTATCAATCCTTAAAGTCTTCCCTTCAAATTATAAAATAAACAGAATATTTTACAGTAATAATATTAGTATGAATGTGCAAGGGAAGGGATTATAAATTATATGCCACAATTGCCACAAACCTCATGCTGCATGCTCAATCAATTAATTCAATCACTGTTAGAATCTGAATCTGATGAATCTTGGTCTTGATACATGGTGTTGTTAATTTTTTTTAAGTATATGGTTACATCATGGTTGAAACAATTTTTTCCCCCAAAAGCTCTCTTGCCGTGCAGCACACCACACAAAGTTTTTGTGCTCAGCCTGTTCCTCAATTTGGTTTTGTTCAGATTTACAGTAGAAAACACCCGCTCTACTGCTGCACTAGTGTGGAAGAACTAGTAAATTTCTTATAAAATTTATAAGATGAGGAAAGGCTGGGGCTTCACTCCCAAAGCATTTTTTTTCTATTTGTATCCAGAACAGTTCTACTGGGAGCTCATACTCAACTGCAGTATTTTGAAGCAGATGCCACTCATTATCTAGATCCTGAAGATGCCTTTCTTCTACAAGATTTGGAAATCTGGCTGCAAGTGAAGCTAGTGTGTTAAATTTCTTTGATTTTACCACATTGGGATCAAGAATTTCTAACTGTTCAAACACAATGTCGGAGAAGGAAAATCGCTGACAAACTTGTGAGGCACCTTCTATATAAAAGTCCAAAATTTTCAGTCTAAAACTTTTAATGTGCTCTGGATTGTTTATATTTTGGAGTCCCACAGCCACCTTGGCTCCCACATATATATCCACCAATGCTAAAAATATTCTTGGGTTTTTATAGTCTATCCTTGAAATAGGTCCCTCCAAATGATTACTTTGAATCAAATATGACAACATGGTCCTGAAAGTTGTTTCTAAATTTTTTTTAAGACAATGAATTTGTGTGGATTCGGACTGCATTAGTTTATTCATAGTGGTGAATAATGGTAAAATAAAGTTCAAAAACTCTAGGTATAATTTTACGAATGGATTATTAAGGTTTTCCAAAATGTTGTGGGTGCTTTGTAACCTCTCTTCAGTAGCAACATCTATGAAATATAATTTCAAAGCATTATACTGTTCTAATACTCTTGAAACAGCAGCATGGAGAGATAACCACCGAGTTTGACAGGGATGTAAGAGTTTATGTGGCTTCACCTCCACAAAAGTCTGAAACTCTTTAAAGATGCCAATTCTCTTCGGGCTTCCTTGTATATAGTTATAAACATCCCTTACTAAGTCTTCAACATTAGTTGGAATTTTCTTGCACGCATAAGATGCACACAGTGCGAACGAATGGCAAATGCATTTAATGACAAAAAGACTAGGCACTTCTCTCTGCAGCATAGTTTTGAGTGAATTATGGTTGCCCATCATTACGTTTGCTCCGTCAGCTGCAAATCCAATTAAATTAGTTCTCCATGGAAGCCCACAGTTTTCGAAACTATCCTTTATCATATTATATAACTCAATTGCTGTTGCGGTTTTTTCTATTTTAATGAAGTCAAAAAATTAATCTGTGACTCTATTATTCTTTATGATTCGTATGACAAGGCACAAATGTTTTTCGGTGCCTTTTTCGGTTGATTCATCCACAATAAGCGAACACTTTTGGCCCCTCATAGCTTTGCACAATTCCTCTTTTTCTGTTTTTCCCATTACATTTTTAATTATAGATGTAGCTTTTGTGCGGCCTAAGTGAATATTCTGAGCTATTTTCGAATCAGGGCAACACGATTTGACAACTTGTCCCAAGTGGTCTACAACTCTGATGGCTAAATTATGCTCTACTTGAAATGAGACAAGTCTTTCAGCTTCCTTAGTAGAAGTGGCACTCGACGTGGATGGCATTGACTCTACTATAGATCTTTGGCCCACCACGATTTTCATTTTATTATTATGTTTGGCTGTTGTAGCATGCTTCAATAGGTCTGATCTCCCGCCACCATTAATGCTAATGTCAGTGCAACACGCTTTACAATACGCATAATCGTCACCTTTTTTACTTTTTAACACCCAGTTTTTGAAGAGTTCTACCTCTAACCAGTCGATTTTAAATTTTTGGCTATATTTGATGTTTTTGTTAGTAGAACTCATTGTTGCTCAAATCCCAAACCATGAAAACCACACACTGCAATAGAAGTAAGTATAAGGTTGTTAATTGAACAGGCAAAGTAGAAACAATACATAAATGCATATAAACCTTGTAGCATCGTTGTTTAACTTACCGTGACTTACAACGCCCGCAGACCGCAGTATCCACTACAACCACACACAGTCACTACTCACTTCTCACTATAACTTAACTTTTTACGCGCCAACGAAGTCGACAACTCAAACAAATCACTTACTTCAACTTTCAACTTTTAACTTCACTTTACTCGTTTCGTTTTTTTCTTTGAAAAGGCATAGACAGACAATCTAGAAAACTTGCGTTACGTTCGCCACAGAACCGAAACCGAACGGGATAAAGGCAGTTTATATTTAAGGCTGTTTTACACTTTCCGACCTAACTTAAAACAATGTCACACTTGTTTTAAAAGTATCGTCACATGTTATCTGTTTAGCTGACTTTAACTACCTCCTCAGAATCATTAATCAGGGTAATAATTATTAGGCTCAAATTACTCATAAAATTCAAATTCAGTAGATTCGTTTGCAAATTCAGTAGATCAGTAGACATAGTCAAAAATCAGAATAACTCCTGAAAAATCAGGAGACCTGGCAACACTGCCGGCCGGCGCGCGCGCTGCACGGCTAGCACGCGACGGCGCGCGAGCTCTTTCGATTTTTCTCGCACTATCCGCCTCTCTCTTATTAGAACACTTCGAAGAAGAGGTATAGTGCGATAAAAATGGAGAGTATGTCGCGGCCGTCGTTTGCTAGACGTGCTGGTGTTCCCGCTCGCCCGACCGGTCTAGTGAAGTACGTCACATGCCGTTGCTATGCGCCGCGCGCGGCTATTAGATGTAGATTAACCGACTGTGTCTGCCGCGCGAGGGTTATTGGTTTTATCTGGCTAGCCGCCTTAGACATTGCTCAGTGAAAATAACGTGTCAGTCTACTTCAAGACATATTTCTCCACAGCTATTTTTACAACAGCTTTTTGTTATATTTAACCTCTTATACACCAAGTCATTCTGTACTGCGCTCTGTATGTCAGTTTCTAGCTCCAATATTAGAGCAGTGAGTACAGATAGATTAACGAAACCACTTAATATTAAAAGCGCGAAACACATCTGGCGGATAAAAGAGCCCCGCAGCAGTATGGCCGGAAGGCAATACGTATTTCATTCGTGGCATTGGGGGAATTCGCGGCGCCATTCTGTCAGGACTTCTAAAGGATCCAATTAAAACTTGTATGAATACGACGCTTACCAACCTGTTTTGCGGCTGCCCTGGTTCGGAACAGTGGCGTCTGGGCGGCTATTCAATAAACTGGCGACGTGAACACGATCCCTCAATTTAATATCACACAAATTATATAGGATTGCTGCGACGCAAAACATACAGAAACATACAGTCGCAAATGTACATTTGTTCTACGGGGTGTAATGCGAAGCTTTTTAATTTAAGAACTACATAAAACAAGTGATTACTTGTGGAGGTCAGTCAAGATTGCATTTGACATTTGGAACCTACCCCAATCCGGCTGATTCGATAGAAGCTTTAGTCACCAAAACGTTTAAGGTGAATGATGGCTGTATGTATTACGAGCGATACAACTATTCACATCTCGTACACTACCTAGTCGGTCCCAAAGTTCTGTCACAAATGAAAATAATGATAAAAACAAAAGTAGCAATCAATTTTTAATAAATTATATACCGATTTAAAGTACATTTAATAAAGAATTAAAATTACTCAAAATTATTCAAAATTACCTCCTTTGTTTTTAATACAGGCCCTTAATCGGTGCGGCCAGTCGTCTATCGCAGCACGCACCATTTTCATATCTATATCAGTGACTGCTTTTCTTAAAGATGACTTTAGGCTCTCCAAATTTTTATGTGGTTTAGCACAGACCTTCCCCTCTAAGACCTGCCAAATTTTATAGTCCAAAGGATTAAGGTCCGGACTAGAGGAAGGCCAATCTTCGTGTCTTATAAAGTCGATTTTTTGACGGTCAAACCAGGCTTGAGTGGTCTTGGCTTTGTGTGCTGGCGCAGAATCCTGCTGGAACACAAAATTATGTCCCGAAAATAGCGTGTTGGGCAGATCTTTGACAACCTTATCCAAAACTGTCTCTTGGTATACTTTCGCACTGATTTTGACACCTTTTTCGCAAAAATGAACCTCAGTTGGCCCGTAATAAGATACACCCAACCAGACCATCACTGATGATGGATGATGCCCATGTTGCACCCGCGGAACTCTTTTTCCTGCTTCTTCAGAGCTCCTAGCGTACACTCTATCATTCTGTTTATTGTACTTCTCTTCAATATCGAAAATCTTTTCGTCTGTAAAGAGGATATCACGGTGTCGATTTTTCGCGTACCGCTTTAACAACTTCCGGGATCTTTTAAGCCTTATTGTTTTTAGACGGGCATTAAGTAAGTGCCCACGCTTTTTTTTGTATGCTCGTAGACTAAGATCTTCGTTTAAAACCTTTTTGACGGTTTTTCTACTGACACCCATCTGCAAAGCCATCAATTTCTGTTTTCGGACAGGATTTCTTGCTATGCGCGCCTTGATCGCTTTGATCACTGCTGGTGTTCGTACGGAGCGAGGCCGGCCAATTCTTTTCTTGTCCTCAACACTGGAGACTTCATTGTACCTATCAATAGTACGGTACACAAACCTAAACGTTATTTTTAAATTTTTGAGCAACTTGAAAATCGTACTTGGCGAGTGCCCACAGCGGTGCAATGCTAAAACAGCTATTCGGTTTTCTTTCAATGTCCACTCCATCGTGAAAAATTGCAACGAATGACTGTTTTTTGTTTTAAAATAATTGTCAAACATTCAAAAATGGAATGCAATAAAATTTTCTTAAAATCATCTTCTAAATTTAAAAATAATATGCCAGTGACAGAACTTTGGGACCGACTACGTACACTGTACTGAATACTATTTTTTTATTATATCCGCTCAAATCAAGTAGGTACTTTCCGTTCATGCTAAACTTCATTGTTAATAATTGAGTTTTAAATTGATTATACTTATTTACTTATATGGAAGTCTACGACTATTAATTCTGCTCTGAAGTTGGGACTCCATAAGTATATACATACTGAAGGTAAACGCCCTAGTCCGCGACGTTGCACGTGCGTAGTGTATGTCAGGGGCACTCTATGTCAAAGCAATACGGGATCAATTCCAACTAATAGGATTTTTCTTCAATCGAATTTAAACCATGTCACTGAGATAAATTGTCCAGGCCTTACACTAGTGCACCGCAAAGGGCTACTGGTCTTTTCAAAATAGCTTGGTGCGGGTGACAGCCGCGAAAATATCAGACTAGAGAGGTGAAAGTATCGAAACTTGAGTCGATAAAAGTAATCATTTCAAATATCAATTATATATAACAATGAATATCATCATGAATCCGATTATTAGGCTAAGCTCATTGATTTAGTATATAGAACTAGATACACAATCAGCCGAAAAAAATAGCCGTCCAAAAGAGCCAGCCGATCGCTCTTTCGCGTTTAGTCTGGTTTCAACCGTGAGACTTGTTGGTTGTCAGTTACGAGTATGTCTACATTTTTAGTCAAAAACTGCGTAAATAACACCAAAAAACAAGATAAAAGATGGGATTTATTTATTTAAGTAAGTTCTTTTCATAACGTAACGAAATTTGTGTAAACTCATTGTAATTTAATAGTTTTAAATGTTTTAAATAATTAATTTTGTTAGTTCAAATGACAGTCGCGGAACATAAATCTAAGGAGTCGGTATTAGATACTTTTTTTTATGATGTCGTTACCTACATAGTTATAGTTATAGTGGTGTGCAATAAAGAGTATTTGTATTGTATTGTATTGTATTGTAGTTATAGTTTTCATTTTAAGATTTCCAAGAAACCCTCAGCGACGTGCAAAATGGGCTGCAGTCATAGCACGTGACAGTCGAGATGTTTTCTTTAAACCAAACGAGTCGCGTGTCGTTTGTTCGGCTCATTTTAATAATTCGGATACAAAAAATGACAAATATAATAAAATATACGACAAAAATGGATTGAACAGGCTTACTAAAACCGCACCTCTAAAAAAGAGAAGGTACTCGTATCAAAGACATTCTTGAGCGTAAACATTTTTAATTTAAGCTCAGAAAAAGACCACAGCAACAATCATAGGATTGTTTTAATAAAATCGATAGCTGATCGCTACTTGACTGTACGCTTACATTATATCGCAAAAAAAGAAAGTATCAAAAGTACAGGCAGGTCCAAAAGACAATTATTTAACAAACTGAATTTATTTCAAGGAAACTAAAATGACTTCTTTTTAAGGAGTCTGTCAGCTGCACTGTACTTACGGAAATCTCACCCAACAAGTGTTTTGTATTTATATACAAATATACAGTTTCAAATGTATGTACAAATATTATTATTTGTACATACATTTGAAACTCTTTATTCCCCATTTGAAAATAAAGAAACCTGATTTATTTGTGCGATTGGTCTTTCTGTTTAAATAAATAAAATATTATCTAAATAATTTTATAACGCGACTCCATTCATTCGCTAAACGCTAACTAAAGTTTTGACGTGAACAGTCAAGTCATATTATGATTTGTCTCAATTAATAAAAATAGTATTTAATTGGTAATATGGTGCTTAAAGCCTAAATACCGAGTTCTTTTTTTATGGAACATATCTTGATGCAGGTTATAAGTTGACGCTATTAGCAACTACTGAAATGTAGCTAGAGTTGTCATGCTGGGGCACATTTCTTGGCATATTTGTTTGACATTGTGCATCTAGTTCGATATAGTCCATGGGCCAGCCAAGATATCGGTATAATTTGGGGGTACCAAATTTCCTTTTCACAGTAAGGTTTGTTATGATGTTTTATTAAAAAATCATGATTGTCATCTCAAAATGGTAACAAAAATGGCCACCAATCCAAGATGGCGGATGTTACGTTTTAAAAAATTAGCCATAACTCGAGAAATATTCGTCCCATTTCATGACTTTTTTAAAATCAAAGCGCTATACGTGTGCTTGAAATATTGTATATATATTGTATCAGTAAAGTCAACCGTTGATTAGTAGTTTTTTATTTAAATCAAGTTCATACAAAATATCTTGCACATTTCAAAAAAGCTTTAAATGAGGCAAAGTAGCGTATTAAATAATCTTTGATGTATGTGATGTATGTATTTGATGTTGACAGTCTGTGTGAAGGTTGAGTAGTGCTGTCTTTGCGTTAAGAAAATTAAAGCCGCTAATCTCGGGTGATTCACTGAAACAAGTTTACTTCGCATATTTTAACTCCACGGGGTAACTCCACGGATGCGCAGAGTTCTTGTCATGCAAAAACGTTCAGTTCGGGTACTTGTAGGAGTTAAGCATCGGCACCCCTGTCGGGAGCTATTCTCGACGCAACGCATAATGACGCACTACTCACAACATTTGTTCGAGCTTCTCTTATTTGTAAGAAAAAACATCTCCCAGTTTGCGCGTGTGTATGTAACGGGTAAAGAGCTTCGTTCAACTGGGCGCCTAATGACAGTTCCTCGTCGCATGGCGCTTTCAAAGAAAAATCCCCGGGTTATTGGGCCTACTTATTTCGAGCACCTACCCGCCGATATAAGAAACGAACCTTGTGACGTAACATTTGGGCGTAGACTGAGAAATCTTTTGTTGGATAACCCTCTGTACTCTGTTCACGAATTCATGGCAATAATGTTTTAAGTAATTATTTGATTTATTGATACCTAATTCTGATACTATTTCTTGTGTAACATTTATATTGTATTTCTACTGTGAAATCGTAATACGTAAATTGACATTGTTTATTTTTGTTTAAAATGTATTATCCACTAGTTGTTAAATGACAATCCGTAATCGGAGATACTATTTCCTCTTTCTGTATTGACATTTTGAATATTATTTAATTTTTATTTCTTATTATTATTTATTATTGACGATCGTGATAAGGATTCTTATAATTTTGACATTGTATGCGAATCTATATTGTAATTTTTATCTCGAAATAAATAAACCTAATCTAAAATCTACCTAACGTGTATGGGTCTTATTGCTGTAAACACATGTAAACATGAATTTGATTTTGCTTTCGTTGAAACTCACCGTTGACTAAATAACTGATAATTCAGATAGCAGTTATATTACAGCGTACAAAAATGATGTTTCTAATATATTTTAAGATTTTGTTCACCTCAGCAGCTCGAACAAGCCGATTTTGCTGCCAGAAAACAGTGAAAATAATGCGTTTTTACTCACTCATTATGAAAAAGTAGCTTTTTAATTTTGAATACCGCGCACTGTCTTTTCATCGGCACAGGGGCCAACCCTACCTAGCACAATAGGTTTTATCGTCACGTTTTACGGCGAAAATGTATTGAGACGTCGCGTAAAACATAACGATAAAACGTATCGTGCTAGCTGGGCTGGTGTAGCTACTGCAAACTCAGAATATTTCAATGTTATTCGCTCTCTCTTTCTTCATTTTGATTATATGTGTGTATAAAAAGAGAGCCAGGAATAAGTCGATACGTAGTTCGAGTTTCAAAGATTTCATAGACTCTTAAATTAGTGCTTAGGCGGTCAAAGAATCATGAAATGGAGAAGTCTTCTACAAAGTGGTGGCAGTAGAAATAAACTAACAATGTTTCTTGCTGACAGCTGGCGAGAGAAAGTAAAAGGACAAACATCGGTAACAAGACTTTATACGTTACTCACTCTTACAAGTGTATTAAAATAAATGAACAATGTTTCTTGCTGACAGCTGGCGAGAGAAAGTAAAAGGACAAACATCGGTAACAAGACTTTATACGTTACTCACTCTTACAAGTGTATTAAAATAAATGAACAATGTTTCTTGCTGACAGCTGGCGAGAGAAAGTAAAAGGACAAACATCGGTAACAAGACTTTATACGTTACTCACTCTTACAAGTGTATTAAAATAAATGAACAATGTTTCTTGCTGACAGCTGGCGAGAGAAAGTAAAAGGACAAACATCGGTAACAAGACTTTATACGTTACTCACTCTTACAAGTGTATTAAAATAAATGAACAATGTTTCTTGCTGACAGCTGGCGAGAGAAAGTAAAAGGACAAACATCGGTAACAAGACTTTATACGTTACTCACTCTTACAAGTGTATTAAAATAACTGGTAGGGGATGTCATGACGTGAAAAAACTTGCTTCTTCTCATGAAGAACCAGATACGCGTATGCTGCTGCACATAAAGGATGCTGCTATGGAATTTCCGAATGTAATATGTGTATCTGATGACACAGACGTGTTGCTTCTGGCCCTTTATATATCATCCACACATAGAGCAACCTGTATATAAAACGCGGATCTAGTGGTCGAATCAGATTGATAGACATAATAATTTACTTTAAAAACAAAGTTTTAACCGACTTCAATTTATTGAAGTCGGTTAAAACTTTGTTTTTAAAGTAAATTATTACTAAAGTACTCCGCCAAGCCACGAGAACATTTCCACATCTATTTTCTAATTTACACCACATGAACTGATTTCCGAGAGCAAATGCGTTGATTATTAGGGAAAAAACCCAATCGCTGTATGTGGCCCGATAATATTTGAGGACTTCCGTCGATTCCACAAGGATCACATTTGGCACTTCATTAGTTGCTATTTCAACGGAACCTTATCAGAATCTGTGACGTACATTTGTACTTTTAAGTACATAATTGAGGAATTCCATAAGTCATCTGTGGTCTTCATCATCAATTCCACTCCACCAAATTTATGATTACGGGGTGTAAATACACGAGTTAAAATAGAAAATACCAAAATCACTACACGCGTGCCTAATATAATTGAAGAGTTCCCTCAATTTCTCATGGATCCCATCATCCAATTGAATTTTTGAAAAAAATGGGACCCACCTGGAACTACCTACTTACAAACAAAAAAAAATTACGAATCGGCTCATCGATGACGGAGTTCTGAGGTAAAAAACATTGAAAAAAATAAAATAAAAAATACAACCGAATTGAGAACCTCCTTTTTTTTGAAGTCGGTTAAAAACTAGCACGTGTGGTTGGCTGTTGTATGAAATCAGCATTGCCAGGATTACATCATCACGCATGGACTGGTTGTGATACTATACAAGTGCGTTGTGTGGACAAGGAAAGCTAAAAGCGTTGAAACTGTTACGAGCAAGCCAGTATAGATATTAGCTTGCTGTTTTCACGGCTTGGGAGTGAATTTACACTTTCAAATTCTGACCACAACTTAATCCAAAAGTTTGCCTGTCAGTTATACTCAAGGAACATCAAAATAAAATGCATAAACGAACTAAGATACCACATGTTCCAAAGTCGACAAGGCCAAATAGACTCAGCTCAACTTCCTCCATGTGAAGATGGCTTACGTCAACATTAAAAACGAGCTGTTTGGCAAAGATGTTTGGATAACTTTCCGGAAAACCAAAGCCAGAGGATCATGGATGGATGCTAGATGAAGATGGTGCGCTCAACATCAAGTGGATGACTGGAGCACCTACACCTGAAGCAGTCTTAGAACTCATAAATTGCTCTTGTTCGAAGTCGTGTCAAATGCCATCGTGTTCTTGTATGGTTAACAAATTAAAGTGTACAAGCGCGTGCAGACTGTCATCATCATCCTCCTAGCGTTATTCCCGGTTGTGTCCTAAACGAGCCCGGGGTCCGCTTCGACACCTAATCCCAAGATTTGGCATATGTACTAGTTTTACGAAATCGACTGCCATCTGACCTTCCAACCCAGAGGGAAAACTAGACTTTATTGGGATTAGACCGGTTACCTCACGATGTTTCCTTTCACCGAAAAGCTAACGGTAAATATTCCGTACATAAGTTCCGAAAAACTCATTGGTACGAGCCGGGATTCGAACCCACGACCGCCGCTTGACAGCCGCATGCCTGAACCACTAGGCTACCGTAGCTTCTGTGCAGACTGTAAACAGTGGAAACAGCGCGGAACAAGAAGAAAATATTGCAGATTTTAATTTGTAGGTATTAGTCTTCTGACAGTGACGATGAAGATGACTTTTATTTATTTTTTACTTTTTATAGCGTTTAAAGTAAAGGTACGATTCCTTTTTGAAAGTGCTGTATAAACGTCATTTCATTGTATGAATGCTGCGTGCTGCCTGCTGCTGCGACAGTGTCGCGCGCCAAGGAATTGTACCTTAAGATTCTGTAATACTAAAAATCACAAAAAAATCCGCAAACATTCGATATTTCCATAAACACCTACTAATTTACGATTCATTTGATTTGAAGCAGTGTATTTGAAGCTTTTTATTTTATATGCAGTTATTAAGTTAACGCTAGATTTCAACCGAAGTAAACAAATATTAATGTTTTGCATGTGTTTATAGCCATTCGATCCATACATGTAATACATCAAATAAAACCTTTTTTTATATTACATCTTTTGGCTGAAGTTTTTTTTTTCTAATGCACCATACCACACCATATTCTCTAAAAACTTATTTAAAGAAAATAATTAATAAAAAATATATTAAATTTTCAAGATTTTCGAAAAAAAAGTGTAGATTTTTTTAAATTTTGAATTTCTCATATTTTTTGTATGGGTGAGTGAAAATTTAGTCACAGAAATGAATTCTTCATCCTCGAATTATACGAAAAAGACACCAAACTTGATATAGTTACTAGATATATGCAGATATAAAGCTTAGAGTGAGGCGCGCCGGAGGCACTTTTCCCCTCCTCCCCTGCCCACCTGTTGGGGGGAACCTCGTGGCAACCGGGCTAAATCAGCTCAGATCACCCCCAGAAACTGAAAAAAAAACTGCACTAATGTTAACACTCGCCGCCGTAGGACGAAACCAGAGACACCGGTTCGCATACATCAAGTGTCTGCAGGAGACCACAGCGTGGACATGTCTTTGGATCGCAGCCGCGTCGCCCCTGGCGTTAACCACACTCTCAGCGACATTGGTACTCCAATGGACCGTTTTACCGACGACCGGGAGACTGTCACATTGGGCAAAATAAGCACATTACTGGACCAAAAAATTCAAATTTCGGTATCCAGTCTCATAGAGGAGAAACTGAACAGTTCGTTGTCCGCGTTTATGAACACTTTCCGGGCAGCAATTCAAGAGGATGTCAAGAAACTGGTCCAGTCTGAAATTAAATCCGCCGTCAAAGATCTGGAAAGTAACTTCACGGCCACTACTGATTTTATATGCGCGGAACAGGACACTATCAGGACTCTCGTCTCGAACCAAAACAATAAAATCAAATTACTCGAAAGTGAGAATATTAAGTTGCAGGCTAGCTTTCAGAACATTACAACGCGTCTGTCCACTACGGAGAACATGTCGCGAACCTATACCTATAATTTAGAAATTCAAGCCGTCCCAGAAAACAAAAACGAAAACGTACTTCAGCTCTTCAAAAATCTCTGCTCTACCGTAAAACTGCTATTAGCGGACAACAGCGTCACGGCCTGTCGTAGAGTTGCTAAAATGGACGCCAAATCTGCCAGACCTCGAAATATTTTAGTCTCTTTATCTTCCCCGCTTCTTCGCGATACAGTTCTCTCGTCGGTCAGCCGCTACAACAAGTCAATTAAACATTCCGATGATCCCACTGCTGCTCTGCTGAACAGTTCCCATCTCGGAGTATCCGGGCCAGGCACACGAGTTTACGTCGTGGAACACCTTTCCCCGGAATGTAAAATGCTTCACGCGGAGACTCGAAGGGTGGCTAAGGCTAAGGGGTTCAATTTTGTATGGACTCGGTACGGCAAAATTTATGTGCGCAAGGATGAGAACTCTGATGCTATCCATATTAAAGATACCAATAGTCTAAACAAAATAGTGTAACTATGTTCTTGATCATACTTTGTTACTTATAATTATATACTAAATAAGAGCAACTATTTATAATGTTAATATATTACCAAAATGTTAATAGGATACGTAGCAAGTTAAAAGAAATATATCTTAACATCTTAAACTGTAACTACGACATTATTTGTCTCACGGAAACGAACTTAAATGACGGAGTTTATGACTCCGAATTTTTGGACTCTAGGTACAATATTTATCGCAGAGATCGCGGATCTACTTCGCTCAGCAAAACAGAAGGTGGTGTTGCTATTGCTATAAAAAAACAACTGACCGTTGATCGTTTGAGCACGTGGGAGAGTAAGATTGAGGATCTCTGGCTTCAAGTTAAAATTACCAATTGTCGTACTTTCATCATTTGCCTTTGCTATTTACCACCAGACCTTGAAAAAGACAAACTTAAGTCGTTCTTTTCTAACTGCCAGAAAAGAATGTCGCACACTAATAACATTGATTTCATTTTATTGGGTGACCTTAATGCCCCTTACATTCACTGGGCAAAAGCCCCTAGCTCGTCACATATGTTATCATCAATTTCTACACACGATATTAGATCCGATCTACTACTTGAAACTATTTCTCTATGCAACCTCACACAATATAATAATGTACCAAATAAAAATAATAGGTTTTTAGATCTCATTTTGTCAAGTCTCAACAATGTTCATGTCTATGGTGCTGTCCCACTAAGCCGCATTGATGCACATCATCCGGCTTTGCTAGCAGATATCCACATCGATGCTTCACCACCCAAGACGATTAATTCTAGAAATACAGATAGACCAAATTTTTATAAGTGTAACTACGACGAGCTTCGGAAGGACTTAGCCGCAGTTGACTGGGAACAGACTTTGTCATGCGCCTCCGTGGATGTTGATGTCCAAATATTTCATAAGAAGTTAAATGAACTTATAAAGAAACATGCACCTAATAAAAAACTACGAAACCAGTTATACCCAAACTGGTTTAGCCCTGCTTTAGTTCGCGCCTTAAAAGAAAAGTTAAAGTATCACAAACGCTATAAAAAGTTTGGCAACCCTCTCGACTACGACACATTTGATCTTTTACGCGCACGTTGCAAGAAACTTATTGATCGTTGTTACAAAATCTATATCAGTTCCGTACAAGTATCTATTAAACACAACATAAAGCATTTCTGGAGATATGTCAAAGACAAAAAAGGCGCCACTTCTATTCCTGTCACAATGAAATACAATAATTTGGTGTCATCAAATCCCACGGAGGTTTGTGAAATGTTCTCGAGCTACTTTGGTTCAGTTTTTGAAAAATCAACTGGCTCTGACACATGTATTTCCAGTGGCCCCGTCGCAGAATACAACCTTAAGCGACATCAATATTAGCATTGACCTTATACGAGCTAAGATCAAAGGTCTGAACTGTAAGAAAGGCCCGGGCCCTGATGGTATTCCTCCACTGTTTATTAAAAAGTGCTGTGATAAACTTTGCCTACCGCTTTGTATCATTTTTAACAAATCTCTCAACACTGGTAATTTCCCTGCACTCTGGAAAACGGCTCATATCATACCAATACATAAGTCAGGAGACAATAACTATTGCCAAAATTACAGGCCGATTAGTATTTTATCCGTTTTTCCAAAATTATTTGAATCAGTTATGTACAATTACTTTTATTCCCAATTTAAAATGTTTGTATCACCCAGTCAACACGGTTTCGTTCCTAATAGGTCCACTATCAGTAATCTACTGGTATACAAAAATTATCTATGTAATGCATTTGCTAAAAGGACTCAAGTAGATTCTATATATACCGATTTTTCAAAGGCCTTCGACAAAGTCAACCATTCAATCCTAATACAGAAACTAGAAGGTTATGGTATTCACGGGAACTTGCTAAGATGGATTCGTTCTTATCTTGATAACAGAAGTCAACTTATAAACATAAAAGGACATCTTTCTGTGCCATTCACTATTTCATCTGGTGTGCCGCAAGGATAGCCGCATTCAGGGCCTCTCCTCTTTATCGTTTTTATCAACGACCTGGTTCAGCAATTGTCATGCCCGTGTCTATTATACGCAGACGATCTTAAGATATATTCTAGTATAACTAAAACCGAGGACTGTGTAATCTTGCAGGATAACCTTAATGCTATTGTTGATTGGTGTGTTGCAAACCGCATGTTTTTAAATTCTGATAAATGCTACATTATTTCTTTTACAACATCCAAGCAAAAAATAGTTTTTAATTATTCTCTTAGCGGTTTTAGCTTAAATCGTACGTCTGTTGTTCGCGATCTTGGTATTAACTTTGATGAAAAATTAACCTTTCATAATCACTATGACGTATTAATATCCAAGTGCACTAAATTGGTCGGTTTCATTTCTCGCTCCACAAGAGACTTCAGGAATACAAACACTTTCAAATATTTATATTACGCCTTGATTAGAAGCTCTTTAGAGTATGGTTGCGTTATTTGGTCACCATATTACAAAGTTCATATCGATAGGATAGAAAAAGTCCAAAAGCAGTTTCTTAACATCCTTTGCTTCAGGCTTCAGCTAGGGCGCAATCTAAGGTCATACCTCAGCAGGCTGAAACAATTCAACATACCATCTCTTTCATCTCGTAGAAAATGTAGTGAATTGATTACATTATACAAAATTGTACACTCACACATTGATTGTCCTTCCCTTCTTTCTCTCTTGAACTTTATCACCAGGTACAAAGCTCGTAATCCATCACACAGATTATTCCAACTCGAAATTTACAAAAATAACACATCATTTTATAATCCCGTTGTCCGAATGTGCCGTTTGTATAATGATATGGTGGCTGAACATCCTTCTTTCGACATCTTTATACACACCCTACCCTCGTTTAAAAATAAAGTTAAAGATGCATTCAAATTAGGCATTTAAGATTTAAGATTTAAGTTAGTTATTAACTCAATATTCTGTTATTCTGGTTAATATTAAATGTAAATAAAATGTTATGCACATTGCCTATCCCTGTAAGTTGGGCAATACTCATATGTAATTCCATCTAGTGAATAGTTTGTCTAAGTTATTAATCTTTCTGTGCACACACTGTTTAGAATTGTAGCCCAGATCTAGACACTAAGCTTTTAATGTACTCAATGTATGACTGTAATTTGTTGTGTGAGCCTAATAATAAAAAAAAAAAAACCTGTTCCAAACGGTTTGCTTTGTCTCAAAAATGCAAGGTGGTGACCCTAAGATCTCCTAGATCGTAATAAACCTGTCTAACTACTGTAAAGAGGAAACTTAGTACCCCCAAATTATACCATTTTCTTATATTTGGCTAGCTGGCCCACGGACTAATATACTAAATCCATGGCTAAGCTAGTATCTCTTTCTCGCATCGTGCATGCGAGAAAGCGGAGACAATGCATATTTGTTGACGGAGTGCTTTTATAGTATTGAAGAAATATTTGCACAAGATGTTTACTAAGTATCTGTGAAAATGATGTACGTGATCCTAGTTATAGTATTAACTTCTATTATTAATTGCATGTACAAATTTCAAACACATTGTAATGTTCATGAACAAAACAAAACGATACTTAATCGCCGTAACTATTATATCATAATCTATATATTTACGTCGATGTTTCGATCGTGTCGTAACTTAATAATAATAATAATAAGCCCGCGGGGGCAGCTTGTGGCGAGCTGACGGTGAGTGGCGACACCGCGGGACCCCTAACCTCCAGAGGGCCTGAGTGATCTGGCCCTCACCTCTGTGCTTGCCTTAACCGGCCGGCCGGAGTGGAAGAGCGGAACCTATGCTCCAGGTTGGAAGCGTAAAATGTCATAACGCCGGCGGCCCATGAACGGATTACCGGGATCTGGCGCACCGCAGACTCACCTCTCGACAACCTCGCAGCCGCTCAGACATGTTGCTCCATTTTTGCACTGTGTGCGCGACTGTTTGTGGGTTTACTTAACGAGTTGGCGAGTCACCGCCAGCCTTTTCACAATTTTGAGACTAATTGTCACGGCAGGTGTCCCATAACATCTTGTTCTAAGTGTTCTAATAAGAAAGAGACGGATAGTGCGAGAAAAATCGAGAGAGCTAGCGCGCTGTCGCGTGATAGCCGTGCTGTCGTGTTCACTGATGCGACGCAGATGGCTTCGAGCTGATCGAGGGTTGACATTAACGAGGGATTGAGGATCAGGATATTCGCGATGTGCAGACATAGACATGTCTCCTGCACGAGGGCGTGGTTTACGAGAGTCGAGGAAGCGCCTTAAGAGTCTGAAGAGAGAGTAAGCTCGGCCGAATTTCACCTTCCCATACAAACGTAGTTACACTCTCATTTTAAAATTACGTGTTGGATTGTGACGAAACTTTGCATAGACAATGACATGAAGTAAATCTATGTCTTAATTAGTTTATATGGTTCCAGTTTATAAAACAAACGAAATACAGCAAAAACAAGTTTTGTATGAAAAACTTAAATTTGCTGTATTTTTTTACTATGGTATCTGAAGCTACATAAACTAATTATAGACATACCTCATGTCATTGTATAAGTGCAAAGTTTTGTTACAATCCAACACGTAGTTTTAAAATGAGAGCGTAACTACGTTTGTACGGAGAATGTCGGCGCGGCGATTGCCAGTGATTTGGTCGGAGGGTCATAGATCGCAAAATTGACGATGTATCGAGCTGTCCATAAAGCGTGCTGAATTGAGCCTCTGTTTATAAGGTGTATTAAGGCGATGCCTTGATTTGAGTCGAACACGCCCCCTAGACAGAGACACGCTGGGGGGCGATTTTTGACTTTCGAGCGCTCGAAAATTAAATAAAAGTAAATGCTATTGTAGTGACATACCTAATCACAGGCAACTTACTTTCTACCGATAGAATTGAATACGAGTGGTCAATACTGTACGTTTTAAAATTTTCTACCGTCATTTCAAAATAGCATTTCATAATATTTGTCAGTTTTCGAGTGAAAGAGTCGAGCGCTCGAAAGTCAAAAATCGGTCCCCTGATGCCTTCCGCGCACGAGAAAAAGAGATGCAACACTCACCGGGAATGGCTTTTTTGGACAAATTTCGATAAATATCTAACTTAGAAACGTTTTATTTAAATTTCATAAAGTGAGATTTTAGATGAGATAAAATACTATAGTATTAACTTGATTGTGTCGTAAAATAATGTATCGTTTGAGTAGGCTGAGTAAAAAAAGGAAAATACAGACCCAACTTTGATTTTTTTTCTATCGAGGAAATTTTAAGCAATCATGTATCGATAAAATCAGATAAACAATCATATAGTCAAGAATCATATATCTGAAAATAAGACCTTATTGTTTCTTAATCTAGTCAGAACGGCGTTTCAAAGCACGCGATAATTTCCGATGCACAGCCTTAAATATACATATGTAGTCTCGTTTATCCTCTGATGAACAAAAGGGAAAACATCAACCACTTCCTGTCAATTAGTGTCAGAGGTGACAAATGCTTCTTATCGAGCGAAGCACGCGAGTATCGTGCCCTCATGTGTCTAAGTGAAACTGAACATACCTATGTATAGGAGGTCCTATACGTGATATTTATATCAACTACTTACCTGAGGCTCTAGTATAAGTTTTACCGAAACAAAACTACGATCGCGTTTGCGTTTTACCCTCAATTTGTATGGGATTTGACAGCTAAGCGCGAACGAGGTCGTAACGTTTTGTTTCGGTAAACTTATACTAGAGCCTCTGTTAATTTCACGTATTAGACGTTAACCGTACGTTTTGTAGCTTACTCAGGAGATTGCTTTGACAATCGCGTGTTTCAATCCATTTGATACCAATCCAAATCGCGCCCTCGCGTCATGTCATATGAGCTCGGTGCGAGATGCGAGCGCACGAACCAAATTAATTTCAAATTAGAACCCGAAACTTAAGTCTCTGAGCGACCCTCGGGGCTATCCAAGCCGAGTGTTCTTGGCATTTAATATGCTGCCGCCGTGAGTTACACAAGAGTTTACGTCGGTGTTTTGTTATGAGTACGCAAGAAAATATATGCCTACTGATTTTTTATGACTAGCTGGAGCATGGGAAATTCTTTTATAAATTAGTTTATGGAGCACATGAGTCACGCACGTGATGTTCCTGTCCCGGGAATACTCCCGAGAATGATGGAGCTCAATAGAGGATATTCCCGAGCGAAGAATATTTGTCACACAAATTGGGAAACATTTATACTACCCTGAAGTTGTTAGTCAATCTCTAGTAATATTATAAAAAGGAAAAGTCTGTGAGATTGTAGCTTTGTAAGTTTATAAGTTTGTATGGTTTGGGTAACCTCTGGAACCGTTTATACGATTTCAAAAATTCTTTCACCCGCGTGTAGTTTGGACTTTCTGGATGGTTATATTTAGGCAATGTTTTATCCCGCGGGTTTCCTGCGTTCTTTGCAAGACGCGAGTTAAGCTGTGTGGGCAGCTACTCGATAAATATTGTTTGCTAAGCTGAAACCAACAAACATTTGTTGGACCACTTAGCTACTTTGATCTTGAGCGATTATGATTCGGAGAGCATTTTTTTACTCTGTGGATTATTTGAGAAGGATTTTTTGTTTAATGATTTGCTGTGTTGACAGCAAAGGAAACTGCAGGAGCCCCTCTCTCTCTCTCTCACTTAACAAAAAGCATCCTCTGTACTCCTTAATAAAAACAAGTAATATTAATTGAATTAAGAGTCCGTATACAGCCGTTTGCTGAATTCGCTAAACTTTTTGAGGTCATCTCACAGAAAAATCAGATTTTATTGTGTAATATGAAAGATCATTTCAATTCAAGTTCAATAAGTGGAAAGGTTGTTTACATTTAGCTCTCAATTTACCATATTTTGGCTCAGTCCAACAGCTGTTTTCTCATTTTTCGCTCGGAGACGTGTGAAACGACAGGTTTGAAGAACTATTTGATTTCAAACCGACATGAGACAAATAAATATATATTGGATTGATAGTCTTCTTAGGAATAAGTGGAAAACATTTTATAAGTTAGATATTAAATTGTTGAGTAAAACCGTATTTCCATCCAACAACTTTTTAGTAAAAACACACGAAGAATCGCCAGTATTTTTGGCCATTTAGCACATTATTTCAAAAATATGAAAACATAATAAGAAACTCCAGTTCAAGCGCTATTCGAAAATATAAAAATATATTTATGTGTAGAAGTAAATTTTGCCATAAAAAATATTTCAAATCAGCCTAAAACTCGTAATAAAACACCGTGCACGGCGCTCGACGCGGCAGTCTCCGCCAAGCGGTTCGAGGGAACGGTCACGTCGCTCGTCGATTTCAAGGTTACGTAGCTATGGGCGCTTGTGTTAGCGGGAATTATAGCGCGACGAGGCAGTCTTGATCATTTGTTAAGTAATGGTTTTTGTTACTTATGACTTTTTATATGAAATTGCATTTGTAGTAATGGAAATATTTTCATTGTACTACTAACATTTTTGACCTATGTTCCATAGAAGGAGGCTCTTAATTAGTCTTCATGTTTTATCTATATATACATTAATCGATAATTCTAAAAGTACGTCATCGAATTTTCATCACCATCAGCCTATATATACGTCCCACTGCTGGGCACAGACGTCCTCTCCTGAATTAGTTGGACTGTTAAGGATGTTATTTTGCAGTTTCTTAATTTTGACAGCCGTTTGTAATATTTCCAATTAACGGAATCTTATTCCTATTGCCTTTATCTGTGTGATATAAACTGCTTCCTGCTGTCCTGGTGCTACTTTTGTAGCCTTTTTAATCATTTCTGGTTTTAACCATATTTATGTAATTTTACCTAACATCTGCTTGGGTGTCAAAGCGGACCACGGCCTCCTTAGGGGCACAACCGGGACAACGCTAGGAGGATGATGATCTGCTTCGATGACAGGTCTCAACACACATCTGAGTCACATGTTTTATCTCCATTTTTTTATCGCCCATCTTTTCCTTGCTCAGATTCTTACTATTCATGTCGCTGAAGTAGTATACTATAATACAATATTTATAAATTGATCGGTTTTATTATTTTAGATTCAAGTATAGCGCATAGGAAGACAAATCGTTCATTTGGTAAAGTAAAGAGAAAAATATATTTTGTGGCCCTAAAACATTAAAACCAGACTATAACGAAATCAGCACAACGCTGGAGTCTGGGAAGGTTAACGAAATATTCTTATTTATCTGGTGATGAAGTTTATTATACTTCAGGAAAAATAACTGTAAAAAAAACTGTACCTTAATTTCTAAATTACCTGGTATTTTATTTCAACACCTACAACCTAAAACCAAGAAACGAATAAGTAAAAACTTTTCACCTAGAATTTGATAAACTGGAAACTGAAAACTCTCAGTAATTAATTATCGACCGAGTAAGGTCTCCGTTTCAGCTTGGACAAAAATTCTTTCGTATGTCTATCCGGATTTCCGACTGTTCTCCTATAGAGGTCGCATTTCTCAACCGATTCTCGTAAAATTTGGTGAGCTGATTCGGTAATTAATTATATAGAATTTTTGTCGAGCCAGTTTTTGGGAATTTTTCAAAATGGCGGAGTTATGCAAAAAGACAGACTCGCGAGACTACAGGCTACAGCTCACAGAGCCACTAGTAAATGATATAAATAACCTACGTTTTAAGATGAGTATAGATAAATAATAATAAATATTGGGGACAATCTTACACAAATCGACCTAGTCCCAAACTAAGCAAATCTTGTACTATGGGTACTAAACGACGATATACATACTTATATAGATAAATAAATACTTAAATTCATAGAAAACCAATATCCATGACTCAGGAAGAAATAAATGCCCATACCGGGATTCGAACCCAGAACTTCCAGCTTCGAGGCTAAAGCGGTCGTCAAACAAGCAAGTACTTAAATGAAGTCTGAATTTTTAGTAATTACATAAATACATTATAATGAACGATACAGTTCCAAGTTACCTGATATTTTATTTAAATACATATAGGTACATATTAATGTTAAGAAACGGAAAAGTCAGATAAAACGGTTAAGGCGCCGTAGGTTCGGCGAAGTTAAGCGAACAGAGTTTTTGAAACAATATAATGCGTCTGTCTATAATAATATGGTTTCAAAAAAATACGAAAAGTAATCTTGAGGCTTTTCTGCAGCGAGATGAGTCATTCGAAACGATAGAAAAAAATCACGAACATAGGTCTAAAATACACTTAAAATATTCGTAACAAATTATGCACAAAAGCTAAAAATATTAAAATTGCTTCTAAAAATCGGCAATATTTTTGAGAGAACTCAGTGATAACTTTTTATTTTATTTAAACGGCCAAAAAATTAAAATTAAAAAACATGATATCCGCGCTTCCGAGCCCGCACTTCCATCTCGTTCACGCTTATGCTCAGTGAGAGGGAGAGAAGACCATGAACCTACGGCGCCTTAAAGTATCAAAACTACTCTACGCCGACCTAGCCGCCTAGCTCGACCCCCACTACAATACCTGCGCTGGCGCGCTCGGAGGCGGGTAATAATACCTAGAATCGAACTTTTTCCGGGCCGATACGGACTCTTAAATGTAGGATGCATAAACAGTGCCGCATATATACCGTAACGCCTTGGCCACGGCTTTCGTCGGTCACCTGCGGTGAGTCCGGCGGTGCGGGATTTAGAGCGGGACGGCGAGCAGGCCACGTACTCCGCAGTAAATAGCCGCGGCGACTTCGAGCGGATGGGACGTACTCGGGTGACTCAAAATGTCTTTGTCGAAAGTGGCCCTTCAGTGCCTCGAAATCAGCTCCTATTTCATGGGAGACATTTTTAATATGAGAGGTGTGCACGTGACACATCACACATCATTTCATCCCACAGCCTTTTTACTACAGCCGCAACTTATGTTGAGGATGCTTCGGCATCCATATTGCAGGCCTGTTTAAAATTTCTGAAATAAACTTTTCTGTGTCTATGGACATCGCGCGCGGATAATACAATAAACTTTGTTCTTAAAATCACCGCCCGATCCGTGGGCCTTAAGGATAAGGATTAAGGCCTCCACCCACCGAACGCGTGTCGTGCGCGGCGTGTGTCGTGCGCGGCGCGTGTCGGGCGCGGGTGAAGCGGTATATTCATACCGCAAGTGGGCGGCGTGTAGCAACGTGGGCCCGCCGCGTCAGCTACGCGTTAGCAACGCGTGTGCAGCGCGGGCCCGTGCGGGTCTGCCGCGTCATGCCTCTCTCACTACCAACACATTTAATATGTATCTCACTGTCTCTATCACACTTAGCAGCGCGGGCCCGCGCGGGCCCGCGTGTCATCTCTCTCGCTGCCAACACATTTAATATGTATCTCACTATCTCTATCACACTCAGCAGCGCGGCAGCTGCGCGTGCATGCGCGGGCCCGCGCTTTACACGCGACGCGCACGACACGCGGCCGCGCTGCCGAGTTGTAACTTTAGCGCCGCGGGCCCGCGTTCGGACCGCGTTCGATGTGTGTTTGAAGTGTAGTTTCAATGCTTTACAACTTGCGCGGGCCCGCGCAGCACCCGCGCCGCGCACGACACGCGTTCGGTGGGTGGAGGCCTTTTTTACTCGGCTTGTTTAACTGCGACAATAACCTTACTGTGTAAATTTATGTTTATTTTAAACGTATAGTAACAACTGCTGGTTTTTACAACGTAAAATGTAGGTACGTTCATAAAAATATTTTGTATCATATTTTTGTAAAAGACCAGTCATTTTGGGCCTAAAAGTAAAAGTGCCGGCCAACAAACAAAAATCAGTCCAAACGATAGGCCACATTGGTCTGAACATTTCATTATAAGACCCCAACACTCCCAGGTCCATACTTTAGTAGCTGTTAGCGAATAATTGTCGGACTTTTCCATACAGTTCATCAAACGAGTCTGTTTTTTTGCTCAGGATTGATTCGAACTCATTATTACTGTTTACATATTTCTGTTAGACATGTTTTAATCCCCCCCCCCTCATTTCACCCCTCCATCTTACAATCAACCCTCGCGTTCTATGCGATATCCCTACAGTAGGAAATAAATGAAACGTAAGTAGGTAGGTACGTTATTTTTTATTAGTTCATAATATATATAAATACATTGACATAATTACAATGAATGTTCGTTCGGCCTAACTAAAACGTGATCTAGCCCTATAGCCGGAGACCTTATCGCGTCTGGTACATGCCTAGCATATGTGATGGATGAACCAGACGATTACCATTACATGTGAGCAACACCCTACTGTTCTTTTACCTATGTTACCACATGTAATAATAGTGGCTTATGGCATTTCGGCCTTCAAATGTCGCATTGAACGCTATGTAAACATTGTATGTTTTTGCGTTAACGTGTCGTGATTGTATTCGTGCTCTAATAATGCACAGGTTTTCGCCCAATTCTCTGGCATGTTCTTCCGGGATCAACAATAACAATAAAATAACAACAACAAATAACAATCTGAGCGCTATCAATTAACTGGTCTTCTCTCGAAGCCCAAGAGTATCGTCGCCGAGCTCCCACAGGTTCACGACACCGAATGCACATTTCTTGGTCCATTTTTATCAATTGCACATAAACACACAGTAACACAATAATTGATTAGTGCGATGGGCACAAAGTAACCGTCCGATGTTACAAAAGGCACATGGATAGCTGACTGATAAGATAAGCTACAAATAAAAACGAGCTTGAGCGGGTAGTTGTAATTATGTCAATGTATTTATCTTATCTTATCTTATCTAGATGAGGGCCCTTTCGGATGCACTTCGACCCAGCGGGATCTTTTGTGCATATGCCCTCTCCTTTATGCCTACTCCCAAGCTCGCTCCATCATTTCCACGAAGCGGATGATGCAGCTCAGCGGGAGCACCTTGAATTCCTTTGGTTGCGGATAGTCGCTACCAAAGTAATTCATTCTTTGTCTGGCAAGGGCATACCATTCACACAGTGAGTGTTCCATGGTCTCAGCCTCCTCGCCACACATTCTACAGTCTGAACTATCCGACAGTCCCATCTTGGCCAAGAGATCCTTGACCCCGAAGTGACCTGTGAACACCCCAGATATGATTCTGAGTTGCTTCCTACTGGATTTCCAGAGCTTGTTAGTCCAGCCCGAGTCCACTCCTTCTATGAAGAGCTTAGAGTGCCTTAAGCCCGCCTCATTCCTCCTTTCGTGTTGGTGTTTGGGTTTGGAGTAGGCTTTAAAGGCTGAATTTATGGTTCTCTGCGAGAGTCCCACAAATGGTTCTGGACCTACAAAGTGATTTGTAGACTCCCCTCTTGCAAGCTCATCCGCTCTTTCGTTGCCGATGTAGCCCTCGTGCCCCGGTATCCAAACTAGTTGCACTTTATTGTGCTTTCCAAGCTTGTTCAGTGCCTGGACGCCATTATAGACTAATCTAGAATCCACTTTCAGCGCCGTAAGCGCTTTAAGGGCCGCTTGACTGTCGCTGAGGATATAGATGGTCTGCCCTCTGGTTTGCCTGTCTATATTCTCCTGTGCGCAGGCAATTATGGCGTATGTCGCCGCTTGGAAGACGGTTGCCAAACTACCCATGCTTACACTACTACTGTAGTCAATCGCATAAATGCCTGCTGCCGTACCGGAACTCATTTTGGATCCGTCCATATACTGTCTTCGATACCAGACCTCGGTGGTTCTAGACCTTCGGCCCATTCGGCCCTGGATGGAACTTTTGTTGTGTAGTTCCTGTGGAATACATACTTGGGTAGCATTTTGTCACATCCCATGTTTGTTGTTCTGTCTAAGAAACCGTCAGTCTCCATGTTTGTGTGCTTAGTCTTTGGCTTGCTGTCGCTCCACAGTCCAAGAGTTCTTAGCCTGTAGAGTGATTTGCGCGCCTCTGACTTAATCATCATGTGAAGTGGCGGTAGGTCCAGTAGGACTTCTAGTGCTGCTGTAGGCGTGGTTTGAAACGCCCCTGTTATAGCCATGCATGCCGATCTCTGTACCTTCGTCAGGGCATCTCTGCATGTGCTCATTAAAGTCCTTGGCCACCATACCAGGCTACCGTACAATAATATGGGCCTCACCATCCAATACTGTTACGTCCACGGGGTGGGTAACGTGATAGAAAATACACTAATTGATCACTAATTAAAAGGAATGCAAACTTTATTACAAAATTACTAATTAACAAGGCTTACTTAATAAATCAATTCAGTATGACGCACTTTTCACTCGCTTCGCTTTGAGATTCGCACTGTTTGCAGTTTAATTCCAAACTCTCCTCCGCTGCGTTGGCGCGCGGCTTATATATCCGGAGCCCTTCGCACTAGAACATTCCGGAGAAATCTTGAATAATCGGTCCAAGGTCCGATTCTAGGAACGGCGATCCCTCGGTTCATGAATGTTCCAGAGCGTCTAGATTGTTCGATGCTCGTTCGACCCGACGACTGGAACATTCCCGAATATGCTGTCCCTTTCTAATTGTCTCTTTCACACACTTCTCAATCTAGATGTCTCTCTAGGCGCATACTTCAAAGGCCCTTAAGGGGTCCTGAAAACGCCTGAAAACGGGTTGTCAGCTTATCGCGCCATCTGATAGAGGCTGTCCTGAAACGGACTGAAAACATGTTTCAGGCGCCTGAAAACAACGGCAACTAGGGTAGTAGGGTAGGGTAGGGTAGTATCTAGTATGTGGCAGAGCCACCTCTGAAACGGCCTGAAATCACTTTTCAGCCTGCTGAAAACGCTTCTAAAGCATGGAAAATCAAGTTTGAAGTTTATACCACCGGCGCAACAATACAATACAATACAAATACTCTTTATTGCACACCTCACACAAACAAAGCAGTTAAAAAGAAAACAATACAATAACATTTAGGTAGAGGCAGACAACAGGCCATCATGGTGTAGATCCACTTCAGTACCTTTGGGTTCAGTCCCCATGTTTTGCCATACGTTGATCTACACATTCCAAATACCCTCAGTGCCTTTGTAATAGTGAGATCTGTATGCTTCTTCCAATTCAGTTCCTTATCCAGAGTGACACCTAGATATTTCACATCATTGGACAGTCCTAGTACCCTCCCGTACAGTTTCAACTGCTGTACGCCGCGAAGGGTCCTTTTCCTAGTAAAGGGTATTACTACAGTTTTGCCTAGATTAATGGATAATTGGTGCCGGTCGCACCATCTCTCCACTGTCTGCAGTGCCTTGTTCATGATTTCTGACACCGTGCCTGGGAACTTCCCACTCACCAGTATCACTAAATCATCAGCATATCCTACCGTGTGGGTGGGACCACGGTGGGACCGTTGGTGAGAGTACCCTACCCTGCGGACATCCCTTTGCGGCCGTGGCCATTATCTCATCCCCCAAGAGAGATGACTTTATTAGTCTGCCATTTAGCATGTTGCCTATCCATTTACAAATGGTCGGCTCTACACCATGTTTTGCAGCTGCTTCGCTGATAGCTTTATACGTGGTGCGATCAAACGCTCCCTCCACGTCTAAGAAAGCTGCCAGACATAGCTCTTTATTCTCTATAGCCTGATTAAAACATGTCTAACAGAAATATGTAAACAGTAATAATGAGTTCGAATCAATCCTGAGCAAAAAAACAGAGACTCGTGTGATGAACTGTATGGAAAAGTCCGACAATTATTCGCTAACAGCTACTAAAGCATTGACCTGGGAGAGTTGGTGTCTTATTATGAAATGTTCAGACCAATGTGGCCTATCGTTTGGAATAATTTCTGTTTGTTGGCCGGCACTTTTAGTTTTGGGCCCAACTTAGTATGACACGTGACTGGTCTCCTTTGAAAAGTCACTGAATGACTCACGTCACTGATTAAGCATTCATGTTTTACCTATAGTCCTAGCGGTACACCCCGAAATTCAGCAAAAAGCTGCAAATGGTGTTAAAAGCATGAAAATCGGAACGATTGATCTTTAGGCCGAATCAATTTGACCCGTAGCAGTTATAGTCATATTTTTTTAGTATGAGAAAAAAAAAGTTTTGTTCAGAAACCTATTTGTGTGATATTTAATGAAAGGGCTTACTAAGCCGATTCTAAAAATATATCACATCATTATATTTCAGTCACTTGTTTTAAATTAAAATAAATCATTTTCAAAACATACCAATTTTTGGCTCCTCCAGATATGATACGGTTGAATCATTATTTGTAAAATATACCTAAAATGATATGTCATATCCAACCTCAAGAAAACAATTTTGGAAATATTAACATTTAGTCTTCTTTTATTATTTTAAAAAATTACAAGCTGTGATAAAATCACAATTAGTTGAAACATGTAAGTATAAAAAGTTCAATTCTAGACACTGAGGATGAGGATGACAAATACTAATGCGAGAGGAGATTTCAATCATATTTATATTATTTATTAATATTAACATTTACATTACTTATTTTGGCGTACCGCTAGGACTACTACATACTGACATTGACAGGCCAACATTTTATTTCCATTGTTGATCAATATACTTAGCTACAGTCAGGCTCATAACATAAGTCACGTTTTGTAAGTACCCAGCAGAATCTATTGTAGGGAATAATAAACGACGAACTGCATACAACAACATTAAAATAAGTTTAAGTGATGTCAAGCGCAGATAATTAACATAATGAATTAATTAACGCAGTAAATTGCATGCCATTATTCAGAAATGACAATCTAATTTTCAATTACCCGTTATATGCAATATCGTATGTGTACAATCATAAACAATGTTGACCATCCGTTGCCTCAAACAAAATAGGGAGCATACAATATACCTACCTTTATTTTATTCGGGACATGTCAAGTCCTACGGGGCGCGCGCTTGCAAAACACATTGATATGCGATGGGTATAGGTAAAAGCGAACAAAACTAGTTCTTCTCGTCGGTTTCTTTTACAGAAACTGTTTTTTAACATTGATTGGCGGCGATCGGCACTCTTGACACGAATTAAGATACGTTTTGGTGCCACCTGTCGGCTCCCACCGCTTATACTTATATAATAACAATGCCGTGGGCGCGCGGCCCAATAACAAGTCAGCGACATTGTCCACTTGTAATGGAATTGGTGACGTATGTGGATCCAAAAACGATGTTTTTACAACATTTCAGAGAATGGGTTGTAAAAATGTATTAGGATTTTATCGCGGTTAACGGATAATTCACAAAAAAGTAGTGTTATTTTGAAATTTTGACGTGGCTTTATTAAGATGTATATTGAAAATACATCGATGTCTTAATTGGTTTTGGTGACTGCTTGTAAGTCCCAAGTGGCGATGGTATCGGGAACGTTTAGAATTGTGTTACTCAAAAAGCACTTAAACATAGCAAGTTGAAATCAATTTATTGTTGCAAGTACCTATATTACAACTATTACAAGTTTGCGCAGAAAGCGAGCTGTGAGCGAAACGAGTCGTGTTCGGCCCCGACATCAGCCGGAATAATCTCGTTATAGTTCGGCAAACCGTGCACTATTCGGCTATAGCAGGATAGTTTTTTTTAAAAATGTACTATGAAATAGTCGTTGAACAAATTTTTGCCAAATAAATAAAATTTGTGCATTGAGTGTAACAAAAGCTTTCGTTTCATTCAGTGGTAGTGTGTATTTTATGATTTGCTTCCGTCAATAATGGTGATGGTTTCGACTAACAATCGGATGAACAAAAATCGTCGCAATATTTTCAAGCGACAGATCGCGTCTGTGTTAGTCTCCGTTCATCGCGTAGCGACCACTTAATTTACAGTACTGGTTTGCGACCACTCAGCTGAAAGGATACTTTCTCGATTTCTTTAGTATTCCTGTTAAATAACTACTAACTTTAACAATTGCATATGGCTCACAGTTTGATAAGTATCTGATAAAAGGTTATTAATCTTATTATCTTTAATCGAAGAAACCTAGTCCTTGTCGCGTGACCGGCATAATGGCCCTTTCTTACTGATTAACTTTTCAATACAATCTCTTTTAGTTAGCCATTACACATCTTAGTCTTTTTTTACCCATGATGGGTATGGAACCTAAAAACTTTCTTACCCTTTTAATCTACTATTTTAGTGAAGACACACAATTATTGGGTTAGACGGGACAACGACGAAAACCAATAGCTCACTATATTAATTTATTCTTCCAACATTCTTTTTACAGTTTACACTTTGATTCCTTATAGAACTGGTACACAATTACACCTTAATAATTTCAATTATTTATCAAGACAGCACCGTTTTCGATCCCGACCATGAACCCAATGCCCGTCGGTCCCCACTCCGATCACACCGTCAATAGTCGTAACGGTGCGAAAGCAGTGGGGTGCGACAGTGGCGCCACCGGAAGGAGTCAAGTTCAGGACCATTAATGAATGTTATAATTAGGCAAATATCTACAGTATACATACATACCCGCAATAATCAAATGTGATTTAGTTAATTTCTATTGCTTTATATTTAACTCCTTACACAATGAACCACAACAAAGTGAAACAGTGTTAAACGATGAACCTAAAGTGCTAAACGATGAAGCAATGCTGAACGGGACGGCGGAGCGGGGCTTGTCCCTGCAGGTTTCGCCCGTGAAAGTGCCAACGTCGCCCGTCCGGGCTTCACCGAGCCCCGCGCGGGCGCCGCCCTCGCCGCTCAAGTCGTCGTTGTCGGCGACGGGGCGGCAGCGTTCGCCGCGGCGTTGTCAGTTCGCGCCGGCGGAGGAGGCGCGCGACAAATGCGGCGCGTCGTGGCTGTGCCGGCGCGGCGCGGGGCAGCTCGAGGAGCCGGACCCCGAGCGCGCGCCCGGCCCCAGCGTGCAGACTTGCGAGGACTCCGCGCCGCCGCCCAAGAACTGCTTCAGGCTGGTTATGCTCGGGTAAGTACCTACATCATCTAGCGTATTTCTCGGTTGTACGCTAAAGGAACCGGGAGTCCACTTTGGCACCTAATTTCAAGATTTAGCGTAGACATTCGCTCAACGAAAGCGACTGCCATCTGACCTTGTAACTCAGAGGCAAAACTAAACCTTGTTGGGATTGGTCTGGTTTCCTCGCGATATTTTCTTTCACCGAAAAGCTACTGTTCAACTGTTCCGAGTGCCCAGGAATCTCAACTCTTCATACAAACGTAATTTGGTTCTCATTTTAAAGCAGCATGCGGGAAAAAGATGACGGTTTGTAGTACACAACGGGATCTGCACATCTAGGTCGGAAACTAATCCCAATGTGTAACTAAGGACTGCAATGAAAAAGATAGCGACACTAGGCGCTGGTCAGTTGTCATAAAAAAAAATACCAAAGAGTCAATTGCGATTTATTCCAAGATGACCCAAATGCCTCCGATCTTTGATGCTACGTTCCGTTAAGGCCTCAGCAGTGAATCGTGTTCAAAATGAACTGTCTTTGAAGCCCTCGAGAGCAATTTCTGAAGGATTCCGGCCCAAAACGACGCCAATTAAGGCCTAACTGTTGGCAGCCGTCGGTTTAAACTGAGTTTAATAATATGTACCCGTCGTACTTTATCATTGGGGAATAAGATTCCAAATGGTGTAATTGTTCGATTTGACCTAGTATAGCTGAATTGAGGAATTCTTTCGTTTATTTATGTACATTTTTGAATTATTGTGAGGATGTAAAAGAGCGAAATTTTAGAAAACTTATGTCCTTTATTCAGTAAAAGTATATCTTGTATTTATGCTGAGGGAAATGCTATGCCAGTGAACGCAACATGAGTCATGCGCTCTGGAAGACAATCAGACACTTATGGGTTAATACATGACTGTCATGATTTGTCAGCCCCAATTTATCAGAATCTGACTAATTGCTATCGTCTGGATGCTGATCCAACCGTCAAACGAGTTGTCCTGACTAATTGCATGAAAATCACAATTTGCATGATCTGCCAAGTGTTTTAAGTAACAATCTTACAGTCAGCTTCGCAGGACCGTCTGAATGCTGCAATTTTCAATTTCTTACTGTTAACTGGCCACACTGAAAGTAATTGTAGTTGCCGATTGTTAAATCTGTACGCTACACCCAATTCTGACTTCGACATGTTGTACTGCCAAATTGGGGTAATATCACATAATGTGGATACCCCATTACTTTTTCCAATTTGATAAGTTAGGTATAGCGCGCGTTGAAGCAATACATTGATATCATGCTGAATTGTAAAATGTCGAATCAGATCGACCTCATGGTATTGTCACTACTTACATTATAAAATAAAATAAACCGAGGGGCAATCACGTAACGTTTTGAACGCGCGTTAGGACAACTCAACTGTCACTTTTATGTATGAACTAGCTGTTGCCCGCGATTTCGTCCGCGTAGAACTTGATTGCTATTAAATTATTGTGGGCGTAACCTCAATTATCGCCGACCCAAACAAAGTTCTACCATCTTAAGGGATGATTTCTGACATAAAAACTATCCTATATCCTTCCAAGGGTCTCAACTCATCTGTACGAAAAATTTCATTTAAATCCGTTCACGGATTAAGCGGTAACAGGTAACAGTGCGATGAGTTCATTAGTTTAAATTGCAAAATTTCAATTGATAACTCCGTTTTTACAAATGTAATATCTTAAGAATCATCAACGGACGTTTCTGCTTAAATTGTATATTTTTTCAAAATGAAAATGAAAAATGAAAAAGTTTATTAGACAAAAAAGAAATGCAATATGCTTTTCCCCTCACTGCCTCGGAAAGCCGTCTTTTATCCTTTAAAACCAGTGAGCAAAAACGCATTTTATCCACTAGTGGGGAAAGTAATTTGACCTTGGAGCGTGTTCAAGTAGCTTTTAACAGTATAACAAAACGTAAAACGCTCATAATACAAAAAAATCACAGATTATGTATTTCTGTTGCCGCTATAACAACAAATACTAAAAAACCGAATAATATAAATATTTAAGAACTTGAAAATAATTGCTTGTTGCCTTCATCAAATCATCAGGCGCTGGTTCTCAAAATGTTTGGGAAAACTAAAATCCGACTCGCACTGTACCAAAATTCTACTTGATATTACTTAACGTTATTATTACTATAAAAAAAAAAAAATTAAATTAAATAAAGTGGTTTTGCATGTTGCAGTTTCCTCGCTACAGTGAGGAGAAAACTTTTGTGTTACACACGGGTGCAAATGTATTTTACTTCTCGTCTGTTGAAACACTCGCTACGCTCAGGATTCTATTTTAGCTTCGCTCGTGGTTCAACTATAGCATCCTTTCGCTTGCTCGTGTTTCAATTCCACACTCGCGGGTAAAATTCAACTTTGCACCCTTGTATAAGAAATAACTATATCACGACCCTGTGTCCTGAGCTAGGAAACCCTGTGTTACAGGACCCAGTTTCGCATCAAAGTTGTCACACAAGTACCTATACGTATTATAGGTGGTACAGAGCATCAGTATCTTAAATTAAATCTACTATAAAATAAATTGTAAATATCCTTTACAATTTTAGATTAGCATGTGTGTGTGTGTATGTGTGTGAGAGAGAGAGAGAGAGAGAAAGTGTGTGTGAGAGAGAGTGTGTTAAGATGGATATAAATGCAGTAGCAGTAGGGGCTACGAGTATAATATATTTATACTTTACCACAGTAGCAACACTTATCTTGTCACGACCAGTAGGAGTTCAGTTTCGTAGTAATCTAGTTGCCTGAACCACTTTGTCAGGAAAGATTTACTGGGGGCCTTGTGATACGGTGGAGCTTACTAAAAGTTTTCAAGACCAATGGGGAAATGAAAGCGTGGAATTTTTGGGCAAATCTTGTAGACGTTTTCGGGGTTTTCCAGCGCTGACGTTGTCTCGTGCAGTTTGCTATAATTGTATATCACTTTTCTTAGGAATAGCTGACGAACAGTGAGAACATTAAGATCTTGTGGAGTTCTTTGGTGCTGAAGCGTGATGGTTTTCTAAAAATAACTTTAAGTAGAGATCGCTGTGCCCTCTCTAAGCTAATTATATTGATGTAGGTACCTATTAAAGAAAGCTACATGACTGGATTTTTTTTGTAAAGTTTTGAAAGCAAACTTATCTAATGCTAAAAGACGGAGAACTTTCCTTCTTTCGCCACGGTCCCCATTTAACGGTGTTAGAGAATAAATTATTTTGATTAAGCCCCTTTACCCTTTATTTCACCCCTTTAGGGGGCAAATAGATCTACATATTATAAAAGAAACCTGCTGTCCTGCTTTCATGTTTCTAGCCACAGTTTAATATTAAAAATCACACATTACTTAGGTATGTGAACTTTCGACCCCTATCTCAACCCCTTCAAGGGATGAATTAGGAAAATATCCCTTATCAATGTTTATGACTGTACATTAGGAGCTTGTGGCCAAAGTTTTAAACGTCTAAAAACGACATGATTCCCATACAAACTTTCAACTCTTTTTCAACGTTTTTAATGATTTGCTTTGCTTTTTAGTAAGATACCTTCATACAAAGATTCAAGTCTATAACTTTCCTTATGAACGATTTCCATACAACGGTTCGACCCTAATTTCATCCCCTTAAGGGTTGAATTTCGAAAAATCCGTTCTTAGTACACGTCCACGTACTGTAAAGTATATATATATTCCAAATTTCATGCTTATAACTTTAGCGGTTTAGGAAATCACACATACTTATGTGAACTTTCAACCTCTATCTTAAACCCTTCAAGGGATAAATTAGAAAAAAATCTCTTATCATTGTTTTTGACTGTACATTAGGAGCTTGTGACCGAAGTTTTAAATGGCTAATTTTTAAAACGATATGTTTCCCATACAAACTTTCAACTCTTTTTTAACCCCCTTAGAGGATGATTTTTATAGCAAAGTTAAATCATTTGTTTGGCTTCATACAACGGTTCGACCCCTATTTCACCCCCTTTAGGGTTGAATTTCGAAAAATCCTTTCTTAGCGGACGTCCACGTACTGTAAAGAATATATGTTCCAAATTTCATGCTTATATCGTTATCGGTTTAGGCTGTGCGCTGTCTGTCAATAGATTAGTAACGAAGAGTTTTATATATATAGATATATATACATTTAGATCTACAAGTACCTTCACATAAAGTGTTAGTATGGACAATAAAGTACCTCATCCAAAGGAACGGAAAAGAAAATTCTCTTGAAATGTTACTTAATTTTCTTATCCTGTCTCAAAGTCCCCGTGCACACTTCAAATGCAACACAGTATGCAACCCCGCTGGATAACTTTTATGCAGAGGAAACTTTTCCAAGCAGGAAGCTGTTACGAAAGTTACGAACTTTCTTCCCACGGGTGTGGTATAAAGCGACTAAAGGAGTGGAGTCAAAGGTGGTCACAGTGTTTAAAGGTCAATGAGATTGCGCCACGAGGAGTATTTTTTATGGCGCATGGAAGCGAGAACGCCAAAGACATTGAAATGCGATTGAGATGTGAAATGACCAACAAAAATATACCTAGACGCGTTTCTGTGGCCGAAAGTATATTTGCAAAGTCTAGTTGAACCTGCACTGTGGTCTTCCTCGGGGACTAAACTTAAACACTAAACCTTTGTTTGCCTGAACTCCGCCGTCTCATTAGTTGAAATTTGTTTATTTGCGAAGTGTTTGCGAAACGCGGTTTGTCTTGATTTAGACCTTGACTGCTGTAATTCTGGACCTCTTCTCTCTTGTTTTACAGAACTATATTTTTCTAAGCAGTTTTAGAGTTCTATTAAAGAATTGAAACAACCTTGAAACAAAACTGACTTTTTTGTTTTATAGAACTATGTACATGTTCATTGTTACATTTCATAGCCTTTTATGCAAAAAGTAATATCATCCTCCCAGCGTTATTCCCGGTTGTGCCCTAAAGGAGGCCCGGGATCCGCTTTGACACCTGATCCCCAGATTTGGCATAGGCACTAGTTTTACTAAAGCGACTGGCATCTGCCCTCCCAGACAGAAAACGCGGCCTTATTGGGATTAGACCGGTTTCCTCAGGATATTTTCCTTCATCGAAAAGCTATCGGTAAATAATCGAACCCACGACCGCCATTTGACAGCCCTTTATCGAAATTCCTATCATAGAATTTCATATCACCGAAAACTATTCCACGAATGTCATTACTTTTTTTGTCTATTCACATAATCATCAATTCATTGCTTTTCGAATAATCGATCAACTATTCATCGTAAATCGTTTCGAATTTGTCTCAAATCATAGCTTAACTATTCATCGAATTTACCTGTCATAGAATAATTAGTTTGTCGTTGTATTCATTTATCAAAACATGATATCGCAGTAACGTTTCATCGAACGATGCTGTTCACGCGAATTACTTCATTTTTCTAATCTATACTGTACCGACACCTTGTGACCCCTGTTGATCGTATTTTATTATCTACGCATATATTATACCCATGTATCCGTTTCTTTCCCTCGCATGACGCGCTGCGTGTGTCAAAATAGTACAACTAGAACATGCTCTTATTAATGAAATGAGCTTATAGTAAAGCACGGGATAAGTGATTCGGACTGTCGAAAAAGCACTCACTTCGCTTCCTTCCGCGTCGAGATGTTGCACCCGCGAACGCGCACTCTCCGACTTTTAATATACAATACTTAATGATAGATAAATTGTGCTATTTATATTGAAGAACTTTGTATTGTATTTGTGAACTGTATCTTCGCGATAGAATCGTGCGATATAATCAGTGCATTTTGGACACTTTGTGGCATACATGAATAGCGCCCCCGCGATTGAAGAAACTGTGATTTATAACCCTGGCCAGGGTACTCCGAAGAAGCTCACCCATTCAACTTAAGAACTTATCTGAAGGTACCCTTTCGATTATCATGCGAATCTCCTTGTTTTATCCTGTGTTCATAATTGTGTGTTCGTAGGTGATAAACTATTATTATAAATCGCAGTAAAAATGCAATGGTTTTGATATTGGCAATCTCACGCTTCGGTCATCTACCTAAGGTAATACTCGTACGCAAGGTCCTTCCAATTTATATTAGTTTATAAATTTACGTATTCGACACCCGTCGAGCGTAACCAGATGCATTTGTTATTGCAGCGAGTTAGGAAAAAATATTGCGGTCAGTCAGGTGCGGTAAATAAAACGATTACCTCCAATATATTTTATTGTTTATCACTGACATTCTGTGTGAGGTGTTTGCTTACTATTTACGTGTTCGATTTGTAGTTCAAAAATGGCTCAACAAACGATGTGCTGTCAGTTTTTTAAGTCGAAAAGAGGTGGAGATTTTTTATAAAATAAGTCGGTTCTGGCGCTTCGCCGGCCGCTACCGCGGCACGCTCGCTTCGCTCGCTTGGCTCGCGCGCTGTAGGGTCGCAGTTCTACCTAACACTCCTCCTCGCTTCGCTCGTCGTCGTACCTACCTGAGCTCTGCCTTAAAATTGAATATGTAGAAGTCGAAAATTTCTGGAATATTGGAGTTCGGTTAAATTAATTTAGTGTTTTTTAGTAATCGGAATTTTATTTCTTAGGAATTATGAAATTCGGAGTTTTAAAAATCGGAATAAAATGTTTCGGAATATATGTTCCCGTTAAAATGTCTGTTGTTGAAACGTATTATGAAATAGGTACTGAGGTATAGTAACACAGGTGAAACGATTTTCTATGTAATAAGAATTTTGGGTACTGAAACTTAAGTTAGACCAAGATTATAGTAAAAGCGATTCGATGAAGGATTACGTCGAAAAAATAATAATAATGAAATAAAATTCGATAAAATGATTTTTTCGTGAACGATAATTCGAGCAAGTGTATGAGCGATTTAACGGAGTTCGATGAATGAAACTTAAGTGACAATAAAATTCTGCGAATAGTGTTATAGGAAACGATAATCGATGAAACGATTTTCGGTAAAGTGATGGATTACTGTCTGAACCACTAGGCTACCGTAGCTTATGCAAAAAGTCATATATGTGTGCAATAAAACGTACCAGTTATGACCCCTCCGTATCGTACACTGAACTTGTCATAAATAAACAGCCTGTAAAGTACAGTAGTAAATAATTTACACGCGCGGTGACGGCTCGGCCCCTAAATTGCGAATTCCTCTGTGAAGCGGTGACGGCGTGATTATCATCCGTCGTCCAATATGTCGCGAGGCACGTATCGACGGGTACCCTACTACTGTAATATGTGAAAGAGAGTGCTGAAATGTAAATATATTATGTCGCCAGCTGGCAACACTGTGGCGAGAGGTCGAGTTATCAAATCCACTAATCAAATGAATGTTGATTAAACATGATTGGTGGAATGTGACATGTAGAAAGGGTTGGGCAAAATACTGGCTTCATTGTATTTGAAATACAAATTACAAAATACATGTAAGAATGTATTTGAAATACAAACTACAAACTGCTTTGGTGACACGTATTTGAAATACAAAATACAGTATTCAAAATAATGTATTTGAAATACAAAATACATTATTGAACGTCTTTGAAACTTCTCACAACAATTTTTACACGTTTTTATAAAGTGAAGAAGGAATTTCCCTTCATAAAAACGAAATTCCTAAAAGTATTGTCAGATAAGTTCCGTCTAGTAGGTGAATGAATGTATCCAGCCAATGAAATGGTCTGGAAGAGCACAACAAGATGCTTGAACTTTTACTGGATCTTGGCTTCTACCACCGCGGACACTTGAGAGCCCGTCGTCACTTTGTAGTATTTGCCGGTTAGAATTAGTAGATAAGTTGTTGAACTTTCACTGTAACCATCGCCATCGTCATTATCAACGTGGATGTAGATGGACGTGAATTTAAATCCATTCTCTTCAGATTCAGATCATTCCGATTCAAATCCTCCGAACTGAACATAGAGAAATATATATATATGGAACTGAATTCCTCTCCTCCCCTCCTGAACTAAATTGGCAGTTGGCACTTGACGTTTGACGTTGACACTTACAGTAAAGTGCTGCCACAGTGCCCTAAGCTCCTAACTATATTAAAAAACGTTCCATTATACGGGTATAGAATTAAATAAAATGTATTTTTGTGCAAATGAATTTAAAAAAGTAAAGTATTTAAAATACTAAATACTAAATACATGTGAGTGCGGTATTTGAAATACCAATTACAAAATACTTCGCTTGTATTTCAAATACGTATTTCAAATACATGTAATTGAAATACTGCCCACCCCTGCATGTAGACCTGTCACCACATTACTTCTAAAGTGACATAATGCATACTTAAGTCCCTCTTTAACGGATAGGTTGGTAAGTTGTGACTGATAAACGTATTAAGTGATGTATCATCCTTAGGTCAGGAAGTGTACAGAGATTAGGACCTGTGCATAACTATTAGAATTCACTCCTTGCAAAAGATTAAATAAGAATCTTACTTGGCTTGTCAAAGATTTATCTGCCAATCTTAACTTTCCGTGTCAGTGTTGCTGTGAGATTCACTTGACGTTCAATCACAGGATTGATTCAATTTTCGCTAGCTTTAATGATAACGTGTGGTAGTGGTAATACATACATACCAGCCAGTGGCTACGTGTAGGTTTATGTGGAATATTGCACGTCACGCCTTTGATCAGTGGCCCGCGAAATAGATACATTTACTAATAGGGCCCCTACTACACCCTAATCAATTGTTTGGCACTTCATTCATGCTGTCACTAGCCAGCCATTGACAAGGTTACTCATCCCATACAACCATTTTAAGTAACATTCGGTAACTGTGTACACACTTTGTGTCGACACACGTAACATATTTAGTTATTGTTCGGTCGCAGTTCGTAATGGGGAAGAATCGTAACATAAAACGGTTGCATTTGAGTAACACTGTTACAACACAACGTGCACACAAAGTTCCGTATTTGCGTCGACGTTGGATGAGAATTACATTTATTCATTCACTTGATCTCGTTCATTTTGTTGTCATCGCGTGACGTCTCAGATATGTCATTTTTGATTTTAAAACATGATTCTACTAATATTGTAAATGCGAAAGTTTAGATGTTTGGATGTTTGTTACTCAATCACGCTTAAACGGCTGAACCGATTTGAATGAAATTTTGTACAAAGATAGTTTATAGCCTGGATTAAAATATAGGATAGTTTTTATCCCGGGTCCACGCGGACGAAGTCGCGGGCGGAAGCTAGTAGTAAATAAATGTCAATCACATGTCAATAGTGAAATTTGTTTGTGTAATTTGAAAGGTTTTAGTCCAACTAGTAAAAAAAACACAAAATGAATAAAACTGAATCACTAAGTACATACCATCAAGATCCACAGCGCAGGTTTCGTCATTCCACAGATAAAGCATCCACCACAGGTTTCGTCAGTAAAATATAGATACAACACACAATCCGCAACACGCATCGTCAACTAAAACGTATAATACATAACCTAGATCCAACCTTATCGTCCCGTAATTGTTTGTGTAATTGTGAGTTTCCGCACGAAAAGTAAGTGGCAAGTGTCGAACATGTAAATCAAACCCCGTGTTCGGGCCACTGTTCGGGCTACGACTGACTTTATTCACTTACCCACATTCATGCATTATCCATCACCAGAGCTACCCACAACTTCCCTTTTTTCAATTAATAAACTTAAATCTTACGCTTACTCATATGCCGCCTATATCCCTTTCAAAAACAATACAAGAAACTTATATTTGGGTATAGGTACAATTAAGCTACATAGGCATGTAAATAGGTACTAAAATATAACATATCACTCAGTACTTTTTATTCTTTACCGACTAAGTATAAAGAATAATTTGATAAAATGTAGTTAGTTCAATACAAAATATTTCTGAACAAATGTACATTAAATTTACATAATCTCTTTCGTTGTATTTAATGTATACTTGTGTCAAACATCTACTATAATTAATAACAATATGGATTAATAATCATTACATTGTGTATGAAATAGGTATATGGTAATCCTAATTCAATTATGATCGTATTTTCTATAGTTTTAATATCCTTATTATAATATTTTTTATTTGTTTAATTTATCTTTAGCAAATTTAATTTCGAATTAGAAGTATTTTATGTATGTTCTCGATCACATTGTACATCATTAGTAATTTATCATTCTATTTTATTTATTATTGTATTCCATTCATATTTATAACATTTATATAAATTTATCTACTTATATCTACTTACATATGTTTATTCAATATATTCAATAATCATGCATGACAACGAACAAAGTAGAGCAATTGGATTATACATTTTTGTTACAATGAGAATACAATCTAAGTTGAGTAAATATAAGCAAAATTATCAAAATAACGCAATGACCAGATAATAACTATTTAACGCGCATTAAAGCTATGTATGTGAATGCAGTGTAGGTACTGCTGGTTTGGTGACACGGCGTGTTTAGTAGCCCCGTCGATCAGGTGGTATGACCGTCCTGCCGGAACGAGTAACATAATGATTAGGGTTTGTATAATTATCATTAGAGACTGGGTGACGTCATCGCGTTATCAGCTGGGAGGTCTAGGTCATCATAAGGCAGGGTGCACACCGCGCTCCTAGCCTCGGAATCCGGACGGAGATCAGAGTCGCGTAGCAAATGTCGTCTATTCCTAATTAAAACTCCGCCCCCTACTATTTCTATTGAATACGACCGTATACCACGAATATCTTTTATTACCCCACTAACCCATCTTTTGTTTACCCGGACCTTAACCTTTTCACCTGGTATGAGAGGAGTCAAATCACGGGCACCTTTGTCATAATACAATTTTTGTTTAGTCTGTCGTAATTGGAGCTCTGGTTGAACACGCCTTGGTACTTTTGGTCTGAGGAGTTTCGGTGGACACGGGACGATGCTTTTTAATTTACGGTTGTTTAGAAGTTCAGACGGGGACGCCAATTTACTAGATATAGGAGTATTCAAGTATTCTAGGAATGCTAACCTAAACTATGTGCCATCAATCCGTGTCTTCTTCCATATGTTTTTGATAGTATGCACCCTGCGCTCAGCCTGACCGTTAGATTGAGCATAATGGGGGGAAGAAGTGACATGCTGAAATTTCCATGACTAAGCAAATAAATGAAAACTGTGCGAACTAAATTCTGGGCCATTATCTGATATGATAATGTCTGGTTTACCTTGTCGGCTGAAAATTACCTTTATGTACTGTATCACATGATCAGATGTTAAGGAACCCAATTCAACCACTTCCACATACTTGCTATAATAATCCACTACTATTAAAAACTTCTTACCATTCCAGTGAAAACTGTCAGCACGAACTTTTGACCACGCTCTTTTTGGAACCTCGTGCGAAATTAATGTTTCCTTTCTATTTTCATTTTTAAACATTAAACAAACCTGGAATTTTTTTATTAAGTCCTCTAATTGTGCATTTATGTTTGGCCAAAACATTATTTCACGAGTTCTCAATTTTCATTTTTCGAGACCAAGGTGACCAATGTGCACTCGCCTTAACATTTCACTACGCATAGCGGAGGGAATAATTGTTCTGTCGCCCTTCCATAACATACCGTATGCCTCAGTTAACTCGTCCCTGTAGCCCCAGTACGATCTGATCTCATTACATACATCTTGTTTGTGGCTTGGCCAGCCATCTTTGATACACTTAGCTAGCAACTGCAGTTTGATATCATTTTGAGTTTGCTTTTGAATCTGCATGAAATGTGTGTCTACGAGCGGATTACTAACCGCGATCGCGCAAACTTGCGCACGCGCATCTAAACAGTCGCGAGGTTCTGTTGTCGATCCCCCGACCGGTTCTACGGCGCGCGATAAGGTATCAGCGATATACAAGTATTTACCGGGCTTGTACACTAACTTAAAAGTATACGGTTGTAGACGCAATAACATCCTCTGCAGACGCGCGGGGGCTGATGCTATTGGCTTGCGACTGATGCTCACAAGTGGCTTGTGGTCCGTTTGTACAGTAACATCGTTTCGGCCATATTTATTTATTTAATTATTTATTTAAACTTTATTGCACAATACAAGATATAGTACAAATGGCGGACTTAATGCCATAAGGCATTCTCTACCAGTCAACCATTGGGCAAAACAGAAACATTTGGTGCAGGCATATATGTATGTATAGAACTTTTCGCATGCATAGACACAAGCCAAAAGCTCTTTTTCGATCTGAGCATAAGCTTGCTCTGCCTTGGTCAGGGATCGAGATGCGTAACAAACCGGCAAGTTGTTCTGCATCAAGCAAGCACCATTTTTACTAGAATCTACAGATATAACTACAGGTTCATCTAAACTGTAATATTGTAAAATCGGCGCACTAGACAAGCATTCTTTAAGGCTATTGAATGACTTCTCATGCCCTTCATTCCAGTGCCATTCAATTTCTTTCTTAAGGAACTCTCTTGACACATGATTTCTATCCGACAAATTAGGTATAAAATTTCCGACATAATTAACCATACCAAGAAAACGTTGAGCTGCAAGACGTTGAGAACGTGGGGCTGCGATCCCAGGTCTGGTTCGTACTTGGTACAACGGATTTCACTGGCAATACAGAGGGGAAATGCTGCCAGTGTATTAGGGACGTTTTCGCCGGGTACTTATCGGGCCTAATCAATATCGTAATTTTTTTTTTATTTTTATTCTTGTGATGTGTCTTGACGAAGCATGTTGCTGATCACTGGTTGTAAATATGTATTATTGGACGAAGTTTGTTGCGGATACTAGCTCTGTGCTCATTTTTGACGAATACGGTATTTAACTTTTTGGATGGTTTTTGGCTTTCAATAAATATTTACAATCCATTAATTATTAAAGAAAACGTTCTAATTACTTTACATTAGTCGGTCGAGGCATGTTTCTTATCGCAGACGTATGTGTATCATCGGAGTAAACGCCATTTGGAGTGATTTTATGACCCAAGTATTTAATTTCCGACAAGCCAATCTTACATTTGTTTTTGTTTAATTTTAAGTTAATTTCTCTGCACCTATCTAATACCATGTTTAATCTATGGTCGTGTTCTTCTTTTGTACTCCCGTAAATGAGTAAGTCGTCGATGAACAAACATACACCAGGAATATTATCAGTGTTCATATTTTTTTTTGTGAAAACCTTCTGAAGCAGAGCTAATTCCAAAAGGGACCCGCAGAAACTTGTACCGACCAAAACTGGTATTAAAAGTACATAGATCTGTACTATCTGCATGTAGCTTTAGTTGCCAGAAACCTTGCTTTGCATCCAAAGTACTGAAGTACTTGGATCCCCCCAAATTCGCGGTGATCTCGTCTAAAGTCGGTAGCTTAAAGTGCTCCCGCTTGATAGCTTGGTTTAGGTCACGTTGATCTAAGCAAATCCTAATGTCCCCATTCGCTTTTCTGGCAACGTTCATCCTGCTGACCCAGTCTGTCGGACCCTCGACCCTCGAAATTATCCCGTCTTTGACCATCTCGTCCAATTTGCATTTAGTGGCGTCTTTTAAGGCTACAGGAAGCTTCCTCGGTGCATGTACCACAGGCCTGACATTATCATTGAGCTCAATTTTATAACACCCGGGCGTGCAACCTACCCCCTCGAATACGTCAACGTATTCTCTAAACTACTCAATCCCTCAAGGTAGTGTGATAGGTTGCGTCCTCTTTTTGATATATATAAACGACCTTACAAAAGTGTCAGACCCTACTTGTGTCCTCTTTGCAGATGATGTGTCTCTTTTGTATAAGTGCCCCAAAGATCACGATATTAGGAGTTATATTAAGGATTCTTTTAATAAAATAAAACATTGGCTATGGGATCACAACCTGGAACTTAATATGACCAAGACTAAATTAATCCAATTCAGACCACATCAAAAGGATCCGTTAGACCCGAGTTCTATTGCACATAACATTGGTGTAGAGGAGGTGGATGAGTTTAACTTGTTAGGAATCACTCTTGACACTCACCTAAATTGGAAGAAACACGTCGCGAAAAAAAAGGTAGCTATCCATATTCACTTACGCGTTAAGCATCCTAAAACGGAACTCGCACCGCGAGTGCGCACTGGCCGCATACCACGGGCGCGCGTGCGCCTGGCTGCGGTACGGGCTGCTGCTGTAGGGACACAGCACGGATGCAAATGACCTTTTCATTTTGCAAAAGAAATGCCTCCGAATTATCCAAAACATGCGACAAACGGAAAGTTGCCGTCCACATTTCACACAATTAAATTAATTAAATTTTTATTGTAATGTTGCTGTGTCCTATGCTGTGGGTTATGCTGGAACTTTATTTATATGGACATAACATCTTGTAAGACCCATACTGCAACAAATAAATAAATACATTAGGTTTACAATCACTGTTTCTATCGCTTTTAATTGATAAAACCAACTTTACAACATTCAACTCAGTACACGAATCACGTCCTAAAATTGGTGGCGAATCTACGTCCGCGACCAGGAAATCCAAAATAAAATCACGGTTTTTATGCTCAACTTTCAAGTTACAATGACCTAGAACTCATTATGTCATTACCAGAATAACCGCGTAATCGCACTGACGGCGATCCTAACTCGTGCTCGGAAATACCTATGTTTTGCAAAAAACTCCGTGGTAGTACATTCACGTCAGCACCAGTGTCCAATTTAAATTTGATTTTACAGTTGTTTATAATTAAATCGACAGACCAATCATTATGTGGTCATTTGACTCATCTGCTTGAAGCTCGTGGACCGTGCACATCCGGGAAAAGTGGTCAAATTGATTACAGCTCAAACACCTCTTGCCTATAGCAGGGCATCTAGAGTTTACATGCTCATATCCACAACTCGAACATAACGTTATACTGAGTTCCACGACCTTGATTGTGCGCCAGCTGATTTCGTTGCATCTTAGCAGTGCCTCGGCGGTACCCGGGCGCGGGCGGACCGGGGGGCGCGCGGGGACGCGACGGCTGCCTTCGGGCGCGGGACCAGCCGCGCGCTGCACCTCTAGGCTCAGGCGCTCCTCGCCGCGATACCCACATCACCTGATTTACTTCACTACCGCCACTATAAACCGCTTCCCGTCCGATGTAATCACCGTGGACCTCGTAGGCATAATGTTCCATGGACTCTTTCTTTATCACTCCAGCCTGTAGCTTCGAGATTTGTGCAACGTTACAAATTTCCAATGATTTTTTAAGCGTCAAATCCGGTTCACGCAGTTGTCTTTCCCGGAGGGCGTCTTCCTTTATTCCACAAATAAGTCTGTCCCGAATCAGGGTCTCCATTAGGTCCTTAAATTCACATGAACTTGCCAGCTTCTTCAATTCAAACGAATACTGCTCAACTGACTCGCCATCCCGCTGGTCGCGTGTAAAAAATCTGTGCCTTTCAATTGTCAGATTCTTTGTAGGCAGAAAAATGAGTCGAATTTTGCTAACAATTCCGACGACGTCGTTATCGCTGTTTTGTCAAATTGCTCGTATACTTAATAAGAATAAGAATAAGAATAAGAAAAATTTATTCACTTAAACAACCCTTGCTTTACAGTATTTTCTTCTGCCAAACTGCAGGACAGTTTGTTGGCAGAGAGACTCCCTTACAAAAAATTGATGTGTAGGCTTAGCTATTAGCTAGTTACTTAAGTTACATAATTTTGTTTTCTAATGTAATGGTACAGCTCACGTGATAACTTTACTTAGACTACATTTCCAGTTTAGATTTTATCTTTTCTAAAAAAAACTCCTTCACTTTAACTTTAAACATCCTAAATGTGTTACATTACCTTATATCATACGGTATATCATTATATATTTTAGGGACCAAGTACTTCCTACTTCTCTTCCCATAATAATTATTACCACACGCCGGCACCTCTAACATTTTTTTACTAATTTTTCTTGTTAATTTAGAGTGTCTTATTTTGATTTTAAATTAGTTTTTATTGAACTGCTCTAAAGCCATCAACAGCAGTACCCCCTCATGAACCGGCAACATACGGCATTCCACGAATAATTCCTCATAATTACTTTTTTACAGCGTGTTTTAGTTTTATTGTCCACTAATAGTTTCATAAAGCGTATTTGTAATGATTTGACCCTGTCTAGATAAGTTTTAAATGTCCTACCATAGCATGCCAGTCCATAAGAAAGCAGAGTCTGCCAGCGCATAGTATAACGTAAACATCGTGCTCCTATCCAGTACAGATTTTAAGTGGTAAAGTTTTACAAGTACCGTCCTTAATTTGTCACATAACTTATTGATATGATTTTTCCAAGAAAAATTGCAATCTATTAATAAGCCCAGGTACCTGTACTCTGATACCACCTCGATACTCTCACACTGACAGTTCTGAAGCGCACTGTGCAGGCACCCATACGTGTGGCGGCCGTTTAACCTGTCTACTGTACGGGGATCGCACATGCATACATTTGGTTTTATTTATAACAATTCCATTGTCGTGCGCCCATTTAATGATATTAGTAAGATCCTCTTGTATTTTGTTTTCTACTACACACAAGTCTTTATCCGCGTACAGTAGACACGTGTCGTCCGCGTACATATACATTTTACAATTTTGAACCACATTGCACATACTATTCACATGCATGATGTAGCCGACGGGACCAAACACGGAGCCGGTTGGCACGCCGCACGTGACGTGCGCAGGCGCGCCGCTGACGCCGTCAACGACCGTCTGGAGGGTTCTGTCCGTGAGGTATGCGCGCAGCCACCTGCTCAGCGGACCCGCGACTCCACACTCCTCCATAGCCTGAAGCAGCTGGTGGTGCCCCAGGGTATCGAAAGCTTTTTTGAAGTCTATGTACACCACCACCACCTGCTTCCGCTGCCCCAGATACTCGTTGACGTCGCCCGCGAACTGTGCCAGAACCGTCGCCGTGCTCCGCCCGCGCCGGAAGCCATGCTGTGAATTAGTTATAATACTATTCCGTTCCAGAAAAGTACTTATCTGTTCGACTATATATTTTTCAACAATTTTATTAACTACGGAAAGGATCGCTATAGGTCTGTAATTAGAATACACACTATGAGAGCCTTGTTTATATATTGGACGTATTAAAGCTGCTTTTAGAGTGCCGGGATATACCCCTTTCTCCACACACAAATTAATAAATAACGTTAACACTTTACTTATGTCTTGTTTTACTATTTTTATATCCTTTATCCTTATTTTATCCAGCCCAGGCGATTTATCAATACTTAAGCTATTTATAATTTTTACTATATCCTCTGGACAAGCTTTTTTAAACCTTAACGAGACCTCACTACTTTTAACACACAGCGATCTATCCAAGAACTGATTATTACAGTCATGCTTAATACTTAGAGTTTCCTTGGTGAAAGCTTCGGAGAATGTTTTACATATTACTTCAGTTGTCTCTAATTTACCTAAATACTTTAGTATAATTGCATCCACACCCACCTTTTCTCTCCCTGTCCATACATTTATTTTTGACCAGATCTTTCTTATATTCTTTTTACATTTTAATATTTCTTCCTTTCTGTACTTATTTTTAGCTCTAAATATATATTTATTAACCCTATTTCTATATCTGTTATACTGTAATCTTAAGTTCATGTCGTTCGGCTTTCATCATACATTTTATTTTTTTAGTTATCCAAGGTTTATTTTTACGCTTCTTACGAATAGGAATTTTAATTTCTGACGTATTATAAATACCAGCAAAAACTTCACGACACTGGTCGCCGATAACATGCAATAGTATATTAATCTGAACTTTGTTTGCCTTGTTTGATAATTCACATGCTTCATAGTAAATTATAAATGAACTTTTCCGCTTTTCCCATTCTTTCGATAAGTTCCCCGATGTAACATCATAAATGGCGGCGGAGGTGGCAAAATCGATTCCATGATCACAGTTTTAGTTATTCTTTGCACAAGGTGGCCACTAAATCCCAATGCCTACACCTACAGCACGTACGTACACTGACGCTTAACTACGCAAACTGTAATAGTACATTGTGATACAAGTGAGGTATGTTGATAATTACTCCAGAGGCGGAATTATCACGCGAACCGCAGGTGAGCGTGATAACTGATAAGAGAGCCGAGGATTGTAATTATCAAAGCTCACGCGTTTCATACGACGTTTTTCAACACATTTGGCGAGGAAAAAATCCTTTTCATAAGATGAAAATTTGATAGGCCTGTCAAGTTATTTTCTTTACTTATTGATATCAACAGGTTTTTACTCACATGTTGTATACATCGTCAAGAATTTCTAGTGGCGTCCATTCTTTTTATCACTTTTCTAGTCACCACGAATCTTGGGTTATTAACAAAAATGTTGATTCGTGGTGCGGTGCGTGGTACGCATTAACAATGTTTACAAATATCTGTGAAATAACCAATAATGGCGCGCATCCATTTTTTTTTGTGAAGTTTGCGCAGTGCGCGCGCATTAGATGAAATCTCTAAACAGCCAATACAAAATAAAATAAATAATTTCGTTTTAAAATGTTATCTTTATTAATTCATGTAAAATGTTATCAAAAGTGAATAGTTTTACTAAATTAACCGTTTCTATATCATATCCAAAAAGAAATAGTCAATTAATTAACAAAAAGGATTTAATTTGTTTAGTCGGGTAAGAATCCATTTGCCGAGAATTAAAAAAAAGGTGTACATTCTGTACAACCCGGTTAGTTTAAGAATGCACCGTGTACAGAATACATCTTGCTGCAAGGTGCCAACGTGACTTAATCGGCATATAACCATAACACACAAGTATCGTAATGTGTGTTTAATATCCAGGATTATGAGCCGAAAAGCGACACAATAAGAAGTACGTTACGAGCAATTGTGTTGAAAATATATTTTATGCAATAACTTTCAATAGGTTCTTTTATTTCGGCTGCGCCATGTCGAACATGTAAATCAAACACCGTGTTCGGGCTAAGACTGACTTTATTCACTTACCCACATTCATGCATTATACATCACCGGAGCTACCCACAGCACAGCAAGGAAGCGCGAACGCAATTTCTTCGTGTACTTTTGAAAAATAACTCCATTTTAGCCACGCGCCTGTGATGTTGTAAAGATTAAATAAATTATTGTATTTAAATACGAGGTTAGAATAGATTATTTTCTACTAAAATAACAATAAAAAGGTCCATAGACCATATTATAATTTTTAAAATGTTTAGTATCGTTAGCGTAATTCTAATAGTTGTTAAAACTACAGATATTCAAGATTATTTAATAACTAACCGGGTGTCACTCAAATTTAAAATCTATTTCGATTTTAAAATTGACGGAGCATGACATGGGTTCTCAAACTATGTTTTAATGTTTGACAGGAACAAAACCTTAAAAAGGTTTTCAATAAAGAAACGTACTTAAATAGATATTTAGTCCTAGCAATACACCCCGGGATTCAGTAAAATGCTGCAAATGGTGTTAAAAGCATGAAAATCGAAACGATTGATCTTTAGGCCATACGAATCAAATTGACCCGTAGCACGAAAAACAACAAAAAAGGAGAGGAGTGATGATATCATTTTATATAGAATGTATTATTTAACGTAATAAAGTTTACCTCTCTTAATTGTAAAATATACCTAAAGTTATATGTAATAGCCTCATATCCAACCCCAAGAAAGCAATTTTGTAAATATTTACATTTAATATTTTTTTATAATTTTTAAAAATTACAAAATGATAAAATCACAATTAGTTGAAACATATATTGATTTAAACTTCCACGATTCTCATACATTATTTATACTAAACGGGACTTAATCACGTATAATTCAAGTATCAAACGAACTTACCTGAAGTGAAGTTCGATCTTAATTATCCTGTCTTCGCCGGAGAGATTTAATTCTTGACTATGTAGTGGTAGCCCTACTACGCCGCAAACCAGTCGCACAAGTTTTTAGAGTTAGAAAGAGAAAAAAACAAGCGCTTTCTCTCTCTCAACTCCCCACTGTCACCAACCAAGTCTGGCAGCTCTGGTAACTGACAGTCAGCTCATTTATTTCAGAGTAAACAAGAGGTGTAAGTTTTAAGACAGCAACATTGAACTAAGGGTGAGTAAAAATAAATAAACTCGGGTAGGGCGGGGTCTTAAATCTCTCCGGCGAAGACAGGAGAATTAAGATCGAACTTCACTTCAGGTAAGTTCGTTTGATCATTGAATTATCCGGTCTTCGCCTTCGACATTTAATTCTTGACTATGTAGATGTTCAGAGAATTACCAATGTTGCTGAGAAAAATGAGCCGGGAAAACGAAGAACGTTTTTACTCGTTGCTCAACAATCATTTATGTAGCGAATGCAGCTGTGCAATCACTAGCCGCCGCGAGTGAGCTGAGCACGCCGAGCCTGCGCTGCGAGCCGCCAACCGCGCCCGTGCCCGCGCCCGCGCCCGCGTCCTCGCTCACGCCTACGCCGACACCGCAAGCGCCGGCGCCGGCCCTGCGCCCGACCTCGCCGGTACCCCGCTGCCGCACCCCTCCGCGGGCCGAACCTACGGCGCTGCATCCGGACCCCCCCACCCCCAGCCTTCAGGAAGTACCCGCTCCATCGACAGTCGTCTATTCTGATGAGATAGGTGCAGGCCTCGGGCTTATGTTGAGTAAATGTCTCCGGCAGAAGGTCACGAATAACTGCTTGCGTGGCGCCTCTATAGAATGTTTTGTTGACAGATTGATGAAGGACCGGTTTGATAGAGGTACCACGCTAGTTGTAGTACTGGGGAATAGTGTAACCGTTAGAGGACTGCAGCTGGAAGCTCTCCTGCAGGCGCTGACTGACATTGAGCGGCGTGGAATTCAAAAGATTATTGTATGTGCATTTCCGTATTTCAAGTTGTTGTCGCATGAGCAAAATTTAAAAATTTCGAAGTTGAATTCCATTATGTACAATGTGACATGTTATCAGAATAATTTCCATTTTATGGATTTGAACAATTTATGTAAAACGGTAAAAAATTATAAAAACCGAATATACATGTCAGAAAAATGTAAAATTGCAACAGCCAAACTCCTAGCTTACAATATCTCGCCTGAACACGGTAGCTCGGCGGCTGGCGGCGGCGCCGCCCCTCGCGCGCCCGGGCGCTCCCCCGCCAGCCTCCCGATGTATTTAAACTGACGCCTGGGACAGCGGAGAAGCCCCGGGGTTTGAACGTCGTACACCAGAACATCCAGGGCTTCTCCAGCAAGGAATTAGAGGTGGGTCTTTTCTTCGACTCTTGTGAAACTGACATTTTCTGTGTGACCGAGCACTGGCTCAAGGAACATCAGTTGTCATTATTTAGATTTCATAACTACGACATAGTTAGTTCGTTTAGCAGAGAAAAGGCCATCCACGGAGGCTCATTGATAATGGTGAAAAGTAAACTTAGATGTAAGGAAAGGAAAAACATAGTTCAGCTATCGATTGAACGAACAATAGAAATGGCATGTGTGGAATTGGAAAACTATATAATAATATGTGTGTACAGGCCACCCTCATCAGATTTTAGCCAGTCCGAGTCAGTAATGGAAGATGCTCTCAAACAAGTCTTTGTTAACAGCAAGACTATTATAGTATGTGGCGATTTTAATATTAATTTACTCGATTCTGCACATACACAGACAAGGAGATTATTGAATTTATTTGCATCTTTCGATTTGTGTCCTTTATTTTATGAACCCACTAGAATTACAGCTAGTACAGCAACTTGCTTGGACAATATTTTCTGTAACTGTGACACTATAGACAAAACCATATTTAACTGCTTCAACTCAGATCACAGTGGACAGAAAGCCTGTTTTAAAATTAATATTGAATAATTAATTATAGACCTAATGTTAATCGGATGAAAAGTTTCAAAGATATTTTATCACACGAAGTTGCCATACTACCTACGCATAACATTAAACCTAACATGCTGTATAAAGACCTGTCTAATGTGATACATGGCGTAATGACAGAAAAGTATTTACACCTAGGATGTTAAAACATGGTATGTACACCGAAGGCAAGGTTTAGTGACTGGGCCACAGTTGGTATTCACAGAAGTAGGAATAGACTGTATGAGCTTTATGATATGAAGAGTTTAATCACGATAAAAATTTCGTTGAATATTTAAGAAATTATTCTAAAATGTTAAGAGAGTTTGCGCCGCAGCTAAGGCTATTTATATAAGTAAAAAAATTCGGTCAGCGGATAATAAAATAAAAGCAGTGTGGAATGTAATACGAAATGAAATTGGCAAAACGAAACCCCGTGTTAGTAATTACATATTAAAGATGAACGATCGGATCCTGACTGAAAACCTTGAAGTAGCTGGCGCCTTTCAAGACTTCTTTACAAACATAGCTGTGAATACTACGCGGTTTTTAAACTCGTCTGTAGCGAAGACTGATCCTTACCTAGATCTTAATACAAACGCTAAATATAACAAGGAACTTCACTTTGAACACGTTGAGCCCCATGAGATCATAAAGGCATTCAAATCCCTGAAGTTAAAAAAGACCGAAGATCTCTGGGGTATGTCTGTAAGAATTATGCAGCCCATCATCGATATCGTGGCGCCTTACCTTGCCCTCGTGTTTAATGCATGTGTGGACGAATGTGTGTTTCCCGATTTGATGAAATGTAGCAAAATCATTCCTTTGTTAAAATCAGGTGGTAAGGAGGATCTTGGAAACTTTCGCCCAATTTCCATATTACCGGTTTTGAGCAAAGTGTTTGAAAAGATCCTGCTAAACCAGTTGCTTCGCCATTTCAACACAAATAATTTACTCCACAACCAACAATTTGGGTTCACACGGGGCCGTTCGACGACTGATGCCGCCTCTACACTTATGAGTCACGTTTATGACGCATGGGAACACTCGCAGGACGCTACAGGAGTTTTCTGCGATCTCTCCAAAGCTTTTGATTGCGTAGAGCATAAGATACTCGTACACAAGCTCAAACACTACGGTCTATCAACTGATACCCTAAACCTTGTTAATTCTTATTTAAGTCAAAGGATCCAGACAGTCGTTGTCAATGAAACAAAATCAAATGGTTCAAACGTCAAACTTGGAGTACCGCAGGGATCAATCCTGGGACCTTTTCTCTTTCTGATATATATATAAATGATTTGCCCGATTTAGTGAAGAACAAATGTGAGATAGTACTTTTTGCTGATGATACTTCGCTAAATTTTAAAGTTGATAGGAAGCTAGATGACTATAGCCATGTCAATAAAACTTTAAAAGAAGTACTTGAATGGTTTACAGCAAATAATCTCTTACTGAATGTGAATAAAACTAAATGTGTAAAGTTTTCGCTACCTAATGTAAAACACGTTGCCACACTTATAGAATTAAATGGAGATAGACTTGAACTGGTCGATCACACGTTATTTCTAGGCCTCACGTTGGACCACCAGTTACAATGGACGCCTCACATATCTGTTTTAGCGAAGAAGCTCAGTTCTGCCGCATATGCAGTAAGACGAATAAGACAATACACAGACGTGGTAACGGCCCGTCTGGTGTACTTTAGTTACTTTCGTAGTATTATGTCTTACGGCATAATAATCTGGGAGAAAGCAGCTGACGGGTGAGAACGGTTCAAAGATATAGGTATCCTTACAGTAGCATCCCAATACATACTAGACGTGATAATGTACACACATAAACATATTAATAATTTTAAGAAGCAGTCTGAAGTCCATAATTTTAATACAAGAAATAAGCACAAACTACTCATGCGCAAATTTCGACTACAGAAAGTAAAAAGAACGTTCATGGGTAACTGTATAAGTTTTTATAATAAAGTACCCTTAGACGTTTGGGAACTGTCTTATTGTTCATTCAAACGATACATTAAGAATGCTCTTCTGAAAAAAGGATATTATAAGATCAACGACTACTTGGAAGACAATGAAGCATGGCCAGCCATTCAGGTTCGATAGTCGTTGCTTCCATGCTGTTGGTTTAATTTTATTAATATTTTGACATTTTAATTGAATTATTTTTCTTTTTAATTTTTATTTTGACATTAGAGACTATACATCTCTGTAGCTAATTATTTTTCTTTTTAATTTTAATTTTATTCTGACATTAGAGACTATACATCTCTTTGTACCTGATTATTTTTCTTTTTAATTCTAATTTTACTCTGACAGAGACTCTATACATCTCTGTACCTAATTATTTTTCTTTTATAAGTGACAATAGATACTCTTTACATCTCTGTATTAGTTATAGTTATTTGTAATAATTTGTATTAATTTGACATTGGAGACTACACATCTTCCGGTGCGTATGTGCCCAGGTTTGTAAGGCTGTTACTCATTAAGAATTGTTATGTTATATTCATGCTTATTGTTGACTTGTGAAAGAGCCCATGTGGCCTACTTACAGAATAAACATTTGATTTGATTTGATTTGAACAAGAAAGAAAGGTAAATTATATCATAAAATTAAAATATTTGTTATTGATATAATTTATTTCACAAAGGAAAAAATAGGAATCAAATAACACGCACATAAAATGGAAAAAAGGTATAACACTGATTGATTACAGATAGTATTATGCTATATGATCAAGCAAAATCTGATTGGAATTTATAATAGGCTTATTATAGAAATTAGAGAAGACAGCTGATTGAGCAGACCAACCAGCTGTCTTCCTAATTACGTCAACGTTTAAACCAGCTCGAGAAGCTGCGGATGTCGAAGCGTGCCTCGTGCTGTGAGCAGAGAAAAGCGAAATGTCGACTCCGCTGTGGCCTAATGTCTGTTTCAACCATCGCCCAATGGTCTGGGAAGTAGCTGGCTTGTGAGGTTTCTTAAAAGTCAGTTTTATACGATCATCCGCACAGGACCTCAGACCAGCTGTAACTAAAATATACTTTTGTAGCACCGAGGCTGGACAGATCCCGGGTCGGGAGTGGAAAAAATTTAATATAGGTTGAGATTTTCCGACTGAGGAAGTTTTGATTAAATCAGAAATTGTTACAATTATACGCTCATCAAACACTCATATTTGAAAGTTTTATGAGAGACAATGTTTGTGTCCTGTGTCCTGTACTTAGAGCCAATAGCATGACTAATTTTTTTGATAACATTTCTAAGTTAATTGAATCATTTTGCATTTTATCTAAATAATCTAATACAATACTGGGATCCATGTGAAATCATAACGCGGAAAGGCTTTAATCTAAAAATCCCTTTAAAGTATCGTTTCAAGCTCGAATCATCACATAAGTTCTTTAATGATATTAAGGATATCGCAGAGCGATGGTTAATCAATGTTCCATATGAAGAACCTTTTTTGAAGCAATCCGAAAGAAATTCTAATAGAAATGACATATCAAAACAATAACAATCAAAAATTTTTGAATTACAGAATTTCTACCATAATCTAATACTGGACGAATACTGAGATCTGGTATTTTCAGATATAGAAGCAATCATAACTTCTAAGGCTGATTCTAGCACACCTTTCCAACGGAACCCCTCCCGGATAACACACACGCTGCCAGGGAAAGATGGCGATGCAACGGGTGTGTTGATCTGAAAGGAGAGGATAACAAGTATTCACTCGGCGGAAATATCAAAATTTCCTTAATACATAATGACTTAAAAAGTGGATACCAAGGCTGTGATACCCAGTTAGGGACGACTACGATCCCTGTTGCTTTACCGGACACGATTTTTCTTAAAACTTTTAAAATCAAAGCAAATGGTGGAAATGCATAAAAATAGAACGGACACCAATTAATCGTAAAGGCGTCGATATCATACGCGTCCGGGTCTCTCTTCCATGACATGTATAAATCACACTTTGTGTTAATCTGAGAAGCGAATAGATCGATATCTGGTACCCCGAAATAATTAACAATTTCTTTAAATTCTTGGCAACGCAATTCCCATTCCGTGTCGATATTTATTTTTCTTGATTCGCTATCGGCATCAACATTTAATGCGGACCGAATATATGAAGCAAACACAAATATATTTCTAGCTTCACACCAGTTCCAAATCATTTTCATAACCTGATTTAAGTGGGGGTATTGCACCCCATCCATCCTATTAATGTAAGAAATAGCGGTTGTGTTATCCACCCGCAAGAGGATATCACAATCTCTTTTCTTATCCGCAAAAGACTTAAGTCCGAGATAAGCTGCCAGCAGTTCCAAATAGTTTATATGATTGGTTCTTTCAGATGATGACCGCAAACCACCAGTTTTTTCATTTTTACAGGCTGAACCCCAACCTGTGGTTGACGCATCTGTGTACACTTCCATTATATAATTTTGATTCCTAATTGGATTTACAATAGTCATAATAATGGATTTCCACCAATTAAGATCTTCATATAAATTATCTGAAACGTCCATGAAAACTTCGTAATTATCGTTGTTTTTTAGTAATACTAGATACTTTGCTCTTTCTAGTGACTTTTTGTGAAGCCAACCATAAACAACTGCTGGGCACGCCGCGGTAAGACAGCCTAGAAAACGCGCAAACTCGCGAATTCTAAGTCTATTCGTATTTATTAATGACAACGATTGCTGTAAAATTCTTTGTCTTTTTGCTAGTGGTAATTGCAACGTCATCGTATCGGAATTCAATACAAATCCTAGAAATTGACAAGTCATTTGGGGCGCCAAGTTACTTTTTTCATAATTAATTACGAAACCCAACTGTGTTAAATATTTAATTGTAGTTTTAGCGTTTTCTAGACAGTCTTTAGCTGAATTTCCCAAACACAAGATATCGTCTAAATATCTAACTGACACAAGACCCTGAGATCTCAAATAAGCAGCAACCGGTTGTAATATTTTTGTAAATATACACGGTGCGGTACAGAAACCTTGGGGAGGGGCAATAAATTCAAATAAATCGTTTTCGACGTGGAAACGCAAAAACTTCATGTGTTTTTCGTGTATGGGTAGCAAAAAGTATGCATCCTTAAGGTCTAAGTTGACAACCTTTAGTCATAAGTTTAATGGCTGTTCGGACGTCCTCCATCTTAAAATGTTCCGTGTAAATATACTTATTAAGTTTTTTTAAATTTAAAATAAACGCTTACTGCCATCGCTCTTTGGAACTAAAAAAATATCGGAAATAAATGGCCCTTCCTTCGGTTTACAACGCCTGATGGCTTTTAATTGTAATAAATGATTAATTTCTTTTCTGATTTCAATTAATTCAACTAAACTTAAAGAGCGTCGAGGATAATCCTCGGGAAGTCGGGACTTTGATTAGGTTTTGCAACAAATGGTATCTCATATCCTGACACAGCTTTTAAGGGTAACCTATCGAAGTTTCGAAAAACACTTGTCCGATTTTCACTTGTCCGAAAACGGTTAACCGAATTCTTATAATCCATATACTTTGTTTACCATACTTTTGAAATATCGCTGGTTTGTTTTCCCACATTGTCGTTTTCCCGAAACTCAATAACCCGAAGAACGATTGCCAACTTTATTATTTGACAACCGAATTGTTTACCACCTTTTCATAATTCCGATGCTACGTAAAATCGAAATCTCATTTTACACGATTAAAAAAACATTCAGATATGCTAAAAACCCTAAAGAAGTGCATTTTAAAATTGCAATGCGAAAATAAACTTTACGGTTAGGTTACATTTAAAACTGTGACCTTAAAAAATAAACAATTGATAGAAAAGGCGCTTAGGTCCAAACATTTAAGTAACAAGAGTGCTGCACGAGTTCTCAAAACGCGCAAAAGGGGGGGGGGGCTCGGAGGGCGAAGCCTCCCGCAGTAAAAAAACAACAAATGATCCTAAAAATGGTATTATTTGTAGGTTAGGTTAGGGTTAGCTTCTGTCCCTTAGAGCGGAAATAGGCACCCCGCGAAGCGGGGTGACGTCGACACGCTGGCGGTTAGGTTAGGTTAAAGTGTCTGTATTCACTTACCCACACTAAGGGTCAAGCAATTAATATCGACGCCTACGCTAATAAAATAGCAAACCAATGAATCGAGGATTTGCATCGACATGCTACAATTTCGATCTTTTAATATAATAGCGGGATAATAATATTTCGGACTTAATAATTTTCGGCACTTAAAACTAGTTGGCAAATGATCCTTCGGAATTTTAATAAGTGTCTATTCGAAACATAAGCGAAATAAAATTACAACGAACTGAGAATTGGGAAAATAATAATATGGGAAAAGAAATTTCGGGCAAACAAAAATTCAGCCAACTGATAAAAAGGGAAACGTTTTCGGGATTTTAATATTCTGTAATACGATTTTCGAGTTTATGATAGGTAACCCTAAGGCGTCGTATCCGCCGCCGGCACCAGCGCGCCGCCCGCCGCCTCCGGCACAGAGCTCTAGCTCCGCGACCAGTCGTCAGACGTAGCGGCGCAGCCTCAGGTACACTCCGGTTGGTTAAAGTTTTTTCTTAAACAATGGCGATCGATAACAGATGACGAATATATCTTAAAAGCGGTTACGTCTGACGACTGGTCGCGGAGCTAGAGCTCTGTGCCGGAGGCGGCGGGCGGCGCGCTGGTGCCGGCGGCGGATACGACGCCGCAGCCCGGCGGCGCGGCGGCGGAGCTGTAGCCGCTCGCCAGCGGTTCGGGTATTGATACGGGTATGGGTATGGCTGAGCTGTCGTTGCTAGCCTCGGCCCACCGCCTCGGTAATAGCGATACGAGTGACCGCCCCGTTGCTGCCTGGCTCCTCGGGACGATGGGCCTTTCACGTTTAAATTCGTATTAGTAGACGCTGAAGGTTGCATTAACTGTCCGGCTTTCTTTAGGCCTCGTGAATCCTTCACAAGATCTCCTAACATTTCTCCGAATAAAAAAGTATCTCTTTTCCTGTTCTTTAAGAAATCCGTGAAAGACTTGTCTATTAAGGGCATAATCACGGAGCGGCGAGTATCAGTCATTTATTTTGCAAGTGGGCCGCAATGGCACTTTTACAGGTCTGACTCTACTAGCGTTTCCAAATATAAGACCATTGTCAAGAGGAAACGCCGGAACAAACTTAACAGTAAGCAATTTTTAACAAAATAATCTTAGTCACCAGCGTAGTTCCGCAGGAGAACCAGTCAAATACCTTAAAATTAAACAAAAGTCAAACAACACGACAGATTAGGGCTATTTTGATTCCGGTCTGGGCCATGCATTTCTGTCAGTCATATAGTCTTCAACTCTATAATAAGCTTTTGACATCAATGTCTTTTTTAAATATTTTTTAAGAGCTGGGAGGGGTAATTTTAAAACGTCGTCAGGTAACTTGTTGAAGAAATGGATACATTGACCCAAAAATGACCTCTGTACTCTACGGATACGAAACTTTTTAATTGCAATTTTATTTTTGTTCCTAGTATTGAGCTTATGAATATCCGATTTTTTTGTAAAAGAATCGATGTTTTTAATTACATAAATAATATTCTCATATATATATAGAGATGCTACAGTCATAATATTAATTTCCTTAAAAAGGTCTCTTAAGGATTCTCGTGAACTCAATAAATATATTGAGCGAATAGCCCTTTTTTGTAATACAAAGACAGTCTGTATATCAGCTGCTTTACCCCAAACCAGAATCCCATATGTCATCACACTGTGAAAATAACTATAATAAACTAAGCGAGCTGTTTCAACATTGGTCAATTGCCTAATTTTCCTAATAGCATATGCTGCTGAACTTAACTTACGTGCTAGGACTGCTATATGGGGACTCCATTGTAGGCTTCTGTCTAATGTTATACCAAGGAATAAAGCCTTATCAACCATTTCTAGACATTCATTATTTAAAAGTATTTTAGTTTCTACTGGTCTAACATTAGGCAAAGCAAACCTTACACATTTAGTTTTCTTAGCATTAAGTAGTAGATTGTTAGTTGTAAACCAGTCAAGTACTTTGACCAATGTGTTATTTACTCCACTGTAGTCGGATGATTTCCGATCAACCTTAAACACTAATGATGTATCGTCAGCAAATAGTACTATGTCACAAAGATTAGGAATTATATACGGTAAGTCATTTATATAAACTAAAAATAAAAATGGACCTAGGATAGAACCCTGAGGCACCCCTAAAGTAACTGTTGCTCCATTAGACTGCGTCTGTTCTGTAATTGGTTTTTTTTTGTAGGGTAGTTCTAGATTCTTTAAACTAGAAATTGGGGATAGATTTGAAATTGCAATAAGCTGATAACTTTCTTATTTGATTATGTTATATATATTTATAACATTTTTTTTTATCCGACGAATACGACGGTTAGAAAATAATGAGTATAATGACGGTTTTGTTTAACCACAAAATATCGCCCAATGAATGCAAGGGGCGCTCTAAATATTTGGCAAATGTTTATCCGAAGAATACAACGGATTAGGAAATATTGACTGTTTTCATTATAAAGTATCGTCCAATGAATGCAAGGGACGTTTCGAATATATAACATTTTTTTTTTATCCGACGAATACGACGGTTAGAAAATAATGAGTATAATGACGGTTTTGTTTAACCACATAATATCACCCGATGAATGCAAGGGGCGTTTCAAATATTAAGCATATTTTTTAGTATTGTAATCCGAAGAATACGACGGATAAATAAAACGAAATAGCATTTCGGAAGAATCGCAACAGAGACAAAGAGATATTAGGAGAAAAGAAATGGTTAGGTACCTTCATTTTGTACATCAATTTCATTTGAGGGCAGCGCTAGCGCATTTTGTGACTCGCCATTCCGTTGCCTTTTTGCTAAAATTTATTGTTCGCACATTTCAATCTTCCTTCTCCACCTTTCTCCGCGAGATTCTTTTTTGCTAGTATCATCGTGTGTCCGTTTAGACATGACGACTTATTTCACTTAAAATATACTTTGATAACCTGTGCGAACGCCGCGCGCGCACGGACAAGAATGAGCTGACTGTCAGTTACCAGAGCTGCCAGACTTGGTTGGTGACAGTGGGGAGTTGAGAGAGAGAAAGCGCTTGTTTTTTTCTCTTTCTAACTCTAAAAACTTGTGCGACTGGTTTGCGGCGTAGCAGGGCTACTACTACATAGTCAAGAATTAAATCTCGAAGGCGAAGACAGGATAATTAAATTATTTAGACCTCACTGAGGTCTCCCGACGTTTCGGACGTGTTGCAACATCCATGGTCACGGGACAACTGGCTTGAGCGGGTATCAACATCTTGCTGCGCGGGTTTTCCGAACTACCCGCATTTGGTCTTTATTAACCACTTGTACACTAGGGTTGTCACCCGGCCGACATACAACACTAATAATGTCAATACCAAACATGTAGCTATAAAATAAATATGTTAATATTCATACTATTTAGTATAAATACTATTGAAAACTCCTCTCGCATTCGTATTTATCATCCTCAGTGTCTAAAATTGAACTTTTTATACAAGTTTCAACTATAGGTAATTTGTGATTATATCACAGTTTGTAATTTTAAAAAAATATAAGAAAATACTCAATGTTAGTATTTTCAAAATAGCTTTCGTGGGGTTGGATATGAGGCTATTACATATCACTTTAGGTATATTATACAAATAATGATTCAACCGTATCATATCTGGAGGAGCCCAAACTTGGTATGTTTTGAAAATGATTTTTATTTTAATTTAAAACAAGTGACTGAAATATAATGATGTGATTTATTTTTAGAATCGGCTAAGTAAGCCCTTTCATTAGATACCACATACGATAGGTTTCAGAACAAAAAATATTTTTTTCCCATACTAAAAAAAGATACTCCTCTCCTTTTTTAGGGTTCCGTAGTCAACGAGGAACCCTTATAGTTTCGCCATGTCCGTCCGTCTTTCTGTCCGTCTTCGGCTTAGCTCAGTAACCCTTACAACTAGAAAACTGCAATTCGGCGTGGGTATATAAACCAATCACGCCGACAAAACAGTACAATACAATTTAGAATTTTTTTTTTTTAGTCTACCTCCCCTACACCTAAAGCGGGGATGTAATTCTTTTTCTCGTCAAACCCTTGGTGTGGTGTATCGTTGGATAGCTCGTTCAAAAATATTATGGGTTTTCTAAAACCATTTTTTCAAATCAGTAATTCGTTTGCGAGATATTGGGCTTTGGGTCCCCCACCCTGCCGGCTAAGTGGCTACTACTGGGGATGTAAAAAAGATTTTGATAGTAGTTCATATAATAAATTTAAAAGGAAAACTATCACGAACAAGGAGGCATATGTAGTTACCGAGTAATAGTCGACCAACTTAATGTGTAATTGAAAAGGCCAATTTTCGTACAAAATCGGCCGACGCAACCGCACCGCACGTCGATGTAACAAAGACAGACAGGCAACTACGGAACCCTACACTGCGCGTGGCCCGACACGCACTTGGCCGGTTTTTGTTTTTAATTTTCGTGCTACGGGTCAAATTGATTCGTATGGCCTAAAGATCTTTTAACACCATTAGCAGCATATTTTTGCGTACCAGCGGTACGCAAAAATATAGGTAGTCCTAGCAGGACTAGTCCATTACCGCTTTGATGTTGATTATTACTGCTACAGCACGATGGAGGTACTTCAGTACTATTTTCTCTGGGACTCACATTGTCACCAGTCTCACTAAATGTACAAAGTTTACTGACTTTTCGATAAAATGAAGACGAATGTCGGAAAGGTTTTGTTTTTTGATTCATTTTCATTTCCGAACATCGATTCTCTACTGAAAGAAAGCTCAAACTTTGAAAACTCTTGACTCAATATGATATTTTGTTTGATTCCACATTGTCAACACATTTTAGGAACGGTTACGTAACTTTGTGTGTAATTGGTGGTAATCGGTAACATTGTGTACACTCTGTGCCGGAACATTTACATTTCAAGTTCAAACAGTCACAAACTAAACACAATGTTTCCAAAAAATACGTTTAATATTAAGTTCGAAATGTGTAGAAACCGTTCCGTAACAAAATAACCAAAACATCCAACCTAACCAAGACCAAAATAACCAAGACATTTGGTCACAAAGTGTTCACAATATTACCGCACATCGCAACCAAATTTTAACTGTTTGTATGTGTTGTCGACACTGCTACTACCTTTACCAAGTCTGTGACCACAATTGACTTCTCGCAACCGAAAATGGTTATATGGGATACGTTATACTGAGATCATTTTATGGGGTGTATACATTATTTGCGATTTTTGCGAAACTGGCCGCTTAAGCATGTGACCTTCAGAGAGACCTCAATCAGTAATGAAATTATTTGTGAATATCCACTCATGTTTAATGGTGTGGAGATGAATTTCTTGATGCATTTGTTTTATTTTTGTCTAATATGTATGTATGTATGTAAGCACTTTATTGTACACAATAACAGGTTAAAGAATATACATGCCACACAATAGATCAAAGTACAAAGGCGAACTTATCCCTATAAGGGATCTCTTCCAGCTAACCTTTGAGCAATTGAGAGGAAGGTAGGTAGACCGAGATAGGCAAACTTATACCGTGTACAAAAACACAGAGAAAATGAAAACAAAACCTAATAGGTATTAATTCCAGACTAATAAAAACATGCCAATACATATATAAATATACAGTATAAAATATAGTACACACCATCATAAGTAATACATATCGCAAATATACAATCAATAAATAAATACTATATTCAACCAATTCACAAGTCATTGGAAGGCCACAACTTCTTAAAATTCATCTTAAGTGACGCAACAGACCGCGACTGTCTCAGCGACAAAGGCAACTCATTCCACATCTTAACAGCGCGCGCGGTAAAAGATCTGGAGTATATTCGCGTCTTTCTAGACGGTACAGCAAGAGTAAGGTTAGCACTCGACCGCAAGCGGTGGCCACTGCCGTCTGCCATATGGTTAAACCGCTCAGAAAGATAAGGAGGGGAATTAGGGCTGAACAGTGTGTTGTAATGACAGGATATGCACGTCCCTGCGCCGGCGAATCGGTAACCATCGAAGCTTAGAACGAAATTCAGAGATATGATCATACTTGCGTAGACCAAAAATGTATCTGATACATACATTTTGCAGGCGCTCCAGCCTATCAAGCAGCTCCTTGTTGAGGTCCAGAAACGCAATATCGCCATAGTCCAGAAGAGGAAGCAAAAGAGACCGTTTTTTAGTAATAGGAAAATATAAAAGTCATTATCTAATATGAGGAAGGGAAATAAAACATTTTTGCTTCTGGCACTTTGCCGGCCGCTACCGCGGCACGCTCGCTTCGCTCGCTCGGCTCGCGCGCTGTAGGGTGGCAGTTCACCTAACACTCCTCCTCGCTTCGCTCGTCGTCGTACCTACACCAACCTGCCTTAGAGTCTCTCTGAAACTACCAGATATTATTAGAATACCATTTGAATAATATTTAAAATGTCATTATATATTACAGTTAATACACGCAATGCATAATGGACTATATGAGCTTAATATAAGGTAGTAAATTGATTGTGGTTTTTTTTAAAGAGAATTGCTCCAGTTTATTTTATTCTAAGTACAAATACCTATACTTAGTCCTATTAATGGGCCATTTGGAACACGCTCCCGAAAATCCTCCAAAAATAATTTTAATAATTTTACCAGTGGTATGCAAGCAGAACATGTGATAATAGTTATTTTGATTCGACGTTTTACTTTTCGATTATTTGGGCATCGCCATTTCTTTGAATGGCCGATATATTGTCATTCGAAATTGTAATACATATATATCACCCGCCTAATTGTTGATATTCTGTGCTTTCGATATTTTAATCGTTCGGCATTTGTATTTTAGACCAATTAGACGTCGATAAATAATAACATTACTCAAACTCAAAATTATCTTTATTCAAGTAGGCCTAGTAGCAAGCACTTTCAAATCGTCAGCCATTTTTTTTGAATAAATTATTAAAAAAAAAAAAAAATGAAGCAAAAATTGTATAAAAACACTAGTAGAATGTTTCTAGAAAAACGATCTTATGTCAAAAAACAAAATATAACGAGAATAATAGATTAAAAATTGTGTGCTATAATAAGCTTTCGGAATAAGTTTACGCTTCATAGTTCTTGAATTTATTAATAGATAATAGATAACTCAGTTACGTTTCCTGGAAGTTTGTTATACATGGAATAAATGGAATAAAACCTTACACAATTACCCATGAATGATTTTTTTTATTTGTTGGAGCCGAGTGGTGTGCACCGCGAGCTTATGCTTATTTCTATAGTATGAATATTATGTATGTCACAGTTTTTCCTAAAATTGACAATGTTTTTATGTACTTACATACAAAATATTTTCTTAGATATATTGACAATGTAATGTCATTATATTAATATTTTAAACTTTAAGTGAATCTCTATGGTTCAATTTATATTACGCCCGAATAGCCCGTTTCTGCAAAACAAAAATCGAATGAATCTCTGAAGCACTGCCCCACAATGAAATACCATATGACATAATGCTATGGAAGTAGCTAAAATATACTAATCGAGCTGTTTTCACGTCTGTTAATTGACGGATCTTGTTCACTGCAAATGCTGCAGAACTCAGCCTATTAGAGAGATTAGCAATATAGGGACCCCATTGGAGCTTAGAATCTAACGTTTTTTAACCAAGAAAAACTGCACTATCAACTAGCTCCAATTCCTCATTCTTCACAAATACACTCTCTTGCTCGTGCTTAACGTGATTCGTGACAAATTTAATACATTTAGTCTTTTTCTCATTTAACAATAAATTATTAACATTAAACCAATTTCCTATTTTTGAAATAGCATCGGTTACATCATTGCAAGCTTGTTGCTGTCTTATGGGTTTGAAAATAAGTGAGGTGTCATCTGCAAACAATACTATATCATGGTGGGTCTTTACGAGGTATGGCAAGTCATTTATGTAGATAAGGAACAGGAAAGGTCCCAATATTGATCCCTGCGGTACACCCATAGAGACCAATGACCCCGGTGATCGCTGTCCATTCACTTCGACCCTTTGTATTCTACCATGTAAGTAAGACTTAAGTAAATTCAGTGCTGATCCTCTGACTCCATAGTAGTCGAGTTTCCTGATCAATGTTTCATGACAAACGCTTATGACAAAAATTAGATATTTCGATCGTTCGATATTTTGATTTTCAATATTTTGTACTTCGATGTTTTCACTGTAGATATTTAAAATTTCTATCTTTAAATATAAAAATAAAATGTAATCTTAAAGCTCGGCTCGCTGCATGTGCCGTGCCGCCTTGTGAAGGGCTTAAGGCTTGTACACCCGCTAAAGTCCTTGAGCGTATGGGCGGAGCCTCGACCCTCTCCCCGCGCAAGTCGCACGAGTCGCCGTCGTTTATTAAGCGTTACATAGATTAAGTTAGGTAAGATTACAGACGTGTCATCGCGCATCGTTACCAATGCAAGGGTGGATGTGGGTGGGTGACATTCGTCATGCTTAATTGAAACGTGATGTTTGTCATACATTAATTACATAATTGATTAAGTTCAAAAATTATGTCCCTACTATTATAATACTATTTACTTACGATTAGTGTAGTTCCGTCAGCAAGGCTAGCACGAGACGGCCGCGACATACTCTCGATTTTTCTCGCACTATCGGTCTCTCTCTTATTAGAACATTAGGAAAGAGAGGTACAGTGTGAGAAAAATCGAAAGTATGTCGCGGCCGTCTCGTGCTAGCCGTGCTAGTGAAAACGAAATTCGTTCGAATAACTCTCATTGTCGCTCGAACTAGCATGCGCGACAGAGAGGGAGATACACGAACGAAGTTCGGTTTCGTTTCGCGGTAGGCCCTCAGCACGCCTAGCACTAGACGGCAGCGACATACTTTCGATTTGTCTCGCACTATACCTCTGTTACTAAATATTCTAATAATAAGAGAGAGCAAAGAGCTTGAGCAAAATAAGAGAGAGACGGATAGTGCGAAAAAAATATAATGGTAATGATAATAATCCATACCTACTGTTGCCCTTAGGCCATTTTTTAATGTCGCTATTAATAAGGGCCCATCTAGCAGTTAGCGAGTCACCGTCTGCCAGAGATAAAATGTGAAACAGTTTTATTGGGCAGGCGTCCGATGTTTCATCCAATAGCCCAGCTACTAGTTCATCATTTTCACCCAATAACCCGTTTTATTTAGATTCCATCAACTAGCAATAGACTCTTACACCCCAGCGGGTACTGTTTCTGTGTGCATCCCATGACACGGGCAGAGACAGCATCCGCTTGGTGTACTCCTTGCATTTCATTAAATTGACAAAAGGGCCTCTACGTGTTGGCTCAGAGCTCCACGGACGCCTCCCAAAGTTCCGGGACATCATTGTCCCGTGAGCGGGAAAGACATATAATCCATACTATCCATACTTCCATATCCATACTCCATACTAATATTATAAATGCGAAAGTGTGTCTGTCTGTCCGTTACTTTTTGTGTAAGTGTAAGGTTGTTAAGTTTTAAACTAATTTTCGGTATATTTATTACGTTTTACTTCCTTGATTTGATGATGATGGCGTGTACAGTCAGCATCAGATAGTTAGTAGCATCCAAAGTAGCCAAATATATCGTAACACATAGTAGTATAGTATAGTAAGGAATGCCTTACTCCTACTTATAGTAACAAAGACTATTTCGATGAATGTACGTTCCGATATATTTGGCTAACTTGGCTGCTACTAACTATATTATGCTGACTGTACAGAAATCGGCCTCGGGTAAATATATACTTATAGATTAGTTACCATTCTTACGTTAACCATTCTTTGTTTCATATCAAATAATAACTGTATCTAACTTTTTTTTGCATGCAACCCATAGGTAGGTACTTACAATATTTGCCAAGCCCACAATTTTTATTAGAACTTATCTATTAACACTTGACAGTCATTAATACGAGCAGATAAAACAATACTGTTTCTATAATTGTTCATGCTCCTAAGCAATAGATATTGTAAATATATTTAATATGTCTGGTTTTAGCGATTTCCCAATTTTGATACTGTTTAGATATTTGATACTTTGATAGAATAGGTATTTACTTGTGTATTCTTTTTCCTCTTCTCTTGTGAAATTTCTTGATATTACGTTGTGGGCTACTTGCCCATTCACACTACTCACATGTATCTACACTTATATAATACCTTACTACTAAATATTTACACACATATTTATTTATATACATTTATACATCTACATACCTACATGACCATATTACTACACTACTCTATATTTAATTTATACATACTTAATACACTTAGTATGTTTACATTACATCCGTCAATATTCTTGACGTGCCAACAGTTCGGTGCAATGCGACCGCACACCGATAACGGTCCGTGCGAGTCGCCGGCCGCCCGAGAGTTGCTATGCGCGCGGCTAGTCGATCTCATATACTGACGCGAAGCGCATGCCGTTCTCGACCGCTATCCGCTTACGTTTTATAGCCATCGCTTGCGCTTAACTTTGTTTTATATATTCGATTCCTATTTCCGTACTATTCTCTTCTGTGTAAACTATCTTCTGACTTTGGATAAACCTTCTGTGTTGTTCTTACTGACATTATATATATTGGAGAAAAGTGGGGTGTTTATATTGCCGGACAGTATCTATCGTCCCTGCACCTACGACAGACACCCGCCTACAACGTATTTTCCTCCTGCGCTTATTTTTATTTCCCATCTTGAACTAAAAAACAAAATCTAAACTATACCTACGTAAATGTTAATTAGGTACAAAAGCTAACACAGTTAACTAACCATCCTGTATTTATACAAGAACCTTATTACAATTCACATAAAGTGCACGGATGGTCAGTCAGCTGTCTTGTCTATAGTACCTACTACTTTACAAACCACGAAATAGATTGTCCACTCTATGCAACAAAATTATCTGTCACTAAAAACTAAACTATACGCAAATGTTTATTAGTTACCTACTATACGAATCACAAAACGGATTGTCCACTCTACGCAACAAATATAGTCCACAATTTCCACAAATATTTAAACATTTCGGCGCAGCGCAAATTGACACAGGTCCGTCATGCAACGTGTCTCGTCCCGCACTGACCGCATGGACGAAAACGGGGAGGCGTAGGAACTTTGGCGGAATATTTCAGAAAACGAGATAAATTTTTAAGAAAATTAAGAAAGTAAGAAAATGATGCCCTTGTTCATTATTGTATGAAGAAAGTTATAAAATTTCATATTATTCTGATAAAAAATGGAGCAGTAAAATGGTTACAAGTGAAAAAATAGGGGTGACTTTAGATTTCTTTTTCTCTAATTTTTATTGTTAAAATGGATTTCTACGAAAACTATGACCCGTCGCATATCTTGCAGATTATGATATATTTTTTCCGACGGCAAAAATGTTACGTTATAATGTATAAAACATCTCGTTTTCACGAAAATTTTGAATGTGCAGCCTTAAGTGGTCATTCCATTATGCTTAGCGAGTTACGTTAATTATTCGGACCTCCGCTCAGCCGTCTGACTTTGACGGCTTTATCTTATTTTCTTCTTATGGTTAAATGTACATGGACTACATAGTTATGAGTTAGACACAGATACGTAGTACAACAATAGCGAGAGGAAACACATTTTCAATTGCAACGGTCCCCCGACGCGACGACGCTTGGAAAATAAAAATATTTGATTTGAACTTACATAATATATGTGACGATAATAATTATAATAGGTTTGAAATATTATTTGTTCGTTTTTAGTTTATTTTTATGTCGGGGGTTTTAACTTTTAAATTTTATTGAATGGGAAATAGACAGTTGAGTTGTCCTAACGCGCGTTCGATCAGATACACACCCCTCAGGTCGCTTTTGTAGCGTTTATTGTTATTTTCAAGAGATTATTGACAAAGTAGTTGACAACCCACGAATAATGACAATATGCGCTACGGACTCCGTAATCCTCAAGGCGTGCCATAGAATCTGATCCGAAAATCTGACGTATGCTGCGGGCCTTATGATTTATTTATTTAATATGTTGACATGACATTACAGACATCCAATGCGTCACACAACTAAGATTAAACGTGTTAACAATAGCACATGATAAAAAGAAATTCAATAACAGTACACAAAAGAGAATATTACATTACACTCGAGGGCCTGGCATCCATCACCTCACAGAACTTCAAACATTCATGATGCATATATTTAAATTCAGTCTTAACATAGATTTTTATTAGATTCATGATCTTCATTGCTAAACATTTCAGATTTGTCCTGATTCTAGGCATTAATATAAGTACATATTTCCATCGAAGTATGCTGTTTTAGCAGTCCACAAACCCTACACTTTACGTTAATAAACCTCAATTTTCATAATTCAATCCCGTTTCCTAGGTCGTCACCCAATTTGTACAGGATAAAACAACCAGCCTGGTTAGACAGACGTCTAAATATGTATAAGATTATAAACATACGCATAGACAGACATACGTTCTGAAAAGATCACCATGTCTTAGCACTGTCATATAGGCTCGCTAGGAAGCCTGAGGCTACACTCGAGAGGTTGTTGCTGGGCGCATCTACAACGCGTGCCAACAGCTCGCCTAACCAGTGCAACCTCCGTTTACGCATACTTATTACGTTATTACGAATCCCCGGGTCAAGCTGCACTGGTGAGGGTGAGGTGAGGTTATGAATCGCCTCGCTGACTCATTTGTCTCGCAGGGGCAATTTTCGCCGAGCAGTGCTTGTAATGGGATGGGACGCTTAAGGTAATGACGTCAGCTATTCGCGAAGTTTGCCTACCACCGGTACCGGCACACTGACGGACCGGAGACTCGAATCGGTTTTTCTCTTTTACATTCATATCGCGTTTCAGTAATAGTGCGAAACACATTGAAATTTGATCTGGACCAGAAGTGATGACGTAAACCAGACTTCCTAAACATAGCACGCAGTCGAGTCCGTAGTGGTTTGTTAATAGATAATGTTGTTTTCGTTTCGTTAATAGATAAGTTTGAAGTAAAAGGGATCTTTCAGTTTATTAACATCTCATCGATTTACTTACTCATAACGGGAACGAAATATTGGTTTTGCAGATAATTTATATACAAACTGATTATTTTTTCATTTCTCCCTATACAAGATGAACGAACTGAACCGTACTTGGAACTTACGTACCTGACATGCGCATAAAATTGTCTGACGCAATCCTATTTTTAACCGACTTCAAAAAAAGGAGGAGGTTCTCAATTCGGTTGTATTTTTTATTTTTCCTCATTGAACACATTTACAATATATGGGAAAATTCTTGTGATGCAATTGGAATATTTTGCGATTTAACCAAAGCATTCGACTGTGTCGATCATAGAACGCTTATTTTGAAACTAAAGCATTATGGTCTGTCTGAAAATGCGCTGAGTCTTATGTCTTCATATCTCAGTAATAGAACGCAAACAGTGGTTGTAAACGGGACGCAGTCTAATGGAGCAACAGTTACTTTAGGGGTGCCTCAGGGTTCTATCCTAGGTCCATTTTTATTTTTAGTTTATATAAATGACTTACCGTATATAATTCCTAATCTTTGTGACATAGTACTATTTGCTGACGATACATCATTAGTGTTTAAGGTTGATCGGAAATCATCCGACTACAGTGGAGTAAATAACACATTGGTCAAAGTACTTGACTGGTTTACAACTAACAATCTACTACTTAATGCTAAGAAAACTAAATGTGTAAGGTTTGCTTTGCCTAATGTTAGACCAGTAGAAACTAAAATACTTTTAAATAATGAATGTCTAGAAATGGTTGATAAGGCTTTATTCCTTGGTATAACATTAGACAGAAGCCTACAATGGAGTCCCCATATAGCAGTCCTAGCACGTAAGTTAAGTTCAGCAGCATATGCTATTAGGAAAATTAGGCAATTGACCAATGTTGAAACAGCTCGCTTAGTTTATTATAGTTATTTTCACAGTGTGATGACATATGGGATTCTGGTTTGGGGTAAAGCAGCTGATATACAGACTGTCTTTGTATTACAAAAAAGGGCTATTCGCTCAATATATTTATTGAGTTCACGAGAATCCTTAAGAGACCTTTTTAAGGAAATTAATATTATAACTGTAGCATCTCTATATATATATATGAGAATATTATTTATGTAATTAAAAACATCGATTCTTTTACAAAAAATTCGGATATTCATAAGCTCAATACTAGGAACAAAAATAAAATTGCAATTAAAAAGTTTCGTATCCGTAGAGTACAGAGGTCATTTTTGGGTCAATGTATCCATCTCTTCAACAAGTTACCTGACGACGTTTTAAAATTACCCCTCCCAGCTCTTAAAAAATATTTAAAAAGACATTGATGTCAAAAGCTTATTATAGAGTTGAAGACTATATGACTGACAGAAATGCATGGCCCAGACCGGAATCAAAATAGCCCTTGACGTCGTATTGTTTGACTTTTGTTTAATTTTAAGGTATTTGACTGGTTCTCCTGCGGAACTACGCTGGTGACTAAGATTATTTTGTTAAAAATTGCTTACTGTTAAGTTTGTTCCGGCGTTTCCTCTTGACAATGGTCTTATATTTGGAAACGCTAGTAGAGTCAGACCTGTAAAAGTGCCATTGCGGCCCACTTGCAAAATAAATATTTTATCTTTATCTTTATCTTTATCTTATCTTATCTTATATTTTATTATTTTTATTATTATTTTTATCATTTTAAATGTTTGTTGCCTCAGAACTCCGTCATTGATGATCCGATTCGTAATTATTTTTTTGTTTGTAAGTATATGCTTCCAGGTGGGTCCCATTTTTTTCAAAAATTCAATTGGATGATGGGATCCATGAGGATTTTGGTATTTTCTATTTTAACTAGTGTATTTACACCCGGAAATTTTGGTGGAGTGGAATTGATGATGAAGACCACAGATGACTTATGGAATTCCTCAATTACTTAAAAGTACAAATGTACGTCACAGATTCTGATAAGATTCCGTTGAATCGACGGAAGGTGATCCTTGTGGAATCGACGGAAGTCCTCAAATATTATCGGGCCACATACAGCGATTGGGTTTTTTTCCTTAATAATCAACGCATTTGCTCTCGGAAATGAGTTCATGTGGTAAATTGGAAAAGAATAATGAATAATGTGGAAATGTTCTCGTGGTTTTGCAGAGTACTAAATTGAAGTCGGTTAAAACTTTGTTTTTAAGTAAATTCTATAGTCCAAAGGAAACAAATTTATATATAAAGATGCATTTACAGATTTACTTGTCATATTTTGTGTATCAATGTCAATTGTCATTTCTTAATCAAGCACGAATTCAGTTTGTAACATTCACGGGGCAAAGTTCACCGTAGCCTCCCGACCCGCGGCGGCAAATATTTGCAAACATTTGCATCAACCTTCGGTTTACTTAGCAACTCCGCGCACTGATGTTGCGGCTGCCTTCCAATATTACCTTAGCTAGGTTCGACATGCACAAACACACACACGGACACACTCGAACTAACCTTGCTCCGTAATTCATAAATCTAAAAAAACTACTCCTTGCACTGATACCTCAAAGCTGGAGTTCGTGACTCGACGTGAAAATCATGTTACAAATGTTACAATTTAATTTATCGCCGCTGGTACCCAAAAATAAAAATATAGATTGGTAAGTTTTCGTTTCCTACGTATACTTATAAACATGTCAACTGAAAATAATTAAGAGTTGCTACTTATTGAGTTCGGTGAGAATTTCTTTATTAAGGCTCCGACGATTCTATAAATAGAAATTAATATCGTGGGCCCAAAATAGCGTTGGGAGGGTTATTAGATATATCAGTAATTAACGAGCAATACTAACGCTACTAAACAGATACGTTTCCGATATCGACTGCCATACATTTGAAGACGTGAGTGGATGAAGGTGTTATGTCGCATTTTGTTTTATGTTTTTTTGCAAAAATTAGGTTGATAATCTATAACTATAAAACTATAATGCAAGGCATCACACATTTCATCAGTTTCATCACACTGTTTTTACACAACTGCCTAACGAAAAGGAGTATAATGTTTTTGTTACTTCTGTTTTGGGTTTCTCAGGGATCTCCGAAAGGTTGGTCTAGACCAGCACGGCTAGCATGCGACGGCGCGCGAGCTCTCTCGATTTTTCTCGCACTATCCGTCTCTTTCTTATTAGAACACTTAGAACAAGAGATATATAGTGCGATAAAAATCGAGAGTATGTCGCGGCCGTCGCATGCTAAACGTGCAGTGTTTTTTCAAACTGTAGGTCGCGACCCCCAGGGGGCCGCGAAGCCTTCTAAAGAGGGTCGCGGCTACTCATATCTTTGAAGTTAAGTGCTGTAAGTATTTTGAACAGCGTAGGGTGGGGGGACGCGAAAAAAAGATGACACTGGTCTAGACTCTAGGTCGAGGTTGGCTTGGCTACTAAAACAAACCATATTTTAAAACAATCGCAGTTTTTGTTATAGGTTGGTTAGTTGCATCTTTTTATACGTATAGTCACAATAAACGCATTTCATTTCATTTCATTTCATTGACCTGAAATTAGGCGCAGAAAATAATTATGCCATACAATATTAATTATATCGAACGTTGATAGGTGATATGAAATTTGCACTAACTGTATTAGGTTAAGTGAGTGGGGGAGGGGGGGGTCCTCATTTCATACCTCCTAATGAAAAGAAATTAAATGAAATGCGTTTATTGTGCCTATAGGTCCAAAAATAAGGTGTTACAATTTGAATTTCTTGTGTAAGTATAATCATGTCAGCTCTTATGCTATATATATGAATATTATTATTAATTATAACTTGGATTTTATTTCGTGGAGTTCCTTAAATACATCCTGTATGCAATTAAATATCTTGTAGCTACTAAATATAAATGCTATTTCTATAAAAAGCTGTGTGTGGACAAGTTATTAATAAGTTTATGGTTGTTTAGGATTTAGTAACCAGGCTTTTGTCGGGAGCTTCGAGTAGCCCATCACTGAAGGCTCCTTCAATGCCAAGCGAATCTCGCCCTTTCAGAATAGCTCCGTCCCGAACATTCGCGGACCAGTAGACAAGACAGCCGCAGAGACTCACCACGGTGCTTTCGTGGCTACTTTCACTGATTTATATGTGCTTTACGTTAACCTGGGCTGAACCCAGATCTGCAGACTGCTAAGACCTAGGCATAGCAGAAGGAGAACGGAGCTGGGCTTTCATCATAACACGAGTAGCTCCCATTGAGGTTCACAAGGTGAGTGGGTTGCTCCTTTCTATCGGTAATCGCCTTGGTTACTTTCTCTGGGGAATTCAAGCTTTCCGACCCCCCTTTTCGCTGTGCTATCGAAGAATCTTGAACAATGGTTGTTGCGAAAATTCTTGTTATATTTGCCAATTGTTTCGAATAGCGCTGCCGCTGAATGTTTCTTAACAAAAATTGCCACCTCTTTAATATACAAACAGGGGAGTGGTTAAATTTTATAATTAGCAAACAATGGTCTACAAGAATCTCGTCGGCGTGAGCATACATTTCTTTTGATATTTAAATGCCTTAATCCAATTTGTGGAATTCCCCCAAAACATTATGCAATAACACAACAGCGGTTGTACATATCCAAAACGTCATTAAGGTAAAAGTACCCTTCACCGGATCTGCCGTATCGCCGGATTTCCTCTATTTTAAGCTATAAGTCGAGTTGTTACGTTGTTGTTACTTATATTACGTTGTGATATTTTCCCCGCTAGCTAGATACCTATGCCTTCCCCTCCGCTGCAGAAACGGCCGTTTCGGACCTCAGTCGAGCCGCGATAATTGATCGAGCCGGTCGATCGCCGTTTTCTATGGGACTCCTTACGAAAATCGGTAAGAAATTGAGTGAACTTCTTAAGGCCATAGACCGTTTAAAAGGCAAATTTATGAATGGATATTGGGTTTTCGGTTTTCGGGCGGAGTCATTATTTAGTTGGTTTTAGTTGTTTGTGCAAACAAGTTCATTTAGTGCAGTCATATTTGAAGAATTTAACTAAAACGTGGATTCGGTGATGGGTCGACCCTCGTTTTGACTTGAAGGTTTCTCCGAACAGCGTCCGGAATCAGGGAAACTGTATGCTTTTTTAATTATTTTTTTATAGGATGAACATAAACTATTTATATAAACTATTTAGCTTTTTAAATAACTAAAAGTATAGCAAATTTTATGACCATTTACCGAACATTGATAATCTAGATAGATTTATGTTAAACTGTGTTTGAAATGAATCATTTTCAAGACTTTTTGTGGTTAAAATAAGCTATTTGGCAAGGCGATTAAAAAAAAACATTACACTTATTTTACATCAATAGTATCAAGAGCCTTATGTATTTATGGTTTCGCAATAAGTTCTAATTCCTTGTAAAAATGTAAGGTTCGTAATTATAACATAATTAATACGATATAAACAGTAAACACTATTTCTTAAATTATGTTCGCGTGATAGGTTCCACATAATTTGCTTGTCAAATTCACCGGACGGGCGTCCGGTGAAACGTACCCATAGTACCTGCTACCGAATCCACGTTTGCCATAGTCATGCTATTATTTAGTATTTTACTGAAATATTAACCTTATTTCGTTACGAACTAGGTCGATATTAATGTGTATTATTTTTCGAACGTTCTTGTAAAGGCCAGCGGTTCCAAACATGTGCCCAGCTACGGAGCTTGGAACAAACTTGTACGATACAAAATATAGACGGTTTTTATTTGGAAACAATGTCTTTAGTACCAATAACAATGTGATTAATTATTGTTAGTTTGATGCTTATTATATTCCGTTATAATGAGGTGACCTTGATTTAACCTTTTTTTTCATAAGTGTCATGATTACTAGATAATATGACCCATAAACTCCCATTTACTGAGTGACCCCTTAAAAACAGTGGTAAACAGGTGTTACTGATTACGTCTTAGATGTCACTATTTATAAATTAAGCATGACAATAAGATAAGAGGAAATTATTGACTACTTTCCGCACAAACATTTTTCTGACAAGACTACTGTTTAATTACAAAGCAATCTCATGCTACTTTTGTTTTATATAGTTATTTCAGTACATAATATCTTAAGCGAAAATTACAAAATTCATAGAACCCATGAATAAAACTTTATTATAACATTTGGAATTTTAATTTTGCATGAATAGTTTGACATTTTACCGCTTAACTCAACAAAAGTGATGTTATCAAAATGTATAACAAATGTCAGATAAACGTTTGTTAACACATTTATATGCGTTGCCGGCAGTGAATGCGTTAACAAATGTCACATAAACGTTTGTTATAAAATATCACCGAAACATTCTAAAAGTATGTAATCATTTCACGATGAGAAAATAAGTAGACGAATGAGCCGATACCTATTATAGGTAAAATCCATGATTATAAAATATTAAATTAGTCTTCGTCTTTTTTTGTTTTGGCAAATTAATTAAAAATATTGTTATGACCTTATTATTGTAAAGAGATATCTTATGTTATCTGAACTAAAATCTTATTTCCAAGTTTAACATCCCGCTAAGTCACAAACCTAGCGCAATTAGTTTGAAAAATAATCTCAATTAACAGTTTACCAACTAAAGTTTGAGCACCACGCAGCGCTCAAATTACATACATTTCTTCCCTAGTCCGGTGAAACGGCGCGCCGATTCGGTATTATGTGCAAATCAGCTTTCTTAGTCCGGTAAATGGTACAAACCACAGAAACCGACCCAAAAAACTAAAAATATTTTTAGCATATCTATAAGTATGTTATTAATTTCTAGATACATTTAAATGATGACAAATTTATCTAACTTGCAATTGAACTTTTGTTCATAGCCCTATGAAACTCGTGGACCTTATTAAAAAAATAAACGTACATCCAGGTCTTAAGCGTCCGGTGAAACGTACTTTTACCGTACCTTAAACCTGCCTTTTCTGAAGAGTTTTGTACGACTCTGCGTAAGGGATCTATGAATTGGGAGAGTTTTGTACACAATTCATCAATATTCAGTTTCCAGTCTCAACAGCTGTCGATCAATACACCAAAAGACCTAGACATTTAGTATTTTTTACATTAGTAATAGATTCCTTTATGTTTTATTTTAATCGGTAAAGTTGTTTTATATCCTGAATGAAACTGCACCACATGTGTTTTTGACATATTAATATTTCATTCGTTACTGCTGGATGAGCAGTACTATTATTATCTAAGGTATTATTTATGACTCACGCACTATCGGAGAGGCAATTTGCATAGCGGAAAGGTCGCTCTACAACTTCGTTAGCACGAGCTGTGGTGAGGCCAGTACTAGCGGCCCACGAGCGCAAGAATCAAGTCGCAGTCCTATTCCGCGACTTGTCAAAGGCTTTCGACGTTACCGATCACGAAGTCCTAATCAACAAACTGCGTCACTGCGACTTTGAAGGTTCCGTGTTGTCATTAATGTCTGACCTGGTATACTGCCTTTTCGGCGAAATATGTTTCGCAAAATTTCACTTCGCAGAATTTTCATTTGGTAAACCAATCGATGGCATAACTTTACTTCGCACTTTTCTTATTTGGCAAAATTTTACTGTCACAAAGTTTTGTGTGGCAAATAATTATGAAGCAAATGATTTCCTTACGTAAAAAACGAATCGTCAAATGGCATTTGGGGAAATATAAACTGCTTTGGAATTATGATAATTACTATTATTATTAACGTACAGTTAGCATAATATTTTCTTTGGAATTATGATAATTACTATTATTATTAACGTACAGTTAGCATAATATTTTTGGTAGACTATAAGGCAGGTCAGTGTAGGTACGACGACGAGCTAAGCGAGGAGGAGTGTTAGGAAGAACCACGATCCTACAGCGCGCGAGCCGAACGATCGAAGCGAGCGTGCCACGGCAGAGCGGGGCGAAGCTCCAGAACCGAACACTTTTTTACCTGATACTTACATAATCATATAGTATTCAATATGTTGCTAAAATTATGGTATGCCAATCAATACATTTGAAGAATACATAAATGACATCTTAAAAAAGCCCAGGTAATAATTTGCCTAACAATAACTTATCAAATCATTAGTTGGGAAATGATGTAAGTGCGCAATGTTGACGTGGGAAATAAAACTTCGCCCAAATAAAAATATGGGATAAATCGTTTGGGAGTTAATCTTTTTTTCTAAATGTTTATTTGGCAAAAAATCACTAGCCAAATTATTGTTTCGCATTTTATCACTTGGCATTATCTCCTATGGCAAAATATTACTTCGCAAATTATTGTTTGGCAAAGTTTTAGTCAAGTTCCATTTGGTCAAACGTATTATTTGGCATAACATTCTTTTTCCAAATTATTGCATGGAATACATTAGGTAACTTTATATATTCTTTTGTACGATAGGTACTTAGGTAACAAACTATATATATATAAACGCTTCGTTACTAATCTATTGACAGACAGCGCACAGCCTAAACCGATAACGATATAAGCATGAAATTTGGAACATATATTCTTTACAGCACGTGGCCATGTACTAAGAAAGGATTTTTCGAAACTCAACCCTTAAGGGGGTGAAATAGGGATCGAACCGTTGTATCGAAATCGTTCATTTTGAAAGTTATAGACTTGAATCTTTGTATGAAAGTTTCTTACTAAAAAGCCAAACAAATAATTTAACTTCGCTATAAAAAATCATCCCCTAAAGGGGTTAAAAAGAGTTGAAAGTTTGTATGGGAAACGTGTCGTTTTTAAAGTTAGCCATTTAAAACTTCGGTCACAAGCTCCTAATATACAGTCAAAAACATTGATAAGGGATTTTCTTACTAATTCATCTCTTGAAGGGGTTAAGATAGGGGTTGAAAGTTCACATACCTAAGTAATGTGTGATTTTTAATATTAAACTGTGGCTAGAAACATGAAAGCAGGACAACAGGCTTCTTATATAATATGTAGATCTATTTGCCCCCTAAAGGGGTGAAATAAGGGGGTAAAGGGGCTTAATCTAAATAATTTATTCTCTAACACCGTTAAATGGGGACGGTGGATGGAGATGGAAAGTTCTCCGTCTTTTAGCATTAGATAAGTTTGCTTTCAAAACTATACAGGTAGCCCGAACTAACGTGAGTAAAACTACTGGACGGATTTAAGCAAAAATTTTCAGTCATGTAGCTTTCTTTAATAGGTACCTATATTATGAAAAAATATACAATCTAAGCAGAAACGTCTGTTGATGATTCTTAAGATATTATATTTGTAAAAACGGAGTTTTCAATTGAAATTTTGCAATTTAAACTAATGAACTCATCGCACTGTTACCTTTTACGCTTAATCCGTTAACGGATTTAGATGAAATTTGAGGAAACAGATGAGTTGGTGAGACCCTTGGAAGGATATAGGACAGTTTTTATATCAGAAATCATCCCTTAAGATGGTAGAACTTTGTTTGGGTCGGCGATAATTGAGGTTCCGCTCACAATAATTTAATAGCAATCAAGTTCTACGCGGACGAAGTCGCGGGCAACACCTAGTACATCTATATAATATAAAAGAAGAAGTGCTGACTGACTGACTCATCAACGCACAGCCGAAACTACTAATGTTAGAGAGTTGATTTTTGCACAGTAGGTTACTTTTATAACGTGGGCGAGGGATAAGAGGGGATTTTTGGAAATACCTCCTCTAAGGGGGTTAAATGGGGGTGCAAAGTTTGTATAGGGGAAACATTTTTTTTAGCTAGACTTGAAACTTTGTAGAAAGATTACATATTAAAAAACACAAAAGGTTCTTTCAGCGTTTTAGAAAATTACACCCCTAAAGGGGTAAAATAGGGGTGCAAAGTTTGTATGGGGGAAACCTTTTTTTTTAACTAGAGACTTGAAACTTTGTATAAGGAATACTTATTAGAATACAAAAAGAAATTTGAACTTTTTAGTAAATTTCACCCCTAAAGGGGTTAAATAGGGGTGCAAAATTTGTATGGAGGGAACATTATTTTTTTAGTTAGAAACTTCAACTTTTGTAGAAAGATTACGTATAAGTATGAATACAAAAAAAATAACTGTCAGCGTTTTAGAAAATTCCATCCCTAGGGGGGTTAAAATAGGGGTGCTAAGTTTGTATGAGGGAAACTTTTCCGTTTGAGCTAGAAACTTGAAACTTTGTAGCCAGATTACATATTTGAATATAAAAAAGAACTTTAATCGTTTTGGAAAAATCTACCCCCAAGGGGGTTAAAAAGGGTTGCAAGGTTTGTATGGTAAACACTTTTTTTGAGCTAGAGATTAGAAACTGTAGAAAGATTACTATTTTTATTAGACTCATCAACGCACAGCCGAAACTACTAATCTTAGAGAGGTAATTTTTGCACAGTAGGTTACTTTTATAAAGTGGGCTAGAGATAAGAAGGGATTTTTGGAAATACCTCCCCTAAGGGGGTTAAATAGGGGTGCAAAGTTTGTAAGGGGGAAACTTTTTTTTGAGCTAGAGACATGAAACTGTAGAAAGATTACTTATTAAAAAACACAAAAGTACTTTCAGTGTTTTAGAAAATTCCACCCCTAAGGGGGTTAAAACGGGATTCAAGGTTCATTATATGGAAACCAAGCAAATGTTATAGTAAGAGATTTTTAACTTCGGTCTTAGTCTGTATGTTAAAAGACTACATAACTGATTTCAGAGTTTTTTGAAATTCATTCATAGATACATAAATACGCTCGAAAAACAGATCACTGTTCTCCTTCGGCAGTCGGGTAAAAACACAAGAATCTCCTCTAATTATGATAAATCATTTGTAACTTCTGTTTTAAATTGATTCCATAAGGGGGGACACATCCATCCCCTAAATGGCCTAAAAGGAGTTAGATATTTGTACGGGGAACAAGACAATTTTAAAGTAAGGGATCTGTAACTTCGGTTAAAAACTAGGAAACTAATTACAGCTTTTCTTACAATTCATCCTCTACGGAGGTTAAAAAGGGTTGGAAGTATGTATAGGTCATACATAATCCGACTGCTAGCAGAAAAGTAGGTTAGGTTAAGTTAGAACCACGACCTTTACAGAACCGAACAGCTACCAGAAATGTAGGTTAGGTTAGGTTAGAACTGGGATGCTCCCAGAACTGAAAGGTAGGTAAGTAGTAATAGTAAGTAGGTGCGGACTATTTTGTTAATGTAACGCCACGGTGTTGCCAGTCTCGTAGCCAGCCAAAGCCACGTCATCCCCCCACCGCCATCAGCCCCGCCGTGCTGTCGAGCCGAGCCTCGGGGTGGAGCGATGACCAGCCAGCCAGCCTATATATATGGGTGACGCCACTGCAAAGCTCACTGTCCTCGAACGCGGGGGTTGAGTGATCCGGTCGATCCAAGGGAGGGATAGTCCAACAGGCATCGGATTCGATCATCGGATCGGAGCCGAATGCCTTGCGAGTAGCCTAGAGTCCCAATGTTCGCCCAACCTCCTCCACATCGACGAAGTCCATATTAGAAGGGTCGATTCCGAGGTGGACAGAAGATCGCGTCTCCCCGTAACTTCACCCATTTTACCGGTGTCGGTTAAGGAAGTCAGTGACCATGTCAGGCGTCTCCGTATTAGGAAGGCTCCGGGTGCGGATGGTGTATCCAATCGCATCCTGAGACTTCTCCCCGAAACCTTCCTCCTCTTTTTGGTCGGCATCTTCAATGCCGCGCTGACCAATGCTCACTTTCCAGCCGCGTGGAAATGTGCAACGGTCATAGGGATAGCGAAGCCCGGTAAACCCCGGACCTCGCCTGCCTCTTATAGGCCGATCAGCTTACTTAGATCCCTTGGAAAGCTATATGAGCGGATCCTACTCACGAGAATTCTCAGATTTACGGCTGAGAATAACCTCATCGACGAGCAGTTCGGCTTTAGATCCGGACACTCATGCGTGCAACAGGTGCACCGCGTCACGGAGCACGTGTTGGACGGTTTCTCTCGATTCCAGGGGCTCAAGATCGGTTCGATCTTTCTCGACGTGGCGAAAGCCTTCGATACGGTCTGGCATAACGGGCTGGTATACAAGTTATACCAGCTCGGTATACCGGACAGACTCGTACTCACCATACGAGATTTTCTCAGTGATCGAAGCTTTCGATACCGACTGGAGAGAACGTACTCGGACTCACACCCCATCCGGGCCGGAGTCCCGCAAGGCACCGTGCTCTCTCCCACTCTCTACTCGTTGTTCACGAACGACATTCCCAGGCACCCTAAGGTGCAACTGGGGTGGTTTGCGGATGACACCGCGCTCTTTACGACCCATTGTAAGTACGCTACTATCCGGCGATACCTCCAAGAGGCAATCACCGACCTAGGTCGTTGGTTTAATCTTTACGTATCGAAGTCAACCCGGAAAAAAGCACTGCAATAGTCTTCCACCCGTCTGACTGCGTTAGTACAGAAAGACGGGTGGCTCCGATCCAGATGTTTGACCGACCCATCCCCTGGGTCAATGAGGCCAAATATCTTGGAGTGACCCTCGACAGGAAACTGACGCGCGTTGTTCGTACTAGGAGGATGATCAACAAGTTTAGTAAAATGTCACTTAGAAATAAGCTGACACTCTACAAGACTTGTGTTCGTCCAATCATAACATATGCAAGTGTAGTATTTGCTCACGTACCTATGTCATCGCTCAAGCCGCTTCAGGTCATTCAGAATCGTTTTCTCCGTAGGGCGACTGGTGCCCCGTGGTACCAATCGAACCTCAGCCTGCACCACGACATTTCTTTAAGCAGGCTGCCAGACGTTATTTTGACAACGCTCCCCACCACAGGAATCCGTTAGTTAGGAAGGCTGCTGATTACGTTCCCATCCCTCCCCCCTCTGTCGTTACTCGGCGCTCACTGATTAGGGGCCGCACGGTCCGGCGTCCTAGGCACACACTCACGTACCCGGACGACGAAATCACAGCGTCCATCGAAAGATGGAACGCTGCGTTTTCGGCGTCCATCACATCACGTACACTTCGGCGTTCCCGCCGGCGGGGACATCCACCGCGGGATCGCGACAACACAGACACATACAGTCCCTATTCGTCCCGATACCGCCGCATACCGGGTAGAGTCAGTCCGACCCAAGTCGGGCCTAGCTGAGTTTCTTGCTGTACTCTTCTCAGCTAGGCTAGGTTTTAGCGAACCTGCGATAAAACTCCCAGTAGTTCAACACCACTCACACCCCAGATTCGGTTGATACCGTTCAACCAATCTCACTGGAGCGCAAACTCGTAGAGTATTCCAGTGTATAAACTTCCCCGCGTGGTCGTGCCGGAGGCTTCCCCTGGATTTTCCCCAGGCTACCCTCCAACCACGCAATTCGACCGCTATATTGGATCCGTCCTATTATAGCAACAGTCAGGTTCAAAAAAAAAATGCAACGCTCACTTTCTGTACAACTGAATTATGCGACGAAACTCTGTCCAAACTAACCCACATAAAATAAACTGATTATTGTGCACTAAGTTTATTATAATTTGTCTGCCCCCTATTAGGTCCTTATTACATTAATTTTAATTTTTTTTTGGTTAATCAGAATAATATTATTCTCTAACACCGTTAAATGGGGACGGCGGATGGAGATGGAAAGTTGTACGTCTTATAGCATTAGATACGTTTACTGTTACCTTTTACGCTTAATCCCTGAACGGATTTAACCCTAACCTAACCGACCTAAGACAGAGTTCGTTTATGTCAAGCCATTTTTGTCCGCCCTGATACACGACCTAATAACTGGCCGAACTCGCAGCTTTGGACCGCTGAAACGGGCAAGTTAATCAAAAACTTATATTCAATAATAGATGCTTATTTGTGTGTTATTTAAAGTTCTACTCAAAAAAGGAGCAAAAATGTGGATATTCTTTTTGTCCAAAATTTTGTCCTAAAACACCAATCTTTGGAGGCGTCTAACTCGGCCATTTTTAATGAAAATTTGAACAAATGTTTTGTTTGGAAATCAGTATTAGCCCAAACAAAGTGTTTGCTCTTCATCAACTTTTGTCTTAATAACACTTGACAAAACAAAATTATGCCCGATGATATTTTGACCAAATAAACCAGATACGAAACAAAAATGTGCTATTTGTTCGTTTGGAAAATGAAACTACTGCCATAAGTTTTGTGGGAAGTGAAATTTGGTGAAAAATATTTTGCCGAAACGGCAGGATACCGGGCGCTCTTCACCATCACTCTCCAAGCTGCTCGGTCCTGGGCTGGATCCATGCTGGCCTGAAGTGTGGCTCTGGCCACAGATGTCATCTGCTCCTCTTGCCTGCCACGCGGCTAGTGCTAATTAGCTTTCCCAGGCTTTGCGGTCCGGACCTGACCAGATGGCCAAAGAAGCTGAGGACACGTTGGGTACAGTCTTCACTTTCCTAATACTAAACATCAAGTATGCTAATATATTGGAAAATAATAATGATTTTTCCTAATGATTACTAAGCCTAATGATTAATGTGCCTAATGATTACTTTGTTTAATGAACACTACACCTAATTTCATCACACCTATCCTGTCACTTGACCTTTTTACTTTTGCTCTAATGTTTCACTAATACCTCATTAGCCCTCATTAGCTAGACCTAATTAACCTTAAAAACTTTTTTCTAGAGTTAAAAATACATCTGGTCATCGGATTACTTAATTATTATACTCTAAGGCAGGACGGTGTGGGTACAACGACGAGCGAAGCGAGGAGGAGTGTTAGGAGAACAGCGACCCTACAGCGCAGTAACCGAGCGAGCGAAGCGAACGTGCCGCGGCAGCGGCCGCCGAAGCACCAGATATCGACTTTATACGAAAAAATATAAAAAATCGTTGATATATAATTAATATAACTTACTGAGAATTCGGTCATGAGACAGACAATATGAAAATTTGGGATAATGACATTACGGCTAAAATAGTTAGGCAAAACATGACAGACTGACATTAGGGCTAACGAAGAACTAGGAAAAATAAAAAAACGGGTTTGCGATTTTAGGGTTCACCACATGAGAGCTAAGTGAAATCAGGTATGACATTTTTAAGGTTAACGTAGGGGAACCTTTCTATTCACATTTAACGACTGACACTTCTATTTTGCTACACAAAAAATGTATATTATTTAAATCCGCCTAATTAACTGTAACTAAGCGTCGAGTTAAATCACTGTCTCTGGTTTCGTTGACGGAGACAAATCGCCTCAAAACTTTCCAGTTCGGAATCCGAGCGAATGTAAATATAAATTATGAATCCGTCAAATAAGTGGCATTAGATGAACCCGATACCCCTCAGCCATTTAGCTGGTGTATGTAGCGGTGAAGTATTGTTAACTGCTTAGGGAGATAAGGCAGAGCGGAATGTCATCTTGCTTATATTTGGAGCACCTCTACTGAGGTAGTAAATTAGGTACCAAAGACCGCAGCCATCATTAACGCCACAACTTGCTCTGCAGGCGTGTAGTGTTGTGTTGTGGCATCATCAGTCACCAGAGTTCGTCTTATTAATTGATTAAATAAACTCAGGTGATTTATTCTTACATATTCTTTTTATTTCTCTATACGATGAAGAGTTTTTTTTCATGCGAGATATCCTAGGCCTTTCTCTTTTCCTTTTCCCTTTAATTTTTCCCTCTTTTATTGTTATTATCTAGTCATCGTGGCGTAACGTGTCCTATCATTTTTCCTATCTTGTTTTCAACAATTTCTATCAGTTTAATTTTTTCATTGACCATCCAGAACCATCTCATTCGTTTTCTTTTCCGTCCAACTGATCCTTTTAGAACCCCCAACACCACATTTCAAACGCAACCAGTCTCTGTCTCCCGTTGGGTCATGATACACGTTTTGCAGCCGTAGAGTGCTATGTGCTAGATGTACACTAACCAGTTTCTTCCTAGTGCGACTTGCTATTCTGGCAGTTAGTAAATGCGTTTTGATATTAAAGCTTTCTTTGCCACGGCTATCCTGAAAATAATATGTTAACAATCAGTGATTTAGGACGATTGTAAGTGGCATCGCTGTGTCTACGTGGTGTATTTAGTGTTTGTGCTTCTCTATGGTTTCCAGCAAATCCGCGCGGTTTCTCAAGAAAGTCGTGAATTCCGTCAATGTCGGTATGCCTTTGATACGAGTATCATTACGGTCGGTCTCCCAATCGCGGAGTGTAGCCGAATCGAGTTTGCTAGATACCATGTGGATAATGAGGATGTCCCAGTGCTCTGTGGGTATTCAATACCCTTAGATTCTTATTGACTGAATCTATTGTGTTTCGTAAGGCCTTTGAAGATTCTTTAAACACTTGGTTTATGTTAAATAATGCAATTTAAGTGGTTGTTTACAAGTATTCTATCTATCGTTACTGTAACGTTTACAGAGTAAATCCCACACGACATTAGGCTAAGTTCAGATGAACGCGCGACAACGCGCGATTGGCTCGGCGCGCGGTTTGAGATTGTATCAAGTCAATGTTGTTGTGTACATGATCGCGCGTCACCGCGCGTGCTCACGCGCAACGCCATGCACCGTGCGCAAGATCTTGAACCGCGCGTCGCCGCGCGGTGACGCGCGGTTTGAGATCTGCATTCCTGTAACGACCTGTTCAGTTGACTCGCGCGGTTTGAGGCGGACGGACGCACGGAGCGACGAAAATGGAGGACGGGATATCTACTGATTTACTAATTGACGAAATTGAAAAAAGAGATGCGATTTGGATTTAGATGCAATCGACATCCTAAAGTAGTTGAAAAATCGATCTTCATGTAGTCTTAGTGTGGGATAGAAAGTCAAAAACAGGCTTAAAGAAAGTCTGTGACTTAAAATAGGGTGCACCCAGTATCGTCTTTGCTTTCAATGACGACGTCGTAGTTTGCGGTATAAAACCCACAAGCAAATAGCCTCCTCCACGTCCATTCTCACTGAATGTTCACGCTAGACTGCCGCGCGCAAGCCGCCGCCATGTGAACAGCTGAATCGCGCGGGAGCGCGCGTCGCCGCGCGGTCATCTGAACTTAGCCTTATAGTTGTCGGACGAGAACTCTAGTGATTTGATTATGAGTGAAGCACCGTCTTTTAATGAATTTCGCGGATAATGAAATTTGTGAATTGTTGGATTTGATAGATTAACGTGTATGAGAGATTTATAGGTAACGTGATATTCTACCAGTCCTGATAGCGCCCAGAAAAAGTAGGTAAATGAATAGTAGGAAGCTTAATGTTTTGGCCCACCTGTGAGTGCAGTGACGACATTAGAACCCGTTAGCGATCTATCCTCGAGCGCCACAGAGGCAGCACCAGCCGCGGCGTGCTTGCTGAGCAGCTCCTGCGCAGCAGCCACGGCGCCGAAGTAGTTTGTCTCGAAATTTTCCCGTTCAGTGTGCTCCTCACCTGGAATTTCCGTTAAATTTTCTATTTCAATCTAAGTTGAATCATAGTCGTTGTATATGTCTTGGATTTTACTTAATCGTATTTAATTCATGAGCTTGCAAATTATTAAGCGTGCTGCTTGGCAAAAGAGGATCTAAATATGCTTTAAATATAGTAAGCTTTGATTTGAACGAGCCTCGTGTTTTCTTTAGGGTTTTTAAGTCCATGATAGAACTGTGTTATTTAATGCGTAATGCAATATTTTGGATAGAAATTTGGATTTAAATTGTGCAATGGCGACAAAATTCAAATTTTAGCTACAATTGAAATATGTAATTAGCACACGTGTAAATGAAGATATGAGATTGAACAAGTTTGTGAAACGATACGTAAATTTCAAAATGCGTGCGGCGTGCAATAGGCTTAGGCGTGGCAGAGGTAGGCAGGGAAGCGAGCGCAAACAAAGAAAGTAGCAGATGCGCGTGCGCACTATAGCTCCCGGCTACGGTGCGGCCCGGTCACGTATGCAAAAATGTGCAGTTTTCGTGGAATATTCCAAATAAATATTAGAAGCGAATAATGATGGCATCCAATTGGCAAAATAGGTACAACACAGCTAATTAGGCCTCGAAAAGGATAAACACGAAATGTGCCCCTTTTTTTTTAAAGTTCAAAAGTCAATTTTTTTTCAAAAATATGAGTGGGAATAGTATCCTCTATATGAAATCTTCTTAATTCAAAAGTAATTTGTCAAATGACTTGGAAATTGACTGAGATGCAAGCGGATTAACACGTTGAATGCGGGAACATGATTTTTTAATTTACTTTCAGTGCTATACATACCATTTTTGAATTGTAGGATAGTTGTACACTGGTGCGGTACAAGACTATTTTGGCTTGTGACTAAAGGTCTATATTTTAGCAAATATATCCTTGTTGGTTTTACAAATCGATGATTTACTGATTACAATGGCTAGTTAAACAATTGAATGATCTAAGGCTATTGTCGTTACATACTGTCGAACTTGGATTAGACATTATAGGAAAATTTATAAACGATACGAAATTGACTTGTATCATACCAAGGGAACATGGCTGATGCCGTCTAGTCGATATTTTGGTAGGGATGGGAAATATAATGAAATAAAACATTGACATCGGTAGTTGTTATTATTAAAAAAAGCTTACTAACGATAACGATTATAGGTAACGATTTCGGTATAAGTCGATATGTCTGATGGTTGTTTTGGCTGCAATGGTTGGGTTTGATCCGAAATCGCTGTACTTATAATTGACGAGCACTCCAGGGCTTTACTTGTACCCATAATGGGTGTAGTGTTGGTAGATTTTATAGGTAACTTAACATCGTTTAAAATACATATTTTAGTTCCAGTTCCACCTGTGTTGTCTCCTTTAATTGTGAACAGTCTATCGTCACATTTCTTCTCCGATTCTTTCGGTTCACTATTTACACTTTCACTGCACTCCATCTCTTCGAAAACCTTTTGTAACATCTTTCGTGATCGTTTTCTCGGTGCATTCATGATGAAAACGGAACTGCAATCGGAAGGTAAACAAAAACACGTAATCGTCACCCCCGCACTGGCTGCACTGACCTGTACTCGCGGTGCTGTACAAGACAGTAGGTATACAAGACACTTTTGGCCGGTACCGCACTGGTTGATTATTTTTTTCACCTAGTGCGGTACGAGTCAAATTTGTCCTGTAAAGTTTGATGCACCTATTGGATAGAATTCACAGAAAGACACATAAATGTATACTTGACTCTTTCTAGTTCATAGGATTTCATAGTAAAATCGACCCCGCACCAGACAGAGACAAGCTACTTCCTCACGCCGCACCAGAAGAAAGTACATTACAAGTCGAAACTGGCATGTACCGCATTCAACGTGTTAACAATTTCGTGACGTAAACGGAATGGTGATTTTAGCACAAATGGGTTGGAATTTAACCTTAAAATGAAAGGTTACGAAATAAAATGGGTCAACTATGAATGCGCAATAATGATTTTGGCTAGTTAATAATTGGAACGAAGTCACAAATGCGATTGCAAACCCCTTTTCCTGGTTTCTCGAATTTTGCTTCTTTCTCGAACTGTACGATACTTCGATCAAATTGTTTCTTCAAATTATAGTCGATCTGGTTGTAGTTATATGCTTGATACTGTAGTTAATAACATTATAACAAGCATGTAGGTATGCTTGCTAGCTGCGGTGATTCACTCCGATGTTGTAGGTTATATCGTTACGGCGAAGTAATGCCGGCCGGCGCGCGTTTTCTTGTTTTTGACCTCGTCGAAACGAGCGTCGCTTCGAATCCGGTTCGAAATTGTTGACGCAGGTTCAATAAATGATGTAGGCGACACAAAATTACAGATTGCCAACAGTTTATTAACTGAGCGATTAAATTACAAGATTGATGTATCTAAACTTGAAATTAAAATTAATGGTCGCACGCGCACCGGCCGAGCTCGCTGGAGGAATGCACGTGGCTTCGTGGGCCGCGGCCGGGCGCGGGGCGGCCGCGGGCGCGCGGCGGTGCGGGTGCGGGTGCTGGTGGCGGGGATGCCGGCGGAGCGCGTTCATGGAGCGCGCTAACACAAGATATACGAATACGTTTAGGGAAACATATTCGCAACTTCCGATTACTCAGTGTTGTTGGTTTCAAGTTAGTTGTTATCAAGAATGGTGAGGTGAGGCAGATAAGGTTGTGAATAGTCTAGCAGTACCTAAATCTATATTGAGGAGCAGCTCTGTTGTGGATATTGAGTCTGTAATTTATTTATTTATACTGTGGTGTTGTGGCCCTGGTGGTGAGGTTGAGGGACCTCTGTTTTTAGGGTTCCGTACCTCAAAAGGAAAAAACGGAACCCTTATAGGATCACTCCTGCGTCTGTCTGTCCGTCCTTCACAGCCTATTTTCTCCGAAACGACTGAACCAATTACGTTGAAATTTGGTACACATATGGTAAGTTTGTGACCCAAAGAGGAACATGTAACGACGCAAACAAATGAATTTTAAACATGGGGGCCACTTTTGGGGGGGAAATGAGAAAATTAAACAATAAAGTTTTGCATATACTGTCGTGTTACATATCAAATGAAAGAACTCATTGTGTTTTTTTTTTGTAATTTTAAAATAATTCCCCCCCCCCCCTTCATCTCCGAAACTACAGTCTAAAATTTTGAAAAAAATACACAAAATAGTTTTTTACCTACAGATGACAGGAAAACCTATTAGAAATGTGCAGTCAAGCGTGAGTCGGACTTAATACGGTACGAGTTAGTACCTACTATCACACCATTCTCACTTATACCATTTTGTTTTAACATATCAAAGAATATTTAAAAATGTTTTTTTCGCGTCACCAATTAGTTGGACAACTAAATACGCCGACGTTATTTTTATTTATTTATTTATTAAGAAACAAACAGTCTCATATGGTTACATTTGACACAGTAAAAAGTAGTCAATTATGGACTTACAGTTTCCTTAATCGGAATATTTAAACCTAAACATTAAAAACATTAAAAGTTTTGAGTTAAATTGAGATGCATCGTTAGTAGTATAAACATTGCCAGAGAACGTACAGTTATGATAAAGTTGTATTACAGTTGTTGAATACGTTGTAAAGATAATCGTTTGAAGCTACAAAATGTCTCGTGGAGAATATCTAACGTCTGAAACTTTTCGTCATAAAGCCTGCACGCTCTTCTAATGAAACCGTTTTTTGCGTAAGAAGTACGGCTACGGGGGATAAGAAAGAGGGGTTTCTTTCTACAAGCTCGCTCGCAACGCCGGGGTACTCTAAAAGAAAGCCTATGTATTAACGAAGGGGCATCGATGATGTTATTAATAATCTTGTACAGGGTCAATACATCAATACGTTCACGACGAGAACTTAATAAAGTAGTACTTTGTCTTTTCAAGGAAGTGGTATAGTCTATGTATTTATGTCCAGTGCGATACTCAATTGCCTTGACAAACTTTCTCTGTACTTTCTCTATTTTATCACTGTGTATTCTATAAAAAGGATTCCAAACAGCGCTAGCAAATTCTAACCTACTACGTACATAGCGGTTAAATAATACCTTGTAAGTTGACAGTCTAATAAAGGGCTTTCCTACACGCAATATGAATCCCAATTGTTTAAAAGATTTAGCCAATATGCTGTCTATATGAGGAACGAAGGTAAGTTTTGAGTCCATGATAACGCCAAGGTCACGAATCTGGTTTACTCGCGTCAGCTCTTTATTGCATAGTGTGTACTTAAAGTTTATAGATGTTCGCTTTCTACTGAAACGAATAATAAAGCATTTGTCTGTATTTAAAAATAAGTTGTTTGAGGTGCAAAAGGCCTGAAAATTATTTAAGTCATTCTGCAAGACAGTACAGTCGTCCATATTTTTGATGACTGAATATTTTAGTGTCGTCGGCGTATAATAGCATATTTGAATTTTTTATACAGTGTGTGATATCATTAATATACAGCACGAATAACAAAGGGCCTAAATGTGAACCCTGCGGTACACCAGAAGTAATAGGTCTATAATGAGAAGTGTGTCCTTGCACAGCTACCGCCTGTGAACGATTCTCAACATAAGATTTTATCCAGCTGAACAGGTCGCCGTGTATACCGAAATGCCAGAGTTTCAAAAGTAATCGCTCATGATCAACCTTATCAAACGCCTTGGCAAAATCGGTATACACTGCATCCACTTGATAGTTGTTATCTAAAGCATCTAATATGAATTCTGTATAAGATAAGAGATTCGAGTCAACACTACGACCGCTAAGAAAACCATGCTGGTTTGGAATGACATGACGACGCATTGCAGAAGAAAGTTGATCACTAACAATTTTCTCAAGGATCTTACCGAGTTGACACAATTTCGATATTGGGCGATAATGTTCTATTTCGGTGCTAACCCCTCCTTTTGGTATCGGTGTAACTAGTGCATGTTTCCATAGAGTTGGTACGCACCCCTCCCTAAAGGATTTTTCGAATAGTAAAGTGATAGGTACTGTTAAGCTAGAAGAACAGTTTTTAATTAAAACTGGAGGAATACCATCAGGACCAGAACCTTTATTAATATTAATGCTGTTAAGATATCTATGGACAAGATTTTTAGATATGTAAATGGTATCCATGTCGAAAACAGTGTCATTTACAGGAGTGAGATTATTTAGGTCTACAGAACTTTCGCTAGGTGTTTCAAACACGGATTGGAAATGTTCATTAAATAAATCACATATGTGTGCACCGTTAGAGGCTGTTAATCTTTTATAATGCATAACCTGTGGAAGGCCATTTTTAGCAAACACTGATATTATATATGTCCAGAAGAATTTAGGGTGAGTGTTGATTCTAGCTTCAGTATGGTTAATATAATTCCTGTAACACACAGGTTCCAATTTAGATATTCTCTTTTTTAACAATTTATAAGTATCTAAGTCCAGTGGATTACCATAAGTCTTCCACAGCTTATGATATTATTTTTTTTCATTTAATAGTCTTCTGAGGGGCCTAGTGTACTACGGAGGCCTAGAACAAGACGTACGTTTAGGGACTTTCGGAACAAAGTTGACGATTAAGTCATTTAATATGTCATAGAAAATTTGTACACAGTCCTCCAAAGGGCGGCCTGAAAAAAGTTCAATCCAGTTGATTTTAAGTAATTTAGTATTTATTTCGTTAAATTTTGCCTCATGGTAACGGTATACAAAAGTAGGAGCCGGTTGGAGGGGACGTGTGTAAACTATATGTAATTCAATTTGAAGGGCCTTGTGGTGCAAATCTTCAGGTGTTAAGAGGTCATTACTAGCTATTACTGTGCAATTTTTGTTACAAAAAACAAGATCTAATATACGTTGATTAATATTACGGCAATTGTTGTATTGGTCTAAATCTGAAAAAGATAAAAATTCACTAAGCAACTGTACAGGTAAAGTATTAGTAATCCCAAGGCTCATTTTTGAACAATCAGCTTCAACCCATTGTGCGTCAGATATATTAAAATCGCCTGTTATAAGAAAGGTGTCATTAGGATTGTCAATTATTAATTGACTGCAAATTTCAAAAAAGTTTTCTAATGCGTCCCTATAAGGACCCCTTTATAGGGACGCATTAGAAAACTTTTTGAAATTTGTGCGGAACATAAACACAACAAACATTCAGAAACGTTTGTCCTTGAGAGCGCCACGATTCGATAACGGTAATGATATCCATATGCACTCGGAGGATGTAGGAGAGGGGCAGGGCCAGTCCCGCTGCGTCGGCAGGTGTTCTCGGCGCACGGCGATCGCCACTCCCCCGCCCCGCTCCGCGCCGCTCTCGCCAGCTGATCTATCACAACGATAAACAATGTACCTGTTATCGAATAATTCCCTATCATAGAAGTTTGCATTTAACCAACTTTCAGTAATGCAAATAAAATCATAGTTTGTTAATGCGACGTGTGAATAAGAACTGTGTGTGTTATCTCGGTAATGGAGCTCACCCACGCTCGACGGTCGACGCGGTCCCGTCACCAAGCCCGGCTTACTGCGACTGGCGTCAATGCATCTTGGGTTATTGGATAACTACTGAATAAAAAGTGCATGCCAACCGATTTAAAGTTATGGTTATATAGAAATATGTTTAAAAAATCTTTAGAAGGCATGTCGAGCCGTTGATCCTGGTAGAGTGTGATAACAGTCGTTACGAGTTTGATTCCATCGAGCATCTTTAACGATCAAGTTGACAACTCACTCGACGAAGCACTTCAGAGTTTCGTCGAGTTCGAGCTTCGTTGAAGTTAGCCCAAACCGGGTCAAATTTACCAACGGTTCGGAGTATCAGACGACAGTCGCCTCTGCAAAAACTGATGCCTACACCAATTATTGGGATTAAGGCAGGTGTATGGGCACAAAAGTGCTCCATGCACCTTTAGGGCGCAAGTAGAAAAACATTAAGGAGAAGAAAAATATTCAAAGAATAACTTTCTTTATCATAACACATTACGTTCTTGCCCATATATGCGAATACACATTTCCCATGTCGATCCATGCATATTTCCACCTGTAAATACTTACCTGGAGCGACGCTAACAACTCCGGCACATCCTAAACAAATACTTAAGCAAATCCGACATCCTCAAGTTGTTTACGGAACACCTTAATTCCAACGAAATGTTTAATTGCCCATTAAATGTTTGGGTTCAGATTTTACGAAAAGCAAAATTCGGTCCTACTGGGAAAATGAAATCCCTTAAAAAACATTCCATGTAAAAAAGAGGCCGTCTCGAAACTCTTCCACTGTAAAAAGTTGTGAGATATTTCATAGAACCAAATCTGAGGCATCTTTACTGCATTTTTGGATTTTTGCATACCTAAAACTATGTAGTATTGTGTGACTGCCAAGTCACAAAATGTTATTTAAATAATAAGAATGAGACTTGGCTCTATGATATATCTCACAACTTTTTACGGTGGAAGTGTTTCGAGACTTGGCCTCTTTTTTAAATGGAATGTTTTTTTATGGGATCTCATTTCTTTTTGTAGGTCATTGTGTTATCAATACATATAATTTATGAATGCAATCGCATTTTTGCTTTTAATTTGTCTCATTCACTGCAAATGTAAATTTGTAATCTTATATATTATTTATGCAGTTGGTGTAGGTATCTAGAAAACTGGACCGAAATTGCAAAATATTTTAAGTTTCCCTTGATTTATACAGTAAACACTAATAGCTTCTATGTCTGCTAGAAGAAGTGCCTTAGACTTTTGATGATCGGTGAGTCAGTCAGTGAGTGAGTTATAATTCTTAAACTACTGATTTAATTTGAATGAAATTGGACATATATCGTGTTTATACAATTGCGTGCTTGGTTACTGAAAATTCAGGCTTCTAGTTTTATCCACAACGAAGTTATAGGGGGGTCGAAAATGGCCGGAACTGCTTCGAGAAAAAGATGGTACGCCGCTGTTTTACTCGACGTAGATTAATATTAACACTAGCTGTTTATATTTCTTCCTTAATAAAATAAAAATGACCCTTTATTCACTTTGAATATTTTAAAATTCCGTTAAAGGATCATAATAATAATCATAATAATCTATTTATAAAACCAATTTACACGTCAACAATAATAAATAATAAAATTAGTAGTATTAGTTCACTACAATATATGTATATGATAGTTATTACAAACGATCTTTCTTCTCCACCAAGGTCTCTATAATTTGCGTCTCTGGGCAAATAGAGATGATCACTTGGCGCTCTAGGAAGCGAGCGCGCGTAAAGCCTACGTATTAAAGTTTACAAACGTCACCAACAACGAAAATACATGACCATGAACAGCGTGTATGGTTTTTATGCGAGGAACTTGACAGCTCATAAATTAACGAAAGATTTGATCATCAAAATGTTGTTCGTAGTTCCACTAACAGCTATCCTTACTTTCGAGGCGACATTCTCCAGGCTCGGTTGACTGGTCAAATGGTTTCGGTGGTTGTAGTCGGCGACCAAGTCGTGGATCGGGGCCCACGCCTTGTCCAGTGCTAGGTACATACCGGCGGTAAACGAGTCGAAGTCTTGCAGTTTTATTCCGTTTCCGGTAGATTCCTTCGCTCTTGGCCAGCGCGCAATTCATGTCATCCTTATTGACGGTGTGGTTGAGGAAATCCAGTATCCGCTGCAGTGTCGGTCCGGTGTCTCATACCACGGTCTCATAGAACACAGAACACAACTGCAGGAAATTTTAATGCAAATCTAGGTGCTAGTTTTATAGTTCAGATAATTAAGAGTATAAAACCTATTAATAATAAAAATCCAGTCTAATGGAACATTTCTCACCATACAAATTAGTAAACAATAGACAACTTAAATTAATTACAATAAAAAAAGAGTTAGATAAACTTAGTACACTTTCCTCACTGTGCAGAAAAAAAATGTGCGCAACCATTCAAGCTTTCTGGGGCACATTCTTGACCAATGTTGTTTTGATTTAGACTTGCTACAGAATCTGGTCTTTTGAACTCTTCGTCTGAAGGTTCCACTTCGCGTATACCGTTTCCACGATGTTATATCCATATTTTGTTTTTCATTAAAAAGTATTGTGATGCTCACGAAATTACGACTGATGTTTTATAACCGTAACTTAAAATCTTCTTAAAAACATATAGTTTAATAAAAGACATATAACAGGTTCGACAAGACCTAAAGGTTTTTCAAAATATTTGTTTAATGTTAATATAACCATCTGTTGAATACGTAAAAGGTAGATAACAGTCACACTAATATTTTTTTGTTATATTGAAGTTATCCTCAATACTACTATACATACATAGGCCACACTGAAAGTTTTGCACTCCTGGCTATTCGCACTCATTCCAATTTCGAATTGATTATTTAAAAAAAATATAGACCTTTGTTTATGGAATGTACTAAATATTGGCGGGAAATCGATAGTCATTTGTTTTTTTTGTCAGTTCGAAATAAACCGATTGCATTCAAAATGGATTTGATGCGTAAAGATTTTAGAGCAATGATTTTTTATGATTTTAAAAGTTCTCTTTCTCCGCATGATTGTAGTACTCGCCTTCAAAATGCATTTGGTGTTGAAGCACCACATCTGAGCACCGTGAGACGTTGGTACGCTGAATTTAATAGGGGCCGTGTTAGTCTCGATGACGAGTTTCGTGAAGGTCGACCGTCAACCGCGGTCACTGAAGAAAACTTTGCTGCTGTGAGACGACTGATAGAAGAAAACCGACGAATCACTTACGACGAAATTCGAGGACAATTAGGGATTGGTATGAGTCAAATACAAAAGATTTTACACGAAAATTTAAAAGTCAGGAAACTTTGTTGTCGGTGGATTCCTCATGAACTAACTTCAGGCCAAAAACGGGCACGTGTCGACTGGTGCCAAGAAATGCTGCGGAAATATAAGAACGGATGTTCAAATGGTGTATATAACATCGTAACAGGAGATGAAACATGGATTTATTGTTACGATCCAGAAAAGAAACAACAGTCTAGTGAATGGGTCTTTGAAGGTGACAGTAGGCCAACAAAAATTCAACAAGCCAAAAGCGTTGCCAAACAAATGATCGCTTGTTTTTTTTCAAAAAATGGCCATGTCTGCACAGTCCTTCTAAATAATAAAAGAACTGTAAATGCAGAGTGCTACACCACAACTTGTTTGCCCACAGTCTTTGAAAAAGTTCGCGAGACACGACCACGAAGCCGCATACTCCTGCATCATGATAATGCGTCCCCCCACACTGCAAAAAAAACAAAAGCGTTTTTGAGTTCCGAAAATGTGGAGACCGTGGCTCATCCGCCTTATAGTCCAGATCTTGCACCCTGTGACTTTTACCTTTTCCCGAAAATCAAGGATTTGATGAGAGGTTTAACATTTAAGACGCCCGAAGATGCAGTGGCGACATTTAACCAACACGTCGAAAACATGCAGTCAAGCGACTGGGTATCATGCTTTGAAAAATGGTTCGAGAGGATGAATAAATGTATAAAATGCAAGGGAGAATATTTTGAGAAGCAGTAAATGTATTAGTTTTGTTTTAAATTGTTTTATTTAAAAGTTACGCAAAACTTTCAGTGTGGCCCTCGTATAATCGTCAAATTAAGGTTTTATGAAATCATTTATACAATAATAAAGTTGTATAAGCGTTGTAATAATGACCCTAATACGACGGTTCTGTCTTTTCAAAAACCTTTATTAGACTGAAACGTTTTTACGATTTTGAAACTGTTTAGTAAACGTTTTATTTTAAACGTTTATTTGACACACAGGTTTACTAAAAACCACTATAAAACTCTTATAGCTAAAAGTCGTATAGCTCTTGATTTATATGACTTGTTTGCTAGTTGGGGGAAATACCACACAATGAGAGAGTGCTATTGCAAGAATTATAAGAAACCGGCCAAATGCATGCCGGGCCACGCGCAGTGTAGGGTTCCATAGTTGCCTGTCTGTATTTGTGTACATCGACACGCGCTGAGTATATGATGCGGTTGCGTCGGCCAAATTTGTACGAAAGTTGGCCTTTTCAAGTACAAATTTAAGTTCGTCGACTATTACTAGGTAACTAGTAATGTTACTAGTGATTTTAGATGACTACTTAGCCGTGATAGTTTTCCTTTTAAATTCATTATATGTACTACTCCCAGGATTTTTTTACATTCCCAGTAGCAGAGGGTGGAAACACGTGACTCTAACAAAAATTTGGGGCGTAAAAACGCAAAAACTCGGATATCAATATGCGTTTAACAGGATCCTTTATCACAGATATAAGAAGCTATGAGTTACTCCAAACTTACTACTTCGGTTTTGGCTCACGCTACACTTAAAATTGATATCAGTTAATACTAACTATATGAAGCGAATGGAGATGTAGGAATTAGATGTATTCCCAGCACTGACAGACAGGCGAACAGAAAATGATTGGGTTTCCATAGATTTAAGTGGAACCTACCAAACATTTTCTAGAAGTTAAAATCCCAATAAATATTAAATTTTCCTTGTTCCCAGGTCAGCCCGCGTGGGCAAGACCTCCCTGGTCGCGCGTTTCCTGGGCACGAAGTTCGAGGACAGCTACACGCCCACCATCGAGGACTTCCACCGCAAGCTGTACCGGATCCGCGGCGAAGTGTACCAGCTCGACCTGCTGGACACCTCCGGGAACCACCCCTTCCCCGCCATGAGGAGGCTGTCCTTCCTCACTGGTACGTCATCACGACTATAATCAGATACATCAGACCGGCATACGTCCATTGCTGGACACAGGCCTCCCATCATAGATGAGACGGAATGGGCCAGTGACATACCACCTCTTAACTTTGCTGCACGTGTCGCGTGCTGACACTGAATAAGAAGAAGAATAAGAATAAGAATAAGAATTTATTTATTTAGCACAAAAAACACGGAAAAAAGAAATGCAATCTAAAAGGTAACCTTATATTACGGTGCTAAACGGGAGCCTCACTCAGCATGTTGTCACGGGGCCGTGACGCTGGTTTTCAGTGGGAGCCCCAAAAATAAATAAAACTAGGACTAAACTAAACAAACAATTTTATAATTTTTGGGCACTGTATGCCTAAAAATTACAAAAGTGAACGTAAAACTAGCGGGTAACATTAGAATTTATTTGCATGCAACACTGGAATATGTAATTGACAAAAGTGGTAATAACTAAGCGTAAAACTACTATTACAATGAACATAATCTTATACAAATAAAATAATAATAATAGCTATGTGTTATGCAGCAATAAGATAAGTAAGCAGCATACTGCAACAGTCGGGCTGTACTTGCGTAAGCAGTAAAAGTAAGTACCTATCTACCCACAGATTCATTTCTTATTTTATAAGTAACAAGTAATTAACGACCAATTTGTACATTAAAAAGATGTATCCGGAGTTTTATTTTAAAGCTGCTGGACAGCGTGTTAGCTGACTTGCGATAACACACAAACTCACCGTGTCAACTCGATCATCACAACACATACTGTGTGCCTACCAATGAGTAATATGAATAAGAGCAGGAGCCAGTGCAGGTGTTAAGCTACCAATACATTCTGCATGTGAACGGTCGCAACGTTAAGTGATAAATGCAAGTTTAAAGTATAAGTGCGAAGTATAGTGATCAGACGTCTAGTTTTGATCTCACTATAGTTAATTGCGCGACTAACGTTCGTTTGATACTGGACATCAGAGTGAGATCAGAGAGAGAGAGAGGTGATCACGTAACGTTTCGAACGAGCGTTAGGACAACTCAACTGTCATTTTCCCATACACAAAGTGACATTTAGGGTAGATCTAAATGTCACTTTTTAGACGCGCGTACAATGCGTTATGTGATCGACCAGCAGCTGTACACACCTGCAGGTCGATCACGTAACGCATTGTACGCATGTTAGGTAGATCTTAATGTCAAATTTTATATGGAATAAAAATCGGCCAAGTGCGTGTCGGGCCACGCGCAGTGTAGAGTTCCGTAGTTGCCTGTCTATCTCAGTTACATCGACACGCGCGCGCGCCAACTAAATGGTTGCGACGGCCGAATTTGTACGAAAGTTGGCCTTTCTAAGTACATTTTAAGGGGCTCCCATACGCCAATGACCTTCGATCTGAATCCCTTAGTTTTCTAATGTTTTTTGTAGCTTATTATATGAACCACAACGGCTTAAGCGATATAGTATCCCAAATTTACTTCAAAGTTCATGGTTTTCGAGATATTTGGCATCAAAGTCGAACAGTTTTAGGCCAGGTTTTAGAGACGTCATGTCTCTAAAAACGTGTGTAGGGTTTTAGAGACGAACCAAAATAATATGTAGATTTCGTATATGTTAGATCTTTCACGTCAATAGAGATCCGAAATAAGTGTTTTTTAGACAATGTTTAAAAAAACATATAAAATGGAGTATTCATTTGTTTCAAAATCCGGTAGACAAAAATGGAGATAAAAGATTGAAGAATCGATAGCCGTTTGACTTATAATTCTATCTGTAGTGCAAAAGTAGGAGATACGATTCAAAACTTGTCAAAAATCGATGAAAACCTCGGGTAGCCCCTTAAGTTGGCCGACTATTACTCGGTAACTGCCTACGTAGCCGCGATAGTTTTCCTTTTAAATTAATTATATGTACTACTGCCACAATTTTTTTCACATTCCCAGTAGTAGCAATTTAGCCGGCAGAGGGGGGACACATGACTCGAACAAAAATTAGGGCTATACAGCCCAATATCTCGCAAACGAATCACTGAGTTGAAAATGGTTTTAAGGAAAATCATAATATTTTTGAACAAACTATCCAACGATACACCACACTGGGCATAACGAGAAAAAAATTACATCCCAACTTTAGGTGTAGGGGAGGTACTTATCCCAAAAAAAATGTTTTTCAAGATTTTATTAGACTATTTTGTCACCCATTTTGGTTACCCATGCCGAATTACAGTTCTTCAGTCAGTATCAAAAGTAACTGCGCAAACGAAGACGTCAAAAGTCTTACCTTACCTGGTAAGGGTTAATGAGCTAAGCCGAAGACGGACGGACAGACAGACAGACGGACATGGCGAAACTACAAGGGTTCCTTGTTGACTACGGAACCCTAAAAATGAAAGTTAAACTGCCCTAAAGCGCGTACGAAACGTTACGTGATTACCCCTCTGTTCTTGTTACTTAACAAAATGTTATATACATTTAAGAGTCCGATTACGTGGCATCCTAAAGTTGGCAACATTCTTTGTCTATACTTTCCCTGAACCAAGATTTGTTTTTAATATAAAATATTTAAGAAAAGTTTTTTTACTAAAATACCTACTCAAATTATTTATTTATTTCAAACTATTTATTATTATAATGTAATTTGTCTACATGAAAGCGCTAATGGTAATATATATGTTGCCCGTGGCGATGAAACATAATATTTTTACTCCTCCCTGTCGGCCGTCGTCACGCGTCACGCGACTCGCGAGGCAAAAACGACCAAGTGTCGAGTTCACCACGTAAAGTGATACTAATTAATGACTTATACTGGTGGCGAGGTCTTGTGAAGCTATAAATTTGTTTTATTTATTGCCTTATCGAGCCCATTGTACTTTGTCATAATAAGAGTTAGTTTGATGTACAGTCGAGCTACAATATCTACACAGACAACCTTTCAAAAATATCTATACAGAGACTTTATTGTTACTGATATAAGACACATGTATAGATATTTTTGAAAGGTTGTATGTATAGATATTGGAGAACTCGACTGTACATAGATTAATCCATAAATAGTCCCTGTGAACACGCTGTGTTCAAAGAGTAGGTATTTGTGATTCCAATTTTCAAATCAATAAAGAGTCAGCAACTCACGCGCAGCACATCACATAGGCTGCAGTGGAACTTACAATTAGACGGGCCTTAAGTTTATTTACAACCGACATGGTAACTATGTACGTATTTGAATAACTCAGTCAACACTACAAAGTACCTACAAACATACATGCGACTGCACTGCAACAGGTCATAGAATCCTCATCCAATCGAACAGTACCGAGTCGCACTCGCACGGCACTACACGCCATAAACGCACGGGTTATCGGGCCGACATGCTACCAGCACCAGCACCAGCACCAGCACCAGCACCAGCACCTTCCCGCTGACATAAGAGTGAAACATGCGACGAGACATTTACCGCAGACCAACGCAGACTGAAGAAACTTTTGTTGGATAACTAACTTTACTCGGCGACGAATACATATTAAATAAATTACGAACCAATTGGTATTATTTTGAATATGTTTTTAATTTTGATTTGTCTGTGTTTATTACTTGATATTTATTAACATTTGTTAGTATACATAATTAGTTGTTAGGTAATTTGTGATATGTATGTTATGATTGGTACCACATAACTGCACTCAGGTACAACATTAGATTGGTTTTAATTTTTCTGTTCTTTTTAATTCGTTGTGACTTTTTAATTTTGTCTATGACATGACATTTCAACATTTATTGATATTATTACATTATTTTTAATGCAGCTGTATATTTTGTATATCTCTTTAAACCCGACTCGATTCAATCGTGCTGGTTTATTACAGTGAATTACATGTTTTTTGAGAATTGACATTAAAGTTCATTTTTGACGCCAAATCACAATTTCTCGGTTGTAAAGGGATACACGCTGGACATTGTTTATTATTATTCCGCATTTTTAAATTTTTATCACTGTATTCACTTAAAACGATCACTATACGACGAGTAAGTAGTATAAGCAAAATGTATTGTGTTATACAGTGTCCCGGAACTCAACGATAACCTGGTACCGGGTGAGAGGCCAAGGTATACCAGTTATGAAAAAAAAAGAAAAAAATAACCATGTCACTTAGTCAAGCGGTAATAGACATTTTTAAAAAAAGTAGAAATTTGACACCCTTGGTCGCATTTTTAAGTGATCACAATTTTCACAATTTTACAGGGTTTTTTATTTTAATAATGTCATCTCAAATAACAGTGCTATTAATCGCAACCACAAATCAAAGAAATAACCATTATTAACTCAGTAAATAAAACAAGTTATTTTAAAAGATGGCCTAATTTAGTCTAGATTTCAAAATGGTACAACAATTGCCACTTTTCTTGCCAATAAAAGTGCTATTTCCATTTTTTTGCGAAGGGACCTCAAGGAAAACTTAATCAAAATAGAACAATTAATTATCGTAACACTTTAATATCCTTCTAAAACTAAAGTAGATGCTCAAATTGTTTCCCTTCAGCACGAATACAAGCTCGGCATCGCCTCAGGAATGACCTCTTCACCAGTTGAGAATAGGCCATCTTAAAGCAGTAAACATTTTTAACTAAGTAAAAAAAAATAGTTTTGACGAGTTATGGTTAAAATTATTGTCAGTCAACTTTGACGCTCCATGTTGGAAAAAAAATGTACCACACTTCTACCCTTGGCAAGTCACTTCAAAAGATACTGAGATAAAATAAACTAAACTAAACTTACGTAATACATAGTTTTAGAACTGAAACATCATTATTTATTTTATTCTATGGATCTGCAACGGCGTTGGTTCCGGCGTTGGTTGGTTGGTCTTTTGTTCACATTTTTGACAATAATTCTTCAGATACAGTTCAGTCTAAATGTTGCGGTGAAATTCGGAGACTTATAGTGTAAGTAGATAAAGAATTTGTAGCTGTTTCTCTATTCCCTGTGCCCGTTCTACGGTGCACGGTGCGGTATGTAGTACTAATATTATAAATGCGAAAATTTAGATGTTTGGATGTTTGTTACTCAATCTCGCTTAAACGGTTGAACCGATTTGAATGAAATTTTGCACGAAGATAGTTTATAGCCTGGATTAAAATATAGGATAGTTTTTATCCCGAGTCCACGCGGACGAAGTCGCGGGCGTAAGCTAGTATAATATATTTTAACATTGATAATACTGTGGAAGCTACAAATAACGATTAGTACGAGTAACATGCATGTACTTAATGTTTATGTTCTAACTTTATTAACTTATGTTAAATCTTGAAATCACATTCAAATGATAGATGATAGTTCTGAGTGAAAAGTGTCAAAAAAACCGGCCAAGAGCGTGTCGGGCCACGCTCAGAAGTGTAGGGTTCCGTAGCGCGTTCCGTGAACCGAATGTATGAGCAAGAGAGTTCAAATTCCAAATCAAATCGACCATGTATTATAGGCAGACACAATACAAGCAGTACTTAGCGAACAATTTTATTATTAGACAACGAACGACCAAAGACAACTACGGCAATTCAAGCACGACAAATTTTCGACCTAATGTATGGGCGCACCTGCTCCGACCCCATTAAATCAGGAAAAATCTTAACAGCGCCATGTACAATGTGAGCGTTCCGCGTACAGCGACATCTATCGGCAAATTAAGGAAACTATTGCGCGCGAGCTTAAAGTATGGAAGATGATTTTTATGGGATAATAATTCTTTATTGCGTGAACCGATTTTCACCGTTTTTTTACTTTATTTGAAAGCACGTCATTTCATTTAGTTCACAAACTTAGTTCAGAAATTATTTTGTAATTTTTTTCAAAAACTATTCAACCTATCAAGTTCAAAATAATTTTCCTAGAAAGTTTTTATAAAGTTCTACTTTTGAGTTTTGTTTCATATTTTTAAAACATATGGTTCAAAAGTTAGAGGGGGGGGGACACATTTTTTTTTACTTGAGGTGTGAGGAGTACAGCAAGATGACTCCATACATTAATGTAACGGATGCGGACGTTTCACGCACGAGTGCACTTGCTTTATCTAATGAATAGCTATCCTATTTCCGATCCTATTTCATAGCATCTCAGAACCTGACACTATATCTCACATTAAATCCAATTAACAGTAAACCATCATTGTTAGAGTATGCCTATATAAACCCATGTATCTCCTAATAAAGCGTTCATTCCATAACCGAGACTCGTCGTATTATTTACTCCTCTACGCACAACATCTCATGGCGACCTTGCCAGGCCTGGCAGGACACTTTTCATAGTGATCCTGCCAGGGCAGGTCACTTCGCGGCGACCTACATTGCGGCGAAGAAGATAAAAACCGCGCCGCGTTTCACACAATTTGCGGCCAGCCAAAACTATCACCGTAGCGCATCAACCACAAACCCAGCACCAACCAGCTCCACTGCGCCAGCCAGAACGACAAGATGACCGACAAGATGCAGATCACCGTAATGGGCACCGACGTTACACTAGTGGGCCCTATCAACCAGTTCCGGAAGCTCCAAATCACGGTAGCAGCACCACGGTACGGACTCATCAGGAAGAAACACCACTAGCAGTAGCGTACCACCAAACCCAGAGACCGCTCAACGCTCTACTACGGTAACCATGGAGCAATCACCACGAAGAGGGGGCCCGATAAAATTCAATCCACGAACCACGCCACGCAACATACAACAAGACAGAAGAGGTGTCCAGGGTTATCCCGGCCCAAGTTCGAGGGAGTCCAGGGTTTTCCCGGCCCGCAGCAGGAACCGACGCGCAGCAGCCGTCCCGGAGGAGCACATTGCAGCCACCAGCCAGCCAGCCAGCCAGACGAGACGAGAGACGAGACGAAATAACGAAGACGTCGAAAGCGTATCGTATACTTTTGAAATAATCTTAATATATATTTTTAACGTATTTTAGAAAGGTAGCTAAGTAATAACTACTTTATTCATACTGTGTTTATTCAATAATGTGTAAATTGAGTGTTACTAAAATTTAATAAACCCGAGTAAATTTAAATACCGCAATATTACAGACATTCCTTTATTGACAAGTGTACATTAGCTAAATTATTGGACTGGCCATCTGATAACTTAGCAAAAGTATAATTGATTAAAAATTACAAAAATAATAAAAGTTAAAAGATAAGTATGTTGAAGAATATAGTTCAAAGTTAGAAAGATCACAAAACACTACAATGATTTAATCCAGTCTATAACAATAAAATGTTTTAATCATTATTTCGGTTCAGTTATCAATATAAAAAAAAACCATTACACCAGTATTAAAAAACTGAGAAAAGAAAAGAAAAAGGAATAATAACAATCATAATGTTATATTAAAATCAACTTAAAATTTTTATAGACAAATATAAAGTAAATGTTAACACGACTTATAGACACCATCAAGTAACACTCATATGTTGATAAAAGATTCAGACTCAAAATTACTTATTTAATTAATTCATTCCAAAAGGTACATGAAACAGACAATAATCCAAATAAATATTAATATTATTAAAAAAAAATCGTAACCAAAACACGATTAACTCAAAGTACTATGCTAAAAATGATATATATATTTATGCTAAAACTGTAATACCAAATACAAAAACACGCCGTTTGATAAATAAGTAATAGGAAATCCTATGGTTAAAATTACGGTATCATAATTTCTTAGCAATATGCATTTTAAATCTTATAGATTGAGTTCAAAATAGCACAAATACGACGTGTCCTTATGGCACGCGACAGCTGATATAACAGCCCGAATTACAAATTTTATATAAATCTTCGTGCATTGTTTTAGAGACTTACTTTTCAATTACATTTTTTTTATTTTTTTATTATGACCCGTATAGAAATATTTTTTTATAGCGCACAAATATTCGTAATAATTAGTATAGACGCAAATACCTACAAACACCGAATTTTAACCATACCGTAGTAAAATTATTTTAGCAGATAGCTATGATTTAGTAAAAACAATTTCTTTTAAATCAGAATGTATCCGAGAAGGCTAAGACGTGTAAGTTTTTCACAGTACGATTAGACTGATCATCTAAAAGTAGATGAAATTCTTGTATGACGATGAATAGAATAGAATAGAATAGAATTTTATTGTTTAACCGTGTTACATAGATGGTATAAAATATTACAAGGCCCCAACGGTTACCCATTTCGGGTGTACAATATTTGCTTAAAACTAAGGAAAATATAACTAATTTGATGTCTTCAACGATCGTGCGTAGTAGTGATAGAGAAAATAAGTGAATTCTATTAGCAAAATGCAGCCAGGGTATAGGCAAGGAAAGAAAGAAATATGTAAAAATTCATTAAAATAAATCTAAATAATAGGGAAAATTAATATATTTATTTTTACAAACAGTGACACTAGATTATTTTTTATATAGACGAATAAGATATTACTTTCATTATATTGAATTAACTATAATATATTTTATATAGACAAATAAGCAACAATTTTCATTATGTTCAATTCATTATTAGATACTATTTTAAATAGAATAATAATCTATTATTAACATTATATCCAATTTACTAGATATTAATTTAAAAGTAGAAAAACCCAAAATATAAAAATAACAAAATAAAGGAAAAAACTATTATAATAATTATATTTCAGTTCACTAAATAACTTTAAAAAAGAATAATTATTAGTGTAAAATAAAATTCAACGACATAAATTAAACAAAAGACCAAAAAAAAAACGAATAAAAAAAAACAAGCAAAGATGCAAAACAAATAAATTGAGAACAACAATGTATCACAAATATACTTTCTGCCAGCATCAAGCGTCCGAGAGACTCCTCGCGCAGTCGCGTAAACGCATACGTGCGCCGCGCACCGTGGCACGACAGAAAGCATATAGGTGATATAAGGGATGCGCCAGGTACAAGCAGGCAGGAAATCTTTGGAACCTGATCATGATTCGGTCGAGCATCAATCGTGAAGGTCTTTAGACACATGGAAAGGATAAAAGGTTAACGTGAGGAAGTGTTAAATGATCTGCCTGGTTACACATATACATGTATTGGTATATGTGTGCGCGTGTATATATATGTGCGTCTTTGGTTTCCTTTTTTATTTCATCAGGTATTTTGTTGGCTACTTGTATAGATCGGTAGTATGGACCGTTTCTGAACATTGCTAGTGTTGAGGTTGGTCATTCAAGCTGATTTATGTTTTTACGTCGTTGTGATCTTATAACTTTTAGTTTAAATAGATGTGAGTTGTTCCTTACAAAAAGTGCTGCTTCTAATATGTAAATAGAGGGTAATGTAAGGATTTTTAGCTGCACAAAATGCGGGCGGCAGCTATCTGGAACCCGGATATTTGCTAGAATGCGAATGCACTTCTTTTGCATTACGAGTAGTTGGTGTACGTCTGTGCTGGCTCCCCATAAAATTACACCGTATTGGAGCCATGCATGCGCGAATGCAAAATAAGCCGATAACGCAGTTTTTTGGTTTGTATTGGCTTTAAGTACACTCAACGCGTATATAAAACTACTTAATTTAGTTTTGAGGGTTTGAATATGAGATTTCCAATTTAACCTCGAATCTATTCTTATTCCTAATAATTTTAAATCATTTACTTCTTCAATAGTATTATTATGTATCTCTAACGTCATTTGTAACGGTACTTTCTGTATGGGTTTGAATTGTATTGTTTGTTTGTTTTTGTTTTACTCAAGTTAATCGCCAAGTTATGGTCGTCTAGCCAGTCGCAAATGGCTTTAGATACTTCTGACAGACGTTCGTTACATTCCGTGCTACTTGTACTGCTTATGAGTAAGGAGACGTCATCCGCGAATATTACACATTTTGCATTTATTATTTTGGGCAGGTCATTAATGTAAGCCAGGAATAGAAGACATCCAATAACGCTTCCCTGCGGGATTGAGCATGAAATATGTCGCATTTGAGAGATAATTGTCTTACTTGAGTTTTCATAAAACGAGTTTATTTGTACGCACAGTATTAAAGTGCCTTTAGCAATTTAACTTTGTTCATGAAACTTGTCTTTCCCCGGTGGTCCCATGAAGAAGTTTCTTGGCATTCATGACAAATTCATGAAAGCTCTAAGTTTTTATAACTAGTGATGTTTCGGCGACAAGTTGAATGAAATTAGTGTTTGGCATTATGGCATGTCGGTGGTCATAAATAGGTCTTTAGAGTGATTTTTGTTTATTTTCCTACTAAATCGTTTATTACAGTGTTTTTTGCAGCTTCATAATGTATAAACATATACATGATAATCTTAACTGGAAATTTATCATATAGCCTAGAATTTATGCCGTGCTGTTATTCCACCACTTTAGAGAATAATTTATGGTAATTTTTCTTAGTGTAAACTATTTTTACCAAATATCATCAAACCACTAAGAATAGGTTTACAATATATATTATTAGAATGGAAATTTCAAAATACGGTTTCTATTAAAACGAAACGATTTACGTTACCGTTTTAACTGAGGCGGTGCCTATGACGGACAGGGGGGCGAGGGGCGGCGACGACGGGTACAGGGCGGGGAGCGGGCGGTAGGCACTTCCCGCCCGCTCCCCTACCGCGCCGGCTCAGATGATGATAAACGGGCTGGCGCGCTGCCCATACAAAAACTTGCATTTCGAGCCGCCGTATTCTCTCATTTTCTCCATGTGTTCACATAGGTAAGACCTATGTGAATACGTTTCCTAACGTAGATTAAAAATCTTTTAACATCTGTAGCAGACGGTAAAGTTAGTCCATTTTTATCTATTTATCAGCGGCATTAGTTCATTAAAAAAATCTTAAAACAAAACATGGGAGCATGGAGAATCTCTTAATTAATCATTGGAACTAAACTGTTTAGCACAGGTTTAAATTAAATATGGCGGAGGAAATTCAAGTTTTTGTATGAGCCGCGCGCGCCGGCCCGCATTTCCTCTTCAGCGGTGGCAGCTATCGGTCGCTGCAAAAGAACGCATTACCATGTAACTTCATTACCAGCCCCTGCATGCACAGGACGACTCTATAATTGCCAGGTCCCGACTTGAACCTTCTTAGTATTCTAGCCTTTTTCGCTAGATTAGCGCTCCTAGCCAACAGTTAGTTCTGGAATTTTCTCAGAGTTTAATGGGAACAGAGCTATAATGTAATTAAACTTCCAACTGGGGAGTGGAGTAGAATGGCTAGGTGTTTAACATAACAATGTTGTATTGCTCAGTTACGTAGATACCTACAATAAGAAACTGTATATGCATAGACATATTATACAGTTACATTTTGAAGTTCATTAGTATATATGTACAATGTATAAATGAACACCCGTTCATTTTGTACACAAACTAGCTTCTGCCCGCGACTCCGTCCGCGTGGAACTCGTTTTATCGTAGCTCCGTACAAACTTATACCATCCATTTATTTAGTCCCCTCAAAAAAACTATCCAATGGTTTTCCCCGGGACTCAACCTATCTCTATAGCAATTTTTATATAAATCGTTTGAGCGGTTTAAACGGGAAGAGGTAACAGACAAACAGACAGACAGACAGACAGACAGACAAACACACTTTCGGATTTATAATATTAGTATGTATAGTGTGGATTGGTGTGACTGCAGCTTTCTCTAGGTTTGACAAAGTTTCTCCCCTCACTGCCTCGGAAAGCCCTTTTATCTTTTAAAACCCGTGCGCAAAAACGCATTTTATCCACTAGTGGGGAAAGTAATTTGACCTTGGAGCGTGTTTAAGTAGCTTTTAACAGATAAATTGCTTGTTGCCTTCATCAGGCGCTGGGTCTCAAAATGTGGAAAACTAAAATCCGACTCGCACTTGACAAAAATTCTACTTGATATTACTTAACTGTTAAAAAAAAATACTTACTAGGTATATTATTTAAATTACATAAAGTGGTTTTGCATGTCGCCCTTTTCTCGCTACAGTGAGGTGAAAAGTTTTGTGAAACACTCGCTACGCTCAGGATTCTATTTTCAACTATAGCATCCTTTCGCTTGCTCGTGTTTCAATTCCATACTCGCGGGTAAATACAACTTTGCACCCTTGTGTAACAAATAACTATTATTAAGGTTTATTCTAGTTTTCTGAGGAAAATTTAACATATTACCCCCTACATCTAATATTTCCTAGCATATGTGTCGGTGCTCCAAGGATGCGCAAGGGCTCTGCCCTTGTGTTTCGAATCATTTAATTTAGATTTCTTTTTAGCTAAACAACTTAATAACATTTGGCTCCCCGAACCAAAGCGAGTCTTGCCGACGAGTTTTTCATATTAAGGATCAATATCTTAAATCTAGTGATAACTAGTAAGTGACCGTCGGCTGCGCCCGCGCCATGAGCGCCATCGCTTCGTTAAGCCTTATTGAGTAAGTACATCAAGGACGCCATTATCCGCTGTCGTGTAATTATGCTAACTTCATATCGATCGTAAAAGCAACCAACTAATTTAATAACGACCTTATTTGAACAAGATTTTATACGTGACATTGTTGCAGATAGAACATTTTCGTAGGGAAAGTGAGAAAAATAGCTTACCTTTTAATAAGCTTTTATTTAACTTGCCCTGTTAGTATGTATGTATGGGACAAATCTTGCGAGTTAAATTTGACCCTCTTCCCGGTGACCGATTGAGCTGAAATTTTGGGTATAAGTATATATAGCTGATCTGATGATGGAGACAGAAGGTGGCCATGGGAATACAGAACTTAACCGACGTAAGTTTGGGTTCGTTAGAATCGTCTCAATGAGTAGTTGATGACGGTATACTGAATAGTACAGTCGGCAATAAAAGCTTGTACCAAAAATGAGTTTTTTGACAGAAATTTATTACGAGCCGGTTAAATGTCAACCTGCAATCAAATGAAGTATGTAAATTTATGTAATCAAATCTCGAAGGTCGTTTTCTCATACCTAAGTCTAGTTAAAAGTGTAAACGTCACCGTACGCAGGCGCAGGCGCAGCGAAAAGCATAGCTAACATTGACGAGTAGGTACTTTTGTATTCTGTTGGTTGGTAGTGTTGGTAAGCGAGTTAACCCCGTGGCCGTGGCCTATGAACGCTTGTAACTCCAGAGCAATAACATGCCCGGCGTCAATCCTCTATTGATATTATGAGTATCTGCGCACGTCACTTTCAAATACTTTCAATGGCGTCCTCCGGAGATCTGCCGACGGTAGGTACCTGCCACTAGGATTATAACACTGCTTACGAGTACCGAAGAAGTACCTAATTCTAATTCATTTTATTATGGTTGTGGTCTTCTGTAAGAAGTAGAAGGTAAGTGGTAGGAGAAGGTCTCGAATGTTTTGTTGGAATGCACAGATATCTTAGAATACACAATTTGGTGGCATCAGCTTTGCAGCGAATGAAGTCTTCATTTATTTTGTTCAAAAGTGTGACTGTTTTCGACGTTACCCAACCCCGGATGCTTGGAGTGGAGAAAATCAATGTTGGTGTTAGTAGGCACAGGCAAAGGCAGAAATTGTTACGCGGACGCAATGCACAAAATGATCTTCGCACTATACTATTGTATAGAGAATAACATCATAAGTAAATAACCAAGTTAATCTACATAGTTCGCTGTGAAGACGATAAACTAAACGCCGAAGGACACGTCAGCAAAATAAACTAAGCTTGCTTAGTTTCGATTACAAATCTAAACTGGGTGTCAGCAATTGGCTTTAAGTATTTTCAATGCAATATGTGACGCTTCAAGGAAATGAAAGCGAAGTTTTTTTACGGTCAGCTGAGCAGCGATTGGCTTTCATCACACCTCATGGAAAGTGACAAAAAGTTATTTGTACACGTCTGATTTATTATATTCTTCTAAGGAGGTTTCGTGATTAACCGGAAATTAAGACTTTTTAATAAATTTTGTAATGAATGTTATATGTTCTTATATCCCATGGAAACCTAGTATGTTTAACGTTTGGCCAAACCGAGGTACCCTTTTTTCATTGTTCTTGACCCTTGTCACAGAGGGCTAATGTAGGTACAAAATCATGTGGTCCTACATAGTAGTAGATTGCTTGGCTAAGGGCTAACATAAACGGGTCGATGCACGTTCCGCGCCAGCGCGCCCGGAGGTGCAGCCGGCGGCAGCACGGCAAACCGCATCAAAGTGCAGCCGCGCTCCCCGCCCACCGCACACAAAGATGGTGGCGCCTAACAGGTTACGTGATCACATGCGAATTGACAATTGTTTATGTATCGAGAGCGATATTCCACTTGTCTTAATAACATAATACGCGAGATATTGCAACTTTTATCGTAAAAGTAACGATGATGATGGCTAATTTTCAGATTTAAGAATTAAATCAAAGCTTCACCGCAAAATAAGTGAAGAAGTGTAATTATTTTTTATAATGAGTTAAGTCTACTAATATTCTTACCATAAAAAAATATGGCTTCTGGATTCTAAAACCCACTCGTATTACGTTGACAGTTGTTGTTCTAACACGTGCCTTAAGCTCTATAACAAAGGCATTTTTGCACGAAGATGAGATGTGTAAGTATAATAGGAGGAGGAGAGGGTTTTCAGTAGTATGGAACAAAGTTTTTGAGCGCAGCGTAAGCGTGAGTAGCTCTTTTAAAGACCAATAGCTTCCTTATCCTGCCTATGCCTAAAGGAAACTAATTGGCCTAAATATGTGTACCCGTCGACATAATGTATTGACTGACCGTCAACCCAAACCCTAAGTTTCATGCCTTTGGTCATTAACAGGGACTTGGATCTATTAACAACTCGAATTGGCCGGAACAAACAGTAAACTAGTCTGGATGGGTATTAAAAACGTTACATACGCAGCAAAACCACGAGAATCATGTTCAGGTTTGTCACACACAAGTTTGCTCATCAAACCACAACAGTACATTAAATCATTTGTGCTGTTAAATACTGATAAACGAGAGGTGGAACGGATAATTATGGGCTTAAAAATGATTTGGCTACGTGGTGGGATGGTATACCTACCTAAAAAATACTCAATCAATTCAGACACATCCTGATTCCTCCCCTGACCTTCATTTTCCAAAAATGCCTTTCAGAAGGAATATTTCCGAAATATCTGAAAAAAGCTATTGTGGTTCCTGTATACAAATCTGGGAGTAAATACCAGGTATCAAATTATAGACCTATCTCCATACAACCTTCAACGTCAAAAATATTAGAAAAATCATCAACAGTAAGTAGGCTTGTCTAATATTTAGAGAGCCAAGGTATTTTGTCTACAAGTCAGTTTGGATTTAGGTCGAAACTATCAACTGCCGAAGCCCGTACACGACTTGACCGACTACTTAGTGCAAGAACTAGACAATGGTAATAAGACATTGGAAATCTTCCTTCACGTTGCTAAAGCTTTCGATACCATCTCCGTTCCCACCCTGCTTCACACGCTACGAGGTACGCACCTCTAATTCCTAATGATTCAAGCTCAAGTTATTTGCAGACTATTTAGAGGTCCGCACGCAACGCACAAAAATAGACAATGTCATGAGTTCTGACCTTAATAATGCCTCTTTTGGGGTCCCACAGGGAAGTATTGTAGGTCCTAAGCTGCTTTTAATTTATATAAATGACCTTTGCAATCTTAAAATCGACTGTGGAATAATAATTTCATACCCTGATGACATTGTCCTACTTTTTTCTGCAAACTCAGTAGAGCAAGTTTATGAATATGCACAGCGAGGCTTTAATATTGTAAGTAGCTGGCTTCTATATCAACTACTAACCTTGAACTCAGATCTCCTCTTGCTGCGATCTTCAATAAAAGTATTGTGAGCGGTGTTTTCCCCAAAGCCTGGAAAGTCGCAGGTGTTGTTCGATCGGAACAACACCTGCGACAAAGGTAATGCAAAAAATGAACCCAGTAATTATCGGCCGATTTCTCTACTTGGATCCCTCTCAAAGCTTCTGGAACGTATCGTTAATAAAAGACTGGTGAACTATCTCGAATCCAACTCTCTTCTGACGAATCGTCAGTTTGGCTTCCGTAAGGGGAAATCAACAGAAGATGCAGTGACAAAAACGATTTCAACTCATTTGGATGAGGGGCGGGCCTGTGTCGGAGTCTTTCTGGATTTAGCGAAGGCCTTCGACACAGTCTCCATCCCTATTCTGCTGAAAAAACTAGAATCTTATGGCATTGTGTTACGCCGATGACACAGCTATCGTTTTCCATGGGCAATCTTGGGATAATGCATATGACCGTGTTGAACATGGTATTGCGCTGGTGTCTCGGTGGCTGAGGCAGAATCTCTTAACTCTTAACACTACAAAAACTAGATTTCTCTGTTTCCATAGGACTTCTGCTTCGGCTCCGAGACTCGAGCGGACTCTTAAAGTTCATAGTCGCAACTGCACTGAAACCCCATTCCGGAATTGCCTGTGTGACAACATGACAAGAGCCAGTACCCTCAAGTACCTTGGGATTGTCATGGATGAAAAGTTAAGTTTCAGACAGCACGTGGCTGCTGTTTCCGGTCGCGTACGAAAACTGATACACACTATGAAAATGCTTCGTGAGTCAGCCCATCATAGTACATTAAAAACTATTTATTTAGCCCTTGGGCAATCGATAATAAACTATTGTATTCTTGCCTGGGGAGGAATAGTCACCGCCACCCTTTTGAAATTAGAAAGAGCACAAAGAGCGGTCCTGAAGGTAGCTCTGCGGAAACCATTTAGATACCCTACTGATGATTTGTACCGTGACGCAAAGGTGCTCGGCGTTCGGAAACTATACATAATTAGGGTGGCAACACATGTACACAAAACAGTTCTAAACTCTCCCGACTACAAAACCTTACTAAAAAGCCGTACATTCAAAATTCCTGTCACCGCTGTTAAAACTTCATTTGCTCGTCGCTTCGCTGTTTTTATATACCCAAGGATTTACAACCGCCTCGTCAGACTATACACATTTCAAGAACACTCCGTCATCGAGGTGAAGAAGCTGCTGACAAAGCACATGATGCATGTTTCTTTTATAGACACAGAAAACTTTGTAACGATACAGTACTGACATACATACATACACACACTTTCTCTCTCTCTGTCTCTCTCTCTCACACACACACACACACCCTTTTCTTAGGATAGTGTAGTAACTTGTGTCGTCACTACATAACAGTTAGCTTTATAATTATAAGCGGGGCGTTAGCGGAAAAGCGAGAAATTAATATGCAAACTTGAAGCTATAAACTTATAATGAATAGGATTAAAAGACTAATACAAAATGCCTAACATAAGCGGCAGCTATATAAAAGCAAGGTGCGCGGGTGCATACGCAAGCGGTGGAACAGCGAGTGTCGTCTGCGCCGACGTGACGTGACGTAAGGTGATGCGCGCGCAGCCGCCTTTGTCTCAGGACCGGTGGTGTGATTCCGCTGCGTGGTACAAGCGGCATAAGCGGAGCGGAGCGGGTAGCGATTTGCCGCTACAATAGGTTTAATTTGAATTAAATAACATACTGTTTGTTTGTTTAGAGTCTAATGTTTTTGTTATTACCTATTAAGATTACAGATCTTTTTTTTTTTAAATAAGCCCACACTTATATACATTTACTTAAAATTATTAGTTTAAATTAATTTATACTCGTGCCAGTAGCCGTTAAATGTAGTTTGTCAACTGTAGTGCACATCTCCCCCACGGGACAGGCAATGCCTAGTGTGGGGGTCAGTATTATTGTAATAGATTAAGTATGTTTTGAGAAATAAACTATTTGTATTTGTATTTGTATTTGTATAGATGAAACTAATGATATAAAAGTTCTCCATGCGCAAATCGAAACTAGTTTCGACTAATCTTAACCTCATAATATCCTCACAATTGTAAACATCCCACAAATAATCGATGTGCATGTCCGGGTATTGCTACCACAAGCAAAATAAAGTATTTAGGAAGGAATCATAATTAACCAGTCTCTCTCTTTTCGACATCATGTGGAAGCGTTGTTCTAGTGCACAACGATAAGCGTCTTAAGTTAATATTTATTCCAAAAAAATTACGTACGATCGCAGACTCGCACATAATCAAACAAGTTTACTTTGCGTTATGTCAATCTGTATTAACTTACTGCATTTCTACGTGGGGTGGTCTTCTTAAACGACATGGACGCTACGAGAAGCCCTACAAAATATGTCCTATGACGATAAAGAGAAGTTATTTATCGTTTTAAAATAATTTTATTATATCTTTTATAGATAGATACCGCCTAATAGTTTATAACTTCCTAATTATTTGTACAAGTCAGTAAGAATGATATTGTATAAGGGAGCGACCACACCGGTGCTTAACGCTGCATATACGATATACGTGTTGACGTATGCGTCACGTATTCTTCATACAATTTGCTGCGTTTTACGGTGCGTTAGCGTATTTTGAGCAGCGGTGTGGTTGCATACGAATAACATACATACATACATACATTCACGCCTTTATCACTAAAAGGGGTAGGCAGAGCACACGAAACTTGTGTTCCGGTACTACTTTTAGCATAAATGTGGGTATAAAAGATCGACAAAATGTGATATCGCAGTCACAGGTTGCTAGCCCATCGCCCACAATACACTTCAACCCTGTTCCCTTAGTCGACTCTTACGACACACACAGGAAGAAAGGGGGTGGTGCTATTCTAACCTGACACCACACGGGGTAACGTTTTCAATTATTGGTTCTTTTTTGCCTGAAACACAGGGTATCCTAGCTCCGGCACCTGTCATTTGCCTCTACTAGTAAGCTCCTAGGCTATAGTAAAACTGATATTCATTATATTTTATCAATAAATTATTATTACGCATCTCCGATTGAAATTCACGGGGCGAACCCCGGTCATTGGAAGGCGTACGAGGGGATTAATAGATCCAACACGAATGGGCCCTTTGGAGACGAAGTTCAATGTGATGCGGTGTAATACACCTGCCAGAACCCATTCACGGGTACATCGGTAGATACCCTTGAACCGGTCCCGGTTATTATTATTACTATTCATAGCGAGACCAGCTTGAAGGCTTGCCAAGCTTAGGACTTGCAGCATCGCTCGGAGTTCCTGGGCTGTTGAGAACACTAAGATGTCATCGGCAAAACGAAGATTTGTTAATGCGAGAGAGAAGAAGCGATGCGAAGATTTGTTAATAGTGAAGAGAAAAAAACCCAATAGGCGCCCGTTTTACAAAGCTACTGTCTAAACTGGCAACATTGGTGCTTTGACCAACAAGTGGCCCGTTTTACCAGCAGTGTTGCAGTCTAAATAATGTCCCGTAAGGTTTCTCCTTGAAGCTCAAGTGTCTCAAGGCTAACCCTTTACCGTCTCAGCCGGATACATGGCGTAAATATACACCATAATCTGCGTCAATCCGCCTAATGACCTGAGGCGGCCATCTCATTTGGGCCGTCGGCAACCACCGCCTCATGTTATCACTGTCATTAGCCGCCCCGAACATTCACATTTCAAAATATAACGTCTCACACAAATGCCCTTCGTTTTACATGATGAGGGTTTTGCACCAAGGGGCTCGGTGGCATGGGGTCAAAATGTAAAAGTAGTTTTAAATACCTACGTCAAATTTTTATTATCATTAATTGGTGGATTTTGATAGGTGCTCGCAAAGAGACCTCTAGCACCGCCAGCTGGTGACCCTTATTTCATTGGGTATGACATTGACGTTTGCAGTTATCATCTGTAGGTACTACTCAAAGAAAATAGGGGCCACGACATGGTGATTGTTACGTGTAAATTATATTAAACAGTAGTATATATCTTTTCCAGTTATTAGACTTACACACCAGCATGAAGGATGTTGGATTCTGAAGGATGTGAGACATCATTAATTAGCCACATATTAATTAGTTTATGTCCCATAATTAGCAATTAAATAGAAAAATGTAAGTGGCCATTGTTTTGTTTTGAGCAGTAGGTATATGTTAGTTCATCCAGCTGATTCTAACTTAAAGTTCGTTTGGGTAAAGAGTTTGACAAGAACAACAAAAGTCGGCCGCGAATGTGAACTTGGATAAGATCGGGAAACAGCGATATCCCGACTCTCTAATGTGGAAGCAATAAGAATTTCAAGGCTGTCTGAGAAGTTGGAACACTCGCAGCTTCGCAGCCGCAGCGCGGTCCAGAATCTATAATCTCCTAAACGCTGTAATGGCTCCACAAATATTACGTGACAGATAATTTGGATAAATGAAGCGATTTGACTTTCGTAAACGGACATGTCATAGAGATATAATATCCCATTTTAAGTCTCTGTCTTTCAAAATGTGAATGACACCGCCGTGAGACGGGGTATGGTTATTTACATATTTTGTAAGTAGAATACCGACCAAGATGTTTAAAAAAAAATGTATATGCACCCCGGAAAATAAGTTATAATCAAGAAAGATCGAGACAGTATTTTACGCCGGCTCACCGCCTACAGCTCTATAAGGCGCAGGTCCGTCCACATATGGAATACTGTTGTCATCTGTGGGCAGGGGCTCCTCAGTACCAACTCCTCCCTCTAGACCGCATTCAACGGAGAGCGATTCGAATTGTCGGCTGCCAGCGTGTTTCCGATCGGCTTGATTCCTTAGCACTGCGTAGATATGTAGCCTCGCTTTGCATTTTCTACCGCATGTACAATGGGGAGTGTTCCGAAGAATTGTTCGGATTAATCCCCGCCGCTTTCTTCCGCCATCGCCCTACGCGACAGCTTTTCCATTCTCACCACGTAGATACCTCTAGAGTCCTCAACTGTGCGTTTCTCCCGAAACTTTCTGCCTCGCACAGCCAAATTCTGGAATGAATTGTCGCCTGCGGTATTTCCGGACCGTTATAACCATCAAGAAAAGAGCGTACTCCCATCTTAAAGGCCGGCAACGCACCTACTACTCTTCTGGTGTTGTAAGTGTCCATGGGCGTCGATTATCGCTTACCATCAGGTGATTCGACTGCTCGTTTGCCTCCTACATCATAAAAAATAACAAAAAAGAGTCTTTAGAAGATTTTTGAATGTATTTACCAAATTTTAAACTATAGTAAACTGACTTAGTGGTCTTCAGAAACAAAATCATTTTCTCTGAAGATAAAATGAACGAGATAGGTAATTCGAGTTTCCCCGTGTCCACAAATAGATTCGGTATAAATGGCGAACTATAAAGTCTGTCCAAGCAAAAACTTGTTTTGGGGAGTTTTTGCTTGGACAGACTCGGACAGCCAAATGGCTTAGATAGCCCTTCGGAGTAGGATGCCCATACAGGATAATAAAGCTGGATATTTTCAGTTGATGGATTGGGAGCTCAAATCTCTGAAAAACGATCTACGCACTCTCGTTCACTTATTAGCAAATTCTTTTGAGTTATTGTTCTAAAAACAATACCTATATCCCTCACTCTCGCACTTACATAATATGTAATTATATAGAATCTAACGGTCATGATTCTGCTGCGGATAGCCTCAGAGAAACTCACAGCATAGGCAATGGAGAGCCATTGCCCTTAGGGTGATTTTGAGCCTTTTTATGAGGCCCATAGTAAACGACCACGTTTCGGTGCTATATTTATATCACTGGCAACACACACACTGATGAAAGACTCGACTTGAGACACTGCGGAACATTAGACGAAAAGGTGTGCCGTAGCTTCCTGAACGATGCCCAGTCTGAGTCGGATTCGAAGACTGACCTCTTTCTCGAAGTTGGAGCTACCTAACTGGACAGTCGGTCCTAGCCTAGCTATAAATAATCGTCTACAACTCCGAGCGTACAGTGTCCTATTGTGATGGGAGTTGATCCTACATGGGCATTTGACATGATCTTCTTCTTATCCATGTTCATCCTTATGGCTCCTATACATGATGGCCCATCCTATGCCCCAGCGCTATGGCCATGCGATGGTTGAACGCCACTACACGATGGCGACATTCAGTTGTGATCGAATCGTTTTGCGAGATGGACGTCGAAGCGTTAGCCGCTGCGGCAATTTACCAAATTAGAAACTCCACTTTATTTAAAAACAGGCTAAAACATATTTATTAGGAAAATGCTGTTATAACATCAATGATTTTTGACAACTATTTATATTTTTAACATTTTCGTGACATTGGATTTTATTGCTATTTTTATTATTGGACATACTGTTATGGAATATCTTATTGTAATTTAATTGTTTGACTATTCTTTACAAATAATGTTTTATGTTTTATTATGTTACATTCAAACACAATGAAAATTTTTAATGAATTAAATAAACTGAAACTGAAACCTAATATTTACATATTGCCCTTTCTCCCCGATATAATTCCAAAAACTTTATTGTTTCGTGTTGAGGCCACGTACATTTCATTTCATTCATTTATACATAACAATGGATATTGTGTTGAACATAATATATAAGTAAAATTACATTAATTACACAAATTACATAAGAACAAATTCCCTTCTCATTATCAGGTAACAATGTCAAAATTAAAAATACGTTAATTATCCCTAATTTACAATTGATCTTGCACGAATTCTGCTATGGAATAGTACGATTTTTTCTAAAGATACTGTTTCAGTCTCGCATTGAGCATTTTGCTATTCGTGATAGATTTAAACTCCGTTATACACGTCATTTTCGAATTAAAAAAATACACAGCACGAACGTCCACACTCAACCGCGGTCGACCGCACACTGCGGAATGGCGCACGTGTAGATGCGTACCGCCATCGCTGGCCCACTGCCTTTGATGTGTGGCCGAAAAACCGACACCGTGGCCATCCCATCGCCATTCCGCCGCGCCATAAACCATCTGACACCACTACCCTCTCTACACGCTGCTCCAGCCTATTGGGCCAGCAGGATGGCCCATCGTGTGGAGCGGCCATTAGACCAACTGACTCCGAAGGCTTTACTGAGGTCATCGATTATCGTACTCAAGTCCTCCATGGTTTCAGCCTATATCGCGTATTACAGAGATACATATACCGGGTCCATATCGGGTTGCATAATATTTGTAGCCATAAGGCCGATAGGCATAATTACTTGTGTCATAATCATCATTACGCATGAACGACAATAGTCATAAATTAGTTCGCATACATTTGAGAGCATAAATAGCAATGTCATAAATTTATTGTGCATAAAAGCTTTAAGCATAATTATCAGTCGCCATAATAGGTTTGCGCATAACGCTTTCGAATCATATAAGATAATATAAGACAAACATTTTTAACTCAAATCAAATCAAATCAAATCAAAATATTTATTCTGTAAATAGGCTTATGCTAGCTCTTTTACATGTCATATTATAACTATATATTTATATATATTCTATTTTAACATAAATGCATCCTTATCTTCTACGAATTCCTTTACAGTATAATAAGCTTTCTGTAAAAGCTGTCGTTTCACAGTTGACCTGAATTTATTCATTGACAATTCCGTTAAATTAGATGGTAACTTATTATAAAAGCGCACACTGTTCCCCATGAATGACATATTATTTACTCTATTTAAACGTAATCTCGGAATCGCCAATTTATTTTTATTTCTAGTGTTATAATTGTGTATGTCACTATTCAATTTATACATGTCTATATTTTTCCTTGCATACACTATAGTTTCGTAAATATATTGGGACGCCACAGTGAGAATATTGATTTCTTTGAATTTGTCTTTAAGAGACACTCGTGTTCCCAAATTATATATGTGTAACTACCAGCGTGTCGACGTCACCTCGCTTCGCGGGGTGCCTATTTCCCTTCTAAGGGGAACAACTGAACCCTAACCTAACATAGCAATAGGAAAATTGTTACTATGGTTTTTTGTTTACTGCGGGAGGCTTTGCCTGCTTTGCTGAGGGTGTGGTGTTTTTGTAGCTGCCCTTTCCTAATTAAATTCTTCAACTAATTTAATAGCTGGTGTTTTTTTACACATTAAATAACAATATAAACATATTTTGTTTAAATAAATTTATAATTGTAGGTAAATATTATATTGTTAAATTACATTGTAGAGACTAAAACTAAGACAAATATTAACAACAAAACTAAAAAACATATTGGGACCTCTCGGCATTGTCCCCAAGATGCTGGCAGCGTTTCCTCGCTGGATCGCAATGCTAATGCGCTGGGCGAGGAAGCTGCCAGATTTTCGGTCAGGGGACCGACAGTCCACAGGGGTGGACTTGATTATTTTTTTAGATATGTCCTTAAAAAGTTGGGGAGCACTGGGACCCCACGGGCCAAGAGTCGACACCGAATGGACTAAAAGTATATTCAGTGCCGAGACCCCTATATTTATATTTTTTGAGTTTATCGGCCGCCTCGGCCGCCGCACCAGGATGATTGCTGGTCCCGTGGTTTATTTTCTAAGCATCACTCATCGCGCATAAATGTCTATGGGCATAATTTATGCATCGCAATTCGTATGAATAAAAATAATTATGATCTTCAATATAATGACTAAAACGTGTATGCTGATCAACATTATGGTTAAACAAAATAGGACATAGTCCAGTTATGACAATGAAAGTATTATGCGCAGAATTATTAATGCCAAAAGGCTTTTATGCGCAACAACGTTATGCGTAAAGTTTTATGGTTTTCGAAATTATGACGAGAGTCATTATGCGACTAGATGGACACCCACCTATACCTTATATATCTCCGATGTTCATCCTGAAGATTACCCCCTCCGTACACTTACAAACTCGCAGAATTTTTATTTACAATATTAGTATAGACTAGCCCGGAGTTGTCTCGAAGCGTGGCCTCCCTAGTCAGGTGTCCGAGGGTCCCCCGGGAGAACCCTTCCGCGCCGCCGCCCCGGTTATACTCGTAAGCAGCCAAATAATATTTAGTTTGCACAAAAATCCTTCACCCTTGGCGGGACGTGCTGCTCAGTCACAGCTGTGCCGCTGATAATCTACTTATAATTTTCAAGGCACCAATTAAGTACGTTAAAACTCTTTAGCGCGATGCAATTACGATTAACAAAGGTATGATTTTATATATTACCTAATTAATATTTGTTCCTAAAATAGTAGATCTGTCACCTAAATTGAATCACCAAATAATATTAAAACGGTTACCTAAATATTAATTAAGAATTAATTGGAAACCCTCTCCTCTTTTTATATACACTCTAGGTGTAGGGCAGACAAGACCACGTGGATATTGGGGTGCTCCGATTCGGTTTTGTTACCTACCTGTGTCTCCAATGCATATAAAATACAATATCTTTCCTTTCCTCTTACCACTTTTGATTTTTAAGTCCTGTCATTTTGACTCGGCCCCTATAAGGCATTTTTCATTAAATTAAGGAACTGGCCCCGTATCATGGTCACGCGATAAGTGACAAGATAGAGCGTCCGGATCCGTCTCGTTCCATCGAACGGTGTCAGCCAATGACACTAATAGTTTGTTGAGTAGATTTATAAAGTGAAAGATGAAAGATTTACTATTTTTAGGTACAAATGTATTATACTAATTATACTTTCTACTAACACCTAAGATAAGTTATTACTAACATAATATGGATGTCCTTGTATAATATCCGAAATAAATGCTTTCATTTCTTCTCATTTTTAGGACAGATCGTATATTCAGGCTATAGAAAAAAAATGATCAAACTATAATTTAAGATACAATCCGATGATTTATACTTAAAGACAGTTTTGATTAATATGTTTTGATATATTTCTTGGGGCTAGATATTATAACTAGGGTATTGCTGATTAGTGACACACCTAAACTTAGGGTGACAGAAAATATTGTTCCCGATTAAAATTAGTGTGTCCCTATTCCATAGTATTATGTTTGTCGCCAGGAAAGTTCCCGTTTGTCCAGGAGCAGCACAATAAACCAGCGCTGTTCTCTGAATCAGATCTATTTGAGGACTGCCTATGCCAAAACCCTAACTTTATTGACGATGCCTGTGGCAGTTTTAATTTTTTTGCTTGTGTGGCTTTTTGACGAAGTGTGTTGCAGATTCTTACTGTGTTTTAGACGAAGTCTGCGTTGTGGATTACTTATTTGTTCGTTTTGATACTATTTTTTATTTTTTCGAAATATATCATTCTACAATTCAATTAAATTCACATATATCTTACTTCTATTAAGTTAAATAAACCTACCCGCCAATAAAGAAACATTATTATTATTATTAAGAGCCTTAAGTGTCTCACTGCTGGGCAAAGGCCTCTCTCTTTTTTTCCACATATCCTGTCCTGGGCAGACTCCCACCAGTCTTGGTCAAAGGCGTCAAGCTCGTCTCGCCATCTCCTGCGTGGTCTACCGAGACGCCGTATTCGGTTCTCTGGGACCCACTTGGTGGTAATTGTAGCCCACAAACATACATAACACATAGTATATACACACAGACACTTATCACATAAGAAACATGCATAACACATAGTATGTTTGTCATTTTCATCATTGTCAATTTATTAAGAAATTCACCTTAAAACATAACTATATGTACCTACCTAAAATGACAAAACGATGTGTGGCTGATTTAATTGCATATAATGTGCATGACCAGTGCAAGGAACAAGAACTCTACAATTTACCTGAAAGTGATTTCAGGTACATTGTAGACTTCTTGTGTCTTGGAGTGACCCAAGACATGCCAAACACAATGACACTCAGTTTTTTTGCAAAACAATCAAGAAGATGTGGGGCGGCTAAGTGATAAGTAGGACCCCAGCGACACTTTCCGACACCCATTATTAAGCTCCTCATTAAACACTCACTTCAATGAAATTAAAATATGCCACCAAAACATAAATAGGCTTGCAAATAAAACAAGCAAGTTAGAATGTGAGCTCCAACTCTATAACCAGGTTGATGTGTTGTGCTTGACGGAACACTGGCTCCAACCTAACCAAGCGACCTCTGTCAATATCTTAAACTATGGCTTGCGCGCCCATTACTCGAGGCCTACTCGCCGCGGGGGGGGGGAGCCTGCATTTACGTGAAATCCAACATCTTGACAATGGAGCACAGTGAATTTAGGGACCTATCAATTGAGATGCATTTCGAGTGTTGCGCTGTTGAATGTATTGGATTGGACCTAATAATAGTATGCATCTACAGACCACCGGGTGGAGATATTACATTTTACTTCTCGAAATGTAATAATACTCGGTGACATGAACATAGATCTACTTTTAAAATGTAATAATAATACAACAAGTTTAATGAGTACACTCAAACAATCCGGTTTCAAGAATCTAGTTAGCACTCCAACGAGAATTAGCAATGTTACAAGATTGCATTGATCATGCATATACAAATATACCCAAACATAATATAAAACACGTAGCGAGCGTAGATTTAAATGTATCGGATCATTTGTGTGTACAGATTACTATGCAAATTGAGAAGAGTAAACAATGTACGAGGCACGTGTTAAAAAAAGTATTTAATAATAATAATAAATGTAATTTTTCTAAAAGCCTGGACTTTTATGACTGGGATAGTTTATTAAACAAAAATAGCTGCCCTGGCAAAGGAATGGAATCGGCTCTGCATGTAATAAGGCACTACTTCGATGTACACTTTCATCTTAAAAAACAGCCTATAAAACGTAACGTAAATACGTGGGTTACAGAATCCTTGAAGAAACTACGTCGCAAAATATTAGTCATTAAAAGTGGATTGTCACAAAACAATAATGACACTCGGTTACGTTCGCAATGATCAACCCTAGAATCTCTGTACTGGGTACAGATGGCAGAGGCTAGAAGTAGCTATATAAATAATACAATCAAAAACGCTGGCGACGGCGACGTGTGTCGTAGTGTACGGCGTGTTATATCGTCTGGAACCTGTAGCAACAAAAAAAACAAGTGCAGGCGCTTGACATACTTGTGAGTAGGTCGCCCTCATTGTCCGTAATCTTTCTAATGGATCATTGTAATTGTTATTAAAAAAATATTGTTATTTTATCCATAATTTTCTCACTCATTTTATTTCAACCTACGTATCATAGGTTGTATGTATTCATTGTATATTGAAATTGTATACCTATTGACCTGTAATAACATTTTTACCAATAAATAAATCTGAATCTGAATCATTATATCAGAGAAATATGTATGTTTGTAAGACCTCACCAATCATATTTCAAAACGCGAGGCGAGGTCATAGATTGACAGACTAGAGCAAATGTCATTCATGAAGCTTTTGTGCCATCCTCGATGTCGGAAAACGATGTTCAGCACGGCTAGCACACGACGGCCGCGACATACTCTCAATTTTTATCGCACTATACCTCTTCTTCTAAGTGTTCTAATAAGAGAGAGACGGATAGTGCGACAAAAATCGAGAGAGCTCACGCACCGTCGCGTGCTAGCCGTGCAGCAGGGACGTTTCTAATACGAGTATGTGTATTGTGGTTTATAGCAAAGTCGCTGTCAACCTGCACGGCTAGCACGCGACGGCGCGCGAGCTCTCTCGATTTTTCTCGCACTATCCGTCTCTCTCTTATTAGAACACTTAGAAGAAGAGGTATAGTGCGATAAAAATCGAGAGTATGTCTAGACGTGCTGAAAGTGCTCGAGGGGAACGTTTTTAAACGTAGCCTCACAAGTTGCGTGTCAAAGCTTACCTCGAGCATAATTAAATAATTCTATGTTAATTGTATAAAGGTGGTTTTTGAATTGAAATTCGTATGGGCCTTACTAATACCTATTTGCACTGAGCGCGCGCGCGCGGTGGAAATAGGTAGTAAGTCCCATAGTAATTTCAATTCTCGCCCATCCACGGCCCGCCCCGCCTCGCCGGTGGAAAACCACCTTGAGCCTCCTAATTAAATTAATTATTATGATGATTGTGACTATATTTAAATTATTCGATTATAATTGTATTATTCCAAATTATACATAACATTTGGTTTTTTTTTATACTGATGTAGTTGTGACTGTGACGTTAAAAATATAATTTAATGATTTGCTCGCCTGCTCGCAGGCTAGATACACTGTGGTGCGCACCACTTTTGTAAGAACCCTCTGACTGTATTTAAACCAAATAAATTTTCTGATTTCTGATATGCTTTTTAGGGTTCCGTAGTCAACTAGGAACCCTTATAGTTTCGCTTTGTCTGTCCGTCCGTCCGCGGATAATCTTAGTAACCGTTAGCACTAGAAAGATGAAATTTGGTACTAATATGTATATCAATCACGCCGACAAAGTGGTAAAATAAAAAGTGTTTTTTATTTATTTATTAGGGTACCTCCCCTATACGTAACGTGGGGAGTGTTTTTTTTCACTTCAATCCTAACGTGTGATATATTGTTGGATAGGTATTTAAAAATGAATAGGGGTTTGCTAAAATCATTTTTTGATAATGTTAATAGTTTCGAAGATAATCGCTCCAGAAGTAAAAAAAAATGTGTCCCCCCCCTCTAACTTTTGAACCATAAGTTTTAAAAATATGAAAAAAATCTGAAAAGTAGAACTTTATAAAATCTTTCTAGGAAAATTATTTTGAACTTGATAGGTTGAATAGTTTTTGTAAAAAATTACAATATATTTTCTGAACTAAGTTTGTAATTTAACCGTATAAGCAGGTGTTTATTGTACCTGTAATTTCTAATAAAGTAAAAACGGTGAAAATCGGTTCACGCAATAAAGAATTATCCCATAAAAATCATCTTCCATACTTTAAGCTCGCTCGCAATAGTTTACTTAATTTGCCGATAGATGTTGCTGTACGCGGAACGCTAATATCGTATATGGCGGTGGTAAGATTTTTCCTGATTTAATGGGGTCGGAGCAGGTGCGCACATACATTAGGTCGAAAATTTGTCGTGCTCGAATTGTCTTAGTTGTCTATGGTCGTTCGTTGTCTAATAACAAAATTGTTCGCAAAATATATTGCTTGTATTGTTCGCTAAGTATCGCTTGTTTAACGCTTAAGTGGGGACACTTACTGTGACGGACGGAAAACTACGGAACCCTGCACTGAGCGTGGCCCGACACGCTCTCGGCCGGTTTTTTTAACCCTAAACTTGGCGTGTATCTTTAAATGCACACATTTTTTAGTTACCATTTTGTGTTTTTTTCTGGAACGATTTTTCGCGCTCTCTACAACGTAACCGAGACTTGAACGCACGATTTATTTTTATTTTCTCAAGTTTATACTAGACACTTCTTTAGCTTTAAACTTCCCGTTATTAACTACGGGCCAGAGCAATCAAGAGGGGTTACTTAATTTGTATGGAAATGCCCGTTGTGTACCAGCAAGCCACACAAACTGACCAAACGCATATACAATACCTAGTTGCGAAACTCAATCACTCCGATTGGTTACATGTTTCACATTATGGCTTGTGCAATGTGCGCATACATATTACAAGTAATTACCTTGCCTCCTTATATGTGACTTCATACATTTATTGCAAAGTGATAATGTCGAAATATTAAACATGACAGTTTTTGATAGTTGGTTTAACTCTATGAAATTATATTCCTGTTTGGATTCTGCTCGCCGACAACTCTAAAATCATTCCCCACTCAGCAGCCATCTGAATTCAGAGCGGAGCACTAATAGAGGTAGCAAACGGAATGGTGATTTCGCTCCAATTCCCATGCAATTTTTAACAAAATTTCTTCTTTTTTGATGAAATTACGTTGAGGGTGTTTAGGGCATGAATAATGGCTTTGTTAACCACGACGCTCACATTCAACATTATTTCATGTGAAAAAATAGGCTAATTAACGTGAGGCTTGCATTAATACATAGTAACATATATTTTTTAAACATGACAATTTTACATAGTATATATATGACAGTGGGATATTGGTCTGGTCTCTCCATGCATAGTTGAGGCAAAGATTATTATGCAGCAGTTGTGGATTAGTAAATGTTCATGGGATGACGAAGTTCCTCATTCAATTAAAGATGCATGGCTTCATTTTGCACACACTTTGCCGCATTTAAATAGCTTATCCATTCCCAGATGCAACAAATTACATTGTCCGATGAAATCACTCTCCACATTTTCACAGATGCCAGCGAAAAAGCGTACGGGGCATGTATCTGCGTGCGTAGTGTAGATAGGGACGGAACACTCAGTGTTCGTCTTTTAGCTTGCAAAAGCAAAATTGCTCCTATAAAGCCACAAACTACGATACCGCGTTTGGAATTGAGTGGGGCGTTGCTTCGTGCGAAATTGTACGCAAAGGTTACTTCATCTCTCACCTTGGCGATCAAGGACTGCGTATTCTGGTCTAACTCAACGATTATTTTGGGTTGGATTGACTCATCACCTCTGAATCTCAAAACTTTCGTGCGTCACACACAGAGTAAATGAAATTCAAGAACTTACAGCGGCCTGTCAGTGGTTCTATGTACCATCGAAAGAAAACCCTGCAGATTTAGTTTCCCGTGGTCTTAGTGCTGATCGGCTAGTTCAATCTACTATGTAGTGGTCAGGTCCGGAATTTATTCAATTAGATAGGAAATAATGGCCTCAAAATCCAAACAAGTCATCCACTATTTGTTTGCCAGAAATGGTAGAACAATCACTTGTAATTCAAGAGCAAAATGACAACATTTTTACTAAGCTCATTACAAATTCATCAAGCTTCTCAAATCTTACACGTGTCATGGCGCTGATATTCCGATTCGTCAGCAATTTCACAGAAGTAGGAACTAGGCAAACAGGCAATATTTCTCATCAAGAACTTGAACGCTCTAGTCATTTTCTTTTGCGTAGGGCACAACAGGATTCCTTTCCCAAGGAAGTGGAACTATTGTCGCCAAATCAATCATTATCTCGAAAATGCAATCTCCGGTGACTTTCTCCATTCCTTGGGGAAGGTAATCTCATTCGTTCGGGGGAAGACTGAGCAACTCCAGCTATGAATACGATGTCAAACATCCAGTGTTGCTCAGTTCTAAGCACCATTTATGCAAGTTGATATTCAGGCATTATCACATCAGGTTTATGCATGCAGGTCCCCAACTCTTGCCGGCTACCACCAGGCATAAGTATTGGGCTATTCGCGGAAGGGATCTTGATAAAAGTACAGTGCATGAGTGCATGAAATGCTCTCGATTCAGCGGAAAAATAATCCAACCCGTGATGGGTAACCTACCGAGAGAACGTGTTGAACTCGAGTATCCATTTTTTGAGACTGGCGTAGATTATGCTAGGCCAGTGATGATATCAAACCGCAAAGGCAGAGGGAGTGTTTTAATCAAGTCATACATTTGTGCATTTGTGTGTCTAGCAACAAAAGCAGTGCACCTTGAACTTGTCACAGACCTAACAAAAGAAGCTTACATTGCAGTGTTAAGCCGATTCATTGCACAACGGCACAACATTTCAAGGTACCTGTAACGAATTTTCTAAAATCCTCCAGGAATCCGTCTCAACAGACGTAACTGAAGGTATCAAGTTTTCATTTATCCCAGCTTACGCTTAACACTGGCGGATTATGGGAGTCTGCCATCAAATCCATAAAGCACCATCTCCGCCGAGTGCTCGATCAAACTCATTTAACATATGAGGAAATGTCAACACTACTGATTCAGATCGAGGCAATTTTAAATTCAAGGCGTCTGACGCCAATTTCAAACGATCCAAATGATCTCTATCCTCTATCCCCTGCCCACTTCCTGATAGGACGATCTATTCATTTTGTTCCTCAGCCACAGATCACTGCATCCAACATTTCATCGCTGCAGCGTTGGAAACGCATCGAACTGCTGAAACAACAGTTTTGGCACCGATTTTCTGATGAGTACATTCTCTGGCTCCAACAGAAAACCAAATGGTACAATTCCGCAGGTCAACTCAAGGACGGCATTATGGTGGTCATCAAAGTCAGAACTCTGCCACCTCTCCTTTGGCAGCTCGGCAGAGTCGTCCGCATCATTCCTGGCGCTGACGGTGTAGCGCGGATCGCCGATATCCGCACCAAGCGAGGTGTCATTCGGCGGGCCTTCAACACCATTTGCCCGCTCCCTGTGAGCAACAATTGAAGATCTTCAAACTTCATGGCCAGCATGTTCAGAAACGTTTAAAAACTATTATATTTTAATCCTCTTTCTCGAGAACAAATAATACATGTTAAAGATTAATTAATTCAATTCTATGTAATAAAAATCACTAATACTAATTCCAATTTAATTGCATATTTTTTAAGTAAAATATTCAATGTATAATATAAAATTCACAAGCAGTCGAATTAACTAAGTATGTACAATTTTCATATGGCAATGTTTAGCATTCAAAAAGGGTCTGACGTTAAAAACTTTTTTTTTTTTATGATATAGGAGGCAAACGAGCAGTCGAATCACCTGATGGTAAGCGATAATCGACGCCCGTGGACACTTACCGTTGTTCAGCGATTCCCAGCAACTGTAACACACTCACTTTTTCTGTATTTTGCTATTTTGGATTATACCAGCCCTAATTCAACAGTCCACTCTTTTATTTAACACCTACGGACCTGCGAAGATTTTACAATACCCATTGTTACCTTTTGAGCAAAATAGATATTTATTTTGATTTCCTTCAAATTAATTCTCTGGGAAACGATCCCAATGGATTTCGGTTGGTATAAATGTAGCGGTGTGGCGAATCACTGCTTGCAGTATTTCAATGAGATATAAGATAACAATCATATAGATTTACACCGGTTCCAACAGCTTTTTCACATCAAATTCAACTTCATGAATCAGATGTGCATCCATACTAATATTATAAATGGGAAAGTGTATGTGTGTGTTTGTTTCTCCGTCTTTAACGGCAAACCGGAGCTACGAATTGACGTGTTTTTTAAGTGGAGATAGCTGAAGGGATGGAGAGTGACATAGTCTATTTACTTTTTTTTATTTTTTTGAGGTTTTTTATTTTTATTTTTTTATTTATTATTATTATTTGACATTCTTAAATTGTGTAATTATATTGTTATTTAACTTAATTTGCACCTATGGACTCTGTCTGGAATAAATAATTTTCATTTTTATTTCATTTCATAGGCTACTTTTTGTCTCTTTCTAACCCCCCACTTCCCTAAAATGGGGATCCCTAATATGGAGCTACGATATAAACGACTTCCACGCGGACGAAGTCACGGACAGAAGCTAGTAGTGAATAAATATACAATAGCCGAGTCGTCTGTAATGTAAATGAATTATTATCGGGGAAGCCCCGCGGCTAGCCCCGGATCCCAGGGTTTTAAGTCAGTGGGATGTATAACCTACACTTTGTTTCTATGCTTTGTATAACGATCATAAAGTACTCGTAAGTAGTGCGTTGTGTCTTTGCTTCAGACAAATAAAATTGAATAAACGTGCTCATTTTCGTGGAAGTTTGCGACTGCGTCTGAACTCGCGTGCTCCGCTATTTATTGCCACGAACATAAAGAACAATGAAATGAAAAAATACAGCATATAGACGTCCTACTGCTGGGCACAGGCCTGCTCTCATGGATGAGAGGGAACGAGCAGTAGTCCCCACGCTGGCCCAGTGCGGTTTGAGGACTTCAAATACACCTTTGAATTTCTTCACAGATGTATGCAGGTTTCCTCACGATATAGGGTTACTAATGTGTTGCATAATTTTATTTTGCATAACAGCCCTTGGCAGAATCATCATTTCGCAGAATTACTTTTCGCATAAATTTTATTGCATACAGTCATTTCGCACAACTTCCTTTGGCAGGATAGTACATTGGCATAATGACGATTGTAATAATAGTCCTATGATCGAATAATCGTGTCACCGAAATTTGTATCGCATAATATTTAGCTGGCATACTGTCATTTGGCACAACGTTCTTTGCCAGAATCGTACAATGGCATAATGTTGTTAAGAATAATAATAATTGTGTTAGTGTGTAATAATCATCATCATCATATCAGCCACTGCTGGACATTAGCCTCCCCCAAAGAGTGCCACAATGACCGGTCCTGCGCCACCCGCATCCAGCGGACTCCCGCGACCTTTACCAGGTCATCAGTCCACCTTGTGGGGGGCCTACCCACGCTGCGCCTTCCGGTAGGTGGTCGCCACCCGAGAACCTTTCCGCCCTAACGGCCATCGGTTCTACGTGCAATGTGCTCCGTGTATGTGTGTAACTTGTTTTAATATGTTTGTGGATATTAAAACAAGTTTTCTGCTCTTTTATAAAAAAAATAACCTCGAAGACTTTTCTTCTAACCTATCCGCGATCCGAGTCGGTTTTGCCACTAAGTCCCTGTTCCCTACTGCCTACGTGAAATTCCGAGGTACTAGGTATTGTACAATTTAGAGTGCAAGTTAGTATTTTTGATATACAATTCGTAACGTTCCCGCTTGGCTCGCGCGTTTTAGGGTTGTCGCTTCGCTCGTCGTACCTACATCGACCTGCCTTAGAACGCTTTCCGCGCTAGTTGTCACCTAGAGCACCACGGTTCAATATTTGCATGGCTTGGGCGAAACGTATATTCTGGCACATAAAATTATGCAAAAATAAAGTCGGTGATATTAGTTGTATGCTTCAAGAAATTCAGCGGAATATACGTTCTGCTACGTAAAATTCTGCGAAATTAAATTCGGCCACATTACTATCCTGTAATTCAAAATTCTGCCAAATGAGTGTTATGCGACATGATAGTTATGCTAAGTATATGATTATGCTAAAGTATCATTCGGCTAAAAATGTTTACTGTTATGCGGAGTGTATTTCGGACAATCGATATTATGCCAGATAAAGGGACCCCGTTTTTCCTTCACCAAAAAGCTAACAGTATATATCAAATTATATTCCGTACATATGTTCCGAAAATCTCATCAGTATGAGCCGGGATTCAAACCCACGATCGCCGCCAGACAGCCGGTTGCCTCAACCACTGGGCTACTGTAGCTATAAGAACAATACTTTAAGTGTATTTAAGAAAATGCTTCTAATACCTAATAGGCTTGACAGATAATTATTTCACCCGAAATAACGATATACTTACGTACATTCTATTCTATAACATAGCTCTTCCGGACATCTCGCTTTTGTAGGACTGCCTGTGATTAAACGGTTAGAACCACTTCAGTCGTCCTTTTCTTCTGCAGGTGACATCTTCGTCCTGGTGTTCGCCATGGACAGCCGGGAGTCCTTCGAGGAGGTGATCCGACTCCGAGAACAGATCCTGGACACCAAGGCCAGTGCAGTGAGTGGAGGCAGCCGAGGGCGCCGGCAGGCGCCCAGGGTGCCTATGGCCATCGCCGGGAACAAGTGCGACAGAGAACTCAAGTGAGTACCCAGTACACTTCAAACAGATCCTGGATTGCCACCACCAGTAAATTACCTATGTCTTGTGATTGACAGTAACATGATGGACCATTTACCACTGTGTTTCTTCCAGTTCACTAACGTCTAGTCTCTTTGCAGGACTGTACAAACAGAGGAGGCGGCCGCGTATTGCGCCACGCAAGACTCCGCCTGCGTGTTCGTGGAGACCTCCGCCAAGAAGAACTACCACGTCGACGACCTCTTCTACGAGCTGTTCGTCGTCGCCAACTTACCCTTAGAGATGGCCCCCAACCACCATAAACGAGTCAATACCACGTTTGGCAGCCCCTGCACCCTTCCCCCTACAAGCAGCCAAAGTAATAGGAGTAAAAAATGCACGCTCTCCATTAAGAGAAGGCTATCAGATGCCTGTGGGGTTGTGGCGCCCAACGTGAGGCGGCCCAGCATTAGGACAGACCTTATGATTATGAGAACCAAGACTTGTGCCAAAGGGGACAGTGACAGTGCCAGTGGCAGCCCCAAACTTAACCTGAATCGGCTGGTTCGATCTAGCGGACAAAACGATAAAAGATCGTGTGTCATCCAGTGATATTTACGAGTATATTATATTCAGGTGTTATAATGTAATACGTAGGTATTTGGTCAACAAATGATGTGAGTCTTTCAGGCAAATATGGTGAGTCAGCACTGTAGCTTTTCATGTTTCTTGAAGTGATCAGTTTCGAATAATGTCAGTATAACTAAAGGGCCGCTGCCCTTTAGTTATACTGACATTATTCGAAAACGAACGTCTCAAACGAACGACTCAAACGTCGCTACGTTTGAGTGCAACAGTTATGTAAGTAAATCTTCGTCCTGTTTCTATCTTCTCGTTGCAAAATTGAGGAAACTCCATTCAAATTACTGAATGGTGATTGTTAATTCACCAATGTTGCCCTTTAATACTCACGAAGTGGAGTGTTGACCGGTGCTATCAGCCGTGACCTACGAGGTTTCATGAGAAGCTGAAATGCAATAGCCCCTTAAAGACCCCATTAGCTGAATGCGGTATTCTAGGAAACCTTTATACATTCATGAAACAAATGGCTATAAATTGGCTCTGTATTCAGAGTAAAGTTAAACGCAGTAGGTATTTTGACTTGATGTGCTAGCGTTGAAATCTGAAAATGTTGGTTTAAAAAAATAACACCAAGTTTTGAGAATGGATAGTTATCACTCCCGACCCGTGGTACAACTACGATGTCCAACTGGTTGTACTACGGGGAAGTAAAGTTACCCTTAGTTCAACTTAGTTCAAGTGGTTGTTCTATGGGGAAATATCTTTACCAATGGTTCAATTCGAGTGAGTTGTTCTTTCCTTGGTCCAACTAGTTGTACTACTGGGAAATGTATCTATGAACAACTACTGCTAATAAACAGAAAAAGGTTATCTATCAATGTTAAAGTGCAATGCAATTACTACCTCTTTTGATTAGTTGTCTATTGATGATATTAAAACGTTGATATTGACGCGTGACATTTCTCGTTTTCACACGATACCAAAGAAAAATGTCGGAAAATTGTGAAGATATAAAAATAATTGAGAGAAAAGGCGGTAATGTTTTATTATTTGAATTCCTAAAATGTTGAAATCCCGAAATGTTGACTTTCCCAGTAAGTTGAATATATTTTGTTTCGCAAAATGTTGAATTCTTATTATGTTGAAATATTCCAAAGTTGAATTCCCACAACGTTGACTTAAAACGATAAATAATACGAACAGTTTTGACGGAGCCCCGCGGAGCGGGGCTCCTATTTCTGGTCTGTTGGCCCTTCGGGCATCTGAAGATACCTAACGAACCTAACCTACCTACCAGTTGAACTACCCGTGGGCTGAGTAGACCCCTTGGCAGATGAAATGACCGAGTATCCCCCGACAAAATAAAAGGTGTCAACTGAGCCCGCGGGCTGAGTCGTGTGTTGGCCGAGTTGCCCCCGAAGGCAATAAATGTATATTATTTCACATAGGTATTTTGTTTTGTAGACGTTCATTTGTTTTACGCGATCATCTTATCCCCGTGGTCCAACCAGTTGGACATGATTTCACCGTTGTACCACGGGTCATAATCATAAATATTTAAAAAAAGAGTTGAACTAAGGGTAACTTTACTTCCCCGTAGTACAACCAGTTGGACATCGCAGTTGTACCACGGGTCGGTCGCCATAGTTATTTGGACGACGTTTAAGAACAGTTTTCATGATTGATGACGTACGACTATATGAGAATTTTCAGATAACAAATTAATGTACTGAATTACTTTTTACGTGTTCTTTGAGTCAATGTCCTAGTAAAAACTATACATTTGATGAAATGTTAACAGCGGACGCAAGAATAATAATTGTTAGGTATAATTAAGGTTTGTCAAGGGATAAAGACTAAGGAGAGCGTATGCCTTATTGATTTAATGAATATGTTGGATGATAAGGAACGAGGCGTTTGAGTGTTCCGTTTATATTGATCGTTGTCGAGCTTGAACTGTGCCAGGGTTCGGAACAATTGTCTGCCTGGGCAAAAGAGTTCTCACAGATGCGGTACAAAATAGCTTGCCAAAAGACGTCATATGGTTCGCATTGGGACTATCAGTATGTCTCAGTGAGTCATAGTATGCAGGACAATGACATTTCTGACGTCTCATGATTGTAAAGTCACTTGTTTGACTGTCAGGCCTTGCTACTATATATTATATAGTTTATCTCTGGCGTCCAATGTACGAAGATGAGGCCTACTCCTGTCACCTACTCCCGCTGTGCACAAAAATGCAACTAAGTATATACATAGTCGGTACGCAGCGAGAAGTAGAGCGCTTATTCGTGGATTGGTCAATCCAAAGCCATTTTATATTCATATTTTCTTGTACCATATTCAAATTCTACTATATATACATGATATTTCAACCGCCCTAAAGATTTTTTCCCGGGACGGTCACAAATATCTAGTATTAATAGCATACAATATAAAATAGTACCTATTTAAATGTTTACCCTATTTCTAACACGGAGATATTTACGTCTTTTAGACTTTTCCAGTCTCATATCAAAAAAAATATGAGAAAATAATCGGTCGTTATTATTTTACTGACAATATTTTAAAAGTAATATCATTGTTGAAATGGGACCAAATATGAAATTGCGCTCATTTCTTTCAGATCTTTTAGAGCACGAAGCTCTTTGGAAATGTATTCTCAATCTTCCTGCTACTTGTTTGTTTACTTTTCCCTTCATTTGGAGTTTTTTAATATATCATTGTCGGAGTGTTTCCTTATATATCTACAAATGCTTAGTATATTGAATAATCTATTACCTAAATGTACCTAAATTTTATTCATGTCATACCTTACATAATAATCTTTTGTAACCACCTTTTACCTACCTTATAGTAATGTATTGCTAATAAACAATGTTTTAATGTCTTTGTTTCATTGTCGGTTTTTAAACATCGGATTTAAGTATATTTTCTACTCCTGTACTTTTATCTGTCATTTACATAGTCACGAACGGTATTTAATCAGTTCATAAAAAACGTTTCCCAAATATTATTTTTATTTTTATTTTGTTTTAAGCCTTTATTATCTGTTGTTGTGTTTTAACTAATAAACAAATTATATATTTTATAAACGTTTGGGAAACTAACGATTAACAAATTAGTCGTTTCCTAAAATATTGTGTTACAAAGAGTTCATTAGACAAATCATTTAATGGAAAAAACATCATATTACAAATCATTATTTGACAAATTCTCATTTAATATTCGTGACAATTGGCAAAGTAACGTTTGGTAAAATAACGTTTAAGAAAAAGCAAAATTAAAAATTTTGAAAAACCCACGACGGATTTAATAGTAAAATAATTAAATAACATTTTGAAAATCCCTTGACCATATAATAAATAAGCACAATAAGGTAAATATAAACAAAGGTTTTAAAAAACGGTTTATTGGTTTACAGGTGTCATTACAAAACCACTAAAATCCGTCGGGGGGCTGCCGGTGCCTCATGAAATGAACTAAAATTGCTACTGCTGATTAATTGCTACTGCTGATTAACTGCTACACCTTGATATAAATTAATGTATGTAGGTACCTACAATGGAGGTCAAAGATATGTTTACACTTTTGCACCTTATTGCCTTGTAATTGCCCGCCTTGCCATGTTTTTGTGGTTATTAAATATCAGTCATGTTTTTCTAACAATATTTTATTTGCCGCAAGAGTCAAGACTGACGAATAACATGTTTGATGTTAGGAAAACACGATAACATTGGCACAACGGACCCGGCTTTAAGCCTCTCACAGACTAGAGCGGCCTGCGGTGGCGGTCAATGGTAAATTTTCACAGCTATTGCCAAATTTACTATCGACTGCCACCGCAGACCGCGCCAGTGTAATTAAGGCCTAACTCTTTCTAATCGGGAACATGGTATCCAAACTTTCATAAAAAACGTTTCACAAATATTAATTTTATAAACAACGTTTGGCAAACTTACGATTAACAATTTAGTCGTTTACTAAAATATTGTTTTACAAAAAGTTCATTAGACAAATCATTTAATTGAAAAAACATCATATTGTAAATGAGTAATTTGTCAAATAATTATTTATAGTATAGCGTTTTGAGTAATGATGGGTTTTGGAAATGAATAGTTTGTGAATCGTTGTTTATAAAATGATCATTTATGAAACGTTTTTTATGAAATGATGGTCAACCCGGGAACATACATAGGAACGGCAGCCCCCCGACGGATTTTAGTGGTTTTGTAATGACACCTGGAAACCAATAAACCGTTTTTTAAAACCTTTGTTTATATTTACCTTATTGTGCTTATTTATTTGATATTCAAAATTTTATTTATAATTTTTCTATTAAATCCGTCGTGGGTTTTTCAAAAATTGTAATATTGTTTTTTAACTTATTCTTTTTAAAGAGCAGTCTGTAATAGATTGTACACAAGTTGTTCATCTAATACTATATAGATAACCAAGCTATTTGCTTTCGCAAAGTTTTAATCGGCTCACATCGTAACCCACGCCACTCGCCTTTTTTACCTCTCTTATACAACTGTTGCATAAAATACTATTAACACACACTAGGCGACCACGTTGGGAATAGATGTTAAACATGGGGTAGCCTGTGGTCTTGTAGTTCACACTCCATTCAAGCAATGATCGCCTTCATGCTGTTCCCCGATATAAGTATAGGCTTATGATGATACTTATTGATGATGACCTACGTAAGTATTTAGGGTTAGGTGCAGGGAATGGTCACTTGCCGGCTAGAATCCCACGATCTCAATTCAAACTGGTGTACAATCCAAGCCGTCCGTCTGTCTATTTACCTCACATTTCAATGCTACTCATAAATTAAATTTATTGCATTCTGATATACAACATTTACCTATATAAAAACGGTTACATCCGCCATTTGTATTTTTTCATATATTGTGCAATAAAGTTTTAAAACAAATAAATGTACGTTTACATGTACACATACAGTTAATGTTAACACTGTATTAATTTCCTCGAAGTTATGTGCAGCTGTCTAAGTCAGCCCTTTTTATGAGTGTTGAGTCCAGCTCGCGATCGCGCAGGCGGCCATTACTGCTCATGAGCGGTATTCGGGCGGGCGCCGGGCGGCCGCGGAAGAGCAGAAGTATTATTTAGAATTAAATACGATTTACATTTAGAGAAGCGCGTCACAGAGCTTACGGTTCATGAACTTGAATGCTAATGGTGTATTATTCATTACGAGTACTTCCTGCAGGTAAGCAGTTACCTATCTCAATATAGACATGACACAAACAAACATATCTTATGATATGAGTTCAGCAATGTGTGCTATAAAGAATAGGCCTCAGCTTTAATGATGCAATATAAAGATATTCTTAATAAGAAAGAAAGAAAGAAAAGATACATTTATTCGTGACAAACACAAGGCAATTTACAAACAATAACATACAGTTGCGTAATTTGCCACGAAATGGTTGCAACTCAGCGTAATGCTGGCGGAGCCAGCGCTAGTCTTCCGTTGCGACCATTTGGTGATACTACGGCACAGTGACGAAACGTACACATACATAATATAAAATCACCAGAAATACAGAAGATAAATTAAAGGAACCAAATTTAAACTACAAAATTACACAAACAAAAAACAAAACATACCTAAATAACATACAACCAAGAAAAACGCCTCATGGCTTAAAAAACACGCGAATCAGGGTCGCTCGAACATAAAAAATAAAAAAATAAAAATTACACTAATAAGTAGGTCAATTAGATTGACTTTTAAGTTTAAAACAAAAATCGCATCAATAACCGGCGGCAAGTGTCGATCGTAGCTAAAGGTGGTGGGGAGAGGTAGGTTGGGACATTTTAGGCTTCATTTGCATGAGTGTAATTTTAATTAAACCGTGATAGTCTCTCCCTTTCAGGCGAAGTGTTTGTTACTGAAGGGAAATTTGTTGGCAACGGAAATATTGCAGACATAATTAAAACTTTAAAATGTTGATATACGAAAGAGCGTAAGCGTAAATCATTGGAATAACGATGAATTTATTTAAAACAGCACATTAAGTATTTCCCAGAAATACTAGAAATGCTAACAAGCTTGATGTAGATAATTTTAAGTAAAACTGTTACTCAATGTGTTTATCAACAATAAGCTTTGGTAGCTTAGCACATGAGAGACTTGCCGACTCGTACATTTAAGACTGCATGGTTGTTGTCACTTACATATTATTCCGTGAATGAATTCTTAGGTACTAATTCGTGTTCGATATTATTAGTACATTACTACAGAGGCCGGGAAGTAAGGGGTTGCCGGCCAAGTACATATAGACGGCCGAGCGTAGCGAGGTCGCATAGTTTAGAGGCTGGCAACACGCAATGAAATAAATTAAAAAAGACCGGGTTGCACTCCGGGAGTGCCGTCAGAAGTGAAAACGTGAATATTAACGTTGTGAATTTTTGATATTTTGGAATGGTTAGGGAATAATTTTGCACGATTTGCTTTAATTATCAGTATAAAATTAAAATAAAACTCCAAGAAATCAACTTTAATTTTCATGGCTGAACGCCGTGATCCTGTGCCACAAATTGGGCCTCCAATTTTGTATGAAATGCCATTACTGGTCTCTCGTCCCGCTGCGCCCGAAACGTGACACTTCGAAGAACACAACGTCAATATTTCATTGCATGTTTGACAAAATTAATATTGTAATAGTAGGTAAGGTAGCTGACTAGATTGTAATTTGCATGCTGTGCATGAACAGCTAAAAAAGATGGGACCTATGGTATACTGCTTAAATGGAACAACTTTTGTAATGAACCCTTTTTTAGGCACATAAATGATTATGAATTATAAATAAAAGGAGATATAGGTAATTAAATCCACGAGGACGCACCTTGTGAAAGCGAGTGCGCGAAACATTGAAGCGCGGTCGGATCGGAATCTAATTGAAACAATGAACGAAAATAGAACACGTGCATGGTTCACTGCTTGTTTGTTTCAATAATGCAGACGTAGCGCCGAGCCTAGTGCAGCGTCGATACACGACACTGTATATCGATTTAGCGGACACAGTGCACATAGTTTTTCATATCTAGGTTTTTGACCCTACAAACTAATGCAAAATAATAAAATTCATACACGCTCATCAAACCTATTGTGCACGACGTCTGCCTCCGGCGACGTCGACCGGGTGAGTGCGATATGACGCCTAGAGCAGCGGCGCTCGCCGCCCTACAGTCACCTAAAGCATGTGCTACACGGTTGCCAACACGCCCCTCCGACCGAGCGACCTTGGTCCGCACCGACCGTGTAGACAGTAGTTTGCAACAAAATTTCATACTACAGCGGTCGGTGCCGACCAAGGTCGCTCGGTCGGACGGGAGTGTTGGCAACCGTGTAGCAGACACTTAAGACTCGGGTCGTCCGAGACACGCGTCGGTGACGGGCTGGCCCTCCTCCCCTACACCCTACACCTAAAGCGGGATGTTTTTTTTTTCTCGTTAAACCCATGGTGTGGGGTATTGTTGGATAGCTCGTTCGTTTCCTAAACCCATTTTTCAAATCAGTAATTCGTTTGCGAAATATTGGGGTTTAAAGCCCTAATTTTTGTTCGAGTCATGTCCCCCCTGCTGGCTAAATTCCTACTACTGGGGATCTGGAAAAAATCGTTTTAGTAGTACATATAATGAGTTTAAAAGGAAAACTATCACGAACAAGTAGGCATAAGTAGTTACCGAGTAATAGTCGACCAACTTAATGTGTACCTATATACACATTAACTTGGAAAGGTCAATTTTTGTACAAATTCGGCCGACGCAACCGCACCGCACGTCGATGTAACTAAGACAGACAGGCAACTACGGAACCCTACACTGCGCGTGGCTCGATACGCACTTGGCTGGTTTTTTATTTACTTAAACATTTTAGGTACTTATGTCCTATAAATTTTTGATCGTTTTTTTAGGGTTCCGTAGTCGACTAGGAACCCTTAGTTTCGCTTTGTCTGTCCGTCCGTCCGCGGATAATCTCAGTAACCGTTAGCACTAGAAAACTGAAATTTGGTACTAATGTATATCAATCCCGCCGACAAAGTGGTAAAATAAAAAGTGTTTTTTTTTATTAGGGTACCTCCCCTATACGTAACGTGGGGAGTGTTTTTTTTTTCATTTCAACCCTAACGTGTGATATATTGTTGGATAGGTATTAAAAAATGTATAGGGGTTATGAAAAAAATCTCAAGAGTAGAACTTTATAAAAACTTTCTAGGATTTTTTTTTGAACTTGATAGGTTGAATAGTTTTTGAAAAAAATTACAAAATAATTTCAGAACTAAGTTTGTAATTTAACCGTATAAGCAGGTGTTTATTGTACCTGTAAAAAATCACAATGAGATGACGTGCTTTCAAATAAAGTAAAAAAACGTTGAAAATCGGTTCACGCAATAAATAATTATTATCCCATAAAAATCATCTTCAATACTTTAAGCTCGCGCGCAATAGTTTACTTAATTTGCCGATAGATGTCGCTGTACGCGGAACGCTCACATTGAACTAACCCGCTTCGCTAGCTCGGCTTTCAACACAAGCACTTGTGCCGAATCTATTATATAAAATCGAAAAACCAGAACGGGATAAAACACGAAAAAACGAGCGAGATAGCGCCTTACAAAAAACACGATCTCCGGCGACACGTTTCTCAAAAACAACGCAAGTAACACGACGAATAAATGTTAGAATCAATTTTCTGGATATTACCTTAGAATAAAAGCATAAAGGCTCCCGATTCTGTTGCGTATTTTTTCTAAAATCACGTAATGAAATCTCGATAACATTGAGAATTTGAAACGTAGGCCATTGTTCGGAAATCTTCGGAAATGTTCGGCTAACGTACGAATCACATCACATTCCGGCAAATTCCATTTTACGCAATTTGATTATATATGAGACTACTTTTCCATGTTAGTATAATCGTTATACAATTGATTCGGCTAAAAAAACATATTGTTTATAAATAATAATGATTCAAACTGAACTTTGAAATTGCGGTTAGAGAATTTTACGTGAAATGGAACGTACGCGGTTCAACCTTCCGTCACTGTTTGTTACTTTGAAAATTTGCCTTTAATTATTATTAATCGTTTGTTATCGTGTGCAACAAGTGCTCTGATGTTCGATCGGTCGGATATACTACTGAACACTACCTGTAGTCCACCATCAAGATTAAATTCTGACCGTGTCTTATCCAAACTTGACATTGGCGGAATCATCAAGGCTTCGATGGGGCTCCATCAATATGGCTATATAGCCCCAAAAATTGATTGATTGAAGTGCTCTGATCGGCTGGACCTATTGTTTTCTCATCTGGACCTTGATTCGGTTATTTACGACATGCTGGGTAGTAAACTACAAGACCGAGTGAGGAATGTTGAGATCCGACGTTGCACTAAGGTGCTCGATGTTGGAGATACCATTAGTTGGGCAGAACACCTTGCCAGGCAGAATGATGGTAGGTGGACCAAAAAGGTGTCAGATTGGTGGCCACTTCTAGGGAAAAGGAGTGTCGGCCGTCCACCAGCTCGATGGGTGGACGATATTAGGTAGATTGTGGGTCACTTCTGGATAAGATTATTAGCTCAGGATAGGGACGGGTGGCGTGCTCGAAGAGAGGACTATGCTTAGCAGTGGGCGATTACGGGCTGAAAATGATGATGATGGTCATACACAGATTTAGGTATGCGTCTTTCCTGTGGACATTATCAAAGTTAAGGGCTACAAAGCCTAGTTTTTGGTTGGACTCTTAATCCGCATAAACGGTGTCTCCTCTTCTATATTACTATGTGTTAAAACATTATTTATATGCACGTGAGCTCTTAATTATTGACCACAGGAGAGACGAATTTTGTTTTATGCACTGTGTAATACCCGAATGCTCATATTTTGTGTTTGTAATTGTTTGTGACTACAGAATATCGTCTGACATATGGAAGCCAATCCTGGACATCACAAAGAAAATTAAACATACAATCTCAACATGCCAACAATCCAAGGAGAGCAATTTATTAAAGTTAAGAAAGCATACATAAAACCAGAAACGAAGTTTTTAGAAAATGTACAAAAATAACAGATGCACTTCACTAAGCACTGTGCCTTAAGTGGAAATGAGCAGGCCATATCGCCACATATAAGGAGAAAAGAGGGGCACTAGAAGCAACAATATGGTCGGGGCCGAAAGGCAAAAGAAAGAAAGGTAGACGAACACGAAGATATTGGACAGACGACATAACCGACCTCGGTTATGTCGTGGCCAAATTCATCCAGCTAGGTCCGGCAACCTTGCCGGACCTAGCTGGATGAATTTGGCCAAAGATCAGGAAAAATGGCATGAGATGGAGGCTTTTACCCAAATGGGGTCCATATAAGAAAACATATATATTTGTATAAAAACATTAATACAACACAACTTTTTAGATTAAGTAGTGAATACTAACAATATGGAAAAAAAGCTTAAATTAATTAATTGTCTGTGACACCTCGAATACAAGATGTAGTTATTTAAATTTTGTTTTTATTTTTTCGGTTGATAAATTAAACAGTGAGTGTCTTGAATTGGAATTTTGTGTTTAGTAAGCGCAATCAAAGTGCGAAGATTCCAAATTTCCAGTTCAAAATATTGTGCTATGCAGATAAAAAAAGGAAATAAATATGTATGCATATATGTAAGGCCTGCAACACCCTGCCGCGGCCTGTGGTGGCGGACAATAGTAAATTTGACAGCAAATGACAAGATTACTATGGTCCGCTGCGGCCAGGCTGCGTCACTGTGATATGGGCTTAAAGCGTATACGGCTATAGCTCGCGCTTGGGCTGTTGACGTTGACGAGTACTCTTTGGTGGCCGCAGAGTACAAGAGGTTTTTTTAATAGGGGTGTAGACACTTAATAAAATAATCAATAATGTCATATTTGCTCTAAAAAGAATTAAAAATGTAGTCGAATGGAGAAAAAATCAACGCAAGAGGTTAAATAATCACGAAGTTAAGTGTCCAAAATTTTAAGAAGGGGTATATTCTGTCCCTTTTTCGCAAAACGCAACTTCATATGAAACAATTAACGATCGCAGTTTGTGACGTCACTAGAAGACGGCAACGTGCTGTGTCCCATCGTGTTCGGCGCCGGGATCGACGCGGCCTGCCGCGCGCGCCACGCACTCTGCGGCAGCCTCGCAGTTTGTGATGTGACAAATTGTTTGCGTTTTCTCTCTCTTAACAAGCAATATTGAAACGGTTGTAGCTTCGTAATTCTTTGAGGTATCTGAATGAGATTTTCGTCATTAGCATATTTTTTTGCCTTCTTTCTTTTATCTACGCCCGTATTACTGAGTTTCATGTTGACATTTTAATAAATGTACTTAGGTATATGAAAATATACACTCTTTTTTATCTCCATATCGTCATGATGCTTAGCAACGGCTAAGCACATAATGCAATTGTGACAAATACATTCATATAATTCATTCACGCGGGTGGAGCCGCGGGCACGTCTAGTAACAAATAACGATTAAAATGTACAATACAAATAGTCTTTTCATCTCTCAAACTCTGAAAACTCTGAAATGACGTGCTTTCAAATAAAGTAAAAGAACGGCTTTAGGGTTTTAGGGTTTTGTACTTAATATGTCAACTCAATGTAACAAATAGCCCAAGCAAGCCCAATAGCACGCTTAAGTGGGGACACTTACTGTGACGGACGAAAAACTACGGAACCCTACACTGAGCGTGGCCCGACACGCTCTTGGCCGGTTTTTATATGTAGACGCGGTTTTGTAGCTCCGTCGTCCACGTTGAGGCTCTGTCGCTCACACCTATTTTATCTAAAAATTGATCGTTGCTATCCGTCCTTTTGACATTTGTATTTATCAGAAAGGTAAAATCACGTTTTAGTTAACAGAGGATTCGATTAGAGGTTTCATAGTTTTATAATCACTGGGTATTTGGAGTTCAATAAATTGCGGTAACCTGCGGACCGCAACAAGATTTAAATAATACCGGCCAAGTGCGAGTCGGACTCGCGCACCGAGGGTTCCGTACAAAGCTGTAGGAATAAAAGTAATTACAATGATCGTTATCAACGTGCTGTATTGGTAGCAAAGTATGGTTGACAAAAAAATAAATACACAAGTATTATAATTTATAAACATTACATGTATCTTTCACAAATTATGATATTTATATACATATTTATAAACACTTATCCAAATTATACCGAATAAACGACTAAAATTTGTTCAACAGATTTGGCTGTCAGTCGTTCACGTCGATTGGAAAAAATCCATTTTAAATTGCTCAATGACCTTTCTACGTTAACAGAAGTCACAGGAAGGTACTTTAAGTCTTTAAAATATTGCCTTCAATCAGCTGCTGCACGACTTTTACAGTACTCTAACCGGGGTTTTACTTCAGGACATTTTTTAGTTTCAAATAAACTTCCTTGCCCGTGGGATGTAATCGCAACTTTGCCATTTTTTTAATCAAGTCAGAGACAATTTTTAATAAACATTTAAGTTCTAGTTTTGGATCCTCCAGCAATTGAATCGACTTTGCGATAATGTTGAAGTTTGTGTCAAACAAAACTCTGATTTTAAATTGCGATCACGAAAAATTTTCTTTGCGTCGACAATTGTTCTTGCTTCAAGTGAATCTAAAGCATTGATCACCGTCTTGATTTCATAATAATATTTATTTTATGAAAGCATGCTTCTATGAAGCAGCATTTTTTTTAACTAGAGTTGTATTTTTATGATATTTAATGTCATTTGACGTACATTGTTTTAAAAATATATTAGGGCGGATATAAGTTTTGTACCGTAAAGAGTTATATCTAGAGGTGTAATCCTAAGAAGGTAAGTATTTATTTTATAGTTAAGAACAAAAGTGAATATTCAAATGTATTTGCTTTTTCTGCCAACCATACCCTGTGCTACGAAAAGTACACGTTGATAACGATCTTAAGTAATAAGTTTAAAATTATTAAAAATATTTTTATATGATGTAACTATAAATTTACGGTTATCGCAATATTTCCTTTATTTGTGCTATAAGACATTGCTTCGTACCAAATTTCAAGATTCTGAGTTCACGGGAAGTACCCCGTAGGTTTTAATTCCCTTGCGAGTTTCGAAAATTTGCGGCATAAACGGCTGTATCTTTTGATTACGTTGGCTTAGAAATTTGTTTTTTTCACAGCTCCAAGGGACAGTAGACCTGCGGGGCTACCATGGCTGCTATCGCTTGTCACGCAATAGTGGATATGATTCTTTATCGCATCTGATACGTTAACCAAACCTTGTCGTTTATCCCACGATATGTGTTAAAGCTTGTCGCTTACAGCACTATAAGTGATAACTCTAGCCATAGAGCCTATTTCGGTGATATTGGATGAATGCTTGCACAAAAATAGGATGCTTTATTTATTATACCACCAAATTAAGACGATTTAGAAATGACTTGAGTTTAATACTCTTAAGTTACTTTTTAAAATGTACGGTTCGAGATACATTTTCATAGCGCCCATGTATAGAGATAGTTCCAATCCGGGCAAAGAACATAGAATAGTTTTTATCCCGGAAATCATTCCCTAAGGGTGTGAAATGTGGGGTGAAAAATTGTATGGAGTTACGATATAAACGAGTTCCACGCGAACGGAGCCACGGGCAGGAGCTAGTAAATAGATAAATAAATATAAGGGAACTTAAATACAGGCACGCAAGCAATAAGGGTACGATAAATAATAAGTCACGTGATTTGTCTACTTATTCACTCAAATTACCGATTCACAATGGTCAAAATAGAGTTATCCAACTTTGACAGGTATACATGACAAGTGGCAGCCGTTACCGTTTTGCATAACATAGTACGTTGTTAATGTGATAAATTATCGTAATTTGACGTCTCAACTTAGTTTATTTTATCTAAGTGCGTCCGAGGTAACGATAAGCTATATCGAATGTAATAAAACTTGGTTTTCACCAAAACTACGAGTGAATTTATACTCTATTTTTTAGTGATATAATAATGATAGTTACTGTGATAAGTGCGCTATGGTATTTTTTCCCTATAATAAAACAGATTTGTTTGTTGGTTGAAGTCACACCTATTATTGAAAAAGAAGACGTGAAATTTCATCAGGGAGTCTTGAACAAATGCTGTTGGACCTTGGACTTAGGAGTTCCTAAAGCAGACATTTCGCTGCATATCATTAGTGCGCAAGGGGGTGACACGCTTATCGAAGCGGTACTTAAGGTAAGTAATGCTTTTTGGATTATAGTAACGATAACCTATACTGTGGATCAAGAAAACCTGAACTTCCGCACTTTTTCAAGTAACTAAGTATATTTTTTTATACGAGAATAACATAAAAACACTTGAAAAAACATGCATATATACGTCATATGTAATTATTGCATTTTATTTATTGATATATGTCAATATTTTATTTTTTTGATCTATCGAATTGAACCGAGCTGAATTCTGTCACATATATATATATATATAGAGTGCGCAAGGAGATGGCACTATTATTTGATAATTTGGGCGAGGATCTCCGCTCTCATTACGCCGACGGGTTGCCGCTCCATATAAAGGTAACTTAGGTATATTGTTTCTCGAATAGAATGGTCACTCGAACTAAATCAAATCAAATCGAATTTGTTTAAATAACATAGAGAGTAAACCTACAGAAACTAAAAATATTATTAAGTAAATTTTCATTGAGGCGCCCAGTATATACCTAGATATTTATAATTATTAATAAGAATAAAAGTTTAGTAAATAATCTTAAATAATACAGATTGTACTAAACGTAACCCACCATGTTACTGAATTCTACATAAGAATAACGCTCAAAACTATTTTTTTATGTATTTATTAGCATAGCATACAGTAGTTACAAAGGGATGTCACAATATCATTTATACCTAATATTATTATTTTGTTTATAGGGTCATGAGAAAGTGGATAGCGTTCCCGGCAATGACTGGTCCCGGCGATCCACAGGACTTGCCTTTTTAGAGGCTCAAGGGGGTTGCTGCACATCTTGGGTGATAAATGAATTGTTAAATATACAAACATACAGTAGCTGCCCGCACGGTTTCGTCCGCGTATTGCAAAGGAATAAACCCGCGGGCTAAACTGTCCATCCAGAAGGTAGTAGTAGTACAACTTTATTGTACAAAATAAACACAGTAAACAATTAACAAAAAGATGATGAAGTGATGTACAAAGGCGAACTTATCCCTTTGAGGGATCTCTTCCAGTAACCCTTTCAGTAGAAACGAGAAGAGGTAGACTTCAAAAGAAAAGAAGGGAGGAAAATATTTTTTCACACCTTTCATTCGGAAAAGTAAGTTTTGCTCCACGACGAGAGGGATCAAAATGCTACTTTTCTGTTCAAGCTACTTTTTTAATTTATTCATTGGCATGTAGCATTTACGCAATGTGCCAATAGAACACATTAAATACAATAATCGATTGTAATTTCATCGTAATCGATTAAAAACGAACATATTTAAAGTTTTAACTTTAACGTTATATCAAAATTTATGATTTTCGTAATATTTAAAAATGCGTAAGTAACAAAAATTAAGAAATTTTGTTAAAACTTGTTAAGTAATTTTAACAGAATCTTTTTTATATTTCTTCATAGTCGGTGTGAAAAATAGTATGTGTCACTCGGTAGCAAAATTATCTTAACCCTCTTCTAAACACTTGTATCCCTCACTACGCTCAGGATCCTACGTTAGAATCCCTCGCTACGCTCAGGATTCTATTTTAGGATCCCTCGCTACGTTCAGGATTCAATACACCGCCCTCGCCGTAAATATACTATTTTTCTCCCTTGTGACACAAATAACTATTGAAAACGCTTCAGTAGTTCCGGAGGGGCACTTACATACAAAATATACAAACTTACAATCTCACAGACCTCTTTATAATATTAGTATCACTACATAGTAGTAGATTATAACTACTAGCTATAACCCCTTTCTTTCTAGTACATGAGAGGCATTTGGAATTGGCAGCAGTATTTTAGAAAGATCATTACCTAATAACCACTTTAAATACCAAATATCACAAACAATGTTGACACGAGATTGATTTTAAAATAAATGATTTCGATACACATTGATTGAAGGTACCATTACGTTTCAGATTGCGGATGTTAACTGTAAAATAATCTCAGTCAACGCGAGATTTCCTGGGCAAGTGCAGGACTCCTTCATTTTTAAACAATTGTGCCGTTAAAGCAGAATTAAAGAGGCTACACGACAGTCACATAGGGGAGCACAACCTACTTCTAAGTAGAAATTGCTGCCCATAGATAGACTACCTGTTGTGTGCTGTACAATATATAATGCAGCACTATCGGTAAGTGATTCAAACATTTCCCAATCTTAGATTGCACCGATTGCATTTTAATGCATAATTGGTTGCAAAATAAATTTGCAAATGTGAATTTGTTCTATCTAATTCAGCCTTATTAGCAATAATCCATGGGTCAATAATATAAACAATAAATCTGGGGGCACGGCAGTGCCCCCGCCAAGTCGAGCAAAACAGCGGCACGGCCGTACCATCCTTTTCTCGAAGCAGTTCAGGCCATTTTCGGCCCCCCTATAAATTCGTTGTGGATAAAACTAGAATCCTGCATTTTCATTAACCAAGCACGCATTGTTTTACATAGTCTTAGGTATGCAAAAATCCATAAATGCAGTAAAGTTGTGTGATTGCCAAGTTGCAGAATTTTATTTAGCTAGCAAATAAATAATAATAAGAATGCCTGAGACTTGGTACTACCAAATAAGTATCTCACAACTTTTTGCGGTGGAAAAGTTTCGAGACTTGGCCTCTTTTTTACATGGAATGTTTTTATGGGATGAATATTACAAAAAATAGTTTAATAAGTTACACATTACGGATTTCAGGGATCTAATTGAGACACACTTTTCTTTTGTAGGTCGCTGGTGGAAGGTGGACCTTTCGATACGCTGGAAGCAGAGGGCGCGGAGAGAGAGAGAGGAGGGCTCTCCAGCACACGTGCGCCACCAGCACAACGGGCGGCTACTGTTGTGGTTAACTAGGAGAAGCGGTCAAATTTAATAATACTTATCCTGTGTACCGCTGCATTTCATTATGATACCTACTTTACTTAATATATCTATATACATATATATACTAGGTACTATACCGACTTTACCTACACAATTTATTCTAAAAAATGTTAATGAGGCAAGTGACTTCCGCATGTAACCGTACGTCAAATGCCGAATAATTAAACAGCCAGCAGGAAAAAATGACGACAGATCACGTTAAGGAGACCTCACGTCACGTGTATTTTTCTACAGTGAACGAAAAGGCCGAAACGCACTGACAGCGGTGGCGGAGCGGCGTGGTGCGGCGCGGAGGCGGTACCAGTTGTAATGTATGAGCTAAATGAAAGGGTCCGCATAGAAGACCGGCCGGGAAAAAAGCGTGGCGGCGGCGGCGCGGAGGCGGTGATACGCGTGCACAGATAGGCGAGCGCGGCGCGGGGCGGTTTTGCGGCGGGAAGTAGTATTGCCAATGCACCGGCGCGCACCGGCGGTGGCGGCGCGGCGCGGCGCGGAGGCGTGCTGAGAGCGGTGCAGCAAGTTGTATATTTTTACAACTTCACGCCCCGATGACCGTTTAGATTTCTTCTTTTTGTTTCGCCATAGGGCAAGTAAGAGCAAAATCTCGTTATCGCTATCTGAATCTGAGGATAACAGTTTTGATCTTTCAGGTCAGGTCTTTGAGGTCAAAAAGTAGCCGAAAAACCTCGCGTGATTTGTACACAAGCCCTTTTGCTCAAATTCGTACGCGCTCATGCGCCGTGCGCGAGCGGCGCGCCGCGACGCGAGCCGCCTGGAGGCGGTCTTTTGATCGTGCTCAAAGGCGCCTCATAGTTAAAGCAATGACGCGTAATTTCGATGTCCGAGAGGCAAACGGATGGCTCGCGGTATTTGAGCTCCCGATGCGTTGTGGAACTGCCCTGTGCAACCCAAAATGAGCCAACTTGGACTGGAGCGGAAATTGGAGGATGGGGGGTGAAAATAAAATGTCACCGGTATTCAATTTAGACCAGCATCCATACTAATATTATAAACTAGCTTCTGCCCGCGACTCCGTCCGCGTGGAACTCGTTTATATTGTAGCACCATACAAATTTTCATCTGCAATTTCTCCCTCCCTCCGGGGATGGTTTCCGTGATAAAAACTATCCTATGTCCTTCCCCGGGATCTAAACTATCTTCATACCAAATTTCATCTCAATCGGTTCAGCAGTTTAAGCGTGAAGAGGTAACAGACAGACAGACAGACAGACACACTTTCACAGTTATAATATTAGTATGGATATGGATTAGTATTTAAGTATATTAGTATAGTATGAATTATTTTATTTTTAGTATTTGGCGTTATAGCAACAACAGAAATATATCATCTGTGAAAATTTCAACTGTCTAGCTATCACGGTTCTTGAGATACAGCCTGGTGACACCCTCCTCTTCCACCCATCACTCACCAATATTCGGGATAAAAATTATCGTATGCCCTTCCTCGGAACTACATATAAATATCCCCATATCCAATTTCATTTAAATCGGCTCAGCGGTTTTAATAGCTACATGCAAATTTTAAACCTCCATTTCAACCCCTTAGGGGATTAATATCGGAAAAAAACTATCCTTTATCCTTTTCTGGAATTCAAACTGTCTTTGCACCAAATTTCATCTAAATCGGTTCAGCGGTTTAAGTAGCTCCATACAAATTTCAACCCCCCATTTCACCCTTCAGGGGATGAATTTCGAGAAAAAAACTATACTATGTCCTTTCCCAGAATTCAAACTATCTCTGAACCAAATTTCATCTCAATCGGTTCAGCGGTTCAAGTATCTCCATACAAATTTTAACCCCCCATTTCACTCCCTTAAGGGATGAAATTCGGAAAAAAAACTATCCTATGTTCTTTCCCAGAATTCAAACTACCTCTGCACCAAATTTTATCTCAATCGGTTCAGCGGTTTAAGTAGCTCCATACAAATTTCAACCCCCCATTTCACCCTTCAGGGGATGAATTTCGAGAAAAAAACTATACTATGTCCTTTCCCAGAATTCAAACTATCTCTGAACCAAATTTCATCTCAATCGGTTCAGCGGTTCAAGTATCTCCATACAAATTTTAACCCCCCATTTCACTCCCTTAAGGGATGAAATTCGGAAAAAAAACTATCCTATGTTCTTTCCCAGAATTCAAACTACCTCTGCACCAAATTTTATCTCAATCGGTTTAGCGGTTTAAGAATCTCCATACAAATTTTAACCTCCCATTTCCCCTCCTTAGGGGATGAATTTCGGGAAAAGAACTATCCTATGTCCTTTCACAGGATTCAAACTATCTTTGCACCAAATTTCACCTAAATCGGTTCAGCGGTTTAAGCGTGAAGAGGTAACAGACAGACAGACAGACAGAGACACACTTTCGCATTTATAATATTAGTATGGATGGGAAAGTGTATGTGTGTGTTTGTTTGTCCGTCTTTCACGGCAAAACGGAGCGACGAATTGACGTGATTTTTTTAAGTGGAGATAGTTGAAGGGATGGAGAGTACTATACATAGGCTACTTTTGTCTCTTTCTAACCCCCACTTCCCTAAAATGGGGGGTGAAAGTTTGTATGGAGCTACGATATAAACGAATTCCACGCGGACGGAGCCTCTTGGACACTCAACGCGTCATTGCTTTAAATATCAGTGTGCGTGCCTCGCGTAACTTGGACGTGTATCCGAGCGTGCCGCGGGCAGAACGATGTAATTTAGTGAAGTAAATGTGCACCACATGTATTACGATTTTAGTACATCTGAGTCATCCACCACCGAGGCGATTTTCTCTTCTTTTTGGTAATAATTCGGTGAGGTAACTCGTGCATAAACGCAGCCGCGGCTGTCATCGTGTCCGACGCCATTTTGATCGACGCACAATGTCGGCTCGCCGCGAGCACGCCTGGCTCGCACGCGCATGTTTATGTGCACCAAATTGGCTCGTGAGTACCTCGCCACGCGGGGCGAGCATGCCTCAGGCTGAGCCGCTCAAATTCGTATGCAGCTTTTGGAGGAGATCAGTGACATACCGACTGCAGTGCCACCTACCGGGTCCTATTTTTTAAATTTAATTCAAGTATACAGAAAAAAGCACCTAGGGTCTCCGGACACACTACGGGACACAGTCAGCAACACCAAGGCACTCACAAACTTTCTGGAGGAGCCGGGGCGGTTAGAGTAGCGCTACCTCACCGATTCACGCAAAATAGGCACACTGGATGTGGACTTGCGGAAAACGCCCAGTATAACCAACTAACTTACACTGTAAGCTTTCAATGTATTATTGTGAATAAATAAATATAAATAAATATATAAATATAACAGTACGAATATTTATATTTCACTGAATGAAATTAAAAAGTAGCACAGCAACGGTAAATGAAAGAGTTTAGAAATAAATCATACCTTTATATAAAGAGCATATTCTATTCTTTACTTCAGTCATACATATCTTGGCGATAAAGTGTGAAGTTTTTAAGAATACTAAAAGTACAGTAAAAAAAATAGCAAAATTATCAAAAACGTTTGTATTTGGTGGCTGATTAAGATAAAACTATAAGTGATATCGCTTTTGTATGTATAAATGGTTTATAGTAAATTTATCAAGGATTATTTTGTTTCTACATACTTTTTATGTATCTTGTACGGTTGTCTTTTAAAATAGAAAATACCGCGCTCCGGGACAATTTCATGGGCGCGGGGGAGGGGGGTGAAGTTCACCCCGGAGGAGGGGGGAGAGTAGATAAAATTAAACTTTGCTCTATAACCTACATATCCTGATAAAAGTTCTCCATTAAGTTCGCCGTCGAGCCGACACGAGCCGGTAACTCCGCTGCCTACGTCGGCGTCTGCGCCATACATTTTTATGTAGTTTTCTTATACTACAGTCCATGTACACGGCGGTCAGCGCGGGGTTACCGGCTCGTGTCGGCTCGACGGCGTTCTACGGCGGCTCGGGCGGAGCCTGCTTGCACGGCAGGTAGTGATCTCCTTTGCCTGCAGCTCTTCCGGTTCCAGCTCCTGATCCCAAATACGCCTGCTCATGTATCTCCTGGCACTGCTGGAACCGATCCACGGATAGTTGAAGTTCGATCCGCTGGCTCAACAACTCTTTGAACCAACATCCTGTTCAGTGCGCTGAGCTTTGAGGGTCTTGTTCGTCCTAACAACACACATGACCTCCTCTTCACTCTTATCCCTCTCCTGCAGGAGCTCTTCATTTAGATCTGTGGCCTCTGAGCTCTTTTTGAATGCATCTTTGAGCATGCATGGTTTTGGTGACTTGGACTGTAAACATAATGAAAATGTATGATATTTGGACATTATACCTTTATATAACAAGGGTGTCTAGCTGGGTAAGGCCGCGGAGCGTTTTAACCGCCACACTTTTATGTAACAATGTATTGCCGAATAAAACCTCATGGTGGCATTTACTTTTGTTTTCATTCAAAATTTGTCACGGCCCTCCACGAAACCTATTTGCATTATGACAGAGCCGTCATCTCAGTACAATAAACGTCAATGATGACATAATTTGTACTGGGATAGACAGCTCTGTCATAACTCAAATAGGAATGCAAATACTCATAATTGAACTGAATCCTTTCTCACTGCACTGTATGCTCACTGAAATACAAGCAAAACACACTTTTACTCTCTTAAACAGATTAAGTATAGTGCCTTGATTAAATATACGTATAAACTTAATATATCATACTCGGTAGTAAGTCAATCTCATTACGATTTCATGATATATTCATGAATCATATAGATAATTGTTGATTACTTACAATTTCAACGCTGCCACCGAGTTTTCAGGGCCGAACTCCCTCAGCGAATCCGCCAATTCCTGCCACTGAAACCTCGTGCCACCGTACTCGCCGTTGGCAAAAAGCGCGTGCGTCGCCATGTACTCGCAAAGCTTCCTCTTTGGAGCCGGAGTGCAACGGCTGAAAACGTATTATTCACACAAATAAGTAAGACGACCAACGTTGAAATAATAAACTAACTTATTTTGTTTGTTACTTACACTTTTGGTTGCATTTTTCGCAAAATTTCGTCGTCATGTAAACTGAATTTAACTTATATACTGTATTAAACTGAGATAACCGGGAATAACGCTAGGAGGATGAAGAATTACTCTTATTTATGTTGATGTGATAGCGACGGAGTTCACGACGACGGTTTATTTTGCTGTCAATGTCAAGCCTTAGAAAAAGAAAGGGTCTCATCACACAGATGCAAAATACAATAAAAACCCAAATATTTTGAAAGTTAGTGAAGTATGAGTGAAGGTATAACATTTCTATTATCTCTCAGTTTGATGGCATTTTAGTAAAACGTCCTATTTATGAGCAAGCAGTCATCCAATATTACCAACAAATGTATAAAAAAGGCTTTATGGCTAGAATTTTTGAAGCACGGCCAACTGTCACATCGTCGACTGTTTAAATTTATCATACATGAAAACCATGTTCGGATGATGGATAAAATAAACAAATCGATACGATACGATAAGGAATTACGAGTGAAGCACCGCTAGAGGCGCTAGTGACGCGTGTTGTCGCCAAAATTGAAAAATGTCAAATGTTGAATATGCTTCTGTTACGCTGGATTATTTATTTATTTAGAATAATATTTTGCTATACCTGCACATAATTATGGCAAATATGAGTTACGGATCAATGAAAGGCAGTGCTTTAAAAGCGAGGCCGAATTAAGCGAGCCGAAATACAGCTAATTCAGAGGTTAGTTTACTATTACCAACACATTTAATCAAAAGTATGCTTATTTACCGAGTTCACAGCTATGTTTCCTCTTTTTACAGACTTCAAGACTATGATAGAAATAACAATTTTATTGAGGCTAAGTGTGCTGCAGTTCAAAGAAAGGCCTATAATATGATGGATAAATGAAATGAAATCCAGTCTGAAAACACGAAAACATTAACATGTTGCATTGCCTTTGAGTTCGATAAAGGTAGTTCACGTGTTTTAATCAAGAATGAATTGGTAAGTTGATATTTACAGTGATTCTACTACCAAAAAATAGAATTGCTGTGTAATACTTTTTTCAGTCCCAAATGGTTAACCTGACATTCCTTGTAAAAAAACCAGGCAAGTTGAACATACTTACATTCTTTAGATAGCATATAAAGTAGGTAAATGTACTAGACTTTAAGTTCTAAGATTTTGGCTAAATACAATTTTTGTGTACCAAATTGTGTTACACAGTTTCAATACTAATTTTGATTAAACTGTAGAAGTTGGTGGTAAAAGAAAGCTATATTGTTACACTATCTTTGTGTTTCTGGCTGTCATACACGATTTCTTTGAAAGATTTACAGCGACAGAAACTTTTCACAATCTTATTTTTACTTAATATTTACTTTATTTTCTAAATATATTCAAGATGACTATTTACATTTAGATGTCACCTACTGATCCATAATAATATCATCATACAATGTGACACATAATAAGTACCAATTAACTGAATAATTTCTTTATTTTTTTATTTGTATCTTCATTTTATTTAATATTAGAAATTATTATATTTTTAATTTAAAATTAAATTAATAACAATCCTTTGCATCAAATATAAATAAACTCTTTTTGGTTATTATCTATGTAAGTTAATTTAATATTAGAAATATTTGTCTACTTGTGAAATATGTATCCATGTAGTCATATTTCACCGGTATTACTTGTAAAAAAATACGTATCATTAAAAACTTTGTGATTTAAATTATATTGGATTAGGTAAGATATAAATATCCAGTCAACTGTGGATTAGTGAAATAAAACTAAAATTTATTTTGTCATTATAAATATAATGTAGCCGCTACTCTGTAGTTTATTTCGTATCTGTTTCTAGACTACTGTAATATTAATCAATTTGACTCCCATACCATGCAGTTTTATTGGACAAAGAGTGGCAAATAAGCATATGGCTGGTCTGGTGATAAGCAGACACTTATGGTTGGTTGCAACTTCAAAGGAATCCAAGATTGAATCCTTGATCGGTAAAGATTGAATTGAGGATTCTGTGTTAAGAGTATTTGTAAAAGTCAGTCTATTAATATTATTAAAAATGTACTTAACAATACTTTTATGTTTCAGAATGGTGGAAATGAAACCTAAATTTTAAGACACCTAAGCATTAAAATTAACTCAAATCTACTCAAGGGTGCCTGGACTGTGACTTGAAATGGATAAATCTGCGTTTGTACCTACTCTTACATTCTCTTTCTCATTTTGTAAATTGTATACCTATTGAGTTTATTTTGTACAATAGTCAAATTGAAATAAAAGTAATAAATCCAATGTGATCATTATATTGTGTATTTTTTAATACCATATCGTAGGCAAACAAGCATACGGCCCGCTCGGTGGTAAACGGGCATCGTAGCCTGTTGAAGCTTGAAAATTGCGTTGCCGATTCTCCTTCTATGTACTCGTATGTAGTTGTTCAAGAAAGGACATCAATAAATTTATTTTGTGTTTGTTTTGTAATACTGTGTTGTGTTGTGTCACGAATGTTAGATTCTTAAAATTCTTGAGAATATCTTTAAAAAATGGTTGTCATGCCCAAAGTGTTTGAAGGTTGAGATGGTAGAGCGCGTTAGTATTGACTCGTTTTGTCCTCCATCTTGAACCTCACCTTTCAAACACTCCCTGCATATAGGTGGCATAATAAGTAAAGGAATCAATCAATTCAAATGAAACGGTATGGCTTATTCATGTATTTATGTAATTAGATTTTTGAACACGTGTGATGTTTTGAGTACCATCGGTTATAATCTTCTTTTCTTTCTTCACTAATAGATCTGAAAAGAAAATAAAATACAGGTCAATGAGTACTTAACCTGAAACACAATTACGCATGTTAATTCGGGTGGAGCCGCGCGCACATCTTTTGTCATTTATGAAATGATAATTATCTTATTTACCAAAGTAGGAATTCGAGTAGGTACAAGGTGTAACAGATAATGTCTGTTACCTCTTTACGCTTAAACCGCTGAATCGATTTAGATGAAATTTGGTATTGAGATTGTTTGAGTCCCGGGAAAGGACAAAAGATACTTTTTATCCCGGAAATCAGTCCATACGGGGATGAAAGTTTGTATGGAGATGCGTTATAAATGAGTTCTACGCGGACGGAGTCACGGGCAGAAGCTAGTTTAAGATATAAACAAGAATGACAAATATGTTTTAAGGAATGACTCTCTGATTCCCAAGTACATGTTGATTGCAGTACCTAAGTACCTAGGTTTAATAAAATAATCACTGGCTACATTTGTATTACTTATACGCTAACGTTGTTCCCTACTCTAAACGCCATCCTCCGCTAGCGTTTTCCCCGTTGTACCCAAACGAGCCTCGGGGTCCATACAATTTATCAATTACTCAAATAGCATTACTTACCTTACTCCTGATATGCAGCGAAATTTCTGATTTAGGAACTCCCAAGTACAAGGGCCAAGAGCTTTGTTGAAAGCTCCCTGATGAAATTTCACTAGTTTTTCAATAATAGGTGTGTTCAACAGACAATTTTGTGATTGATCAGTCACTAGAAAATCGAACATTCACTGGTAGTTTTGGTGAAAACCAAGTTTAAAATAGGTTATCGTTAATACCTCGGACGCATTTAGATAAAATAAACTAAGTTGAGACGTCAAATTACAACATTAACCACGTACCATGCTCTCATTTGTCATTATATCGCTGTCATATGTCATAGTTGGATAACTCCATTTTGACACGTGCAACCATGTTTTGAATCGGTAATTTGAGTGATTAAGTAGACAAATCACGTGACTTGTCATTTGTCACGCCGTGATAAGTGATAAAATGGCAACCATCTTAGGCCCGCTGAGTATTTGGTATATTTTTTTAGCTTGATACCTCCACGCGTTCCTGAGAAAAAGGGTCTTGACAGAGGGACGGACAGACGGACGGACAACAAAGTGATCCTATAAGGGTTCCGTTTTTTCCTTTTGAGGTACGGTACCCTTAAAATAAGATATGGTGACGTAAAATCCCAATCGTATAATATATCAATATAAGAACCGACGTAACTATGCGCATGACTACTATTACTCGAGCACCGAGGATAATACGGTTCAAGCGCCACAAAGGTATGTTAACTTAATTGTTGTAAGTTAATTTGATACATATAAATGTGTTATGAAAGGACGCGAGGTTCTTTTCTCTACACCTGTATCCAAGCGTTCACGCGTAGCCCTACCAGTACCACGCGCACCGCCCCGTGTGTCCACAAATGAGTTAAGTGAATAATACCACGACTGCCTATTACGGTGTTGCCAACAAACAGTAGCCCATGCAATTATGCTATTAATAATGAACACGAACGGCGCCACTTTCATGTTCGATGGTAATCTAAATAACGTGTCACTCACGAGTAAAGGGGACCACGCGACATCGCATGTATTGCTATCTAGTCACCAAATAAATAAATATAATGGGATAATTTTACAGTTTTTACACAAATGAACGTACAGTACTTCCCAAATTGCTTTGAAACGGGGACACCTGTCATTCAGCTGCCATCCCAGTAAAATGTATAAGCTACCAACAAAGTTACGGTGATATTAAGGCTTGTATACCCGCTAAAGTCCTTGAGCGTATGGGCGGAGCCTCGACCCTCTCCCCGCGCAAGTCGGACAACCCGCCGTCGTTTATTAAGCGTTACATAGATTAAGTTACAGACGCGTCATCGCGCATCGTTACCAATGCAAGGGTGGACGTGGGTGGGTGACATTCGTCATGCTTAATTGAAACGTGATATTTGTCATACATAAATTACATAATTGATTAAGTTCAAAAATTATGTCCCTATTATTTTAATACTCGTACTATTTACTTACGATTAGTGTAGTTCCGTCAACACGGCTAGCACGAGACGGTCGCGACATACACTCGATTTTTCTCGCACTATCGGTCTCTCTCTTATTAGAACATTAGGAAAAAGAGGTATAGTGTGAGAAAAATCGAGAGTATGTCGCGGCTGTCTCGTGCTAGTGAAAACGAAATTCGTTCGAATAACTCTCATTGTCGCTCGAACTAGCAAGCGCGATAGAGAGGGATCTCCCTCTCTGTCGCGCTTGCTAGTTCGAGCGACAATGAGAGCACAAACGAAGTTCGGTTTCGTTTCGCGGTAGGCCCTCAGCACGCCTAGCACTAGACGGCCGCGACATACTTTCGATTTTTCTCGCACTATACCTCTGTTACTAAATATTCTAATAAGAGAGAGACGGATAGTGCGAAAAAAATATAAAGGTAATAATAATAATCCATACCTGCCCTTAGGCCATTTTTTAATGTCGCTATTAATAGGGGCCCATCTAGCAGTTAGCGAGTCACCGTCTGCTAGAGATAAAATGTGAAACAGTTTTATTGGGCAGGCATCCGATGTTTCATCCAATAGCCCGTTTTATTTAGATTCCATCAACTAGCAATAGACTCTTACACCCCAGCGGGTGCTGTTTCTGTGTGCGTCCCATGACACGGGCAGAGACAGCATCCGCTTGGTGTACTCCTTGCATTTCATTAAATTGTCAAAAGGCCCTCTACGTGTTGGCTCAGAGCTCCACGCACGCCTCCCAAAGGTCCGGGACATCATTGTCCCGTGAGCGGGAAAGACATATAATCCATACTATCTATACTTCCATATCCATACTCCATACTAATATTATAAATGCGAAAGTGTGTCTGTCTGTCCGTTACCTTTTGTGTAAGTGTAAGGTTGTTAAGTTTTAAACTAATTTTCGGTATATTTATTACGTTCTACTTCCTTGATTTGATGATGATGGCGTGTACAGTCAGCATCAGATAGTTAGTAGCATCCAAAGTAGCCAAATATATCGTAACACATTCCTTACTCCTACTTATAGTAACAAAGACTATTTCGATGAATGTACGTTCCGATATATTTGGCTAACTTGGCTGCTACTAACTATATTATGCTGACTGTACAGAAATCGGCCTCGGGTAAATATATACTTATAGATTAGTTGTATGGTAACCATACTTTGTTTCATATCAAATAATATTATAACTCTGTATCGAACTTGGAGTTGGCATGCAACCCTATTTTTATTAGAACTTATTCTATTAACACTTGACAGTCATTAATACGAGCAGACAAAACAATATTGTTTCTATAATTGTTCATGCTCCTAAGCAATAGATATTGTAAATATATTTACTAATAAAATGTCTGGTTTTAGCGATTTCCCAATTTTGATATTGTTTAGATATTTGATACTTTGATAAAATAGGTATTTACTTGTGTATTCTTTTTCCTCTTCTCTTGTAAAATTTCATATATATAAAATTATTTTCCTCCTGCGCTTATTTAACCCCAAAGACCCAAAATAATTATTGAATTTGTGAGACCTAAGCTAAGACGTACTAACTCTAGTAACGTAAGTTTGTATGTTACTAACAATCAATGGGCAAACTGGCCTGAAATAAAGAATTTATTATTATTATCTCTTTATTCATTTTTCGTCTTAGACTAGGTTTTTACAATAACTATATAAAAAGTAAAATATAAAACTATACATACAAAACATAAAATCATTATAAAAACCTAACCTTCCAATCTTGAACTAAAAACAAAATCTAAACTTTACAAACCACGAAATAGATTGTCCACTCTATGCAACAAAATTATCTGTCACTAAAAACTAAACTATACGCAAGTGTGTATTAGTTACCTGCTATACGAATCACAAAACGGATTGTCCACTCTATGCAACAAATATAGTCCACAATTTCCACAAATATTTAAAAATTTCGGCGCAGCGCAAATTGACACAGGTCCGTCATGCAACGTGTCTCGTCCCGCACTGACCGTATGGACGAAAACGGGGAGGCGTAGGAACTTTGGCGGAATATTACAGAAAACGAGATATTTTTTTAAGAAAATTAAGAAAGTAAGAAAATGATGCCCTTGTTCATTATTGTATGAAGAAAGTTATAAAATTTCATATTATTCTGATAAAAAATGGAGCAGTAAAATGGTTACAAGTGAAAAAATAGGGGTGACTTTAGATTTCTTTTTCTCTATTTTTTATTGTTAAAATGGATTTCTACAAAAACTATGACCCGTCGCGTTGCAGATTATGATATATTTTTTCCGACAGCAAAAATGTTACGTTATAATGTATGAAACGGTTACAAAACAACTCATTTTCACGAAAATTTCGAATGTGGAGCCTTAAACATAGCCCCCTTTTAATTTACGAGTGTGTGGCTTGCTCAATAAACTGAAAATCACGTAAAACGAAGAAAATACTTAAGTCAAAATATCAAACTTGAATAACTTCATTTCCTCTCTTGAGTAGCATCGGTTAAAGTTCCTTTTAAGGCTACTTCATGACAGAAAACTTCAAATTAATTGGATTGAAAGATGAGTCATGTTAAAAATGCTCCACACGGCTAAAGTCTCCACAGCCGGCACCGCGTACCTACTTAAGAGGGGGCGCTTCGCGAAATCGTGGTTCCTAGATTGAATATTTACCTATGACAAACTAAAGCGAATGCCAGGAAAAAGAACATACTATAGGAACAGGCTATGCGTTGTCAGCATTCCCGCGCGCCTCACGGAAAGCCCGACACATAGCGCGCTCGTTAGTTGCCTCCCCGTCGTACTGAAGTAAACACATTCTGAATTAGCTACCTAGGCCTTCTCATTTCAAACTCCCAGATAAGTTCCCCAAAACTAAATCATATTTGCAATCGAATCATCTGAAAAAAACATACAAAACCAAAATTGCCTCGATAGAAAAGAACCGCCAAAACGTCTTATTTTTACTCAATTTCAATGGTGTGACGCTCCCGTGCATATAATTTACGTAAAAATTGAGTGTTTAATAGCTTTTGATATTGCCTAGCGAAGTGACTAGCGGGGATTTTTTATGTAGTCCCTTTTCAGAGTTATTGAGGTGAAACGTATTTGGCGTATAGGTCTTTTTTATTTAGCGCGATACGCTTTCTCCCGTCGCGTGTTTCGTGCGGTTCGGTATATCTTCTGTTGCCGTTCGCGGGCGGAGTCAGTCGCAATCGCTCCGCTGAGACTACGTTCTGTGCTCTCACGACAGCACGGTGAACATAATTATTTCAATAATATTGTGACCCAGTATATTCGTGCAGTGAATGAACGTATCATTACATTCCAGTAGATATTTTGGTACATTTTGAAATAATATATTTAAAAGTCGACCTTAACATATAAATCTTTAAGTTCAAAATACAACCATAAGATTACGCAGCGACCGGCCGCCTTCTTAGAATAATTTGTGCAGTCCATGGTACATGCAAAACTAGACGAACATTTTTCTGTCGATCGTTTATTTACTTTATGAAAGATTATCACTATCACTATCACTACATAGTATAAGACGAAGTCGCTTCCCGCTGTCTGTCCCTATGTATGCTTAGATCTTTAAAACTACGCAACGGATTTTGATGCGGTTTCTTTTAATAGATAGAGTGATTCAAGAGAAAGGTTTATATGTATAATATAGTATCCGTGCGAAGCCGGGGCTAGTCGCTAGTTGAGAATAAATCCGATTATGTTCAAAATCGATGTCTGAGAGATCTAAATACGAATTCAAAGTCAGAAATATTTCAAAAAGTGGTCGCATTATTTAAATTTTTTGAAACATTTGCTGTAAATTAATATGCGCGTTTTATTTAAAGAACAACATACATTTTCAGGCTTCTCGAGGGTGCAGATTCTAGAAATGATGTCCATTTTGAATTTCAAGATGGCGGGACATTGCTTTTCTAATTTAAACTTTCGTGAGACATGTTTAAATAATACTAATTATTACACGGTTCAACTCTCATATTAAAAATTCACTACAGGCGACATGTTTCAAACTCTTCGGGAGTTCTTCTTCAGGATGAGTGTTTTCGGGGCGGTGTCGCTTGAATCACGACAAGATTCAAGCGAACACCGCCGCGAAAACACATCCTGAAGAAGAACTCCCGAAGAGTTCGAAACATGTCACCCGTAGTGACATTTAGAATAGAATAGAAAACATTTATTCGTGACAACACAACACAACAGAAATAAAAAATAGTAAAAATAGGTACATGGAAAAAAAGGGTGTTGCACGAAATGGTTCCATCTCGGTGTGGTGCTGTCGCGATTGCCAGCGCTGATCTTCCGATGGAACCATCAAGTGATTTCCCAGCCGGTAACACATAATAAAACAAAAAAGAGACGGAAACAGAAAAAAAAACAATGAAAACAAAACAAAAATATAAAAAAATGAACTATCAATTTAATACGTGGGTTTGAACCGTTTCTCTCGCCTGCGGCTCGGTCCGGCTACAATACGAGGCCAGTATATGGCTATTGCGGTCGAAAGAAGTATAGTTCTTTACTCAAAAATTAAACAAGAAAATAAGATAAAAATATATTTAAGAAACATTAATGGTACCATTCATATTCGTGCATTTGTTAAAGGAAATTTTTGTTTATTTCTCGGGGACATTTATATACGTTTGTTGAATGTCTGAATTTGACTCTTAGGAGGAAGTGAATGTACAGACATTCTTCATAATCAAATTCTTTAATAAAAATGTTATCAAATACTGGCAGTATTTATTAACATTAATCGCTGCTGAATATTTGTGTTTTCTTTCCGAATGTCTCTTTAACCATGCCATTAAATTTGTATAGTTCTCTATTTTAACGTTCTCTTTGTTGAGTATATCGACTGCTTTATTTGGCGCGGATGGTTGAAACAAGCCAGAATCACATTCTCTGACCAAATTATTAGCTTAATTTTCTTCCTTCCACTCAATGAATAACTCGTAATTTTAAAATATCTGAAAATAAAAATATATTATTCATAAATATCACAAACAAATGAAAGCCTGTGTCTACCCTTGATATCATTGCATTTTTTTTATAATTATATATACTGCGTTTAATTATTTGCACTGACTTTTTTGCACGGCTGACTGTTTTGGTAAGACACCAATCAAATTTTTTGATGATAAATTTTAATTATTGATATGTTTTATAACTAATGTTCATACTTTTAATTTGGACTCGCACTTTTTTTTAAACAACACAGTAAAATAATCCAGAATATCAACAATATTACGAACTAAACACAGCATTCAAACTTTTCCGCACTAACCTTGTCGCTACTTTTTTTATGTGCATGAGCTTCTTGGTTTCTTTATACTGCCAACAGTGCTGACCTTTTTTTTATTTAAATTTATTCTGGGAATCATTTGCAAACACTAATAATTAAAACAATTAGTCGTATGCATATTAAAAAGTATACTTTAAATAAGAAAATATTTGAAATAAAATAGCGTTCAAGATTATTAACTATCTTTTTAAATACATATACGACCTCATTGCCCTCACATACTTAGTTTTTCTATAGGTCGGTGACAACAATATTTAAAACAAATACTGAAATACGTAATATAGGGTAGACCGGGGACAATAGAAACACTTCATGATTCAAACAAGTCAAATTTCTCGAAAACTAATACCTACGCGACTGACGCAACACTGAGAACACGCGGTCTGCCATGTTTGAATCCTTGGCCAGTAGCGCTCGAGCGACGGTGCGAGATGGGAGTGTACACGAGCCAAATCAGTTTTTCGCGGTAAGAACTAAGTATTTATGCTGTCGTATATTTTCTTATAACTTTGTTTACTTTTGTATTTTGTCAGATCAAATTATTTTGGTATTATAGTTAGGGATAAACGAATGTTTATAATGGCCGTTGATCAGCGTTGGAGTCTCTTTTATTTGTAATATTTGACCTTAAAGTTAAAAACGTGGTGTGGAGACGGTAGAAACAACTTGCTTGTGGACGATTGAAACGTTTCAATCGTCCTCGCGTTTTAATCGTCCCCAAATGTAACCAACTTGAAAATATAAGGTTCTGTATTCGATGCACTTGTTTGTTTTATTAATATTTACTATTTATTTATTTATTTATTTATTTGTGTAGTTGTTGACCTTGTTTATAGATTATGGAAATATATATTTTTTTAAATTTTCACACTGCGTGTCATTGTTTATTTTTTATTCGAGATTTTGTGAACATATGTTTTTAACCGACGTCAAAAAAGGAGGTTCTCAGTTTGACCAGTATGTTTGTATGTATGCATGTATGTATGCATGTTTGTCCGCGATTATCTCGCGTTAGGTTGAACCAATTATGATGCGGTTTCCAGAAAGTATTTGTTACATTCTGGAGTAGGTTCTTGTATATAAAAAATGGTTATTAACAGACTTAAAAGAAAGCAGGATATGTATACAATAAAACAAATGGTTAGTAACTCATGCAACTGTTACCGAAAATAATCATTCAGTGATTATGACGATGAACTGATGATGGAAACCATAGAAAGCTACTAAAACTACTCAATAATAATTTAAAAAAACATGTCAATCAGTAGAGAATTTTAAATAAAAAAAACCGCCTTCATTAAAAACTGATAAACTTAAAATAATCCGTTCATGTAGGTACAGATTACATTTGAATCACCTTTGGAAGTCTGTGCCAAACCTCATGTAAGCTTTTTTATCGAACAGGCACTGGCTTCAAAGTAAAGAGTAAAAGTAAAAAAGTAAAGAGGTCGGCCACTGCAAAAATATATTGTTTACTAAAACAATTTAAACTGATTATTTATTGCGTCTATTATTTCATTTTACATCCCGGCGTTTGCAACATTCTTTGTCACAGGGTAGGTACACGGAATGGCCATTATAATGTAACGCTAGTGTGTTCTTGGGGAAATTAGAAACAATAATTATCGATTAATACAAAATTTAATTAAACTAAAGTACTAAATACAATATTAAATATCCCCAGAATGCGCTATTATTAGTCTCAGGGTGTGAGGTCTAGACTACCCGGTTTCTATTACACATAGAATGAGCTGTGAACACTTAGCAATGTCTCACTGGACAGCCACTTCCCTGTAGTGCAGCGCGTGGTTGGTCATGCGCGGACGATAACGTCACAGGCACGGGGTAGATCCGGCAGTGCACAGGAGATCGGGGACGGTATTACGGCGTCTCAGTAGGCGACCACCTCAGCCCGTAGCAAAAACCCCAGTCCGGGGAAACACATTTCACTTTTAAATTACTCAATTTGAAGTACTTATAACTATAATCAATATTAAAATACTGGCCAGCGCACAGTCAGGTAGAAAAATGTTTAATTTACATTATAGTAACAATCAGTAGTATGATTGGTATCGCTGCTCCGTGTCAAAATGCGGAGTGCTCTGTTCCCCTCGGCCCTCTCAGCTCGTGCCTCCTCCCGCGCACAAGCGATGACAAAGCGATTGCAACTATCTAAACGCCTGAAGGAATTCATTAGCAACAAGAATCTTAAATAGAAGATATTCGTTTAGGTTAAGGAACTTTAGTATTTAGGTTTTGTAAATAGTCGTTTTAAGTTTGATTTTGTAGATTATTAATAGGCTTGTAAATACTATATTAGGTAAAACTGTTCACTCAGTAACCGTTAAAACGTTTACGTGACAATAAGATTGAAACATTGTTATAGTCGAAACAAGCACTTTTGTATGAATGATTATTATGCTTGTTTTCTGCAACTCTATATCGTTACATGTACAATACAATACAAATACTCTTTATTGCACACCTCACATAAACAAACCAGTTAAAAAGAAAAACAATACAATAACATGTAGGTAGAGGTAGACAACAGGCGGTCTTATCATACATACATATTAAAAATACATACATATTATAATTGCATTAAAACTACTTCGGTTAAGAGTCCGCAGTAAGCTTGATTCTCCATACAGACGTAGTTACGCTCTCATTTTAAAACTACGTGTTCGATTGTAACAAAACTTTGCATATACAATGACATGAGGTATATCTATGTCTGTAATTCGTTTATGTAGCTTCAGATACCATAGTTAAAAAAAATACAGCGAATTTAATTTGTTTTTGCTGTATTTAGTTTGTTTTATACACTGGAACCATATAAACTTATTACAGACATAGATATATCTCATCTCAATGTATATACAAAGTTACGACACAATCCAACACGTAGTTTTAAAATGAGAGCGTAACTACGTTTGTATGGGAAGGTGAAATTTGGCCGAGCTTACTGCGGACTCTTAAGCTAAATGTATGTGAGGTAAGTGTATGTAAGGTAGCAGGAACAAAGAAAATTAAAAGTCGAATACTTTTTTTTCACTAGCGTTTTTATCGAGATGTTCAGATCATCTCATAAATTAAGAAATGTTTATGATATGCTTGCGAACTTTTGATGAGCTCATTGTATGCCGTGGTACTGATGAAAAAGATTAAAAAGATATAAGTACTTTCATTGTGCCGAAGATATTAGTGTTTCAATTGACCTCACATAGTGTTTCAATTGACACTCATGTGAGGTCAATGGAACCATACTGCCCTATTTTCTTTAATACATTATTATCAAAAAACTATGGATTATTTACCAACTAAATACATTTTAGATAAGTAACCTTGAAATATTTTGGGCATTCATCTTTCTACTCATAAACATATAACGGTTACAGGCGGTTAAAGGCAAATTGTTTCAATTAACCCCGGTCTACTCTACTGTAATATGTGTTTCTGTTTACTGAAGCGATTTAAATAACATTTTCAATGTTAAAAATCTATGAAACGCATTCATTCTTACTAATACCTTACGTGACACTTATCAAAAAGAAAACGGTACGCGTTCACTTACCCTTGTACCTGCACGGGTAGTGGCCATAGTGTTAAGTTTACCTGCTGACGTAGCTCTGTTACTGCGCACGATGGTGGCGGGTGAAGTTTTCCAAGTGATTGATTAGTTTAGAGAGGATCAAGCGGCCGCGGTCGGCTTGACCTGGAACTATTCGCGCTACCCACGGAAAAAAAGCGCTGCTTTTATACATTCACTATCTACTTATACACACACTATGTGTGATGTGTGGGCCTTATAAGAAGGGTCAAAGTCACCCAAAGGGCAAAGGCTCTCCATTCGGCTATGTTTTCATGGAAGTACTTAATTTATTACTTAAGTAATCCTGACTATTTCACAAAACATTTCATATTTTTCAATTAAAATTAAATTAAATTAAATAGTCATTTATTTCAGATTTTCATCCATACACACATTTAAATTGCATGCTATGCTTGGAGTTTATCTGCGTGATCGCATCAGAAATGATAGCTGTTAAACCCCTTCACTTCAACGTTAGGTAGTCGAATCCGTGAAAAGCTAATTTTGATAGATTTAAGTTAGTTTAGTTTTATATTGGTGATCCATTAAACATATGCCATTTAGGAATACCGTAAAAATATCGCAAAATCAGGGAGATATTTCGTTCTGAATACCGATGTACCTCCAATCCCTACCACAAACAGAAGTTACAAAACGGGTTTCATAAAAAAAATAATGAAAATCCTGAGCGTTCTGTTCTCTTACCTTATGTGTCGGTTATAAAGACACGTTAATGCGACATATGGTCGTAGTGGGCGCACTGTCGCATTCATACCGCGACACTGAGCAGTAGGTCTAATATGGTCCGACGTACAAGGACGACTTTTCATCGGTGTTCTGCCCTTTTGCAGAATTTCCTTTGGTCAAACATCACTTGCCAACCAACATTTCGAAAATGATTCACTTTGACAACTAACCATTACCAACTTTTTGTATGACAACCTGACACTTGGTCGAATTTTTATAAAGCAGAATATCACAATGACTAAAAATGTTTGGAAAACTTATCACTTGCCAACTATTTCACTAGGCTAAACAACTATTGAACGAACAACGTTTCGTCAGTGCAATAGTTACGTTTTAACATATAAGCCAACTTAAAAGTTACGATGAATCGTTACGTCACTTGCGTATCTTTTGGCGAAACCCATCTGTTGAACTTGCCTGAAACAAAGAACAGTTTCGTGATAAGTATAGCAACAGAAATAATAACTGTGACAGAGTCCAGATAGGTGCGACGACGAGCGAGGAGGAGCGTGTTAGGTTAACCGCGATCTTACAGCGCACGAAGCCGAGCGAGCGAAGCGAGCGTGCCGCGGCAGCGGCCGGCGAGTGCCAAAATCGCCTTATTGAATATTCAAAATAAGTAATGAAAAATACAAAGCAACGTCCCGCAAGTAATAACGTAAACGTTATTCTTACTCACCCACAAAGTTATTAAAAGAAGTGAGCAGTTGCGCTTACTCACATTATAAATTATTTTACATAGTAACTGTACGACCCCTACTGCGTGAAACATTTGGGAAACGTTATACAACGAAATTACTATTCAGCCAACTAAAACATTCTGTTAAACGATTTTTGGCATTTTGAAAGTTTACTTTATAATCATCAGACCAAACGTACAGTTGGCAACTGTGAGGTTGGGAAACGAAACGAAATCTTATGACAAGTTGGCAAGTGATTATTTGGCGAAATAATATTCTGCGAAACGTTGGTTGGGAACTAATAATTGGCCAAACAATTTTCTGCGAAAAATAAGAGAACCCTTTTCATCACTATCAATAATATATTTTTATTGTTAGTGATGAAAAGAGATTAGTTGAATACTTAAAAAAATATTTTCTAAAGTAAATACAAGATGATAACGAACATTAACTAAATTTTATTAAAACTAAGTTAAATCTAAACAAGGCCCAGCCATGCCGCCAGCCTCCTCGGTACAATGCCTCGAGAGGCATTGTACCGAGGAGGCTGGCGGCATTTCCTCGTTGAATTGCAATGCTGATGCGTTGCGCGAGAAAGCCGCCAGCTCTTCGGTCACCAGTTACGTCAACCAGACATTTCGCGAAAAAATAATAATATAAAATAATAAATAATATAGTTTTAGTTAAACAACTGTTACTGTAGAATCAAACAGGAAATCGGAAATAAAAATCTGCTCTTCTGTTCCTTAGAGAGCATCGAGGGATCAATCGCCGAAATATATTCGGTATCTGTTTGTCGAGCTGGGTGGTCTGTTCTGTTACGGATAAGGGGACGGAAAAAAAGAAAATATAATGAAAAGAACAGAGAGCAGTGAGTACCTAGTAAGCTCAAAGTTGTTCAGTATGACGTATGACCGAGAGATTTTGCTTCTATTTAAATATTGGACAAAAAAACCCAATTAATAACGGCATCATATTCAAAGTAAATTCAAAGATATTTATTGTTCAATTTAGGCATGTTACTTGCAGCTATAAATGTCGATAAACTACCATCGACCGGTTCGGAAAGAACCTAAACCTCTGCCACGAGAGGAACCGCCGTAAAAAGCTTGCTATCATCTTTTCAAAACGGTATACAATATTGGTATGCGACATATTGTGCACGATCCCTTGCTCAGGCGCACCGAATCTAGTGTCATACTCGTAACGAGGGAGCGCTACACATCGCATACCAATATGGTATCTATATGTCGAGCCACATTGTACACATAATAGATAACATACGTAACCAAAATGAGTTTAACGCAAACCGGCCAAGTGCGTGTCGGGCCATGCGCAGTGTAGGGTTCCAGACAGACAACAACCACATGACTCGAACAAAAATTAGGGCTTTAAAAATCGTTTTAGGAAACCCATAATATTTTTGAAAAATGCCATCCCCGCTTCAGGTGCAGGGGTGGTACGCTAAAAAAAAAATTGTTGACTACGGAACCCTAAAAACGGTATACTCTTGCTTGCCAGAATTTCATTTGCCGAATTTTATCTGCCATAATATTCAACTGCCATAATGTTGTTTTCTATAATTTCATATGCCATACTCATTGTTTACCATATTAATTAAATGCCAGAATCTTTGTGTTCCATAATATCAATATCAATAATCTCATTTTCAATAATCATTGTAATCCATAACTATCACATGCCATAATGTCATTTGCCTTCCATCTCAACATCCATAATATTCATAATGTAATAAAGTGGGTACGTATTGCAGTGTATAAAATTTTAAAAAACACCTCGAACATATCCGCGATCTGAGTCGGATTTGCCACTAAGTCCCTGTTCAAAGGATGGACATCAAAAAAACTTTTCTCTGAGATTAAACAATGCCAAGATAGTGGTGTACCGTAGGCAGTAGGGAACAGGGGCTTAGTGGCAAAACCGACTCGGATCGCGGATAGGTTAGAAGACGCGAGTTGCATTTAAGATTATGGTAAGTAAAGTTTCTGGCATATGAATGATTCTGGCATACAACATTGTCAAATGAATATTATGGAAAACGAAACATTCGGGCAAATGAAATACGGGCAGACGAAGTTCGGGCAAATGAGTATTATAGAATATGACCGTCGGGCAAACATTAGACAACCCCTAAAAACGGGTAATTTTTCAACCGTTCCAAACCGATTACTTCGCAACTCGCTCTCATGTCGCTTAATGTTGTCATTGCAAATGCAACTTTAGCGAGTGCTTAATAATGTTCATAATCAAACAAACCTATAAAAGATATATGAACAGTAAAAATAATAATGAATCCATAAGTATGGCGTAATTACAAAAACATGTGTTTTAATAACAATACGATACAAATACAGTAATTATTCTGGCACACTTCTATCGTTTCTGTAGGTTGTTGCAAATAAAACCTTATTGATTACTACAGTGGGTTTTTGAAAAGCGAATAAGAGGAAATTTTATTAATGGATTAACATGTGGACCAGGAAACGCCAAAAAAGATGACGTGACCACTGTGCAATGATTCCGGAATGTTGGTTCTGCAATTTAAATTTGTAGGTACTTAACATATCTGAATACGCATGTAAAACGGGGTACAGTCAAATAGAATATTTGGGAATGTAATTTCTTTTAGCTGAACAAACATAAACATTGGGTAAAATGAACAGTTAGGTACAGTCACCGCACGAATATCTGTCTGAAGGTGTCGCAAAATACTGCAAGACCGTGCAAATAGCGTCAGCTGGGACTAGTTAATGTAGACAGTTTGTACTTTTCCAGGATGGTAGCAAATCAAAATAGTACGGACCTGTCCTCCTTAGAGCTCGTTCACCTGCCGCGTCGTGAGTTGTTCTAATTGCTTCCAGTCTCGGAGGGGCAGGGCATATACCTGCCGCGTCGTGAGTTGTTCTAATTGCTTCCAGTCTCGGAGGGGCAGGGCATATACCTGCCGCGTCGTGAGTTGTTCTAATTGCTTCCAGTCTCGGAGGGCAGGGCATATACCTATCCGTCGTGAGTTGTTCTAATTGCTTCCAATTTCGGGGGGCAGGGCATACATGTGAAGGATATGGAGGAGAATGCTCATATCGAATCAAATCTGCAAATTCATGAAGTGATATGGAATAGGTTTGATATTTTCAACTCAATTACTATAAAGTTACAAACTGTATTAATTAAAACAAGCGAGTACTGAAATGTCTAGCTTATTAAAATCTGGATGTAATAGTTTTTAAGTTAAAACAACATGCTGTATAATTTCGTCTGCGAGAAACTTTACTTTTGAATTAAAGACTCAATTTCAGTCAATTACTTCGCAAGACGTCAATTATGATAGCAAATAAACTAGACTTTTGAAATCCTAGACGGTCGGTGTTATTTGAAAGTTATTAATTCAGAAAGACAACTTGATCTCAGATAATTGTTAACAAAAACAGTTGATTCAGGTTTATGAATACAGATACTCTATATTATAAATGCATCACACACTGTACAGACTCAAAACAGTACCGTGTTGAATTAAAATTGGACTATGAACAAATGTCCACAGACGATGTTTCCGTCCTTATTTCAGTGGGTAGACGTTCATAGTATTGCGGCCCTATGACACGCGGGTTTTTTTCCAGCAAGTGCCATGCGACGTGGAAAATTGGAAATGCTTAAATAGCAGTCTTTCCCGAAAACTCAAATCACTTAAATATGTCAAAGTTGCACCTAACATCGCGCTCAGCGGCCCCTATCGCGGAACGCCCACTTCATTCCTTTGTATAGCTTTATCTCTTTCCGGAGGTTTGCGTTTGGCGGTAAGTAGCTGCTTTGGATAGAACCATCATTACTGAATATGTTTAGTCTCTACTAGCTTTGTCTTTTTTGGTTTAACTTTTGAATATTTCGTAAAAGTAATAAGAGAAAGTATTCGTATACGTTTGAATAAAGCAAAGCTATTGCGAAGTAAATACAGCTAAATTTAATACAGCTCCAATCAATCCGGAATTCATTTATCGGATTATAATTTCGATTGGCAGCCGTGCAGCAATTACCGGCGAAAGAAAGGAATTCCATCATTTTAAACTGAGTTAAGTAATTTTGGTTTTTGTAAAGGAAATACTGATAAATTGTACTCGCGCGCTGAATGTTCCGAACATATGTTTGTTATTTAATCTATATATATATATAAAAGAAGACTTCCTGACTGATTCATCATCGCACAGCCGAAACTACTGGGACTAGAAACTTGAAATTTACACTAGGACTTGCCTTTATGACGTAGGCAAGGGATTAGACGGGATTTTTGGAAATTCCACCCCTAAGGGGGATAAAGAGGGGTGCAAAGTTTGTATGGGGGAAACTTTTTTTTGAGCTAGACTTGAAACTTTGTAGAAAGATTACTTATTAAAAAAAACAAAAAGTACTTTCAGCGTTTTAGAAAATTCCACCCCTAAAGGGGTTGAATAGGGGTGCAATGTTTGTATCGTTTGATCTTATATCGAATGTAATGGTCATATTTTGCAATTTTGTTTTGTTTACATTAACTTAGTGACATTTAGTTTGTTAACCTTTTATATATAATTATAAATTATTATTGTGTAAGATTATTATTATTATTTTATTGTAAATTACGGTTTGACATGTAAAAGTGCCCCTGTGGCCTATTTGCAGAATAAATAATTGATTTGATTTGATTTGATTTGTATGGGGAAACATTATTTTTAGAACTAGAGACTTGAAACTTTCTAGAAAAATTACTTATTAGAATACAAAAAAAATAATTTCTGCGTTTTAGAAAATTTCTACCCTAAAGGGGTTCAAGAGGAGTGCAAGGTTTTGTATGGAGGAAACTTAATTTTTTGAGCTAGAAACTTGAAACGTTGTAGAAAGATTACTTATTGGAATACAAAAAAGCAATTTCTGCGTTTCAGCAATTTTCATTCCTATGGGGGTTAAATAGGGGTGCAAAGTTTGTATGGGGAAACTTTTTTTTGAGCTAGAGACTTGAAACTTTGTAGAAAAATTACTTATTAGAATACAAAAAAGTATTTTCTGCGTTTTAGAAAGTTCCACCTTTAAGGGGGTTAAATAAGGGTGCAAAGTTTGTATGGAGGGAACTTTTTTTCAGCTAGAAACTTGAATCTTTGTAGAAAGATTACTTATATGAATGCAAAAAAAATATTAGCGTTTTAGAAAATTCCACTCCTAAGGGGGTTAAAATAGGGGTGCAAAAGTTGTATGAGGAAAACTTTTCCGTTTGAGCTAGAAACTTGAAATTTTGTAGCCAGATTACGTATTTGAATACAAGAAAGAACTTTAATTTTTAGTTTTGGAAACATCCACCCCCAAGGGGGTTAAAAAGGGTTGCAAGGTTTGCATGGGAAAAACCTTTTTTTGAGCTAGAGATTTGAAACTTTGTAGAAAGATTACTTATTAAAAAAAAACAAGAAGTACTTTCAGCGTTTTAGAAAATTCCACCCCTAAAGGGGTTGAATAGGGGTGCAATGTTTGTATCGTTGGATCTTATATCGAATGTAATGGTCATGTTTTGCAATTTTGTTTTGTTTACATTAACTTAGTGACATTTAGATTGTCAACCTTTTATATATAATTTTAAATTATTATTGTGTAAGATTATTATTATTATTTTATTGAAAATTACGGTTTGACATGTAAAAGTGCCCTTGTGGCCTATTTGCAGAATAAATAATTGATTTGATTTGAATTGATTTGATTTGTATGGGGAAACATTATTTTTAGAACCAGAGACTTGAAACTTTTTTCTGCGTTTTAGAAAATTTCTACCCTAAAGGGGTTCAAGAGGGGTGCAAGGTTTTGTATGGAGGAAACTTAATTTTTTGAGCTAGAAACTTGAAACGTTGTAGAAAGATTACTATTGGAATACAAAAAAGCAATTTCTGCGTTTCAGCAATTTTCACCCCTATGGGGGGTTAAAAGGGGTGCATGTTTTGTATGGAGGGAACTTTATTTTTTGAGCTAGACTTGAAACTGTAGAAAAATTACTTATTAGAATACAAAAAGTATTTTCTGCGTTTTAGATAATTTTACCCATACGGGGGTTAAATAGGGGTGCAAAGTTTGTAAGGGGAAACTTTTTTTTGAGCTAGAGACTTGAAACTTTGTAGAAAAATTACTTATTAGAATACAAAAACTATTTTCTGCGTTTTAGAAAGTTCCACCTTTAAGGGGCTTAAATAAGGGTGCAAAGTTTGTATGGAGGGAACTTTTTTTCAGCTAGAAACTTGAATCTTTGTAGAAAGATTACTTATATGAATGCAAAAAAAATATTAGCGTTTTAGAAAATTCCACTCCTAAGGGGGTTAAAATAGGGGTGCAAAAGTTGTATGAGGAAAACTTTTCCGTTTGAGCTAGAAACTTGAAACTTTGTAGCCAGATTACGTATTTGAATACAAGAAAGAACATTAATTTTTAGTTTTGGAAACATCCACCCCCAAGGGGGTTAAAAAGGGTTGCAAGGTTCGTATGGAAAAATCCTTTTATTGAGCTCGAGATTTGAAACTTTGTAGAAAGATTACTTATTATAATATAAACAATTACTTCAAGCGTTTTAAAAAAATCTATCCCTAAGAGGGTTAAAAAGGGTTGAAAGCTTTGGATGAGAAACACTCATTTTTGAGCTGGAGACTTAAAGCGTTGTATAAAGATTTCTTATCAGAATAAATAAAAGTTGTTTCAGCGTTTTGGAAAAATACCACCCCTAAGGGGTTAAAACGGGATTCAAGGTCTATTATATGGAAACCAAGAAAATGTTATATTAAGAGATTTTTAACTTCGGTCTTAGCCTGTATGTTAAAAGACTACAAAACTGATTTCAGAGTTTTTGAAATTCATTCCCTATAGGGGTTAAAGGGGGTTTAAAGTTTGAATGGAGAGCAAAACATTTTTAAATTAATATGTGATAATTAATATATGATAATTTGTAACTTCTGTTTTAGACTGTTTTAAATCGATTCCATAAGGGGGACACATTTATCCCCTAAATGAGGGGATTTTTGTACGGGGAAGTTGGATGTTTGTACGGGGAACAAGACAATTTTAAAGTAAGGGATCTGTACCTTCAGTTAAAAACTAGGAAACTAATTACAGCGTTCCTTAAAATTCATCCTCTACGGAGGTTAAGTATGTATAGGTCATACATAATGCGACTGCTAGCAGAAAAGTAGGTTAGGTTAAGTTAGAACCACGACCCTTACAGAACCGAACAGCTACCAGAAATGTAGGTTAGTTTAGGTTAGAACTGGGATGCTCCCAGAACCGAAAGGTAGGTAAGTAGGTGCGGATTATCAGTAATGTTTTTCTTGAATACATTATGAAAAATATACAATTTAAGCTGAAACGTCTGTTGATGATTTTTAAGATATTTATATGTGTAAAAACAGAGTTTTCAATTTAAACTAATGAACTCATCGCACTGTTACCTTTTACGCTTAATCCCTGAACGGATTTAGATGAAATTTTCCGTACAGATAATTTGAGACCCTAATTTGAGGATATAGGATAGTTTTTATCTCGGAAATCATCCCTTAAGATGGTAGAACTTTGTTAAGGGCAGCGATAAGTAAGGTTCCGCTCATAATCATTTAATAGCAATTATTTTTCTTACACGGTAACAAGTTCTACGCGGACGAAGTCGCGGGCAACAGCTAGTATGACAGTATGAGATATATTAGGTTCACTAATGCAGTAGCATGATAAATAGAAAACGCTATTATAGCACTGTTGGTAGCGCCGCCGTTAATGTAGTTCTGCACGTCTTCAAATAATCCGACAAAATTATCTGTATTGAACGCAACTCAACATTTAAATACATTTTCTGAGAAAGAATACACCCGTAAGGTAACGTCGGGTCCGCTGATTACTACAAGAATGTAACTATTGTGATTCTTCCTGTTCACTTTGATTTAAATGCTTACTGCCATCATCTATTTTCCATTCACCTTCTACTCTTTTTAAGTGTATAACATTTCGCCTCAGCATTTGTCCACTTTCCTCATTTATCACAAGAACATCCCCACCGTCCGTTTGTTCCACAATTTGCGGAGTCGGTTTAAAGTTTGCTGATAGCTTATTTTGCTTTACCATTTCTTTTACATAAACTTTGTCACCTTCAGTCAATGTTGAGTCTTCAGCCCTTCTCTTTCTATCACCATACTCCTTCCCCTTTCCTTTCTGTATTGTATCTCTATCTCTTACATCCGTATCATCTAGTATGTGCTCATTATACAGAAGCGAAGGAATTTTATCCTTATTTTGTCTTCTAAAAAACAGTTCGGCCGGTGTTTTTCCCGTTACTGAGTGTGGTGTCGAGTTGTACATCATTAAATAGACGTCATAGTATCCTAATGTTCGAACAGTAGATAACATTTGCTTCAACTAATGGAATGCTTGGTCCTGCTCTTCTTTCCATACTTCCTCTATACTCGCCTTTCTTGCTATCTTAAGTCTCGAAAACGCTTTCAACGGTTCGGTTATGGTCGCAACATTAGGTAGCCACTTATTTATATAGTTAACCAGTCCCAAAAAACTCTGTAGTTCTTCTACTGTCTTGGGAACTCGAAACTCATCGATGCTGGTTACATATTTCTTTAAGGGCTTTACCCCCAGGAGTTAATTCATGTCCAAGGAAATTTATTTGCTGAACCTTGTATACGCAGATTGTTTTCTTTCAACCGCTTCAAAGTATTTTCCAGTCTTTCGTCATGTTGTTTTTCATTCTCTCCGTAAATTAAGATGTCATCAATGAAGTTTATTACTCCATATAGTCCTGTTAGCATTCTTTCAATTATCTTTTGGAACAGCTCTGGCGCACACGTAATACCGAACATTAATCGCTTATATCGGTATAACCCCTTTGCTATAATGAATGTTGTCAAATATCTGGAATCGGGGTGAATTTCCACCTGATGAAAAGCATTTTTTATGTCCAGTTTCGAAAAGTATTGACCTTTTTTAATCGTGGGTAATAGATTGTCCATGCAAGGCAGTGGATGGTTTTCCCTCAAGATTGCCTGATTGGCGCGCCGCATATCAACGCACAGGCGGAGATCGTTATCATCCTTTAGTATCAGAACTACTGGTGAAATCCACGAAGAGGGTCCGTGGACTTCTTCAATGATGTCACTGTTGAGCAGTTCCTGAATTTTCCATTCTACTTTTTTTTCGATGGGAATTGATATCCGTCTATAAGGCTGCGACACAGGCTTACATGTTTCATCGATTGGGATTTCTACTAACACATCCTTGAATTTCGGAAATGGTGTATCTGTTTGCGAAATTTCGTTAATGTCTGTGCCTAATTTCAAAACTCCCAGACGGATAGCAGTTTCCTTTCCCAATATATCTCTTGACCCACCATTCATGACGTACACCACAGCCTGTTCAGATTTCCCATTCGTTGAAATAACAGTTTCAAATGTTCCTTTTACGTCTAATGGTTTTTTAGAACCATAAGGGTACAGAGTTTTGTCTGTCCTTTTTGTAAGATTGGTCACATCTACTCGATTTTCTTTTAACATCTCCCATGTTTTATCTGTAATAAGATTCAGTTTACAACCGGAATCGATTAATAACCATACTTGGACTCCTCCTACACCACATTCAATTGTTGCGTCGTCATTCACATTAAAAATATATTGGATATTTTCCGCTGTGGCTTCAGCCTCAATAGAATTCACCTTCTTCTCATCTCGGTTTCTTTTATATTTCCTGTCTTCCTCCTGTTTATTTTCGAGCTTTCGCTTTTGCGGTCTTGTCCTGCACAGTGCGTTAAAATGTCCTAGTTTTCCACAAGCGTGACATTTCTTTCTTTTCGCTGGACATTCCTGGTTCGGTAGGGTATGCGCATTATAACCACACCTACCACATTTGCTATTTCCGGGTTTACTCGCACTTAGTTTTGTGGAACGCTTCATAATCGTATTAATATCAGAATTATTCGAAGTCGTTTTTCTGCTATGTCCATAACGTTCAAGTTGCTGCCCTACCGCTTCTAATGTGTTGGCTTCAGTGATTATTTAGATCGAGTGTAACACTATCACCTAATGTCAATATCTTGTTCCTGAGCTCTGATGATGAACATTTATCTACAATTTGATCGATCAAATGTTCATTCGAACTCGTAAAGTCACACTTGCCAGCTTGGTTCCTCAATCTGACTACAAACTTTTCGAACTTTTCGTTTTGTTCCTGTTTGATTTGACGAAACATGTGCCTCTCATAAATTTTATTTTTCTTTGGAAGAAAGTATCCGTCCAATTTTTCAATTGCAACTTGGAAAACGTCATTTTAATCAGTAGCCGGAACGTATGCTCCTGGCAGATTATAAATAATCTCCTGTAATTCAGATCCACCTAATAGTAACAAAGTGGCTCTTTTCTTTGCAGGGCCATTAGTTTCTGTAGCATCCAGGAAGATGTTTAACGATCTTTTCCATCTTTCCCATCGCAAAGCGATTGTGGCGTTGTCGCCTTCAAGATCAAGTTTATCTGGAGGTGGAAGTAGATTTGCCATGTTTGGAATTGTGGGGCTACCTGAAACCAAACGTTATCTATGGACAACATTATCAACCTACGTATGGTTTACATCTTAACATAAGACGTGTAGGCCCATACTGCTTGATAAATGTATCGATTTGGGCATACACTCCAGCTAGGGCATGTAACTACTGCCTACAACTTCACGTACGGTTTACACTATTTCATGAAGGCCCGTATATTACTGCCTACAAAACCTGACGAAACAGTCACGCACGGTTTACAATTTCATGAAGGCCCGTACTGCCGACAACACACACGCACGGTTTACAATTTCATGAAGGCCCGTACTGCCTACAACACACTTACACGCACGGTTTACAACTTCATGAAGGCCCGTACTGACTACAACACATGTACGCACGGTTTACAATTTTATGAAGGCCCGTACTGCCTACATAAATACTTAATTGTTATATGTATATATACCTATACATATTTTTTTATCTTACTGCCCGCCCCATCTGTGCATGTAAACATAATGTAAACACTCCCTACTTTATTTTTAATTGATCCGATACGTGTTTACGTAGTTCCGGGACATAATGAAATTAAATATTTAAAAGAAATAATTTTAAAGTATGAATGATAAGAGGATTGCTGGCAGTGGCTGGTTGGGAAAAGCCCGGAATCAAATATTGCGGCGCAAAATGATGTAGGCCTACGTTCAGCAGTGGACGGACTATGGCTGATGATGACAGTGCCCATCATGTGGCCTACTTGCACACTAAAACGAACTAAACCAAACATTAGATTCTAATTTTAATTTTATAAACACTTCTTGTTTTTAGTAAATTTATCAACACACTAACTTTATTTGTGCCTCACTAGCGTGGCAAGATATTTAGCATACCTACTTATTACCATGAACCGACTCGTACCCGGGGCATAATACTTATGTTTCAATTTGTATTTCTTATGTAAACAAAGTCTAGTTGACCACTCATTCCGCACTCACCACGCTCCCTTTTAGGTATGTAAGTACATACAATGTTTGTCTAAATAAATAAAGTGCATGTTAGTTTGCAGGTTAATTCTATAATCGTAAACAACACCAATCCTAAACATTGTTACACTTATAACCATGTTTTCAATTAATAAAATGGTTCTAAGTAAATTGAATTATATCGTGATTATCTAAATCCGACTTGTTACATAAGTATTTTAGTAAATATCCTTTATTATCACCTCCCGATTACAGCTACAGCACATCAAGTTGCTTCCAGGGAATATTGGGTACGTATAACTACTATAAATTAAAAGTTAACGGCGGTCAGAACTCTTTACATAAGTACTTACGGCTATCGATTTGGATTGTAAACCACAATGGAACTGTATTCTGTTAATTTATAGGTAAGGATTTATTTGTTTACTAAGTATATTGACACCTGTAATGAGTTCGGAATTGCGGGAATCCTTTGTTCCGAAAACTACTTCTTATTATATTCCATGATTTCATAACAACCGATTAAAATTTTACTTGATAATATTAATTACTCTCACTTGCACAATCAATATAAATACCAAGTAGCCGAACGTTAACTAGGTTGTCAAAATGGCTGAATACCCTCTTCTTTTTTTAAAAAAAATTTTTAAGTACAAAATACTTCGTTTTGCACTGACCTTTTTGCTCGTCGCCACTTGTAGTACTCCCTCAACCAGAGGGAGACAGCGGAAATATCTGGCTCGGTACGTCACCAGTAGCTGGGGTCGACACGTCCGTTCTCACCCGCGGCTCTCACGTGACTGCTGCCCCACTACCCGTGATCTCGAGACTACGCCATAGCTGAATGATACAAACACTACAGTAATTACGGGTATATTATTATGATTCCGTAAGTAATTATATAAATATTCAATCAATCAATCAAACCATTTACTTGCAATAAAAGATACTTAAATGCGTGCAAAGATATTTATATTAAACAATCAAAATTACAAAATAATTTTAGAATAAAAATAAAAACAATGTCAGGCCACAGAATAAGTAATAGTAGGTACGCCAGGCTTCATAATTAGAATTACTTACACTGAGAAGTATATACATTTATTTTATGCCAGACTCAAGAATCCATATATAAGAACACACAATACATATTACATTACAAAAATAGACTAAGAATAAGCACAGAATATAATATAAGTACACAATCTTACCAAAACAAAAAAAAAAATAGTTTATTTCATTAGCGACAGATAAAGATTACGAAAATACTCGAAAACTGTCAATCTGCATTTAAGTATGCTATTTTAATATTTTTAAATTTATAAAAACGAACAATAAGGACGTTGTTTGATTGTGACGTCACGAGCAAGTAATCTACAAATTCCACACTAACGGAGCGTTTTTGACGTTTCATAAAAAGAAGCTGAGTTGACTTTTGTCAAATACCGGCTAACATTTATTACCAAATTAAAATATGGACATCGAAAGGATCCCAACCCAACTTAAACACTTGGTACCGAATAACCAATATACTGAGTCAATTGAATATACCTATTCAAGCTGTGATATAAATACTTCGCCGCGAATTTCTCGGAGAGGAAATGTTTGGGTGAAAATCCCAGGGCGATTTTTGCGCGGCGGAGGTGATAATTGGACTGAGGATTTCTTATATTTGAATGTTCTATTCTTTATATGAAAGCTAATATATTCCATCATCTTGAGCCATAATGGAAATTACTTTAAACCTATTGGCTTGACCATAAAAAAATATAAACTGCCGAAAATCTAATTTTGGTGACGTGTCCTGCACTTGTTTCTTGTATTAAAACAAAAAACTATCCATTTACTTAATTAAAGCGGCATTTATTCGTGTTCTATATTAGTCAACGTATCCCAAGATTTAATTTCGTTACTTTCGTATGTGTCGGAGCTGTTATTGATGAACAGCCCAGCTGAGGGGTTTCGTCTCTTCAAGAAAACTCCTGCTTCTAATTATGAGTTTAATATACTTAAATTACATTTATTTATTTAGGTATGTAGGTATGCGCGTATGATGCCGTGGTTTAAAGCGGTGTGTGGCTCGCGGAGATGACCCGTGCTCGTGACGTCATTCTCCTCCGCCCTCACCCCTCTGTCTCGTTTAATAGCGGCCGCGTTAACATCCTGCCCCCCTTGAAAGCTGCTGCTTTCAAGCTCTTGGTTGCAGGGTAAAGGGCACATTCGGTTGAGTGATCTCCTGGTCACACCCTTTTGTGTCGTAAAGTCCGCAACCCTGCAGACTCCATCGGCCCCAGGATATAGCTGTAGGACTCTTCCAAGCCTCCATTTAAGTGGTGGGGTATTCTCCTCCTTGAACAGTATGTAAACTAAACCTCATACTGATGTAAACAAAACTGTCCTGCGAAATAATATAATTTTGGTGAAAAAAATAAAAAAATGTTTTTATGGTCGAACAAAACGCAATGACACAAACGGCGCGAGCATCGCTTATTGATTTAGTTCCGCTCTGGCGACAGGCGATGAGAGACGTGTGATACTGTGTAGGAGCTAGCCGTCACCCACGTAAGTACCTAATTATGGTGGTTCAAAATACAGTTTACGTCCATTTTGATGACACGATTAATTTATTATTAAGCATAACTTAATTTTAAGTGTATTTTATTTTAGGCGTGGCTTTGGTTCCCCTTTCGAAATATAAGGTAAACTGGAACATGTACAAAAGGGTTAATTAGTTATGTTTTTTTTAGTCCAAATTCTAATTGCGGTGTTGCAATTTTGGTGTGTTTGGTGGATTTTTTGAAGACACCAAAATTGCTGAGTATCACCAAAATTATAGAAGTCATGGCAAAGTGAACCGTATTCTAATGATATAAGGTCTATCAATTGCTATACATACGACTTCTCGGATATGCAACAAGAAATGCATTTTAATTAAAGTATATTGAAAAAATGACATTATTTTTATTACTTTTTGAGTGAACACTATTATATCAATGTTATGTATAAAATATTTCAGTGTACATAATTTTATACTAGACAGCAAAGTCTCTGACCACGTCTGTCTAGGTATTTGCATAAAACTCGAAAACTACTAATCCGATTTCGATACAATTTTCATTCTCATGTAGTTTTAATTTTAAAGATTGGTTAAATATATAATTTATGTATATATGTCAAGTTTATATACCGCAATCGTGTCTACCACAGGGCGAATCGGATAGTATTGTATAAGTAGCTCTTACGGTTTTTCAAAAAATATTTTATTTAAAAATATATTAAATAAGATGATCTCATCATAAAATATATACCTGTATATTAAAAAAAAATCTGTATGTTTCACGACTAGCTACCTGCTCATCCTGAAATAAAATAGAAAAAAATATTATATGTAATAAAAGTATATAACACAATTATTATGAGAGTTAATATTACACGCTAATAAAAACTGCATTAAAATCGGTTGAGTATTTTCGGAGTTATTGGCGATATAACCGGCAGAAGTGGCGCGAATTTTGTCTTCAAAATGTGGTGATATACAAAACCAAATAAATACCTATTTATGTTTTATACGCGTATGATGATCGTATAATTAAATATATGTTTGACCTAAATATGTTTATTTCGTATAAGTAGGTTTTATATATCCTTGAGCCCCGCACTGCGCTCAGCATTTATTTATATACATATACATAAAATATATACACAAAAAATACATTTCAATCATCTCTAAGCTAAGAGCTACACGCCATTGAAAATTGCATCAAAATCGGTTGAGTACTTTTGGAGTAATTCGTGGCCAAACCGGCAGAAGAGGCACGGATTTTACCTGAAAAATGAGGTGATATTTTCAATTAGATTTTAATAGCCATTTATATTTTATATACATATGATGATTATCTATACTAATATTATATAAAAAGGAAAAGTCAGTAAGATTGTAGCTTTGTAAGTTTGTTAGTTTGTAAGTAATGGGTTATATCCAGAACCACTTATTAAATTTTAAAAAATCTTTCACTTGCTTATAGAATGGAATTTCTGTATGGCTGTAGGCTATATCGCAGGTTTGCCTGCGTTCTTTGTTATATATATGTATATAATAATAATATGTAAAAGGATAACAAAATAAATAAAATAAACGAACAAACAATAAATTATAAATTAATTACAAAATAAATTAACCTAACTCAGGAAGAGCAAAAAGACCCCGTCCAGCAGTTCCATATGCGGCATGGAGCCAATAACGATATATCTCAGGAACTAAGTTTAGCACCCTGTCTAAAAAATATAATGGCATACTTATATAAAGTAAGGTGGGTTCGGCTCACTTTTATTTTGTTTTCATTACTGGATAGAAGGAGTAATGTTTGAAAAAAAAACTAATTTAGGTGTAAACATGCAATTCAGGTGGATTCATTATCAAATTTTGGTGCCAACATGCAATTTTGGTGGCCATGAAATAAATTAATTGACATTATCTCAAAAACTACTCATTGGAATGGAAGGCCGTTTTGAAACAAATTTAATTATGACTAATGACGCTCTAAAAACATATTTTTGGTAACTATATCATGAAAATAAAAAATCCCACCAAAATTAGCAAAATCTAAGATTTGTTGAATTTCACCCGTTTGAAGGTGTTCGTTCGTACTAATCGGCTTTATTAAATTATCAAACGATATTCCTCGGGGCATTTTCAAACATTTTAAACCGAATTTCACGTTCTGGTATTCGAATTAATTAAAAGTTATATCGTTTACTTTGTTTTCTACTAATGAAGTTTAGTTTAGTTTATAGGTAATATCGGAAAACATGAGATGTGTATACCTATATTAATGCTTTGACGAGTTTGGGGTAAATAGCTACTGAAATAATATTGTAAATTGTTCTTTGATGTGTTTACATTAAATGTATATCATTGCCGATATCAAATTTTTATATCGGCAATGATTAGGTAGCTAATCGTTTATTGTTACGAGTGATGGGATACATTTTAATTTTTATTTTGGCATAGGTACGATGGAATGGGGTTACTTTGATTCGGGGGGCGACTTTGATCAAACAGGTTTTTCTCCGAAATCATCATTTTTCCTTGGGTGAACTGTGGTAATAAAATTAATATTCTATCTTGCTGTTTACTCGATTAAACCTTTTTAATTTCGAATAGTTCTGCTTTTATACTACATTCTAAATGATCAAAGTAGCCGCATTTTTTCCTTAAGTAACCCCATTCCACGGTACATATTGTTTTGGCATAGGTACATATTTAGCACCACATCTATTTACCCAAGCCAAGCGACGTAGGTAGTTACTGTCTGATACAAAGTAAATCAGATTCCGGTTACCAAAACCAAACAAATACAATACAATAAAATAAATAAATAAATATGAACAACGATTCGTTCAGCTTATATTTAGACATCTAAGGGCCGGTTGTCTAAGGGCCGGTTGTCTGGTTTCGAACCATCGGTAATCGTAACTACGATTATTACAACCATTTATTTATTAGAGAATCTTATTACTAGTGTTAACATAGAAAGTTCATACATATTACATACGCCTGAACTGGGGTGGTCCTGTATCAGCTTTAATCACACGAATGTTAGAAGTGGCCACATTTGTTAAAACAAACTGCACTATTCGTAAAGGTATCAGATGTATTTAAGCGTAGCACCTGTCGCAGTCATAACCTTTGTTCTGTGCCCTCACGCACCGCACTGTTGCAAAAGAGTGTTTTTTGCATGGCACACAAAAAATGTAATAAATTACCCTTAGCTTTAAGAATGTTGGCTCTACAGGAATTTAAAAATAAGCTTTGTAAATTACTTATTAGTAAGTCCTACTATTCAATATCAGATTTTTTAATAGACGACATAACTTCATATAGTAATATCTGACATTATTATATTGTTATTATTTTAATTTGATTAATTTATTAATGTATTCCTGAATTATTTTGACATTTGACATTTCTTTTCTCTGTGACCATTTTTTCTTTTTTTACCGAATATTTTTTGTTTTTTATATTATTGTAATTATTTGTCATTTGCTAATGACTGTTCGTAGGCCTCATGGCCAGAACAAAGTGATTCTATACTGATTCCTGTAACACCAATCTATATGTACCTATGTTTTACAGACAAATAAATGAATTGAATTGAATGTTGCTATCACCGGGATTGGACTACCGCGCCGGCAGCTTTGCAAACAAGTCACTGTCACTACCAAACAGGCTGAACTTGTGCTCTTTCTCCTTGCACAATATTTTCTTAAGGATAGAATTGATTTTAAAAAGAATGATGTAATAACACAACGAACACAATCATTCCCGTATTCAACTCCTATTGCAAGAAAATAAAACATTTTACGGAGCATTTCATTTGAATGAACCCGAGTGTTTATTGCCTCTTACGTGTGAGCTGTTTGCTTGTATCGCCGTAAACTTTAATTGAAGAGGTTTTCACGCGCAGGCGACCACCCTCCTGACCAACCGTGGACCTAGTCTCCTTGCATTAAGATCCACGAGTGTTGAGTGAACTGTTTCTCCGATGGCAGTAACTGCAGTTTATTGCAATGCTGTGCAAATGTAAAGGTGGCTCCGGGTTTTTGTTGGCACTGAGCATAATCGTAAGGTAATTAGCTGGGACTAGGGTGAAATGCTGAATAGCTGGGCAAGATAATGTGGCAAATCAACTACATTAGAACCTAATACTAACAAGAATCTAATCTCGACAGACAAGCCTTCAAGGAAACGAAAACCGCAATCAAATCGGTTCTTTCTTTTGCACGTTTGGGAGCTACGATGCCACAGACAGACTCACAGATACACTTGTTAACACATGCCAGGAACTTGTTAACACATCCACAGCCTGGAACTTGTTAACACATCCACTGCCAGGAACTTGTTAACACATCCACTGCCAGTAACTTGTTAACACATCCACAGCCTAGAACTTGTTAACACATCCACTGCCAGGAACTTGTTAACACATCCACTGCCAGGAACTTGTTAACACATCCACTGCCAGGAACTTGTTAACACATCCACTGCCAGTAACTTGTTAACACATCCACAGCCTAGAACTTGTTAACACATCCACTGCCAGGAACTTGTTAACACATCCACTGCCAGTAACTTGTTAACACATCCACTGCCAGTAACTTGTTAACACATCCACAGCCTAGAACTTGTTAACACATCCACTGCCAGGAACTTGTTAACACATCCACAGCCTGGAACTTGTTAACACATCCACTGCCAGGAACTTGTTAACACATCCACTGCCAGTAACTTGTTAACACATCCACAGCCTAGAACTTGTTAACACATCCACTGCCAGGAACTTGTTAACACATCCACTGCCAGGAACTTTTTAACACATCCTCTGCCAGGAACTTTCCGCTACTTTGCAGGAAAACCACGGGACCGGCTACGAGCGTAGCGATTCTTGGCAGTGAATGTGTACCTACACTATAGACATCGTTGGCGTCAGGGATTAAAAAACGCGTTTATTTATAAACTTTTTAAATATTTATTTCATTTTTTAAAAGCTTTTATTCAACTTGCAATGTATGTAATTTGTTCGGGTGGAATCTTTGAACTCAATTTTGAAGTAGATATCTTCAACCGATTGAGCTGAAATTTTGTATACACGTTTAGTTTGGATGACAATGCACGATAAAGTACGTGACGTCATTCTAAATCCAATATGGCGGACCATCCAAGATGGCGGAATAGTTATTTATATTACACTTCTACAATATGGCTATCAAATGAAAGGGCTCGTTGAGAGCAACTCGAAGAATAATGTGACGTCATTCTAAATCCAATATGGCAGACCATCCAAGATGGCGGAATAGTTATTTTTAATGCACTTCTACAATATGAGTATTAAATGAAAGGGCTCGTTGAGAGCAACTCGAAAAATAATGTGACGTCATTCTAAATCCAATATTGCGGACCATCCAAGTGGCCTTAAGTACGGTAAAATTATTAGGTCTCCTTATTGAAGAGCTGAATTGTTCGAAATTAATCGGCAAATGACCTTGCAACAATGATGCGTTGAATGAGATGAACAGACTAAGAAACCTACCCAGCAATAACTAAAAAGTTATAAAACAAATTAAAAGCAATCAAAAACTAAAAAAAAAAGGTTTTTAAATAAAAAACAAGGTTTTATGACCATATAAGTTGTGTATAATAAGGTTGTAAGTTCATAGTTACAATTTAAAAGAAAAAAATATTTTCTTCTTTTTAGAGCGTTTACATAAGCTTTTTTTTAAAGTTTTTTTTCTGCTTTAAAATTATTTTTATTTCTGTTCGTTTATACTTTATACATATGTAAAAGCATGTTTGTAACATGGACCTATAGTACCCAGGACAGACTATACGTGTTGCCGCAGCGAGGGACGGAAAGGCTCCAATGCAGCTAAATTAAGAAGTGGTCTTAAAATGGCTGATGACTTGCCATGAACAACCTACTTAATTTGGACGGGTAATGGTTTATGTGCCACAACTTCATACTAAATCAGTTGTGGCAAATAAAAAAAATCGGCCAAGTTCGTGTCGGGCCACGCGCAGTGTAGGGTTCCGTAGTTGTCTGTCTGTCTTAGTTACATCGACGTGCGGTGCGGTTGCGTCGGCCGAATTTTTACGAAAATTGGCCTTTCCAAGTACCTACACATTAAGTTGGTCGACTATTACTCGGTAACTACTTATGCCTACTTGTCCGTGATAGTTTTCCTTTTAAATTTATTATATGCTACTTTCACATCCCCAGTAGTAGCCATTTAGCCGGCAGGGGGGGCGGACACATGACTCGAACAAAAACTAGGGCTTTAAAGCCCAATATCTCGCAAACTAACCACTGATATGAAAAATGGTTTTAGGAAACCCATAATATTTTTAGATCGAGCTATCCAACGATACCCCACACCATGGCTTTAACGAGAAAAAAATTACATCCCCGCTTTTAGATGTAGGGGAGGTACCCTAAAAATATATATTTTTCAAGATTTTATTGTACTGTTTTGTCGGCATGATTGATTTATATACTCATGCCGGATTACAGTTTTCTAGTAGTAATAGGTCAGTACCTAATCAACAAGGAACCCTTATAGTTTCGCTATGTCCGTCTATCCATCCGTCCGTCCGTCCGTCCTCGGCTTAGCTACTGAGCTAAGCCGAGGACGTTACGGAACCCTACAAAGTGGAACTATGACAAGGACAATGAATGATATTTCCTTTTCTATCACACTTATCGAGATTTGTATGCTACCAGCTCGCTCGCACGTGGTATTATTATTACCATAGCTTGTCCTGAGTATTATAGGTCCGTGGTTTGTAAGTTATCCGTCAAAATTTGCAATCCATTTTTCATTCACTTGCCGTTATGCGATTGAGCATTATAGTTTGCATGAATATTCAATATTATGGTACGATGGAGCTGATCTGATGATGGAGAAAGAAGGTACCCATGAGCATTCAGGACTTAACCAACGTAACCCCGTAGAGTTTGGGCTCGTTAGAATCGTCGCAATGACTTACAAAAAAGTACAGTTGGCAATAAAAACTTGTATGAAAAATGTTTTTTTGACAAACTAATTTTTTTGGTATCACTTCGAAGGTAATATTTTTTATAATGTAGGTACAGTCAGCATCATACAGCTCGCAGCAGCCAAACATATCGGCGCACTTCCTACTCGTATTACTATAGGATAGGAGTAAGGATGTGTTCCGATATATTTGGCTACTTTGGCGGCTACTAACTATATGTTGCCTGTACTTGAGTATCACTTTAAAAAAATCATATAAATAAATATTGATTTAGTATGGTGGCTCTACATAACATAACATGTAACAGTTTCTCTTGCGTCAGTATCGTTACAAAGTCTCATTTTTGTCAGCGACGCTGTATCTATTCCGCATTTCACCCATTTTAACGACCGGCGCGTTTTATGGCACCGACACTGTTACGATCACACTCGTGTGCCGCTCGCCCTGCCTCACAATTATAACCTTTGTCAGCATTAATGGCCACTTTGGGACCTTAAAACCTATAAACTCACATGACAGATAAAACTATACTATCATAACCAAAAAATAATAATTAACATAATAATTGCTCAAAGGTTAGCTGGAAGAGATCCCTTATAGGGATAAGTTCGCCTTTGTACTTTGATCTATTGTGTGACATGTATATTCTTTAACCTGTTATTGTGTACAATAAAGTGCTTACATACATACATAACCGTACAGTAGGTAAAACCCGCGCAACTGGGTCAACAATACTTTTAACTCTGCTTGTTGCTCTGCTCAGACCAAAGGCCGTAAATGTAGAAATGTTTCATACAAACTAGTGACGTTAAACTTGTAGAAGGGTACCACAGGCCTCGCTGCGTAATGAATGATGCGCCGCTTGACCTGTTCTGAAAGGTCACATCTTGTGGCCCGTTTTATAAAGCTGCAAACTCTCGACACCGAGGTGTTAACCAATAACGAATAACCAGCCATGGCCAACAATGGTTTGTGTTGCTCGCATAGAAAATAGTTCGCAGTAGGTTGTACGCGGACGCACAAAAACTATACCTATTTAACGATTACAAAAGAAAATATTGCATTAATACTTCTTCCACCTGCAGCATTACCGGCAACACATGCCGTCTTCCCGAGATATTGCCACTGGCCTGGCAGTATTCCTGGCAGCGGGGATATTACCAACGGCACATCAGTAGGTATATCACATGACTTAACCTTTTTTGTGTCAATGAGAGGACATAATTTGTGGAGTCGTCGGGGCGCAGTCGGGTCACGGCGCGTGGTTTTTGTCGACATGGGCCTGCCCGCGCCGAGTGTAATCGTTACACTAGACAGCAAGTCGAGATGGGAGGCCTAGTTTAGCGTTGAATAAATGTAACAATTTGGGAATGACCTCTTATACGTGTTCAAAATAATAGTCAGTAAGGATAGGATACATCCATTTCCTATAGAGAAACTAAAATAAACTGTTTATTAAGATTTACTCTGAATAATCGATAGCTATACTTATCTATTTACTATTAGTATTATCAAAACGTTTGTGGAGATAACAAAATGGCAGATAATTATAGTATTTTCTGTAACACAAAAAAAAGACTGAATAGAGAACAGCTGTAAGCTATGTCGGCCGCCGGGGCTTCTGACGAGTCTGGAAACTACTAGCGCATCAGAATCTAAGACATTACAGAGTAAGAAGACACGAACGCCAGACCCCAGATTAGCGGGTAGATAAGCTGGGCTGGGCCTCCATTTCGGAAATAACAACCCTACCTGATTATATAAATACGTGCTGGTGTTCACCGATACTTGGCTATGTACTAACGCAAGTTGTTGTTGTAATACTCCCTAATCGAGCGGCTTGAGCCCCTGGGTGTGCCCTCAACAAAAATAATAGACCCCATATGCAATCGTTTTTGTCTCACGTCATCCTCGGGTTCAAGGTCCGTAATATGCAGGCAGCAGCACCAACGGAATAACCCTGGTACTTGGTACTGTAGTACTCACGATTACATACGCACGTGTGCTGCAACGTAACAAGGTTTGTGTGCGGGATGGCTTGTGTACAACAGTGTGCCCGGCGACTGTGCTCCGGACGGGATTGGCTATTCACAACTTTGCCGATCCGAAGTTTGTGGGAGCTATAGCGGGATAGTGGGACGCGGTCTTACACTAACAAGAGGACTATGACGGGCTGGCCTGTGGTGGGAGCGGATACCTAAGTGATCCTTTACTCTCGCATACTTAAGTGTCATAAAGTGACAAGTGTTTATCCACAGTGATAACACTGATAAATGACAAATATGCAACCATCACTCGTCATTTATATTCGATGCTTCCTCGCTCGCTCCCACGTTCACTGAGCAAACGTGGAGTTAATATTTGAATATGAATAGGATGTGTGAGAGATGAATTTAATTGAGACCCAGGACGCCTCGATGTGACACGAGACGAGAAAATCTACCCTTCTTTTTCCAATTTCCACAGTGCGAGTTAGACACGAGTCGCAGAGTCTTGGGATCGAGTTATGCTGGACATGCTAGTCATCATGAAGGAGCCTGGGGTCCGCTTTGGCACTAAATCCCAAGATTTGGCGTAGGCTTTTGTTTTACGAAAGTGACTGCCATCTGACCTTCCTACCCAGAGGGAAAACTAAACCTTGAAATTAGGCGGGTTTATTTATTTATTTAATTAGGCTCACAAAACAAGTTAAAATCTATAGAATAATACAAATTATGCAATATGCTTGGATCTGGACTATACCTAACTCAAAATGTGTACACAGAAAGAATAATTTAACATAAAATACATTTTTCTCAAACATGCAATGAAATATTGACGTTAAGTTCCTTATAATAGGCAGCGAAGTGTCACGTTTCAGGTGCGGAGAGACGAGAGACACATAATGAAATTTCATACAAAATTGGAGGCCTAGGCCTGCAAACTGATCGTCTTTTGTTTTCATTCGACATTTATTTGTGACACAGCATCACGGAATTCAGCCATTAAAAAACTATAAGGAATATTTGCTTTTTGGTTCGTTATGACATTCTGCCACTGTTTATAAAATAAAAAACAACAAACGATGTTTGCTATATTTTGCTGTTTTATTTATATAAAATCGACATGAACATAATAAATAACGCATTATTAACAAATTCCAATAACTTTAAGTTGTAATTTTAACTAGAAAAATACATATTTAAATAATTTCATCTAAATATTAGCGATAAAAATGTCTACTTTAACCGCGTAGATATTTTTTTAATAATAATGGAGGCAAAATTGAAAATTTTTCATTCTGTGATTCTCTTTTATTGGATGTATTGTGATTTTGTTATTTAATATGAGTTCCGACACTTCCGATGAAGAAATGAATATAAATTGCACCCCGCCGGAGTTGAGAGCGGAAACAGAAATGGCTTTAAATAACTTGTTGTCGCCAAAATCAAAGGTAAAGTATATGGTTGCGTATAACAATTTTATAAATTGGAAAAATGATAAAAATGCCCACATTTTCTCTGAATCAGTTTTTCTGGCGTATTTTAAAGAACTGTCAGTAACCAGAAAATCTTCAACACTCTGGGCATTATACTCCATGCTTAAGGCAACGATGCAGGTGAAGCGTAATATCAACATAAAAACCTTTCAAAACTTAGTCCTGTGGCTAAAACGACGGTCAGACGGATACAAGCCAAAAAAATCCAGGATATTCACATCAGAAAATGTTCAAGCATTCATTAATCAGGCACCCGCTAGATATATATCTAGCCACAAAGGTAACTAAGCCTACTTCTACAATTTATATCATAATCATTATCTTTATATTTGCATAAAAATCAATTGCATGAGCTAAATCTTTATTTCGATGACTATACAATATCATAGTATGATATATGATTATATTTACAACTTTGCCTGAACTTAAAACTTAATTAATAATATATTTCATTAAAATGTATGACTAATAATTACTAATAATAACAGAAAAAATCTTATGCCTATTTGTATGTAGTCGAGTTCAAAGATATGTATACACTTTTGACCTTATACATATTTTTGACTTCGACCGTACATATATCAACAACATTTATAGGTTGCTTTGATCTTGGGCATCAGGTGCGTGCAGAGGAATGGAGTTGACAAATATAACTACCGATGACATTGAATTCCAGGGTGAATTAGCGATATTTAAGCTTCGAGACACAAAGACTAAAACAGACAGAACCTTTGTGATCCGGGATGAGTTCCTAAATGTTTTCAAAAAGTATTATGACCTACGGCCTCAGGATATGCAATCTAATAGACTTTTTCTAAACTACAGTGTGTGTTTAGATATAGGGATATAAAGTAAACCACCAGTTTGAGAGCAAGATCTAGACTGATTTATTTAATACAAATACTACCCCACGTTACACAGCTACCCTCCTATGGAATTATGATATACAACATCTTCCCCCTTGTGAATACCTATAGGTATATATATTAACACAAATGGAATACGGATGTAATGCTGCACAGTTGTTATGAAGACCAGACCAGACAAGACTCAGTCGTCATTGTAACAGAGACCTGTCTGCCCTGCCTTAACTACATTTATCTCATTCAATATGCAATACAATACGTTCTATCTTCGTAGGTACATGCTCTTTTATCATTTTATATACTTATCCTTGCTTACATGGTTTTACGTATATATTTATCTCTTGGTTATTGTTTTCCTGACGAAAATGTATAACAAGATAAACAAACCATGTACTCACAACGCACAACAGCAGCAGCACACCCAACTGACTACTATAATAGACCCTAATCCGTTGATTTAAGGTACATACACGAGTGGGCAGTTAACTGCGTCACCGATAGTATCATATTTATTGAATTTAATTATTTACACTATTCAGCTTTATACTACGAATTTATTGCTAAGCGATCCGTTCCAACTGCATAATAAAACGAACCGATTCTTGTTTCTGATTCAAAGCTGTTCATTCAAAACAATCTCATCATACATAACAATAGTTTTAATTGATTACAGTTATCTTAAGGAACATATATTACATGCAAAACTATATTTTTATTAAAATCTATCGGGCGTGCGCACTCGCCGGCCTGAACGGGTATGACGGAAAGTCGGATCCCGAGATGCTTTGGTTTGGGACTCCCGGGAGCTCCGCGGCCCCGTTTCCTGACCTCCGCCACACTCTTCCAAGTCATCGTAATATCGTGCAATGGTACTCTTAGCCTTAGCGGCGGCAGTGTCCGGCGGCTGAGCCCGTATGATCTGCTGCCTGTTCCGGCGGTACCGGCGACCGTCCGGCGTGCGGACCCAGTAGGAGCGCGGCTCGGCGGCGGCGGCGCGCTCCGCCTGCGCTCGCACCCAGCGCCCCGTGCCATCAGGCAGTCCCGGGTCTCTAATACGCACCTGCTCATTGTCACTCAATGGTTTTAGTACTCTAGTTCCTCTGTTGTAATTTTGGCTTGATTTCTCGTTCTTTACTTCGCGACTGATTTTAATCTCAATTTTCGACGGTGTTTTCGGGTTTAGTAAACTACTTTTTACCGGTAACTTTGTATTTAGTCTTCTTCCCATCAATAACTGAGCAGGTGAGTATAGTTCTCCCGATATTGGCGTATTACGAAAATTCAAAAGTGCTATGTAAAAATCAGTCTTATCTTCCTGCGCTTTTATTATCATTTTTTTTACCGTTTGCACATTGCGTTCCGCGAAACCATTTGAACGAGGATAGTGGGGTGAGCTGGTTACTTGTTCAAAGTCCCAATCTTTCGCGAACGTTTTAAATTCCTGCGATACAAATTGTGAGCCGTTGTCAGAAACAAATCTATTCGGTATACCGTGACGGGCAAACATAGGTTTCAAGATACCTATTACCGTCGTACTCCTCAGATCCAGAATGGTCGCTACCTCTACATACTTTGAATAATAGTCAACCACGAGTAAATAATATCTGTCTTTTACCTGAAAAATATCAGCAGCTAGCACCTGCCATTGTCTATCGGGCGTGGCGTGCGGTGCGAGAGGCTGGCGCGGCGGCGAGGCCTGGCGCGCCGCGCACACCTCGCACGCCCTCACAGCGCGCTCCACGGCGGCCGCCATACCTGGCCACCACATCACGTCCCGTGCCCGTCTCTTGCACTTCTCGATACCGAGATGACCTTCATGTACTTTCTCGATCATTTCTGTCCTTAAACTGCTCGGAATGATCATAATGTCATTACGAAACACTATCTCCTCGGCAACGTGGATTTCATCCCTGACCTCCCAGTAGGGCTTGGCTTGCTCTGTCACGATGCTCTTTGTATGCGGTCATCCCTTTGTGTAGCATTCCATTACTTCACATAGACCCTGGTCTAACGTAGATGCTGCTCTGATCGCCTGCATTTTTCTATCACTGAATGGTAGGTTACCCAATAAAGTATTTATATGTAGGCTTACCTCGTCCTGCACATGTTGGTCCCGCTTACCTCCCGCATCCTTGTTGCCCTCGATAACGTATCTGCCACGTACATCAACCGCCCCGGTACATAACAAATGTTAATAGTATATATTTGCAATTTTAATAACATACGTTGCAGTCTAATGGGTGTCTCATTCAGCGGCTTTCTGAAGATAGCCTCCAAAGGCTTATGGTCCGATTCGACAGTTACCTGAGCGTGTCCATAAATGAACTGATGGAACTTACTGCACCCAAACACGATGGCCAGAAGTTCCTTCTCAATTTGAGCCCATCTCTTCTCGGTGGGCGTGAGCGTGCGCGCGGCGTATGCGACGGGCCGGCCGCCCTGCAGCAGCACCGCGCCCAGCCCGCGCGAGCTGGAGTCCACCGACACCGTCACCGGCTCGTTGGGCGAGTAGTACCTGAGTGTTGGAGCATGCGCCAGTAGCTGCTTGAGTTCCTGGAATGCGTTTGTATGCGCCTCATGCCATTCAAAATTTACGTTATTTTTTAACAGCTCCCTTAGCGGTTCAACTCGATCCGCATACTTATGAATGAAGCGTGACACATAATTAGTCATCCCGATGAACCGTTCCAATGCTTTTTTATCTTCCGAAATTGGCATATTTTCGATACACTTCACCCGGTCTGGATCAATCCGTATGCCATTCCTATCAAATATATGCCCTAAAAATTTAACCCTGTTCTGGGCAAAAACACATTTGTTTCTATTAAATTTTACACCGTATTCGGCTGCTAGTCGTAATACTCCCGTTAGCCTCTCATCATGCTCAGCCCGCGTTTTGCCGTAAACTAAAATATCGTCGACAAACACCTCCACACCTTGCTTGGCAAACAATTTGTACATAATACCGTGGAAAACCTCACTAGCACTCCGGATTCCGAACGGTAACCTAAGAAAACGGTATTTACCGAAAGGGGTCGCAAATGTGCACAGTTTTGAGCTCGGTTCATCTAAAACACACATATAAAATCCTTTGCTTGCATCTAAGACTGAGAAATACATAGCTCCCGAAATATTCGCTGTTATTTCATCAAGAGTGGGGAGTTGGAAATGGCTTCGCTTTATCGCTCGATTTAAATGCTGGGGATCAAGGCACAATCGAATGCTCCCATCAGCTTTTTCCACTAATACTATATTTTGAGACCCAATCGGTGGGCTCACTCACCGGAGCTATGATATTTAGCCTTTGTAGTCTTTCCAATTCCCCCTCTAGTTTTGGTCTTAATTATAGGTATTTTTTGTGAACCTCTAACAACAGGTGGGATAGCTTCATCGATTATTAACTTACGGAGCCCCGGCGATTGTCCAATCCCCTCGAAAATTTGACAATAAGTCGTAATTATGTTATTATTTTTCATGTCACAAACTTCTTTAATATGCGCAATATCAAATTTAAATCAGTACAGGCATGTCTTGACAATAAATTACCACATGAAGTGTCTCTTCGCAAATCCTATCGAACGACAACACCTCGCGAAATGTCCCCTTCTGTCGCACTTGTAACATACTACTTGAAAAGCGGGACATCTATTGTTGTCATGTGCGTAGCCGCAATTTCCACACTGGCGCGAGTGTCGGCTGCCGGCGGGCGGCGCGGCGCCTCGGGTGTGCGGCGGCGCGCGCGCCACGACGCGCTCGACGGCGGCGCTCGGCGCGGGCGCCTCGCCCGCAGCGCCGGCCCGCACGGCCCCGGCTTGCTCGCTCGCTACCTCCGCCGCCCTGCACCACGACGCTGCCTCTTGCAGTTCCAGGTCCGACTTCCTGAGCATCCTCTCCCTGAGCTGACTGTCTCTTATCCCCCTTATCATTTGAGTCAGTATCAAGCTCTCTCTCAAATTTCCAAATTCGCAAGATTTACTCTTGACTTTCAGCGCTGCGAAATACTTATCGAATTGTTCAGTACCTTGGTTACACTCGAAAAACAAATGTCTTTCAAAATTAATATTCTTAGACGGGTCACATCTCCGATCAAACTTCTGGCACAACACATCATAATCATTATTTTCGTCTTCCACAAAGTCCAACTGTTCATATATTTCGCGACCGCTTTTACCAATTATATGCAAGAACAATGCACACTTCTCCTTTCCTGGCGAGTTTTCGCGGCCCGAAGCTACCATATACCACTCGAATGTCTTTTTCCAATCTCGCCGATGGTCCGCCATATTACCGCTATCGCACATCGGCGGCGGCTGCTGTATATTCGCGTAAACATTGTTTGTGGTGTTTGTTTGCTGCGTACTCGTCCCGCCCGTCATTGTCTATTTTTCGAATATAACTCAACTTCACGATTTACACCTGACACCATGTGGTGTTTAGATATAGGGATATAAAGTAAACCACCAGTTTGAGAGCAAGATCTAGACTGATTTATTTAATACAAATCCTACTCCACGTTACACAGCTACCCTCCTAATATTTAATTATGATATACAACATACAGAAATGGAAAATGTACCAAGCAAGTGATCGGACGCCATAAAATCTTATCCCTGCCGAGACAAATAGCCACATTTTTGAATTTAGAAAACCCCGAGCTCCATACCAGACATTCCTTCCGCCGTACATCCGCGACATTTCTAGCCGACTCCGAAGCCAGTCTACAAGTCGTCAAGAGGCATGGTGGGTGGAGGTCTGCAAAGTCGCAGAAAGCTACATAGAAGATTCCATTGGAAATAAACAAGAAATTACAAAGAATATCACAAAGAATATTATCCTGGAATCCAAAAGTAGCACAGCAGAGTCTAATGAATTTGTACATGTACACCCATTATTATCACACCAGCAGCATCCATCACTTTACACAAATCCACAACCGCCAGGCAGTTCCCGTGACGTGACCCTCCAGTTTCCATTAAGCATCATAGTCCTCCAACATCTGCCCCTTATCAACCGCCAGTATTCCCCAGCCAGTGTCAAGATTTGCACTTGTCTGCACTTGGTGAATCAGATCCTCAGCTACCAATGCCACCATTGCTTTCTCAGCAGGAAATAAGAGCAAGTGAACAATCCACCACTCGCATTGTGTCATCACAAACTGTTACATCTGCTGAAGTTCAACAAACCAACATTAGTGCACCTGGCAAAACAATAACGATATCAATAAGTAATTGCCCTAATATGTCAAATGTCACATTTAATGTTTTGTAGAAAGGAAACAAGCATCTTACAGCCCGAAATGCATCGTGTTTAAAAAAAGAGGTTATAATTATAATTTTACTTTGATTGTCACAATTGACAAGACAAGAATGACACGTTTCATTTCGTTCAGAAACTTGCTTTCGTACATTTTAGTATAGTTTTGTATTAGTAGTGTTTTCGATTCAATTAGAGTTAGAAATTGGACGAAATAAATAATAATATTATGTATATATATGTGTTAGTTAATATTTTGTATATAGTTAACTTTTCGTTTTTCTATAAATTAAAGTTGGATTTCTTGGAGTTTTATTTATTTATTTCAATGCATGTTTCAGGAAAGCTCTATACCTCGTCGTCAAAAGGGATTGCCAGCCTTGTAACTATCCGTCTATATGTACTCGGCCGGCAACCCCTTACTTCCCGGCCTCTCTAGTAATATACTATTAGAGGATAGCCATACAATTTTAGACGGTTGGTGAGCTTTGGTTGGTGTTAAACTATTTAATCATCAAATATGAAGACCATGAAACAATGGGATTGATATAATTATTAGGTGAGATTAGTGAGCATCATAAAATATTTTACTAATACTGTTCTTAAATTTAGCCATGTTATCAATAAATATATCCAGAGAAGAATGCATCGCAACAGTGTCATTATATAATCGACACATTCTTGTTATGGGATTATAATAAGATGTATTATTTTTGTATACTTGCAATTGGAAAATGCTGCGCGATTTGTTACGTTGCTTAAAACGAGTAATGAAATAAAGTAGTGAAAGAAGGGAGGGGCAATCGATGTGTGAGTGGATTATTTTGTAGAGGATTAATAATTCGCTGCATTGTCTACGCGAAGCTATCTTCGCGTAGACAATGTAGCGAATTATTAATTAACGCAGCATATTTAAGTGTTGTAGCCTAATCGAATAGGATCTGAACTGACGACCCAGCTGAAGTCTATAGCAGACGACGTTCAAAAACCGCTTTTGTACTCTTTCCAAACTATCAGTGTGAGTGTTGTAGAAACCTTTCTACCAAATAACTGAGCCATACTCAATGGTACTTCTAACTGATGAGCAGTATACATTTTTTAAAGTTTGAGCATCCTTTTTGAAACCGTATTGAGATTCTGTTGTAGCATGTCACAGACACAGTTTCCTCACGAAGATTTACAATTTTTATAATACTTAAACGGATAGACATTCCGAGCATTTGAGTTAAATTCACAACTATGCAGCGATTTAATACGACTTCAGTCGACACAGTTTACAGCTTCCGAGAGCCAGGGGCGCTACCACGATAATCGAATCTCGATATCTTATATATCTCTGTCGTTCGAGTACCATAAAACATAAGTGTGTTAGAGACGGAGACATCCGAACTTCGTATAATTCGATTTTCGTGGTAGCGTCGCAGGTTTTACCACAAGAGCATAAACACCATTTAGTGCACCCGAATGTGCAGTTAGTAAAGTCACGGGTGTTTGCGTTAAACGAACGAAGTGGCGGCAATATTGTGTCACCAGCCCCGCTATTCTGTAACTGGTTTAAAGCTCACAACGCTCACCCACAAATTAACTTGACGCCGCGACACCTGTACTGTAGTAACTACAGCGTAGGTAGAGGTCTAGTTTCGTTAGGCGTGACGGGTGGGATGAGGCGTAAAGAATAACAGTCAAAGACCGCCTCTGGACGGCTCGCCGCGGGCTGCTCGCACACAGCGCGTGCCGAATTTGAGCGAACGTGTGGAGGCCTTTAGAAAATTTTACGCCAAAGCCCTATTCTTCAATAGCGTGTGACTGATTGACTGGAATGAAACTTCATTAACGATACAATACAAATACTCTTTATTGCACACCTCAATTTATGAAAACAATACAGAACAACAACAAATGACAACCCTCACTTTGATGGCCCATCCCTAACCTACCGTTGCAGGCCGCAAACCATCTTACAAATGACGGAAGAGAAGATTCTATCTAGGCCACCATTTAATTTCAGCAGTAAATCTACGGTCGGACTCTAAGCTCTCGGATCGAACAGAAAGGCAAAACGGCGGATTATAAAATATGCCTACAACATATATTTGAAAAGGCTTTGCTTTACTGTTAAATAGAAAAATACGTATTTGAATATTAGTTAACTTAAAAATAAATTCCTTAAATTCTTTGAAAAAAATCACGGTATTTTTAGGTTGAGAAATTTCGCTACTCCCCAGGAATATTACAAATTTCCCAGAAAATTCAAATTAATACGTTTACAATTTTTTTATTTACTTTACATTATCATTCTCAGCTTTAATATAAGTTACAATTTAAACCTGAATTTTAAAATCTCACTGAATAAAGTTCACATAATATTTTAAATAGGTACCGAGGTAACTGCTTGCTTGCGGAAATCGCACGTAGAGGCAGGGCTCATTGTATTAACGACTTGAACTAAACACTACACAGATGGAACTAAAATTAGTGGGTGACTGCCTTAGCAGTTAAGTAGTGCGTCCGTCTTAAGTGAACATTTTACCCTAAAACTCCTAAAATGTATATCCCGCTTCCCTTATTTTTTTTAAATAAGAAGCAATAAACAATTTCAGTGATTGACGTGATGTATCAGCAGTATGTACTAGGTGTTAAATCATTTGAATCCCTCGCTATGCAAACTTTCTCCTGTTAGTCAAAACCTAATACTCTAGGACCGCCTAAGCCCCTCGGTGTATCCAGGGATAGTGCCCTTTTCTGACATCTTTATTGATTTCAATTTCCTTAAACCCATTTCTTACGTTAGTATTAACGGGCAGATATCTAATCCAAAAGCGATCCCGAGCTTGAGTGCCGCCGACCTTCTCGAGTCGAGATTACAAAAATAAAAGTTTCTGAGATTATTGTAAGACACGGATTTGTATTAAAATTTAAAACGTTTTTATCATTCCATTAAAGGTCCATGTTGACCAAACTGGAATAAGAATTGTATTCTAATACTAGCTTTGGCACGCGACATTGTCTGCGCATATTTCATTGCCTTATGGGTTTAATATTACGCCTATAAGCAGGGGCAGCAAAAGGTATCACAACGAGACCGAATGCTGTAGACCATATTTACTGCAGCATCATGTTAAAAAAACCAGCATGAAACAACCTACCTTGAACCTATTTCCCGAGCATCAATCTCTCTCAGATAGATCAAGCCTCAAACTAGTACATTCATTACCGTCCATCCCCCTTCCGCCGCAAAACAAAACCGACTATACGCCATGTCATTAAAATTCAAAATCGATCGTAATGAGAGCTATATTTTTGGGCAACCTGCCTTCACTTTAAATTTGCACCGTGTCACATTGTAATAAAGTTTGGAATTGTTTGTGAAGGTTTCAGAAGCGCGTGGAGGTGGGTACTCGACCTTTGCGCTAAAAGCTGGAGTTGTAGATCAGTGCTGTAATTATGCCGCGGCCGGCGCGGCGCCTCGGTTCATGGAGAGAGTATTTTTATGTGTAACCCGTCTGTTAACCTAAGAGCCTGTACATGATATATTATAAAAAAAAATATAAGAAAAAATATGGTTTTTATCCATTTTTATATCCCACAAAATTTATATTGGGTGTATTAGGTTTCAATTCACTTGAGGTGAGGAGTAACTGTGTGTTACTAACGAGCGCTTGCAAAATCTTGCGAGGTGGAGCAGATTGCCCTGAGCTGGTGGGTCAGGCGGTGCGTCTGCTAGTCCCCTCACTGTCGAGGATCAATTTTCATCCGCGTAACCGGCTACTGCTAGCTCCTCCAGAGGCGCGCACCGTAGCGCGCAATTACTCTCCTTTTGTCAGAGCTCTACACAGCCTTAATGCGCTTCTTGCATCAGCACCGGATGTGGACGTCTTTGGAAGTAGTTGGGGAACTGTGTATCGTGAATGCTTAAGGTACTGTGAGATGATGGATAGATGTAATTCTTCAGTCATATATTAAAATGTAGTGTATATATCATTTGTAATTCACAGTGACTTAGTTTTTATCTGTAATGCTGTGTAATTATTTTAAATAAATAAATTGCGTTTGACGACTTCTGTAGCCTATACGTAGTTGGTAGTGAAGCTGCTGGCGAAGGTTCGAATCCCGGTAAGAGCATTTACGGTCCGTTAGCTCTTAGGGCTCGGGTGAGATCGTTTATTTTAACATTAGAAAGGTGCATTTACATAACAACATAACATTTACACGGTGCATTATAACCTCTGAAACTCGGTTTTTCCATCCATGACTTCTTTACTGTTCCACATTGAGATTCATAAAATTGTTAGATTGCACGTGAAAATTGACCTAATATTCATTGTTCACCCCGTGTGGGGTCTCTTGGGTAAAATATATTTTTTAATACATAAATCTGACCTGATGGTAGTAAGTGATGATAAGGTCTAGTGTAACATGCATACTTACCCTGAGCACGTACCGAGGCAAGCCCTGGACTGGAATCCCCAAGGAAAGCGTAAACGTGGCCGCCCTAAACAGACCTGGCGGCGGACGATCATCGCAGAGGCGAAGAGCATAGGGAAGCTTGGAGCGAATTGAAGCGCGAAGCCCAGGACCGAACGGGATGGCGGCGCACTGTGGACGCCCTCTGCCCCATCTAGGGGACACAGGACCATAAGTCAAGTAAGTCAACATGCATAATTAGATAGTGAATTCACTATGAAGCTAATTAGCTTCACCGTCAACCGAGTCAATGTCTCACCAAGCGCGTCAAATACATTCAACATTAAAACGGAATAGCAGGACGGAATGGACGATCAGCGTTGGCTGCAAAGCCCGCATTATTCGGAGTTGGGTCCAGTTTGTGACTCGGCAGAGTCAGCCTTTTTCTTCGTAATTTGTTTACGACTTGTATGTACGTCACAAATGATTTAATCTGAACCTGGGTTCTCTATTGTTACCCATAAAATGTAGGTTCTGATTTTTTTAGTCTGTACCATTTTCCATCATATTTTTTTGTCATATTGTCAAAAGTCATAAAATTTAACATTATAAATGGGAGTTCCGACGTTTGCAGGTCATTGTTATTGTTAGTTATAAAATTGGTTAGTTATAACATTCAATGTCCAGGTGGTATGCCATTACAGATTAAAGACGATTAGCTTGTAATAATTGTTGTAAGGTTTTTTCGTAGGTCATAAATAATTGGTAATCACCTGATTAGTTAGTCATAACATTAAATGTCATGATGATGTCAGACTTCATAATGTGATAAGTTAATAAGACACTCGTAATAATTATAACACATATACTTATAAATTTTTCACCAATATACTATTACCAGTTTCACTACCTCTTCTACTCCTTTCAAATGTATATCTGGAAATGCTTCTGAGTAATTGTCTATATGCGTATGGGCTCGTAGATTGGGTTTCTTAGACGTAATTCACTTTATTAAAACGATATGTATAACGAAATGTACGTTGAAATGTATGCCTTAAAATATTTCATTTCTATATTGATAGAGCTTTTATTTAATACCACGTCGGTGGCAAACAAGCTTACGGCCCAGCACCTCTCCTCCAGGGGTGTTACACAAGCTTACGGCCCACCTCTCCTCCAGGGGACACATGCGCGTTGCCCACCCTCTAAGAATTTATACACACTTTTTTTGAAGAACCCCATACTCTAGTCCCTCGGGAAAACCTCGGCAGAGAGCTCATTCCACAACCGGAGCGTCCGAGGGAGGAAATTTCTCTGAAACCGTACGGCACGCGACCATTTAGATTTCAGGGTGTAACCGTTGAACGTTATAGTCATCAATTTTATGACTTTTGTGATAATAAGATTTATTTTTATAAGTCATTAATGTTAGAACTATTAAGCGTTATACTTAACAAAAATTATGACTATTGATGTGTATATGTTTATAAATTTTATGGATATCAATTTCTGGATTCGAAATAATAAGTTTATGGGAAACAAAAGGGTCCCCTGAATCTGAAATGGAAAAGACTTGCCAAAGAAGATTTGAGAATGAAGTCGAGTTAGAAATGGGAAAATATTTGACCTCCTAATAAACGAGTCCAATACATTTAACATAAATGTAAATTAAACGTGGACAGCTGACTGCGACTTGCTGTCAACTAGACTAAATGCTACAACAGTACTTATCCATAAATGTATACTACATCAAAAAAGGTGTATATTTTTTGTATACATTAACATTTTTATTAAGTTAGTAATTAAAACATCCAGCTGCAACCAACAATGCCAGTAGTTGACATACATCAATTTTGACTTCAAAATCATTTCAGCAAAAGCTTCGTATTTATTGGTAACATTATAAATTACTATGTTAAAATATTCTCTCGATGCAAATGCATATTTCCTATACCCCACAATAAAAATTGTTCAACCCGCGCGTCTCTTGGTTATTCAAACATTTCAATGAGATTGTGGGGCGCAGATACAATTTGCATTCAGATATTGTACTGAAAACTTCACTGTCCATGTCACTTTACAAACCGACACAATCACACTGTAACTCTACTTCTTAATTCAACCTTATATTTAGAAGGGTAAGGTTTACGTTTGAACTACCACCGAAACGAATGTACATTCTTTCGGAAAGGAACGTGTTCTCTATTATCGCTGTATGAGAAGGATGCTGCTATTATAAACGGTAACTGTGTCACTGTCGTACCATTATCAACATACGATTGAAGGGCATTTAGGGTGAGCATCCAACATAGACAAGCTAAGATGGCTTCTTATAGAACTGACACCTAGCTGTCAAGCGTGCAAGGTGTCAAATATATGAAAACACAGCTTAGCTCATATCTGCGGGTGCAGCACGGTTGCCATTTTATTTTATCACTTATCGCTGTCGGTAAGATCCGTCAAACTTTGACAAGTATGCGAGTGCGAGAGTGACGGATGACTTATCCACAACGGTAAGTGATAAACTGGCAACCATCTTAGACCCGATGTGGTCTTAAATTGGCGAACAGACTCGCTTGCTACCTTCCTCGTAAATAAAAAATCGATTGATGCTCAATATGTTCACGGAAATGCACTCTCATTATCAATAGTTTACTTCATCCAGCAGTAGAACACAACAGTACTTAGACATAGACAGGGAATGTTTACAACCACTGCGGCGTACAGGATATTCGATTGCATAATGACTGGGTTAGATGACAGGAATAAGATGGCTGGCGTACTTTGCGATTTGTCAAAAGCATTTGACGTTATCAGCCATGAACTGCTGCTGAATAAACTCACATCGTATGGCATTCGAAACAAAGCTCACCATTTGTTTACCTCGTGTTTGTCAAAGTGTAAACAAGTCGTAAAACTCCATGTAAACGGCAAATTGGTGCAATCAGATTCAGGGTATATCAATTTAGGTATTCCTCAAGGGACAGCTTTAGGAAATACCCCATTTTTATTATTTATTAATGACCTGCCATCGAATATCGTGGCCGGGTTATCAGTACTGTTTGCGGACGATACTACCGTGTTAGTTGGTGCAAACACCTATGAACAACTAACCAACAAAATTAACGAGGCTTGCACGCAACTCCAAACATGATTCGTGGATAACGGGCTGCAACTGAATGTAGCCAAATCCAATATAATGCTTTATTCTGGCCGTAAAGTATCAACGCCATTGTCAATGGCAACCTGTTCGATGCCCGTGTGTGAGGAAAGCAAGTTTCTGGGATTTATAATTGACTCCAATTTGAATTGGAAGCGCCATGTTGACAGTCTGTGTGACAGGTTGAGTAGTGCTCTTTGCGTTAAGAAAATTAAAGCCGCTAATCTCGGGTGATGCACTGAAACAAGTTTACTTCGCATATTTTCATTCCCTGATGTCCTACGGTACCCTCCTACTGGGTAACTCCACGGATGCGCAAAGAGTTCTTGTCATGCAAAAACGTGCAGTTCGGGTACTTGTAGGAGTCAAGCATCGGCACCCCTGTCGGGAGCTATTCTCGACGCAATGCATAATGACGCACTACTCACAACATTTGTTTGAGCTTCTCTTATTTGTAAGAAAAAGCATCTCCCAGTTTGCGCGTGTGAATGTAACGGGTAAAGAGCTTCGTTCAACTGGGCGCCTAATGACAGTTCCTCGTCGCATGGCGATTTCAAAGAAAAATCCCCGGGTTATTGGGCCTACTTATTTCGGGCACCTACCCGCCGATATAAGAAACGAACCTTGTGACGAAACATTTGGGCGTAGACTGAGAAATCTTTTGTTGGATAACCCTCTGTACTCTGTTCACGAGTTCATGGAAATAATGTTTTAAGTAATTATTTGATTTATTGATACCTAATTCTGATACTATTTCTTGTATAACATTTATATTGTATTTCTACTGTGAAATCGTAATACTTAAATTGACATTGTTTATTTTTGTTTAAAATTAATTATCCACTATCAGCTCGATGGTACCATAATATTGAATTGTCATCCAAACTATAGTTATACCCAAAATTTCAGCTCAATCGGTCACCGGGAAGTGGGTCAAATTTAACTTGCAAGATTTGATTACAGACAGACAGACAGACAGACAACGGGACAGGTGAAAGTAAATAAAAGCTTGTAAAAAGAGTCGAGTTTCAGGCGTTGGCTGAAAGTCATTATTTGGATAAGTAGTATGCGTTTGCATACTTTCTTTAACCTGATATATATTGCTTGATCCATTGCTCTATCAACTTAAAATATCAAGTCTATTTACCAGAGTAATAATAGCTACTATAATTAAAAAAAACAAACATAAAACTTAAACTATAGGTAAAAAATTTGGCATAAATCGCCGTCAACGGGCATGGTGCCCAGAAGGCTGGCCGTATTTCCTCGCTGTATAGCGATACTAACACGCTGTGCGAAATACTGGCCAGCCCTCTGGTCGCCCGAGGCTTCTATTAAGCGCGTCGCCAAATCTTTATAAAGCCGACGCGCACTTGGACCCCAAGGCCCCAAGGTTTCAACTCCAAACGCCGCAAACATGTAGCTGTTTCCTAGGACGGCATATTTGCGGCGCTTGAAGCTTTCGGCCGAGGATGCCGCAGCGCCAGCGGCGGCACTGGTGCTTGGAACATGGGACGGTGCCAGGGTACCAACGCAAGTAGAATCCCAAACTAGCGGCTGACCCATGCTCCAAGGCACCAGCGTCATTCCGTCAGGTCTCTTGCCGTCGTCCCTGGCCAGCCCGCTGGGCTCGAGGACTGCCGGCACTCTCGCACTGACAAGAGCCCGACGGATGATATCGTTAATACTGGCGTGGCGGGAGATCCTACCAGCGCTCCGGACACAAGAGAGGCCATGGTGGCCCAGTTTGTCCACCATGGCGCCGCATTGACAGCGATGTGGCTGATTTGTTGATGCCCCCAGACGCAAGCTAGCTGCCAGGCGGAAGGTGGTGTTATCTAGAAAAGTGCCTATGTTTGGAGACGGTAGAGCTTGCAGCTACAGACCCGACTCCCACTCCGCAGACGCAAGGAGACGAGCACGGTCTGCCGAACTAGTTGACGTATCTAAAAGGTTTTTCCGTACTAGCTGACAGAGCGGCTCGTCCCATTGCCTCTGCGAGCAGGGGTTGGCGGGCGGGTCCGCGTCGGGACAGGTTATAGACCAAACGTTCTTGGCCTCGGAGCAGTGCGCGGCCTCCATAGCTCCAATAGAAGGATCTAAGATTTTCTCTATAAGGCTTTGAGCACCATGCACCGAGGACAAGAACGCAGGTAGAGCAACACCAGAAATTTTGCGGATACCCAGGCCGCCGAACCTAATGGGTAGGCTAGCCTGGGTCCAAGATCTATCGTCTAAGGGAATATTGAAGATGGTTGTGAGTGTTTCTACGACTAATGTATCTAATTTTGAAACCAAAGCGGGGTATTTCCAAAAATGGGTACCGCGAAGTATATATGTAAATTTTGGGACGAAAAGACAATGCTTAATGATTGAATAGGCTGAATGAAGATTAATTTTGGCCAAACGGTGTGATGATGCTTTGAAATTTTGAATTTTTGAGTCGATGAAGTTTTCAAAGGATTGATCTAAGACGGGACAACCAAGAAGGTGAAGCGATTCTTTGTTTATAATTTTGATACCCGGGGCGAGTTGTCTAAAAAGGTCGATTGTATTTTCTTTGGCCGGACAGGAATCGGTGATAAAAAGTTCGCACTTAGAGAAATTTAGCGATAGGCCAATTTTTTCCATGTCTGTGTTAATTTTTTTTAAATCTTCTCGGACGGTAATCGCTTCTCCGCCGAGGGTTCCGTCATCTAAATACCAAACGTTTAATTTTGAATTTAGTTCCTTAATGATGGGATGTATAGCAAGGCTAAAAATTGCTGGGCCGAGCGGGTCGCCTTGTTGGCAACCTACAGAAGAAGCCAGAACGTCGGTTTTATATAATAATTTGGAAGGAGAACTATAACATTGCCAAAGAAATTTATATATCAGAGGAATTTTGTCTTTTATTTGAGTTAACAAGGCGCCCCGGTCTACGGAATTGAAGGCATTGCAAACATCCACCTTAAGCAGCACCTCCCCCTCATGACCGAGGAATGTTCGCACGGCGTGCACGGCGGCTTCACATCCACTTTTGGAGCCAAACCCCAGTTGGACAGGTTGAAGTTCTGGTGTAAGCTTGGGAAGGATGGAGCGGCAGGCGATCTTGGCGACAAGACGTCGGAGTGTGGTGCCAACTGCAATGGGGCGGATGCCGCCGTCTTTTTTTGTTAGGGCACAAAGGTTGGCTCCATACAGGACGTCCCTGATGCCGTCTGGGACCTGACCGGCCAGCATGATATTAACCAGGGCCGTCAGGTCCTTTAAGAGTATTTCCCCCGTTTCACCACAGCTGCTGCACAGGAGATCTTTCAGGTGCTGAGGTGTCAGACCATCCAGACCTCCCGCAGAGCCATTGGGGAAAGATGCTACAGCTCCAAGGACATCCTGTGTAGAGGCAATAAGGTCTGGATCACTCGATAGTGGGGGGTCAGGCAGGCAAAGGTTTGTAGCTGGAGGTGGATGCTTGCTGTGTAGAGCTGAGAGGGTGTCAGAATTAGATGGGGCTACTGCATCGTCAGAAAAAAGCAAGCGGGCGGCGCCTTTTATATCGCCGTCGGAAATTTTAGACTCGACTTTTTTAAATAAACAGTTGTTGGTGTTCCTAAAATTGTGGGGGGAGGGTTGAAATGAAATATCGCTGCAGCAGTTGTCTTTAACTGATTTCGTGAGTGATTTTGATTTTTCATCGGAATTTATATGAAGTACTTTATAAGTGAATGTAAGTAAGAGTTCCCAATTGCATATGGAGTTATCTGTGAGGACTGTTTTGATCGTGTGGCTCAAGGATTTGGCAACAGATACTCGGGCACCGCGTGGTATCCGTTTTAATACCGGACGCGATTTTTTTAAATCACTCAGAATTTGGTGAAATGGTACGTCAAATCTGCTGTGGTCTGGTAACTGTGAAGGCGCTGAAGCGTTTGGCTGGGGCTCGGACAGTACGGTAGATGAAGGTTGAGTATGGCTTCGTCGGTGTTTTTTGGTGATATGGATCTTAAGGCCTCTAGCGCCTTTAAAATAACGTGGATGGGTACATTCCGGACAACGAAGAGGATTTTCCGACGATACAGTAGTTCGCGTAGGGCAGGAGAGGCTTGCAAGGGGCATCTACAATATGACAAAAGAAAATACAGTACTTAAAATATACTAAAAATAAAAGACATAGATAGTAAAACTAAAGACTTAAGTAAAGAGGTAAAGTAAATAAGATCAATTTTGTTATCTTCTTCTGCCGGGGGAGGTTCAAACTCTCCTAGAGTGAGCGGCGTGATCGAAATTCCTGTGCGTGGAAACGGGTAGAGCTTTTGCTGGTGCTTTTCAGGCAGTAATGGCAGCTTAAGCACTTCCGCTGCGAATTCATGAGGCCTCTGAACGGTTGCTGACTAAAATCAGGTGTATTCAGCTCACGTCAGGTGTAAACAAACAAAATTGTGGACAAGGCGGTGTGGTTGTGTCACTCGTATTTTATAACATATTTTTTTCGTTATATCCTCAAAACACTGGTAGGTACACGTTACTGGAGCCGAAATTTTCACTTATCAAACGTTTAGAGGAGCTTAAACTATGGTTTATATCCAAAAGAGAAATAAAACGGATTTATTTTTGCAGAGAATAAACAAACGTGACAGTTGACGTCACGTCATATTATATTGTATTGTAGCTACTTACATTATGTTGTAACACGAGTCGTTTCAGCTCAACATTACTGGGAATTTATAAGAGCAGCTACTAAAGATTTTATTAGCATATGCAACGTAACGTCTTTTTTCGTATGTAAGTAACGGGTTAATAGAAGCTTCTATTAAACTAATACGCCATCTTTACTATCCCAACGGCATATGAAAAATCCAGCAGCTAATGTTGTACGTCAGCTACTATATCTGGGGGCACGGCAGTGCCCCCGCCAAGTCGAACGCGAAGCAAACACTGCCGTACCATCCTTTACTGGAACCATTTCGCCGCATTTTCAGGCCCCTATTTGAGAACCACTGGATAAGACCAGAACGCAGAAATTTTCGTCATCCAGTAAGCTATAATCATATACTTAAAATCCACAAGTCTGTAGCTCATTTAGTTCCGAAGTTAAGCGAAAGCAAAGTCGCATTTATGAAACTCACTCACTCACTCACTCATGATCATCAAAATAGAGCTAGTACTTCCGATAAACTCAGGGAGCTGAAATTTGGTACAGAGTTAGGGTTTAATGGCCACATAAAGGGAAAACTATAAAAACTAGGATAATCGAAGATCTGGATTACCTGGTGACCCTGATTAGAAAACACAAGAGCCCAACCAAACTATTAGAGATATATCTATACCGCCTTTACAAAAAATATTAAACTCGGTGGGCCGCTTCATTTGATCTCAGCTGTATTAGAGATATGGTAATGCCCCCTTCTACTATTGGTACATAAAAAAATCGATTGTCATTGCAAAAATCCAGCGTAGTAGCATCTTCTAATTTAAATTTAATCTGGGGGCACGGCAGTGCCCTCGCCAAGTCGAGCAAAACAGCGGCACGGCCGTATCATCCTTTTCTCGAAGCAGTTCAGGCCATTTTCGATCCCCCTATAACTTCGTTGCGGATAAAACTAGAAGCCTGCATTTTCATTAACCTAGCACGCATTGTATAAACACGATATATTTCAAATTTCATTCAATTTGAACCAGCGGTTTAAGATTTATAACTAGTCAAAGTTTCTTAATTTTGTCACTCACTGACTGACTCACCGATCATCAAAAGTCTAAGGCACTTCTAGCAGACATAGAAGCTTCAAATTTAAAATACAATTAGTGTTTAGTGTATAAATCAAATCGCTAAAAAAAATTGCAATTTAAGTCCAGTTTTCTAGATACATCGACTGCATAAATAACTCCAATAAAAACCCCATATAAACATATTTGATTACAAAGTTATATTTGCAGTGAATATAAGCAAATAAAGAATAATAAGAATGCCTGAGACTTGGTACTACCAAATATCTCACAACTTTTTGCGGTGGAAGAGTTTCGAGACGGCCTCTTTTTTACATGAAATGTTTTTTATGGGATTTATTTTACAGATTCAACATCTGTCTACTAATAAAATCAAAATTTAGCCTCTATTAAGAGCATCGCACATAATTATCTAAGAACTAAATTAATAAGTCGTATTATTTTTAGGTGTCAAAGCGGACCCCGGGCTCCTTTGAGGCACAACCGGGAATGACGCTGCGAGGGTGATGGTTATTTTTTAATGAAAATTGGCAATGCAACACACCTTGCGAGATGACTGTTTGATTTTTTTTCCTTACACAAACTCACTATCGGCTATAAAAATCGGTAGGTATAGGTTCGTTCGTTAGCTTGTGACCTTCAGAGCAGAAAGTAGACTTCGTCGACTTGCTGGCGTGTTTGAGTAATCGGGGAACAATAAAAAGAATATTACGACGAATTGAGAACCTTTTTATGAATTCTGATTAAAATAGGTTCTGTCGTCAATTAGTTATGCTAACGAAAAAAAACATTGGTCGCTATATGAAATAAGAGCTATCATTGACCATTTTTTGATGATAATATTAATTTCTTGCTCAATTATAGTAGATTCAGTCATCAATTAATCATACTAACGTATAAAAATAGAGGTGACAATATTAAATTAGAGTCCATTAATACTTATTTATCTGTTATACAAGGGTGCAAGTTGTATTTTACTCGCGAATGTGGAATTGAAACACGAGCAAGCGAAAGGATAGTTGAATAAAAAGCCGAATATAGCGAAGCCGGGGCGGGTCGCTAGTTAATTATAAAAGTCTCAATTACATTTTTAACTGCATTTTGGGATGCTAAAATATATAAGGCCTTCTAGAACTACGATTCATGTCAACTACAATAATAAGTATAGGTACCTAATCAAATGGGAAAAACTTTCATTATTAAGAGCATTTGTTCGGAGTCACTGATTCTTTCCAATAACACTCATTATTTTTATTGTCTAGTGAACAAGCTTCATGAACAACTTTGATCTTCTTTAATCGGGCTTTCGAATTGTCCATTACTCGGAATGGTCCAAAACAGTCCACACTATGTTAAAATATGAAAAAACATGTTAAAATGTTTCAATAATTTCTGTCATAATAATGTCATGAATTGTCCGTTAACTGATTTAATGAAAATTGCGATATGTAGAATAAACTTCAGTGTAATTTTTAAGTATAATTATTTATGAATATATGCCATTATTGTCCACATTCCCCAACAGTCGTTTCGGCGTTGAACATTTCGCCGGTTTCAGAATGGTGGTAGAATCTTTTTGTATGTACGTACAAGCGCGACAATGTTATCAATTAATACATATTGAATACGGCTTCAGCGCTTGACAAATAGAGTAGATCCCCATGAGAGCCACTCAACGTCAGTTAACAACTCCTCATTAACTCTTACAGCACAGGAAAGCCACTCGAGCTGTCAGCGTAGACTAGGCGGGGCCGATTGCCTCCGAGGGCCCTCCAGCCGGCCCGCTGTCGGTCAGACCTTGTAGCGCACGAGCACATCCCAAATATTTCTTTCGCCATCCTTTTTACTCTTCAGTCGCTCGGGCAGCGGCGCGAGAAATAATTGATAACTCAGCGACGGGCCCAAGTTATGAATCAGCCTTTTTGAATCAATATACTCATATAAATATTTTTGGTTCTAATTTTTATGTGGAAAACATCACAATTTATAACATATATTTTATACAGAAGTCAAGCACAATGAAAAATGTATTGTGACTGACTATAGCTCAGGTCAGGTGACTCAAGTGTCGCCTGCGGTACACTTCTGTGATCTGTGCTTGACTTCTGAAAAATTATGAATCGACTTGTTTCACGCGTTTCTATCAGAATTATTTTAAAAAAATGGATGCTCAACTTTTATATAGGTAACTATTAATACATAAGCTGTTGCCCGCGACTTCGTCCGCGTAGAACTTGAGATAAAATATAGCTATTAAATTATTTTAGCCGTAACCTTAATTATCGCTGTCCCGAACAAACTTCTACCATCGTAAGGGATGATTTTCGAGATAAAAACTATCCTAAAACCTTCCAAGGGTCTCAAATTATCTCTATGCCAATGTTCATGTAATTCCGTTCTGGGTTTAGGCGGTTTAAATTGATAAATCTAAATTGAAACGTCGATTTTTAAAAATATACATATTTCAAGTATTATATTATCACACGTTTCTAACTACTTAAATTGTTTGTTTTTCACGATGTATTAAAGGTTTTTTTTTGTCTACTAATCTACATTACCTACTGTTTTTTCCCTAAATTCGTTTAGTAGTTTTAATTACGTTAGTCCGGGCTGCCTGTATAGTTTTGAAAGTATAATTATCATATGCCAAAAGACGTAGTACTTCCCATCTCCAAGACACAGTCTAAAACCGAAGTTAGAAATCTTTTACTTTAATAATGTCTTGCTCATCATATCATACAGACTTATAAGTTATAACCCCTTAAGGGATTAATTTCATAAAACACAGAAATCAGTTTTCTAGTTTTTAAACAAACAGTTTAATACCGATGTTGCAATCTCTTACTTTAAAAATATCTTGCTCTTGGGAGATAAATAAAAAAAGGATGACTTTTTTTTGCAGTCTTAGCATTCAGGCTAAGACGTCAGTTACAAATATTTACTTCAATTTTTCTTGCTCTCCATACAAACTCTTCACCCCTTTTTAACCCCCTTAGGGGTGGATTTTTTCAAAACGCTTATAGTCCTTTTTTTGTATTCAAATAAGTGATCTGTGTACAAAGTTTCAAGTTTCTAGCTCAAAAGGAAAAGTTTTCCTCATACAAACTTTGCACCCCTAATAAACCCCCTTAGGGGTAGAATTTACTAAAACACTGACAGTTCATTTTTGTATTCTAATAAGTAATCTTTTTACAAAGTTTCAAGTTTCTAGCTCAAAAGGAAAAGTTTCCCTCTTACAAACTGTGCACCCCTATTTAACCCCCTCAGGGGAGGAACTTTGTCTATAACGCAGAAAGTGCCTTTTTTGTATTCTAATAAGTAATCTTTCTACAAAGTTTAAAGTCTACAGACCTTGGAATGCCATAATGCCTTTCAGGCCCTCAATTTGTTTTATCTATTTCATAAATCGATCGTTGTAATGTAACACGTTAGCTCGACACGCGAAGCACATTGGAAATACACCTTCTGATAAGATTCTAAATTGAAACCTGGTAAATAAATGATTCTATCTAATTTTCAATTCAATTCTTTATTTCGGACATTGATATCCATAAGTTAGTAAAGTTATAAGTTAGTAAATACAATCACGACTTACCAACTAGGGTTATTTATAATGTAGGGTGTTCCAGTGCCTAGGTAATGGAGCATCCAGCCTCGCAGCCAACGTCTTCAGGATACTGTTCCCGCTGCCACCCAAGCGCCGCATTAGTGATGCCGTCCTGCTGCGTATTATTGCGTACAAGTCATCCGTACGCTCTGCCGCAAACATTCCGGACGCACTACAATATCGCGGCAGCCCCAACAGCATTCTGAAGACGTTGTTATATTGTATGCGCAGGGCGTTCTACGACCGCTGGGTGTAGCTGGCTGCAGGTGTAAAAGGATTGACAGAATGCCTTAAACAGCGTCTTTTTGAAGTCTTTATTACACCTAGCGAACCTGCGAGCCAGCATATTTCCCCTCACTGCCAACGCTCTGCGTTCCCTTTCGATATCAAGGTCATCCTTGAGGTCCTCGGTGACCCATTGACCAAGGTATTTAAGGGTTTTTGTGATCCTGAGTTGCTCTCAACCCAAGATCACCGGAGGCACTGTCTTAAATAGGATTTTCTCCCCGCTTTGAAGACTAGACCTTACTCTTCCTCCCATTATACCTTAGCCCATGTTTCACCGAGTACCTCTCGCAGATGTCCAGTAGCTCTTGCAGCCCACTGATGGAAGGACTCAACAAAACCATATCATCTGCATAGCTTATGTTGTTGATTGATTTATTGTCAACAGAGCATCCGACATAGACTATGTTGAGCTCATCCATCAGACGGTTTATATACAGATTAAATAACCTCGGAGAGGTTAGCCCTCCCTGCCTTACACCACACTCTAACTAGTGAGTACTAGTTAGAGTGTGGTGAGATGAGTATCTGAGTGCATACCTGCCCATCTGACCGAGTTGATTTGGTTGCCATACCAGAACTTTAACACCACAATCAACTCGGCCGGCACGCTGGTTTCACTGGTCAATTTGTCCCACAGAATATCTTACGACACGAGATCGAACGTAAGTCGAAACTGGATTAGGTGCATCAACGCCAGTAAAGTAAGTAATTGGAAAAGTCCTGAACGTACTGCAGGCGTAGCACGGTTGCCATTTTAGCACTTATCGTTGTGGATAAGGCATCCGTCACTCTCGCACTCGCATACTTGTCAGAGCGTTATGGGCGTCTTTAACACAACGATAAGTGATAAAATGGCAACCATGCTACGCCCACTGGTGCAGGTAAAACGTGTGCACACGAACGTAGAACATAAAAAAAATTGGTAAGCTCTGACCAGAGGAAGTCTCTAACAGTAGACGACAGTTTCAAGTGACGCATTGCTTAGGGTCTATGCAGACTGCGATTGTTACGTGCCGTCGATGCCCTTTTGTAGTTTGACACAAACGCGCGTCGACGGCGCGTTTAAAAAACGTAGTCTGCAGGCCCTTACGGCGGGTTGCATCAACATATTAACAACAATTTACAAGCCGGTAAATCTGGCGCCGGCAACGGCAATGCTTCATTTTATACAGAACTGTCAAACTTCACACACAAACAGATTATAACGGACATAACTTACGTTTACTGACCGTTTAAAACAGCCGAGCCTCAGCTAGTAAATGTTTTTTATACATACATACTGTAGACTATACGGGGTTCAGTCAGGAAGAAAACCATGTAGTTTCATGAAGACTTGGTATATTTTGGAAAAGCACGGTAAAATATCTATTAAAGAAATGTCACAGCGGGTAGTGTGATTAGGCTCGCGGTTAGCAGCGGACTGCCTTCCCTTGCCTAGTAACGGGTTGCATTACATATGCCCGTTGTTGATTATGAACCTTAGGACTATACATTAAAAGGACTGTTTTAGCATAACACCTTAATTAAAATAATAAATGCAAATACACATATAATGAGCGCATCGCTAACACTCCCCACCCCAGTGCTGTCTCAGCACTCAACACTTACGGGAATAGGAGCGATGCGAGCCGCGGAGCGCCGCCACGTGCCGGTCGCCGTGCGCACCTCCACCAGCCGGACGCGGCCGTCTCTGCCGGGAATTACCTGAGTGATCAGACCCTTAGGCCAGATATTCCGGGGAGAGTTGGGATCCACAATCAGCACCAGGTCTCCGATTTGTAGCGGTTTGCGCTCCTCCTGCCACTTTGTCCTAGGTAAGAGGTCAGGTAAAATTTCTCTAACCCACCTCTGCCAATACATATCTGCAAGTCTCTGCGCCTTGCGCCACTGCTTGCGTAGGTTCAAGTCCGAGTCATCGAACTCTCCTATGATAGGAAGTCTTGATGATGATCCTAGGAGAAAGTGATTCGGGGTTAGGGATTCACCATCACCTGGATCTACTGAAACGTGCATCAAAGGACGGCTGTTGACCATATTTTCAATTTCAGCCATAAGCGTGATCAAAACTTCGTCCCTTGGTGCGCGGTCTTTCAGAACAACCTTGAGAGCCGACTTCACTGAGCGGATCAAGCGTTCCCACGCCCCACCCCAATGGGGACTAGCGGGGGGAATAAAAGTCCAGTCCATATTATTGTTAACCCCTTCAGCTTTCAGCACATCGGTATCCAGTGTCTGCATCGACCGTTGCAGCTCTGTATCGGCCCCGCGTAGATTTGTACCGTTGTCCGAATACAGGTGGCGCGGCCAACCTCGCCGTGCCGCCATACGCCGCAACGCCATGATGAGCGAGTCGGTCGTCAGAGAGTTAACTAGTTCTATATGAATTGCTCGAACTGTTAAGCATGTAAGTAATACACCATACCTCTTTTCTCTTCGTCGACCCACCGCGACCTCCATGGGTCCGAATAGATCTAATCCACAGTGAAAAAATGGTCGCTGATGGTGCGCCAATCTAGCTTGTGGCAAATCACCCATACGAGGTACCTGAGGCCTACATTTCAATATTCTGCATAACATGCATCGTGACGCCACAAGTTTGACAGTCGGTCTAAGTCTAAGTATCCAGTACCTCTGCTTAATCTCGTTCACGACGGTCTCTTGACTTCCGTGGGCTACCTTGACGTGGAAATGCCGAATGATGAGCTTAGCTACCGGATGTCGGCCGTCCAGGATCACAGGTCTCTTGACGTCTAGGCCCACGTCCACTGCGGCGTCGATGCGCCCTCCTACGCGGAGAAGTCCATGTTCATCTAGAATTGGGGATAATTTTAACAACCTACTGCTGCGGTGCAAGGCCATTTGCCTTTGAATCCTTGCTAAGTCCTCTGCGAATGACTCAAGTTGAGCATGTTTTAATAACAATGTCTCGGCACGCTCCATCATAGCACAGTCAATCTCGGCCGCTTGACCTTTGCACCTAGCAATGAACTTTCACACTGAGGCTGCGGCGCGGGTCAAGCGAAGCCAGGAAGAAAAGCGCTGAGGGTCCGGCACAGGCAAGCAGGCAGGCTCGTCGTGCTCCTGCACGATTGCTACGCAATCCACTGGGTCACCTGTTGAGATGATATCTTTAGGCCATAAACTTTCGTCATTGTATAAAAATGACGGTCCTTTAAACCACTCATCTTGCAGGCTCAGATCGAAAGATTCCCGTGTAGCTAAATCGGCAACATTAAGCTTTGTTGAAATGTACCGCCACTCGTCTACACGGGTAAGCTCGTCAATCTCGCCCAAGCGGTGTGCCTCGAACGTCTTATACTCACGGTTTTTGTTGCGAATCCAATGGATGACTGTTGTGGAGTCGCACCAAAAGTAACGTCGCTGAGGAATGAGTTTATGTTCGTTTATAATTGTGTTAGCCAGTCTTGCGGCTAAGACTCCAGCTTGTAATTCCGCCTTTGGAATTGTCAATGGTTTAACCGGCATGACTCTGCACTTGCTGGCGATAAAGGAAACATAAACTATTCCTTTATTATTCCAACGCCAATAGCCCACAGCTGACATTGCTTGGGAAGATGAGTCACTAAATAAATGTAACTGTAAATTATTATATACCGAACAGGTCGTAGCACAGGTAGTGGCCGCTACGCCGCCGTAGCCTTTCGTAGCGCGATGCGTAGCGGCAACGGGCGCCGACGGTGATTCGGGTGCCGGCGGTGGGGGCGACCTGGCTACGGAGTTGCTACCCGGGGATCCTTGCGTCTCGCTCGCGCACGTAGCCTCCGCCGGGAGGACCCTCTCTCCATTGCGCGCGGCTGAGCTGTAGCACCTAGGTACGCGTATGTTATTAATTACCTTTAAAAGACCAATCCATTTTCGCCACTTGTTATAAATATGATCTGGTATATAATCATCCCAGCCGATTGATAACCGCCAGGTGTCTCGTAGCATAATACGACCTTGGATGGTGAATGGAGCTAGAAATCCTAGGACATCGAAAATGGACATAATTACCCTAAGCATAAGGCGTTTTGTAGGGCGCTCATCTCCATTAATTATACTCTCGGGAATCCGCTTTAATGATATATCGAATGCCAACATATCATCGGCGGGGTACCATATTAACCCGAGAGTGCGCTCGCCTTCGTGCTGCTGGTCGACTTTAAACCTTACGGCCGCTGTGCCTAAGGTCTCTTTTGGCACGCTGTTTAGAACTGCAAGGCTGTTGCTAGTCCAATTCCTTATCTCGAAACCGCCGGCACTGTGTATTGAACTAATATTACTTACCATTTTTATGGCCGTGGCTTCGTCAGCAAAACTGTCTATGTAGTCATCTACATAATGCGAGTTATGAACAGCATCAACAGCTTCCGGCATAGTTGACTCAAAACGACGTGCATTTAAGTTTTTTACAAACTGAGCGACGAATGGCGAACAATTTGCTCCAAAAATTAAAGATGACATTACATACGTCTTGAGGTCATCGGACGGGTTGTCCCTCCATAAAAACCTCAGGGCGTGTTGATCTTCGGCGCGAATCTTAACCCGTAGAAACATATCTCTGATGTCACCGGTTACTCCAATTTTGTTTTCCCTGAAACGTAACATAATACCAAACAGCGATGACAGCAAGTCGGGTCCTGTAAGTAGATAATCGTTTAGGCAATATCCATTTACCTTATTCGCCGAGTCGAAGACCAATCTAAGACGTTGTTTGTTTGGGTTGTCAACGCCAAAGTGAGCAAGATAAAATGTTTTAGGTCTCACCTGAGTGTCCGACAGTTCCTCTGCGTAGTCATTTTGAAACAAATGACGAACGCGCTCCCGATACCTTTCAGCAAAGCCGGAGTCTTTAGCCATCCTCCTTTCGATGCCTTTCATCCTATTAAGAGCATTAGGATAGGAGTCGGGCATAGTGCAGTGTTCGTCTTTCCACGGCAGGCCGACATGCCACCGGCCCTCGATGAGCTCGGCGGAGCGCTCCAGCTGCGCGACCGCGCGGACGTCATCGGCGTTTTGGCGCGCGTGCGCGGTCACTCCTATGGAATCTAAAAGAAACGAACGCCGAACATCCTCGTGGAGTTCCCGCAAACAGTAGTCGTCCGAAGTGTTGTGCTCCATGGTGCTATCTGCAATGAAGAGGTTAGTATGGACGTTAACAGACGGACGGCGTCCGGACGGACGGACAGTCCGCGGCACGCACACTTTCCCATGGACGCTCCAGCCCAGTGGGGAGAGAGTAGCGAATGGCTCATTTGACTTTCCTACTTTCAATTGTATAGGTAACAAAAGATGGTGATTATCCTGACCTATTAACAACTCGGGTTTTGAATCGGTAGTACACAAATTCTGTTTTATATCTGTCAGATAAGGATAATCTACCAATTTTAAAACAGACAGTGTTTGCAAAGGTAAACTTAATTCGTTAACACAACGCATTTTAACATTATAAACCTTTAAGGTCCACTTTTACTATCGTCGATTTGCACACAAGTTCGTTATCACCAAAGGCGCCGCGTACGCGCAATGTCTCTGAGTGACCATGTAAACCAACGCGCCGCGCGAGATTCGCACTTATTAATGATACCGAAGAACCATCATCGAGTAGCGCTGTACTATTCACCGTACCGTTAGGTCCCTGCACAAATACTGGTACTACTTTTAATAACACCTTGTTATCACTCGCGTTAATATGCGTCAAAGTCTCTGGAACGATGTCGGGCTCAAGGTCATGCTGCACTAACGCATTCGTTGCTGAACAGCTGGGCGCTGGGGGAGCTCGCAGGGCCCGATGATGACGACGGAAGCAGTACTCCGGCCTTGTTTACCGTGTAGTGCAGAAGTCGATGATGTGCTTCGCCGCAACCATCCTTATCACAGGCAGGCGCGCGACATGATTCTCGCTCGTGTTTAGATAATATGCATTTATAACATAAGCCATTTTTTCTGACAAATTGCCACCGTACTTTGCGCAGCGCTCGTTTGAACTGTTTACAATCAGTTAACTTGTGTATCGATGTATGGCAGAATAGACACTTTTTATCGCTTCCCTCGGAATGCAGTAATATTGTATGGGTACGTGCATTGTTAGTGTCCGCGGGTTTATGTTTGTATCCTTCATATCTTGTAGCATTATATATACTTGCAGTTGTAGAAATTTTAACGGCCTCGTCGTTAAGGAAATCAGACATAATTACTAATCTAGGTTTCTTGCCCTCTTTAATTAAATTAAAGCTGTAATCTGACCACTTGGAGATTAGTACTGTTGGAAGCTTGGACAAAATGATGGACACAATGTGAACTCCCTGGAGATGCTCCTCTTGACCAACTGCACGTACTGCTTCTACGTAATTTTGCACCTTCAATGCAAACGTGATAATATCCTTGTGGTAGTCGTGGTGCAGCGGCTGTAGCTTCTTAATGTCGTACAAAATACGGGAAATGATGCAGTCAGAATTACCATAACGTAGTTCCAACGCCGACATGACTTTCTCGGGCGACGTGGCACTTATGAACAAAGCGTTGACAGCATCCTTAGCAGCTCCGCGTAGGCATTTTCTCAGCCTCCATAGGTTCTCTTTGTCCGTGAATTGACATAATTCGGTCGACTCATAATATGCTTGTTTAAATTGCAACCATTCTAAATAGTCCCCAGCGAACTCTGGTAAATCTTTTGGTGTACTGAGTCGACTGAGCAAACTGGTGTTAGGTGCACTATTGACTTTGGCAGTGGAGATATTCTTTACCGCTTCAGCTAAAACATGAATTGCACCGTTGAGTGCAGTGACGGTGGCATCGGGCGGCGGCAGCGGAGCAGCCGGCACGGGCGCCGGGACGGGCGCGGGCGTGGCGGCGCGTGGCGCTGGGCCGGGCGCGGGCGTCAACTGTGGCACATGCTGGGGCAACTCACCCATTTCCATGGTTTGGTGCTGACCATCTTGCGGTTCCCTGTGGTTACTCTGATGTTCCACCCATTCTGCCACTTCGCGTTGAGAAAAATCCCTTCGATCCATTTGTGAACTGTATTCCTGATCTTCCTCGTCGCTGAGTGCTGCTAGTTCGGCATCGAGAGTTTTGTCGATGATCTCCATCTGAATAGCGGCCTTTTGCTTGGCAGCCTCTAATAAAAGCTGTTTTTTCCTGGCTTCCTTAGATGCTGAAGACATTTTTGAGCCCCTGCTGCTATAAGCCCTGGTGACACTCGAAACAAGAGGCGTTTTCTTGTGCGCTGCGTGCGCTAACGGTTCCGACTTAATGCTACCCTCAACTTTATTTGTGTTGGCTAGGAATTTATTAACACTTTCTAGCGGGTTTTGCATTAAACTTTCCATCTTTGTTGTAGAATCTTGACCATTAGGTGCCACACTCTTCTCACCGTTATTGGACATCCTTTGTTCGTCTTCTAGAAGCTTCCTTTCATGTTCTTCACGACGCGCTTTCGATCTACGCGTTTCGATCTTGGTTGGCGTGTGGTACATGAATCCGGTTTGAAGACCACTTTGTAGACTATACGGGGTTCAGTCAGGAAGAAAACCATGTAGTTTCATGAAGACTTGGTATATTTTGGAAAAGCACGGTAAAATATCTATTAAAGAAATGTCACAGCGGGTAGTGTGATTAGGCTCGCGGTTAGCAGCGGACTGCCTTCCCTTGCCTAGTAACGGGTTGCATTACATATGCCCGTTGTTGATTATGAACCTTAGGACTATACATTAAAAGGACTGTTTTAGCATAACACCTTAATTAAAATAATAAATGCAAATACACATATAATGAGCGCATCGCTAACACATACATTCACGCCTTTATTCCCGAAAGGGGTAGGCAGAGCACATGAAACGAATCGATTTTAAGATGTTTAATTGTGTCGATACATGTCCAGTGACATGAAAGTAATGTTAATACTAAAGTAGGCACAATCAACGGCATTAAGAAGGTTCTACATACTACCTGCGCATGACGATTTTTTCCCATTTTCTACTTAACTTCTAACAGTGAAAGATTTCCTTATTGTGCGTTGTTGGTATGCAGGCGGATCGCGCTATCATCGGGAATTCCTTCATCAGAGTCGCGCGGCTTTGTTTTGCAGCGACAGAATCTGCCATATTGAAGATTCCTTTTTTTAACGTCTGCTAGACGATCGCCAACAAGCCGTTCCGACCCGCGGACCGACCGTGTACGTACGAAATTTTACTACAAACAACTGTCTACACGGTCGGTCCGGACCAAAGTCGCTCGGTCGGAGGGGCTTGTTGGCGCCCGTCGCCCGTCTATAGCACACGTTTTATGCTAACGCCATGTGAAGGCCAATGGTTCTATTTCACTATGTATTACATTGGAAACGGGTTGATATTTGTTTCGTTCTGACAAGTTGTACTTGGCGTGCGCAATAAATACCAAACGGTGTTTATGGACACTTTTCTGTTCTGTCTGTAAAAATAATTCAATTTAATTCGTTAACCCAAATATAACTCTTATAGCCATTCAGTTTCAACGAAGAATTTATTTAAATAAATAATACGAAAATGGTAAGTCAAATCAATCATTGCGAATAGCTTCAGGCAAATTTTATCAAATGAAGCTCCAAGTATACGAATTAATTAGATGGAGGGGCCATTTTAAAGACAACGTTTTGATTTCGTGAAAAATCTTTTCGTTCTTTAAAACCGTACGTTCAAATTCAAATATTGATTAAAATTTGTTTATTCGAGAAGCCAGACGGTAGGTAGCTACGTAAAATATTTTTTATTTAAAGGAATGTAAAAAAAAACGTTTTTTTTTTTACTATGCTTACTGTTTCTTCTTAAATTGGGAGTCTTATCATGCAATAATAATCATCAATCTATCATTAATTCATTATAACAAGAGGAGAGATCCAAGAACGAGATATTGTCCATTGAATAATGGGCATGAATCTTTTTTATATTCATATTGCATAAAGCCATCCCCTTCATCAATTCACCCGAAGTCCGCAAGTTTAAAGCGCGTCCTTGTCTGGATGGTCCTCGTGTGCATAACGCCGTCCTATTAGAGGAGGCCGCCCGTGCTTGACCCAACCTTGCGAGTTGCGAACTGCGACTTGCCCCGTCGTTGGTGAGGAACGTACAGTCAGCGTCATAGTCAGCAGCAGCCCGAGTAGACAAATATTTCGTAACACATACACCTTATTCTTACAGTAATAAAGACGAGTACCGAAATATTTATTTGGCTACCTTGGCTGCTACTACATATATGACGCTGACTTTACCTATGTTTTTTGTGTGTCAAAATTTATTAAATCTTTTGTTAACTTTTAGGGTTCCGTACCCAAAGGGTAAAAACGGGACCCTAGGTATTACTAAGACTTCGCTGTATGTCCGTCCGTCCGTCTGTTTGTCACCAGGGTGTATCTCAAGAACCGCGATAGCTAGACAGTTGAAATTTTCACAGATGATGTATTTCTGTTGCCGCTATAACAACAAGTACTAAAAATAAAATAAAATAAATATTTAAGGGGGATCCCATACAACAAACGTTTTTTTCAGGCTAGCTAGACAGTTGAAATTTTCACAAATTATGTATTTCTGTTGCCGCTATAACAACAAATACTAAAAACAAAATAAAATAAATATTAAAGGGGGGCTCCCATACGTGTTTTTTTGCCGTTTTTATAGTTAATGGTACGGAACCCTCCGTGCGCGAGTCCGACTCGCACTTGGCCGGTTTTTTAATGAATATTGCTTCATAAAATACCAGATATTATTGCCTACATTTGGCCAGATTGTATCTTTGGAGAAGGAAACCATACATATACGCAAGCTACATTAATGCAATATTAAGTCATATTAAGTTTTTGATTTATTATATTATAAATATTACATGTCATCACTTACTCATTTTTCATTATCATTACAAAGAAACATTATAAGTTGCATGAAATAAAATACGCAAGTTAGTACAATTTTTTTTTTAACAAATATCTTGATTATTTTTGTTTATTATTCATTTTATAAATAGCCATACTTGGTTTTTCTTTTCAATTAAAGTAGCAGTTCGGAAAATGATCCCATTAATAAACCTAACAATGCTTAATGCTAATACTGCCAGCATATGCAACATGAATATAATCTGAATGACGGCCACAGGACCGTCATTCAGATTATATTCTAGTGGTAGATTATATTCTATTCTTAGTGGAGAAAGCTCGACTACCTCATTGAGTCATTGAACTGTTTCAATGACTCAATGAGGTAGTCGAGCTTTCTCCACTAAGAGTAAGCTTCAATAAATAAATAAATAGGTAGGTCTGTAGCTGTACCAATTTGGGGCGATTTTAAAAAATCTACATAGTCCCAAACAAAGCAAATTACGCACATATATGTATTTGTGCCCATCGCACAAACAATTGCCGTGACCGGGATTCAACCCAGGACCTCCTGCTTCGTAGCGAGGGCCACTACCAGCTCCAGCGAGGCTGGCTAAAGTGGTAGTGAATAAGTATTATTTATTTGTTTATTTAATTTAGTTTATACAGTCACTTACAATTATACAAATTATAATCCACAATATCATTATCCAATAAAAAATAAACAAGATTATATAGCAATGTCAAAATGAAAAATAAAAACAACAACACAAATGCCTGTAGCTAAAAAAAACGCTGTCAAATTGGAAATCATTTCGCAAATGCCGACCTGTTTTCACTTAATTGCCGTTAAAATTAATGTAGCTTTATCTGAGACTTTTACATCTGTGTTAGTGAGAAAAGGACAAAACACAATATACTTAAAAGGGGCATATTAAATATATTACATTATTAAATATTATTGATTTTCCTTGGCTGACAATTTCCCTGGATCAATGTATGCGGAACACAATATCGCTATCAAACTTAATACCTCAATCTCTCGGCCTAACGGAAACTATGCTTAGACTTCAAGCATATAATATCAGATCCACAGGAAAATCGACCTTAAGTCATCGGGCACTTAGATCATACTATGCTGTAATTGTATCTGGAAATTGCAGAGATGGACGTATGCGCCTCTCGTGTTACGACCACTTTTGCTTTGCGTGATGACACATTGCCGATCCATATCTCCTCTAAACTATGCCGAAGCCTGGAGATCAATTCAGTCAGACTCATTGCAATGTCATTTCAATATTACGCACGTGTCAGAACCAATCTTAAACTGAACGCGGTTCCAGATATATCTTAACTAGCTTCTGCCCGCGACTTCGTCCGCGTGGACCCGGGATAAAAACTATCCTTTATTTTAATCCAGGCTATAAACTATCTTCGTGCAAAATTTCGTTCATTTCGGTTTAGCCGTTTAAGCGTGATTGAGTAACAAACATTCAAACATCTAAACTTTCGCATTTATAATATTAGTAGGATTCAATATCGGAAACTGACCTGGGCGTGGGCGACCCACGTTGCGTTGACAAGCTGTGCACTAGACTGGGTGGTGCGTGTTTCGCACTGCGCCGCGCGCCGCCTTGCGCGACTCGTACCACGGCACGTTGTAAAGGCGTGTTATTTTGCGACTATTCACACACTGCTGCAGTACGGTGTGGAGATGTGGGGGCGCGCCGCCGACTGGCAGCGTATCTTCAGATTCCAAAAAAGGGCCGTGCGATCTGTGGTGCAGGTAAGCCAGGAAGGCTCTGCGAGGCCTATGTTCAAAGAACTTGGCATACTGACACTACTATCAATCGTGGTTTTACAGATTGCATGTTATACCTATGCTCACTGTTACACAAGCTGAATCATTATGGATTGTCACCTAAAGCCCTAAGCCTTATGATGTCTTACATAGGCCAAAGAACAAAAAGTGGTCGTTAACGGGATTGAGTCAAGGCATGACTGTGAAGCTCGGTGTACCTCAAGGTTCAATTCTGAGACCTTTTCTCTTTCTTGTGTACATAAACGACCTGCCGTATTTTAACGTAAGTTTATAGGAAAATACGTGACTGACCATATAAATGTAATTATGCAAACAGAAATTAGTACACATACACGTTATACCAAATGTGGTGGTGATAAATGAGTGTTATGTTATTTAAATGTTATTACCAAAAATATTATCCATTTTGTTAGTATGATAATAGTTTGTTATGATTTCCGTACGTATATGCTACTTGAAATTATGCATTTTGTTTTTATGGCGAATGAACGGCGCCCGGAGATAAAATTTTGGTGATCATTTACTATTTTTGGGTTAGCAATAATATTAGGATAGCATTTTCTTTTATAGGATAGTAAGATGTTATAATTTGGGTTATTATTTCACATTAATAGGAGATAAAATGTTGGTGATCATTTAACTATTTTTGGGTTAACAATGATTTATTAGGATAGCATTTTCTTTAATAGGATAGTAAGATGTTATAATTTGCGTTACTATTTCACATTCAAATGGAGATAAAATTTTGGTGATCATTTACTATTTTTGGCAGTAAAAAGTATTTTTTGGCGTTATATTTTACTATATCTGGTGGTCCGTTAAACATATGCCTAACTCAATTATGATTAGTACCTTAAAAATGGCGACAACTCGTGTTGGAGGCCGACTCGCTTTAGGCGCTATTAAAGTTAGTTTTTTAATACTTTAAAAATTACGTACGGTACAGTTAACTGACCATCCGTGCACTTTACGTGTATTGTAATATGGTTCAATATAAATAAATACCAGGATGGTCAGTTAACTGTGTTGGCGTTTGTACTTTCTTAGGCAAGGAACACACGGAGCGGTGCGGAATGTAGATAATCCAAATAGATGTGGGTAATCTGCTGAGAGCGGGCACACGGCGCAGTCGTCGGCAGTTAGTACCTATGCCCACAGCCGCGGTGAGCGGTGCCGTACCTCCGTGTATTCCTCGCTTAAAGTGTTACAATAAGGCGAAAATTCAAATCCGCTCGACCGCGCGGCTAAATATTTTCTCTCACATAATTGAATGGGAACATGACGCTGTCGGTTGGTGGAGGGAAATTGGTTTTACTCATCTTTTACTCTAAATGGGCGTTTATGGAAAAAACGCGCACAACACTAGAATCACACTGCGTTGTGAAGTGAAGAACTAAATAGACCTCTTGGTAACTAGGGAACCGTTTAGAGGCGTACGTCCTCATTAAATGTCTTCTTATACGGAGCTTTGAGTTATGGATGGGTGTGCTCCTCTGAAGCGCAATAGTTACTTCCTTACTTAGGCTGCGAGAGCGTTATTATAGCAACAAAATAATTACCGTTACTTTTAGTGATGTGCTAATTCCAGAAAAAATAGCGGAAACTTTTTATACGCATGGTAAACATAAGGAATGGGAAATATACTACGGAATGTTCCCCCAAGAAATGTAGATTTCCGAGCTCTTCACAATTCTCCACTAATCCTCTACGAACAGTGCTCGTTAGGGTGCGTAGAGGTAAAAACAATGCTACGAGCTACGGCGTAGCATACATAGCACACAGCTACGAAGGTACTAGATTATAGAAGCAAAACGAAAACAGAAGTAAGACTATGTATTGAGTAAAGCAACTCCTGACTTGGCAGGACGGGATCGGTATGCGGTATTGTGTACTTAACCCATTCAAGGCCCATCACCCACATGATTCATGGCGATTTTCGCTAAAAGACGAAAAATGCTGCTACACGCTACGGCGTGAACGTAGCGTGGTTTGGCCTAGAAAGCGTTATCGCTCGAAGAAGCATGACATGACATATATGAGTCAATTGGCCTTGAATGGGTTCTTTCTTCTTCTTATTTCAAAGCTAAGCTCATGTCGGTGTAACTCAAAGTAGGCCCTCCATCTATTCCGATACCATTGAATGGGTTAATTGCATTTAAAATAAAAATCATTCGATAGCAAGAACCTTTCTTGAAGACGATTGATAAACACCCGGGCACTCCCGATTACCCCGCTGTTTGAGTTGGGCACGAACCGTATTCAGAACCTTTTTCACGACGCCAGACAGCGATTGGGTTTATAATAAGCTTACGTCATACACACACCATTATATTGCCCGTATATCATATGGTTAGATTGTTTAAAAAAATGGTAATAATCACTCGTATAATTGATAATGTGACAACCGATTCCGAAAGGGCCAGATTGCTTGTCGCTTGCCATACAACTCATTTTACGTACAAACAAACATTTCTTAATTATAACACATTATCGACAACATGAATTGGTTTTGTAATTAAGTTACTCAGTCCCAAAAACGTTTTTATAAAAAGAGCACAGCGACCTTTATTGTTATTTTATATTCGTTTTCTGTCAGTTGTTTATTGTTGAATTTTGATCATAGATTGTTTACAACCGGTAGGTTTGGAACATTTACCTACCTCTATACAAGTGAGAAATTGGTGATAGTTATTTCCTGCTAAATCGAAATCCTCTGACACTTAAAATATTATATAATAGTTACGTCCGTAGTCGTCTCGAGTTCGCGTGTGCTGTATGGAATTATTTTTATAGTGTTCATAAAAATAGGATTGAGAGACTTCAGAAAAAGTTCTTAAGATCCCTTGACTTTATAACTGGCAATGAATGTAATGATTATTTTGAATCTTTAATCCGCCACAATATGCAGACACTTGAGTGTCGTAGAGACTGTGTTGACTCAGTTTTGCTTCATAAAATAATACATAATCATCTTGACGCTCCTAGCTTACTCCAAGATATACAAATTAGAGTTCCACGTAAAATTGAACGCCAATGTCGTATTAAACATTTATTTTCCGTCCCTCGTAGTAGAACAAGTTATGCAAAAAATATGTTTATTAAGCGTGCCTCTGGGCTTTATAACAATAAATTAAAAGATATTGATATATTTAACTTTACCATAAGTTCCTTAAAAATGTCTTTAAAATTGCATCTAGATAATTTTGATTTATATTCCTATAACAAAGTTAGGTTACCTAGGTACTTGCAAATGTAATAGTAGTAGTAGTGATTTTCTTGCTCGCGTCTCTTTGTCATTTCTTTACCTTATTGAAAAATTTTCTATTTTTACTTGTAGCAACTAATAACTGCAACTATGTCTATTCTTAAATTAAGTTTTTGCTATAATTTGGGATACATATTGGAAACTATAGGTCTGATTCGTACTTTAACTAACAAGTAATGATATACTTTTGTATGACCGTTTGTTTCATATTAAATAAATAAAAAATAAAATAAAATAAATATTTCCGTGATTGTATAAGGCATCAAATATAATGACCACCAAAAAATGCTTTGATATCCTAAGCTCTCTTACCAAAAAAATATACTGAACACCAAAAATAATAATTGTACCATTACAATAGTACTAGCTGTTGTAGTGACGACTGCACAATCAATTCGTTGGCGGGAGACGGAGTCCCAGAAACGAATGCGGAGCTCCGTCGAATATAGAAAATTTATTTACTATTTTTAGATTAGCAATGATTTATAAGGATAGCATTTTCTTTAATTCTTTAAAATAGAGATGACATTTTGGTGATCATTTACTATTTTTGGGTTAAGACTGATTTATTAGGATAGCTTTTTCTTTAATAGGATAGTAAGATGTTATAATTTGGGTTATTATTTCGCATTAAAATGGTGATTAAATTTTGGTAATCATTTACTATTTTCGGCAGTAGTGTTTTTTTGGCGTTATATTTTACTGTATCTGGTGATCCGTTTAACATATGCCTTGTATAATTCCGCCCCTTTACTCACACATACAATTCAAATAGTAACACTCAATTAAAATACATTACAATTTGGTAAATGAACACAACCTAACTTTGTCATTACAAACTAAATGGAAGCCCGGGGAATAATATTAAATACACATGAAACTGTATTAATTTAGCATTTGGAGCGAAATAACATCCGTTTTAGAAATTAGAACACAGCGACGGGAGTACGAGGTTGTACACTACATACACGAATTATTATTAAATGAAAACACTTTAGTCTTCTTTTAAACTAAATTACTATTTTTTGTTTTCTAAGAACACAAAATTACAGTGCGTATAGTAATTCATCACAGCTTTATCCAAGATTGTTATCCCAAATTCATTCTCTGCTGAAATAGTACGTTTATTACACCTGGGTTACAACCAGCAAAAATATCTTGACACTAAATCGGTTCGATGCCTAGATCGTTGTAGGACTGTGGGTACTCCTCTATTAGTAAATCAGCAGGTCGATCACGTAACGCTGTGTGCGCGCGCGCGCGACAGGTACATCTAAATGTCACTTTTTGTATGGGAAAATTACAGTTGCGTTGACGTCCTAACGTGCGTTCGAAAAGTTCGGTGATCACCCCTCTGACCATCAAGTTAACTGTAGTGATATCGCATCAACTCCTTTTTTAGTTCAGATATATACTATACGAGAGTCTGCAACCGCAGCATCCCTTCAGATGTGATAAGAACCCTGTAACAATAGACGTCTTGACGTAGGTGCGTCTGAGGCGGGTCGTATCGCCGCATATGTAGAGCGTCCTGGTAACTGTGGAGCTTCAAGATGACCGTCTTCACACCGTACCGTGCCGTGTATTTAGTTGTGTAAATAGTGACGATAGATAAATGTATTTTCTTTTTAGCGTTTTGTAATGCTACGCTCGCGATTGCAGCCGTTAATATGCAAAAAAAAGACCGGGTTGCACTCCGAGAGTGCTGGCAGAAGTGAATACTTGAATATTTTGACATTTTGAATCGACGAATACCGTAATGACAGGAGTAAACTATTTCACTTGCAAATTAGCGCGTGAGAACTTATTTTGTGTTTCGGCCGAACGGGTAAGCGCCGCGGATTGCATCGCTCGAATGGCGCAGGGCCAATCTCTACAAAATGTATTAAGGTCGTCCCGTCATCTCCTTTTCGGTCTGCCTCTATCTCGGAAGCCATCTTGTGGAAGCCATTCGGTGGCTAATTTGGCCCATCGCTCCGCGTGCATCCGGCAGACATGTCCAGCCCAGTCCCACTTTAGCTTCGCGGTCTTGGCACCCACATCTACGACGCCAGTTTTGGAACGCAGCTCCGTGTCCCTGATCCGATCAATCCTACGAACGAGTATGCTGTATTCCATTGCTCGCTGGCAAATCTTGAGTCGGAACTTTTGGGCTTCTGTTAGTGACCAGGTTTGGGCGCCGTAGGTTAGGATAGACCGGATACATATATCGAAGAGCTTGCGCTTCACTGTCAAATGAAGGTTACCCTTCATTAGCGCCTTCATGGACCAGAAGCTCTTTCAGGCGTTTGTGATGCGTCGATAGATTTCTTTAGACTGCCTATTATCGAAGGATGCTGTCTGGCCCAAGTAGGTATACTCGTCGACATATTGCATATCCTGCCCATGTACCTTAACCCTATGCTTTACGCCGTTGGTCATAAACTGGGTATTTGCCCTGTTCATTTTGAGCCCAACTTCAAGACTGGTTGTGCTCAGATCTTGGAGCATTTGTTCTAGCTGGGGTGCAGTGTGGGAGAACAAGACAATGTCATCGGCGAAACGCAGGTGCTGATTAACCTGCGTTTCGCCGATGACATTGTCTTTTGCATGCGCCTTATGTCGCCGACGTCGATGCCCACTGCTTCCCACTTGGCCGCAAGCTTCAGGAAAATTTCCTGTAGGCTACTGGTGAACAATTTCGGTGAAAGCGGGTCTCCCTGTTTAACCCCATTTTCGATGCGAAAGGACCATGGGCAACTTTGAATGGAGCCTGGTTCTGAAACCAACAGAGCTGAAACTTAAGTCATTAAATAGGTCTTTAAATCTACTTTATTTCCTTGTATGGGCACAAAGCCGAATTCCATTGCAGAACTGAGATATTCATATTTAAGTCAGAGTAAATAGGATCTATTAAAAAACAGGTTCTCTCAGAGAATACACATTCAGAATTATTAGGGTAGGGTTAGTATGTGAAATAAACATACGTTTTGTAGCAATTGATGGTTTTATTAATAATGTATATATATATAAGTTGTTACCTCACTACATCAATAATTAAGTCATTTAAATGACCTGCAAGATGATTAAATGGTATGTGCCTGCCTAACCCTAAATACCTACCATATAAGGGCTCAACTGGTACACGATAAAATGCATTTATTAAGGCAGCCGCAATTTTGAAATCTACAAACAAGTGTGGTAAGGAATGCACAACAAGGAACACACACACACACACACACACACACACACACACACACACACAGACACACACACACACGCGCGCGCGCGAGCGCTCGCGCAAACGCACACACACGCACACAGGCACACTCACGCACACACTAACACACATGCGTGGTCATACATTTCAATCAGTAAGTGAACAATCAAACATCCGCTGTTTTCCTACCCTTAGGGTTGACATTTTTATTTAAAATTTATGTGGGACCAACTTCGACGTATACCCTTTCTAATAAAGAATTATCAAAATCGGACTACTCTGTAAAACGTTATGCGTGGTCATACAAAAAAATATACGCGTTGACTTGAGAACCTCCTCCGTTTTTTCGTCGGTTAAAATGAATAAAAACTATTTGCATAATTTCATCGATAATAATCATCAATGTTAATAAATTCCATTTATATAATAAACAAACGCTATAATGGTCACTGTATAATATTTCATGCTCATTATGTTTTTTTTTCAAGAACTTTTTTGGATAGGAACAGGACTCCGCCTTAGCTCCGGCGCTGCGGGGAGAGCAGCCCTTTCGCCCTCGCGTGACAAAGCACGGTCGCTCGTGCTCCGTCCCGCAGCTTCGGCTTGCTGGTCCACGTGGATATTGAGGTGCTCCGATTCGGTTTTGTTACCTGTGTCTGTTTTTCTAGGATGTGATAGCAATCACTAAGTAAAACTAAGTACTTTACTAAGTTTTGTTATCAGTTTTAATCAAGCAAAAAGAAATTAGTACACATAAACGTTATAGCAAACATGGTGGTGATAAATGAGTGTTATGTTATTTAAATGTTATGACCAATTATAATATCCATTTTGTTATTATGATAATAGTTGGTTATGATTTCCGTACGTATGCTACTTTAAATTATGCGTTTTGTTTTTATGGCGAATGAACGGCACCCATGTTTGGGGGGTAGTTGGCAAGTTAATGGTGATTTTAAAGGCATCAAATATAACTACCACCAAAAAATGCTTTGATACCCTAAGCTCTTTTACCAAAAAAATATACTGAACACCAAATATAATAAATCTACCATTACAATAGTACTAGCTGTTTTAGAACCGAATGCACATTAAATTGTATTCGAAGACCAGATTTAGTAAATGATCACCAAATCTTAGTGAGCAAATTAATACAATATTTCTACCTAAATAACCCACTATGATTGCCATAAAGTGTATGCATGTTACCAAATAAAGTATAGTGGTACAAACGACAACAATGTTAACTGACCATCCTGTGTTTATATAGAACCTTATTACAATGCACTTAAGGTGCACCGATGGTCAGTTAGCTGTGTTGTCGATAGTACCAAATTTACAAGTGCTTACAGTATTACCGCAAATATGAGTTACAACGATGTACCTGCGCATTTGCCCGTTTGCATCAAATAATTGAATAAACGCTTGTTTTTTTTGGTAGAAGTTAATTATTTAAAAAAAAATGAATTTAAGGTCAGTAAACATTTTCTAGTAACTTAAATGATTCCTTGTTTATAGCGATCGAAAGGTAAAAATAGCTACAAAACCCAAATCAGCGCACCCCACTTCCATGTGGTCTCGTCTGTCCTACCGCTAGAGTGTTAAAAGCCCGCGGAGACAGAAGCTCGCGAAGGAGGTCCTGAGTTGAACGGGCGCACGAGGCCGAAGCGAAGCGAGTGGGGGTAGGTGGCGAGCGCACCGAGCCGGCGACCTCCCGAGCGGAGCGTAGGTCGAATGCGCACGTGAAACGAAGGGCCGACGAAGCGAGTTTCTGGTGGGAGCCCGAGCGGAGGGCGAGAGATTGAGTCCCAGAAACGAAAGCGAGGCTCCGTCGAATTTAGGATTTTATTTTACTATTTTTGGGTTAGCAATGATTTATTAGGATAGCATTTTCTTTAATAGGATAGTAAGATGTTATAATTTGGGTTACTATTTCACATTAAAATGGAGATAAAATTTTGGTGATCATTTACTATTTTTAGCAGTAAAAAGTATTTTTTGGCGTTATATTTTACTATATCTGGTGGTATATTTTACTATATCATGAAGATAAAAAATCCAATTCAGCTGTGAATAAAGGTTCACTAATGTTAGACCAAACAACTTTTTGCCAAATGTTTCATTTGACCTAATGCATTTTTTTTAAATAGAAAGCTTTATAGGATTATTATAAAATAAACCCAACCTAACCTAATGACTTCTATTTGATGATATTCAAAGAATACCCGAAAATACCACTGTTTTGACGAAAAATGCATTAGGTCAAATGAAACATTTGTCAAATGATACATTTGACTAAAAGTTGTTTGGTCAAGAGACAGGACCCCCGTGAATAAAATTTGCGTCGCTTAGTGTGGCATATAAAGCCACGAGAAAAGAGGTGGACTGTATGTTGTACTATGCCTAAACTCGGGTTTACACTTTCCTAAACTTAAGACTTATCTTATCGAAAATGCCTCGTCAACAAACACTTTTGATGGCAGATTCCCAATTCTACAGATTCTCACGTCTACAGATTCCCAATCCTAAAGATTCTCATGTTTACAGATTACCAATTCTACAGATTCTCAAGAAGCGCCAGAACCGATTTTCAGGGTTCCGTAGTCAACAAGGGACTCCTAACTTTGCAGGCAGGGTCACTACTATCTAATTGAATTGTAATAATAACTCCGGCATAGTAAGTATGTATAGATTTCATCAAATTAATCAAAAGAGCGTCAAGGTAAAAAACAGAATAGAAAAAAGTATACCTATTCGAAAAACTATCGAAAAGAACCTAAGCTATTGTCAAGAAAAAATATTGGTAAAATATGCGTATGGAATAATCGCATCTGGTAAAAAGAGATACCGGTAAATTAAACTTCGGCAAAAAAGCGAAAGAAAAAAAACGACAGTAAATTTTGCGAACGGAAAGATTGCTATCAGAAAAAAAAGATTTTGTCAAAAATATCACCATACTCTCACAACGGTATGACACGCAGTCCACTCCGCCTCGGCCGCTTCCTGAGCCCCACCTATGTTCCTGCTGCAGAGAAGGCGAGTATTTGCGACAAAATTCACACAACAGCTTGCACTTCGCTACGCAACCGCTAAAGTTTGTTATTGTCCGAGTGGATGTCCTGATAGCTTACTCGAGGGGTTTTAACGTTTAGTTACAACATTACGTTTTAACACTTTCACTGCCAGGCGCCTACACAAAATTATCTTTCCGCTACGTACCAGGAAAACCACGGGATCGGCTACGAGCGTAGCGGGTAGTGATTCTTGGCAGTGAATGTGTAACTTCAGAAGTTAACAACATTTAAAAAATCCGCACATTACTAGAGTTATTCTTTCAGCCAAAATAGGCACATTCGATGTCACTTGCGGAAAACGCCCAGTATTAATAACTAGGGTTATTCAAAATTGTTTTAACAAAACCTAATATTTTCGGACAAGCTATCCAACGATACTCCACACTATGGGTTTAAAGAGAGAAAAAATACATCCCCACTTTAGGTGTAGGGGATTTTGTTCTTCTCTTTTGTCGGCGTGATTGATTTATATACCCATGCCGAATTACAGTTTTCTAGTAGTAATGGTTACTGAACTAAGCCGAATACGGACGGACAGACGGACGGACGGCCAGACGGAGATGGCCAAACTATAAGGGTTCCTTGTTGACTACGGAACCCTAAAAAAGTATTATTAAGTGGTGGCAACTTTGCTGGTTGATGTATATCCTATCGCCGTAGTATTAAGTATTATTGTGCCGTTGTTTGCCCAAATAAACATTAAAGCAACATCAATGTGCTAGTAAACCATCGGGGCACTACCGGAAATTAAAGTTTCTTCCTAGTTACAATTGTATCTTGTCGGCTAGTTGTCGAGACTGGAGTCGGATCAGTTCGGACTCGGTCTAATTAAGACCTCTTGTGATGCGATACGGCAAACTTGTTCTAGTTGTTCAACCCTGTTCATTCGTTCTAGAATAAGTTATGTTTGGTAACCATTAGAGAATGCACCAGAGTATTTCTGTCACAGTCACCGATGTTACGCTCAACATGATGGTAAACGATCACTTGCCGATAAGCGTGTGAAACTCTGGAAGAAACACGTGCGCGTTGTCGACCCTTTATTGAATTTGAGGATTTGCCGAATTGATATTGATTTGTCAGGGAGGTCCCTCACTCCCAAAACAGCGCTTACCGGATGGTAGACCAAAAATTTTTGGTCTACTATACTCTCCACGGTCTAAACACTACACGCTCACGGACCTAGCAGTACTACAATGGCTGCGGAGTTTTGTAAGGTCTCTTCTACCTTAGGTTAGGTAAGTTAAGCTAATTCTTATAGCTACTCCCGACAACCCTCAGTGCCGCTGCCGTCCCTCGTTGGGTCGGAGCAAAAACATTATATACTATGGACATTGCCCTACAGAAATGGTGTGAAACAAGAAAAAATGACCTTGAATGACGTCACGTCTACCTGTCATCTCTTTCTAGTTTTGTGATGTGTTGCTATAACTTGAAACACAAACAATGCGACGTTTTTATAAAAACATGTTCTACGCTATTAATGTTATATTTGATTTCGTTATAATTTTACAAAATTAAATGCTAAAGAAAATTAATTTACTGAAATAAAAATGTATCGACTTTTCTATATATCACTCCAAAAATACCAACGCAACCAAAATCCTGGCTTTGACGGTATGCTCGTATTGCTTGTTCTGGCAGTACCAATAAGAACAATAATTAAAAAAAAACTATGGCGGTTATGTCAAGTAACTTTCATCAACTCAAAAGTATTTTCTGTGAAATAAACACACTTTTACGGTTTAGTGGACTTATAAATCATGAATTGTATAGTGAAGCACTGTAGAAGTACAAGGATACCGAAATCAGATATTAAACTACACAGGTAAGTGGGATTTTGACGAAAATATTGGTAAATTTTACGGCAGTACATTTTGGGCTTATATCAGTAAAATTTGTTATTTTTCTATGCAACAAACGCGCAAACAATTATATTTTAACCTTTGTTAGTGTACTTGTTGTTTATTTAAAGTTAAAAACAAACTTTATAGACTAATTGAAATATGTGTAACGATGCAACTAGGGTGACCATTCTGTTCTCTTGCGAGGTATTTTTATTCGTATTGCAAGGAGCAACATCTTTAATATTGTACAGTTTCTGTCTTCATTATTGAATGTATAGTCTGTAATATTAAAGTATAATATTAAGACCACGACGCAGTTATATAGACCAAATAAAGGAAAAAGCTGGTGTCGTGTCGTATCAGCAAATTAAAGGGCTGGCGTACGACAGAGAGAAATGGAAAATACTCCACCGACAAGAGGATAACTCTTAAATTAATGATGATGAGTCTGTAATATTATAGTTTTAACTTGTATGATTACCATTAATCTTATTTATACTGATAATTTCAGATTTCCAAAGGATGTAGAAAGGCGGGGGCATTGGTTGTCAATAGTGCCTATAAAGGGACAGTTGAGGGAAAGCTCAAGAATCTGCAGCTTGCATTTTAAAGCTGAAGATTATCATAGAGAGAAACTAGGACACCTAATCAAAAATGCTATCCTATATTAGTTGCCGCTGGTTTGCGGCTGTTCTGCGAAGCCGTCATATCGCAGAAGGAGGCCGCGGAGCGGGAGCGCGAAGACAGTGCGGATGCGCTCCCGCTCCGGCGCAGACGGAGGGGTCGAAGGCGCGCGCGGTTTGCTGCCGCGGGCCGCGTCTTCCCCCAGTAGGGCCAGTGGGTTGGGGACCCACATTGCACATGGCCCTACACGTCTAGGGGGAAAGTCAAGCGTCTCTGACCTTCCCCTCCTCTGGCGCGGGTGCCCTGGCGGGAGTAGCCAGGGCCGCCGGGGGTCGTCGTGGTAAGTAATGCTGCATCCCACGACGCCCCCTTAACGGCAGGAGAGGGTGACGCCGCTGGGGTTTTAGTGGGTAGGCTCCTCCCCTCCCTCCGCTTCATGCGGAGGGGGTCAAGGGAGGAGAGATCCCCACATAACACCCCACTATGGCCTTCCCCGGGCCGGGAGGTATGTGCAACACATTTCCCCAGCGTCAAAAAAAAAAAAAAAAAAATGGTTTGCGGCTGTGGTGCAACAAATGTAAGTAGTTATACTCGTATGTAATAAAACTTGCGATTTCGTTGACAGATAATTCATATCCTGAACCATCTCAAAAGGTAACATGAAATTCTGAACACATTCTTTCAGGACACTTGAAGTTTAGTTAATAGTAGGTATATTATTGCAGAGGCCGGGAAATAGTAATTCGTGAACGAGATGATTTTGTTGGATGAAGCGAAGCTGAATCCGACAATAGAACGAATCCGGAAATTTCCATTTTCGCCGAGATAGTGCTTTTCTCCAAAAATGCGAAAATAAAATAATGTTTTCAGTCGTCCTAAAATAGCGAGTATGTCATCAACCTATCAAGTTCCCCCCAACTAATTTTAATAAAAGTATGTACACGGCATGAGGCATGGTGCCGGTGTGCGATCTGAATTTTAACTTTTTGACTATTTGACAACTTTATCAATAAATTTAAATTTGAACCGAATACGGTCAGAAGCACAGAATACAATAGTTGTTGTGACAAATTGCTAGGCCTTTAAACGTACGAGCATTTGGCTGTATGTAGTAATTTATTTTAGTCATAATATGGTTAAAAGGTACAAAACGATACAGTAATGGAATTTTATACATTTTCCTGGGCGCTAAAACTGTACAATTGAGTTCATTAATATATGTACGTTCCCAGAGCTTCAAATATATCTGTTCCGTCTATTAACCAAAAATATCCGTGCACCAACTCGATCAGAACACACACACACACTACACACACTATCGAGTCATAAAAATGTGTACTAATACTAATACTTTCTTTAATATCAGTACAACGACAGACAAATTTATGTAGGCCAACAAGCAGCCACAAATATCTATACACATGTTTATCATATACATGCGAACAAAGTAGGGGTCGAAAATATCTACCCACGTATGTCATAAACATTTGAACAAAACAGGGGTCAAAAATATGTAAACATTCAAGGTCGACAATATCTATGCACACATTTACCATATATATGTAAACATACAAAGGTCATAAATATCCACACACAAAACAATATTCAAATTTGACTTTTGAAATTTGACGCTCATCGAGAAGAGATCAGCCCCCCTATTCTGTAACTTATTTTAAGCTCACCTCAACACTCACCCACAAATATATCTTGACACCGCGATGCGTGGTAGCCAAGCGTAGGTAGAGGTCTAGTTTCGTGACGGGTGAACGGCGGGGTGAGCCGCATTAACGCTTAGCGAATAACAGCCCAGTAATGTCATGCGATACATTCGTCCCTTTCATTTCGGTCCCGACGTCATGGAAATCGCTTATTACACATTTCTATATATTTAGACTACTAGACCAAGTGTAGAGTAAGTTGTGACAGATAATTCATTGTATGTACCAAAATAATGAAATATTCGCTGAATGTGATGTGACATTATTATGTGCATGAAATGAGCGTCATAGCGACGACGTAGTTCAGTTCCTTTGCTCATGAAAAAAAAAATAGAGGGTAGTATGGAGATGGAGTAAGAGTGTGTGTTTAAAAAGTTGCCATAGAACCTCGGAAATAATACTAAATCACACGCACAGTACAATTTATCACAACTTGTAGGTAAATGAAATTATTGCTTATTTATCTGACTGCTCTGTTAAAGCTGTGATATTCGGTAGAACAGAATTGACACTTTAATTTAGGTATTAATACGGCCAGTATTTTTCAATCACAACACCCGATAGAAACATTTCAGCAAAAAGTTTTAATGTGAAGTAACATGTTTATGACATAGGTGTATAAATATTTTCGACTTCTGTTGTTCACATATACCTATAAGACAAATATGTGCATAACGTAATAATTTAATTTCTTTATTCGGACAACATGAGCCACAGTTTGTTAGTAGGTTGCTTATTCTAAAGGTGTTAGTAAATATATGTAGCTAGTGACAAAGTATTTTTAATTAAGTGTTGCATTACTGAGCATACATATTCCTCTAGATTTATTTGCCTCTTTTGTACAGATATTTATGAATTTATTAGCGAACACATTTTATTGTCTCGATAAAATGCTCATATATATCCCTGATCTAACTCGCATGGATATTTTTGGCAAATAAATTGTATAGCTGCTTAATTATCTTATAGCTGCATATTCCCGATCCGAGATGACCTTGCCTGTTTACATATTTTCGACATCTACTTTGTTCGCATGTTTATGAGAAACATGACGTGTATAGATATTTGTGGCTGCTTGGTGGCCTACTTAAATTTGTCTGTCATTGTACTGATATTATGAACGTATTAGTACCAATTTTGATGACTCGATAATGAATGACTTATGAATTTCACGTAGGTAGTATTTTTACTACAGTAAGGCACACATTTCCGAGCATATAGGAGATTTTTGTTTCACCTATTTGATTTTATCCCTACAGTGATATATTATTTTTATTTTTATAATTTAGCTTTTTTGAGATCAGGGCCAGGAGAGTTAAGAGGTAATGTGTTTATCTATACCAGAAGGGCTAGTACGCTAAGTTTTATGTCGGACATAAAGCATTCGTCCCATTCTGGCCAATATATGCGAATGCAAGAGGGACAAGTGCTTTACGTCGGACATAAAACCTAGTGTGCTAGGGGCAGTAAGGGGGGCAGCTTGCTGATATATTTTATTTTCCTTCTAGGGTTGTTGTAGCCAGGGCCCAGTAGAAAATAATTATGGGCAAGATTCAAAAGAAAATGTAAGTTTATTTATTTTAATATGAATACACCACTAAAACTGATGCCCGAGTACTTGAGCACTAGCGGCCCATAACACGTGGTGCGAAACTATTTGAATCCGCTTCAGGAGTCAAGAGCAAATTAAATTGTTGTACATTTCCAGTTCAGTGCCTTTATCCGGTGCTCATATTCAACCTCTTGAGTAAAGGTACGGTTTAAAACGGTATACCTTGCAATACCTTTATTAATTACCGTTAAAACCTTAATTTCGATACCACATTCAGTCCCTTATTTAGAACCATAATGGCATGTACGGTCGAGGAAAATGAAGGTTTGGCAAATGTCAACTCTATTTGAATGACGTTACGGATCAAAGTGCTAAATATTAAATTTCCTCGACTGTACAATACAATAAGCGCTCGGTTAAAATTAAAAACTTCTCATGTACAGTCAGCCAAGAAAGTGCTCTACCACTTTTGGACCTTATTTTGCATGCAATAAAGTCGAAAACCGGTAGACCACTTTCTTGGCTGACTGTACGAACCTCCTGTTTTTGTTTAGCTATCATTTATATAGCTTATAGATATATAAGCGGCTATTAATAAAAGTTAAACAGTTTGCGTGCCATTTGTCGGCCAATCATTAAATAAAATACTAGGTTTATACAATATTATGACGCAATAGAGCAAACATAGGCTTCCTGCGATGTTTCCTTTTGCCACATACCTAATATATGAAAGCACATCATACACACCAAACCCCTATGGGCAACTCTATAGTTAGGTACTAATGCAAATAGAGTAAAATGAAGTAATTATATTCTACTAGCTTCTGCCCGCGACTCCGTCCGCGTGGAGCTCGTTTATATCGTAGCTCGATAGAAACTTTCATCCCCCATTTCACCCCCCTCAGGGGATGATTTCCGGGATTAAAACTATCCTATGTCCTTCCCCGGGATTCAAACTATCTCCATACCAAATTTCATCTCAATCGGTTCAGCGGTTTAAGTGTGAAGAGGTAACAGACAGACAGACAGACAGACAGACACCCTTTCGCATTTATAATATTACACACTTTCGTATTTATAATATTAGTATGGATTTGCCTCAACTCAAACGGCCACGGACGGTCCGACTCCCGCGTGTAATTTGAACCCACGGGTACACGGGTACCCGAAAACCCGCCCGCGAACCGGCGAGTTCCAGTTTTCAACGAATTTCTCAAATTATTATATTAGTTTATACAAGTTTATTCTCGGAAAAAGGGAATTTCGCGCAAATGGAAAGGAAATTTATGTGTTACATAAGTTTCTTAAAATATCACGCCGTTAGCCTGCGAATGTCAAAAGACGTTTTGTATGCTCGTCGAACTACCTTAACAGTAAATACAATAAATTGAAGGTTTTTTATCAGGTCTGTGACGAAGAGGGACCACCGCCGGCGAAGCGACGCTGTTTAAGAGACTTTAACGTGCAAGTGAAAATTAAATCACCGCGTGAAGTTGAATTAGAAAAGACGAAAAGAATACTACAGCAAAAAGTAGCTCGCCAGAAACAGAAAATTGAGAACATGTCTGCTGTAATAGATATTGTAAGAAAATATACACGCCAGTCCGAGATAGAAAACATTCTAAATGGAAACTATGGAAACATTTGCAAAGCTTTATTTATTTATAATAGTATCTACATTACTATAGAGGCCGGGAAACGAAGGGTTGCAGGCCAAGTAGATATAGACTACGCTACTACTATACGTGACCAGCAACCTCGTTTCTCGCGGATATTTGTATAGTGCTTTTCCAAAAGTACAATGAAATAATAATAAATGTAACACAACTAAATGAAACGTTTCTGAACTGCACCGCCAGCACCGCCAGCTCCGGGCCCGCGGCCTCCGCCGCGTCACCTCGGTGGCAAAACAAAAGAAGGTTGCTTTACAGGCCTAGGTGTGTTAGGCTGTATGAAATTTCTTCTCTCATCGCACCCGATACGTAGTAGTTCCGGACCTAATTTGAAGTAAGTCATGTCAACATCTCATTGCAAGAAAATGTATTTGAAGATAATAAGATGCCTAACTGTCGATTACTTATTCATCCTAGGTAGTAGGATGATGAAATGAGAATAAATTGCATATTATATGAGTATCAAGATCTTAAAATTCCTCAGTTATTCCTAACGTATGCAGAATCATGGACACCCTAAAAGAAAGAGATGACAAGTAGACGTGACGTCATTCAAGGTCATTTTCATGTTTCAAAACATTGTTTGAATGGCAAAGTTCAGTATGTATATAAGGTTCTTGGGTCGGAGCCTGCGCCGACACACGGAATAACTGATATATTGGAACGCACCCGGCTCGGATGGACAATTTATTCATTGATAGCTAACTTACTTTTCTCTGGCGACTGAAGCTAATGCTCAACTAATACTCGTAGCATGATACTGATACTCGTTTGCTTAACATTTTTATAGTTATTATATTTAGTTACTATCTACCCGTGAGGCTTCGCAAAGAACGCAGGTGGAGCCGAGGGACAAAATATACCCTATGTCCATTTACATAATGGTGGACGAGTTTTTGGATAAGTACTTAGTTTCGGAGATTAACGTAAGTACAAAGCTACCAAATCACAAAACAGCACTCACAAACTTCAATTTTAATGTTTTCGAACAGATTTGCCCCAAACAGTATCGATAAAATTAAGCACTTAAATTAATGAAATAAATGTTTTTTTTATTCTATAGGTACACGCAGTAGGCCGTAATGGCACTGTTACTAGTTCTAATTCTACCAACGTTTCTGAAAAAGAAGACCACTGTTAAGAAGGAGCGCCAAAACAAACTCAACAGTCGGACATTTTATTGCCAAAAAAAGATTATTAAAATGATAGTTCTTAACCTACTTAAAATAAGTCAAACTGAATATGAATACAAAATATCATAATGCGTTGTTCTACAAGAAAACATGTCCGAAACTGTATTAGGTACATAATTCAAGGGACAGAGATTTAAAAATATAGAAATGTGACTTAGTTAACTAAATCCTTGGGTATGCTCTCTTGTAGGAACTGTGTTATCTATAGCTCCCTAGGCGTGATACAATGACTATTAAATATTGAATGATTAAGCTACTTTGGGCTCTGGTTTGGGCCATGCATTTCTGTCAGTTAAGTAGTCCTCAACCCTGTAATAAACCTTTGACATAAATGTTTTTTTCATGTAATTTTTAAGAGCTGGAAAGATTAGAGACAAAATTTTATTAGGTTATTTAATTATAAAAAATGGATACATTGACCCGAAAAAGACTTGTATACTTTACGAACACGAAACGTTTTGGTTGCTATTGTATTTTTATTTTTGTGTTAATTTTAATGTTAATTTTACAGTAAATAATTTCCTGCTGTGAAGGTTGATTGGACCATTTAGCTCGCAAGCGTCCTTATTCAATTTAACAAATCATAACAGATAAGATATCCCGTCTGTCTAGAGATTCCGATGGATCCGTGAATCCAGGACAAGTAATCTATCAAACTTGGAACTGCATTAGACTCCCTAATGCTCGCGAAGTTGAGCTGTCCTTGAAATAAATAGGTTTCCGTCGGTAGAGAGGACTAATAGCGTTTGCGGTGGTGAGTTTCAATTAGATATAAAAGGAGCAGCAAAAGTAGGTGTGGGCCCAATATTTATATCACTAGAACTTAGCTATAGGGACTAATTCGTACCTCTATCTTCCAGTATCCGTAAAGAAATACATTCAAAGGTTCTTTTTTGTTACTTTGGTGCCAAACTGAGACACACTCACTGAGGCTGAAATCGGCAAGGATACTATCATCAGATAAACAAAAGTTTCATGTATCTGACTTGGCGCCAAATCTTGTCTGTATGACCCCACGGGCTTGTTTTGCCGAACATTTGCATCGTTAATAGGATGTCAATATGTTCTGCGCACTTGTTCTGACACACGTATGAGCTCGCTGCACGTGGAAGCAAGCTCCCTGAACTAATACCTGAACCTACGTGTCGGGAGTGTCGAGATGAATCATTTTACTCACAAGTTCTTACACAAACTACAACTTGAACGTGCCAAATTGCAAATAAAAAACACACTTCGTTTGAAAAACTCAATTTTTCACAAGTTTCTTGAACAGGAGTTGGATTCCTTATATAAATCTGTTCCATTAATCACAGTAACTGATCGCCGCCGGGAGTTCCGTCTGTAATTTTTAGGGATCAGCGGATCCGCTGCATTTCTGCAGACCGGAGGAAGATGGTAGCCAGATTGAACCAAACTGATAGGTTGTTCCTACATTTTTACGTTGGGCAGTGGAGTTGCATTAGTCACGGAGCTCCGCAGATGTGTGCGGATACCGCGTATGATCGTGACATTTGTAACAGTTCCTTCATGTTTGGATTTTATTTTACTATAATATTAATATTTCATTTTATTTTATTGTAATGTATACGTCATTATATTTCGATTGGTTATTTACCTTTAATTTAATATAAATGTTATTATGGATTTTTATCTGTAATAAATGATTATTATTATATCCAGTCAAAATGTGTTATTGGTTATTCAAGCCCGACTATTTAGAAGGAAGGAGTTTTTTTTTTCCATTGAGATTTTTGCTAATTGCTTATCAATACGATGTTATTTATCATTAAATCATTAAACTAATTTAAATTTTGAGTGTATTTAATGATATTCATCGCGTAGCAGACAATGTACGGAATCACCAAACAGATCATTTTATTTATTCCCAGAAATGTGAAAATAATTTGTGTGCTTCCTCCTCGACCCCAGTTAAATATCACATTTGCCACAGTAAACATCGCTCCCTCTGCCTATCGATCTGCCTGTTGATTGGAATTTGTTTTGAATGTTGTTTTCTCGTAGCGTTGTTAAAATACTTAAAAGGAAAAAAGTCTCTGCCGATGCCGAGTCGTTCGGATTAGGCCCTAACTCTGAGGAATGGCGAAAAGTTTTAAGCGCTCACTTTTATCTTTTTCCGCTTTGTTACAAGCCGAGAATACTTATAAGAAAAAAGTAACTACATGCATAAAGACGACTAGACTATCTGCTTTATATATAAAAGTCGCGTTCAATTGATTTTGTCAAATCTGCAAATGGTGCTAGTGCGCTAAGGGTCGACACACAGCACCGTCGCGGGCGCGCAGCGCGATATTTGCCTACAAACCGCTAGCGTGGTCAAACCGGCTGCGCCCCGTCGGCAACGCACCCGCTTCTGTCGCGCCTCGCCAGCCTCCCGCCGTGCGCCCGCGATGGGCGCGCCGCGCGACCGCGACGGGTGCGCGGCGCGTCAGTGTGACGCCAGACAGCGGAACGCGCGGTGCGTACGTGATGCTGGCGGGTCGATGGCGCGAGGCCAGCGCGAGGCCAGCGCGAGGCGCGCGGGACGCGCGCGCGTTGCTGGCTGGTTGATGGCGCAATGCGCGCGTGGTCTGTGTGACCGGCCGTCCCGCGCTCGTCAAGCCCCGCTACCGTCCCGCTGGCAGTCTGTTCGACCCTTAAGAGTGCAACGCAACTTCCATAAATAAAATTTAAATTAGAAACATTCCGCACGGTTCAACAATCCTCACAGGGTTCCACTTTATTGTATTGTCTAGACTACCCAGGCAAAATCACTTGTTACATATCAGAGGACAATTTAATAGAAACCACTCTAGTTCCAGGGTAAGTTCAATAAGACTTGTATAGGTATGTGGTGACCAGCCAGCCATCTTCTCGGCGTCCTTTCGAGTAAATTGCAGTGTTCTATCATGATCACGAGCTGCCTCCGTGACGCGGCCCCGCTGCGGCCGGTGTACGAGGATATATTAGTATACGAAGCGGAAATATAGAGTACTCTTAATCAAAAGCTAACTCAAGCGATCTCGAACTATACGAGAGCGTCTCGCCGAGTGTGGCCACGAACATTGTCTAATTAATATTTATTGCAACTTACTTATTACTTCATTGCGAGATACAAACAATGATTGTATGCACTGAATACGGAATGTGCTTTATCATAAGTAGCACGTCGCATTGTTTGTAAAGAATGAAAGCCTGGTTACGCGGAACTTAACGCATTCAGCGCCAAACACGGCACACATGCGTCAAAGCGTTGCGGGCGGTTTCAGTGCAAATGGACATTAAGCTGCCTCGAACTAGAACGTGTGTTAGATTATACCAATTCAGTTTCGGTGAGTTATATAATCCCACACTACAGTGAGTTTGTAATCTCAAATGATATTGGTATATATTTTTTAACAAATTTCATGCCTCATTACCCATGTATCATATTGAGGCACCGTTGTTTAGGGCTGCGGTTCGTCTAATTAAAGAAAAGCACGGTTTACTGCCTTAGAAACCGCCCTCGAGATTTTATTGTATCAAATATTAATAACACTGACCGTATAAGGAGTGATAAACAAATAATGAGTGTCCTACTTCATTTAGGTATATGGAGCTGGAGCTGGCTACCTACTACCTATCTAAAAATATTATATATATATTATAAGATACACTAACACAAGAACACAACACTTAAAGTAAGCACTAAATAAAAACAAAAAAAGAGTAAACAAACAATTTTCATTTTTTTTCGTTTTCAACTGGTGCTTACTTTAGATCACTTAACACGTTCACTGCGGTTTCGGGTCGAATAGATCCTATGCACATCTAGCCTACGGTGCGGCGGTAAAATTCATTGACGCAACGCTGGTGCGGGACCGGTTTATACAGAGTATAAGTTGGCGTTGCCGAGTCCGTCGGTGGTTGGTATACGTAAATTATTGGAAGTGTGCCAAGAATATGCGGTACAACATGGTTTAAAGTATAATGAAAATAAAAGCGAGTTTATGGTAATTAAAGGTAGAAATAAGGGCCCGGCAAATGTGCCTCCTATTATGTTAAATGGTACTGCTTTAAACCGTGCTACCCATTTTAAGTACCTAGGTCACATATTGACAGAGGACTTAAAAGATGACATGGACATGGAGAGGGAGAGGAGGACGTTGTCGGTTCGTGACGGCATGTTGGCTCACAGGTTCGCTAAGTGTAGCACGGAGGTCAAAATTACCTTATTTCGTGCGTATTGCCAATGTTTTTATACTAGTGCCCTGTGGGCTAATTTTAAGCAGAAATGCTTTGACTCTCTGAGGGCCCCGTATAACAACATTTTCAGGGCCCTGGTGAGGGTCCCGCGATACGGTAGTGCTTCTGGCATGTTTGCGGACGCGCACGTGGATGACTTTTATGCCATTATGCGCAATAATATTGCATCAGTGGTACACCGTGTGCGTGGGAGCTCCAACGGGATCCTGGGAATGATAGCCGAGAGGTTCGATTCTGTTTTTTTGGGACGATATATCGAATTGCATGTTCACAATAATGCAGTTCGGTAGATCGGCCACAATAATTTGTAATTTTGTGTATTAAAGTGGAATTTCATTTATGTAGTTTAGTGTAGGTACTGTACATAACATAACTTGTAAGTTAATACTAACAGGTATCCAATCATTTCATACGACAAACATACGTCTACCTTCTTTAATAAAAAACATGCAACAAATGGAATATATTTTGGTAAAATTCGAACACGTCGCTAACAACGGTATCTAGCGGACTGGCCAAGAAACATTCCTATTCATAAAAAAGTATAGTATTTAAACATAAATCGGTTTTGGCGCTTCGCCGGCCGCTCCCGCGGCACGCTCGCTTCGCTCGCTCGGCTCGCGCACTGTATGGTCGCAGTTTTTCCTAACACTCCTCCTCGCTTCGCTCGTCGTCGTACCTACACTGACCTGCCTTAAAGTAGAATACATAGGTAATCCACCGGTTATGTTATGTCAGTACTTTATTAGGCCTAAAAGTTTTTTAGGCTAGGAATGATAACTTACTTGCTTAACACTTTTAGACTTATCCGTGTGCTCATGCAGACTTATACAATACCTGTATAGAATTATACAACTTGTGGTTTAAAACTTTATCAAGACGATCAATGATTTATTAAATAAGGTATTTACCAAACAATGCATTTACTTAAACGTTATTTTACCAAACGTTACTTTGCCAATTGTCACGAATAATAAATGCGTAATTTTTCAAATAATGATTTGTAATATGATGTTTTTTTTGGGGTGCGGGGGGGGGGTGAATACGCCCTGGTATTGTGACGCAGGGCTATCGATTCGCCTCCCCAAGTCTGCTCATACACGTCCCCGTCGCCTCAGGCACTGCCGACGTACAGACCTGAGGCGAACCCACCAGCGCGTGGGTCGTGCTCCCTGGAAATGTCCAAGATCGAGAACGGACGTCACACTATTTACCATCTACCCCGGATCTGAGACAGCAAAGTATGAGAGACGATACCTGGACCGGCACTCCCGCCCTACAGGTACTCCCAACCCTACATCCTGTCACTCCAAACATCCCATCCCTCCACCATCACCATCCTTTCACACTCCTTTGGTCCTCACCCACACCCTTTCCCGGAGGAGAGAACCTCAACCCCAAAAACCCCAATCTACAGGTGTGACCTACCGTGCCGAGAGATGCGTGACTGAGGGGGAGCTCAGTCGCTAACGGTGGACCCTCGATACTGGGCAACCTCGAGGAGAACCTTTGCCTTATTCCAGCAAGCGGGGCTCTGCTGGAACGGACCCAATTTCCCTAGCTTCTCGTGGGATTCACATGAAGGTACCCTGGAAGACCTATGCCAGGAACTACTGCCTCTGACAGTATGCGCGGACCAAACCGCCCAAATGTCAGAGCAAGCAATGGAGGTAGTGGAGAGCGCCGACACGGTGGAAAAGGACGTTGAACGACCTAACCCACCAACGGAGAATCCACTCACCGACAAGCCTCACAAGAAATTGGGAGGCTCCACGCGAGGCCGCTACAAAGCTCTAGTGGGACTGGGACTGAAGCACGAAGAGACTTTAAAACTGTCCGTAAAGAGCTTTGCGGAACTCAAGAAGATGGGCTACAAGTTTGGGGGCTCACAATCCGAACCCGGGCAAAAGCCGGTTAAACGGCTCCGCTCGGAGGAGGAATCACCGCAGGGTAACCTACCCAAAAACCCGAGGGTGAGTGAAACCCCCCCAACCCAACCCGAACAAGCGCAGGCCTACAGCGAGGTCCTGAGCCAAATCAGAGTCGGGATCAAGGACTCCAGTCCGATGTCGGACACTCAACTGGAGTCTCTCTGCTACATCATCCTGCAGATCTCGACTCTGAAGATGGCCGAAGGACCTAAATTCGTAGGTTACGCGCACAAGCCAGGCTGGTTGCTCATCACGTGCGAGGACCAGCGGTCCAAAGCCTGGCTTGAAGAGACGACACCATCCCTCAAGCCATGGCCAGAAGCCAACCTCAGGGTCATACCCGAAAATGAGCTTCCAAAGCCTAACATAGGGATGGTGTTCATCCCTGACCTACGCGACTCAGATGTGAAAATGTCACTGTCGCTACTTTGTGCACAGAACTTCGGGCTGTACACAAAGTATTGGAAGATTCTCCACACAAAGGTCGAGAAAGGCGGGGTCATGCTGACCGTAGCCCTAGACGAGCAGTCAGTGGAGAAGCTCCGAAAGATGGACCTAAAGGCAAGCCTAGGCTTCCGTAAGGTCCAGTTTCGGCTAAAGGGTACACCAAAGACCCAACAGCCGGAACCCACACGTCCCCAACCCCACCACCGCAAAACCCGTCAACGTCGAGGGACCCCAACCACACACCCGCCCGAAAGGTCCTTCCGGGACCTAAACGGGCAGTCCCTCCCAACCCTGCATCCCTTCCTACAGCGGCAAGGGCAGGCCCACGCCCAGCGCCGGGGCCAATAAAGACGCAGCACACGGGGGGGTGAAGTTTCTGCAGGCTAACCTACACCACGCCATCGCGGCCACAGCGGTCGTAGAGAAACTTTTCGGCGAAAATGGCCTAAACATCGCCCTCATACAAGAACCATGGATCAACACCAAAACCATGGGAATAGGACTTAAGAAAGCAGGTAAGGTATTAATACACGAAAAAGGATCCAAACCAAGGGCCTGCATCGTGTTTAACAAAAATATGAATTTCTGCCTGTTACAGAACTATGCAGCGATGATCATGTTGCTGCGTATGTTGATCTCAAAGGAAAGGGCTCACAAAAGGTGTTGATTTGTTCCGCCTACCTGCCCGGAGAGAAACATGACCCCACAGAAGAACTGGCTAAATTTGTAGAGTACGCTGAAGCACCAAAAGGCAGAACTGATTGTGGGCTGCGACGCAAACGCTCATCACACCATCTGGGGGAGCACCGGCATCAACAAAAGGGGCGAGTTACTCTCAGAATTTATTTTTACCAACTGTCTACACCTGTTAAGTAGGGGCAACACGCCAACCTTCGTGGGCAAGACAAGAAGTACTAGACATAACTTTTGCAACTAAAAGGCAGCAAACTGCCTAAGTAACTGGCACGTTAGTTGCGAGAATTCAATGTCGGACCACAAACATATTATATTTAGTGTAAAGGGCTCGTTAGATATGGAACCACAAACACGAAGAAATCCAAAAGAAACTTCCTGGGAAGCCTACAAGGCTCACCTGGAGGACCATCTAAAGGATATCCCAAAATATGTCAAAAATCCAGATTCCCTCAATATAGCAGTAAACCAACTCTACAAAGGTATCTATAAGGCCTACGAACTGAGCTGCCCATTGCGAGAATCAATCACACATTACACAACGACATGGTGGAACAAAAGGCTGGAAAAGCTCCGTGTGTCCACCCGTCGCATATTCAGTCACTCAACCAGACCAAACGAGTGGGAAAGGTATGGTAGAGCATTGACTGAATATAACAAACAGATCAGAAAAGCCAAAAGGAGGTCTTGGCGGAGGTTCTGTGAAGAGATCGCCCAAACACATAAAGGAGCGAGAATTCACAAAATCCTCTCCAAGACACCAATCAGTTACCTAGGCCTACTTAAAAAGCCTAATGGCAGCTTTACGACCACGGAGGTGGAAACAATGGACTTGCTTAGAACCATCCACTTCCCAGGTTCGTACCCCACCAGTGATATTCAGTTATGCACCCAAAGGAGCACACAAGCCCGGAGGGCACACAACAACGACTGGAATTGGCTGCAAATATCTTCAGACCAAACCAAGTTATATGGGCTCTGAAAAAATTGGCGGGAGAAGACGGTATCTTTCCTGCATTACTACAGCAAGGACAAAACCTAATCACTCCGCACCTGGTAAGAATATTCCGAGCTAGCTTTGCTTGGAGGACCATACCAGAACAATGGACTAGAGTCAAGGTACGCTTCATACCAAAAGCAGGGAAAAAGGACTACTCACAGCCTAAATCCTTCAGACCAATTAGTCTATCATCGTTCTTACTTTAAAACGATGGAAAGAGTCATTGATCAGCATATTAGAGCGAAATATCTGGTAGCCAGACCACTGAGTCTGAGCCAACATGCTTACCAAAAGGGGAAATCTACGGAAACTGCACTACTTACTATCTTAACAGAAGCAATTTAATGAACATGGCGTCTCGGCGCTCCCTGCATTTTGCATGCTTACTGTTCGGGATTGTAAAGACTCAAGGACCTCGATACCTCCATGACAAGCTCAGGTTTCTGCAACGCCAGAGAGTATGTACTCTTCTCATGTGCCCCAAACACAAAACCGCAGCATTTCGTGGCAGTTTTAAGTACGCCGCTACGAAATGCTGGAACAATATACCGCCACCCTACAAGCAAGCTACTTCGCTGCAATCTTTTAGAGTTAAACTGAAAAGTTATATTCTCTCTAAGCAAAAACTTACTTCTGGGTAATTAGATTCTGGATAGAACTTTCACTTTGTGTTTTTTTTATTATTAAATATATATATATATATATATATATATTTTATTAAATTTCTCACACTATTCTATTTATTTATTATATTCTCTTATGTTATGAAATTTCACTTGCTTCATTTCCGCTTCGTACCTATTGTCGTATTTGTTAGCGCCAGAATTTCGCAACTGCGCTCCCTACTGGTGTTCACGGAAGACCAGCGTCATGTGCTCTAGTAGCACCTGGCATTATGCTGAGACCTTTTTCAGTATAGGTTAGTAACTAGTTTACATTTAGCTGATAGGTTCTTCCATTGTTTTCGTTATTTTCTGTAATTGTATTACTGTTCCTTTACTTATACTGAAATAAATGATATTCTATTCTATTCTATTCTATTCTACTTGATCTGGTCGACAAAGTGTAAAAAACCCTAGCGGACAAGCAAACAGCTCTATGTGCTTTCCTTGACATCGAGGGTGCCTTCGACAACACACCCACAGAAACTATCCTCAAGGGATTGGCATCAAAGGGCGTGGACGAAAGCACCATCAGATGGATCCAGAGCATGCTTTCAAATAGAATAGTCACTCTGACCCTCAATGCAATTGAGCATACATTGTACACCACAAGAGGATGTCCACAAGGAGGCGTACTATCCCCACTACTATGGACCCTAGCAGTGGACCAACTCCTAGCAACTATGAAGGACCTAGACTATGACACACAAGGATATGCCGACGACCTTGTAGTCATAATCAAAGGTCCGTGCCTCCACACAATCTCGAACTTAATGCAAGGAGCGCTTAACACCATAAATAAATGGTGCAAAGAGAATGACCTGTCCATCAATGCGAGCAAAACAGTACTAGTGCCCTTTACAAAAAAAAGGAAACTAGACAAGCTCGCCAAACTAAAACTGAATGGACAGGAAATAACATACTCAAATGAGGTCCAGTACCTAAGGGTTACCTTTGACCAAAGGCTAACTTGGAACGCTCATTTGAATAGCATAATACACAAAGCAAAAATGGCCATGTGGACTTGCTGTCGAATGGCAGGAGAAGATGGGGCATAAGACCCAAAATTGCTTTGTGGCTTTACACAGCGGTAGTGAGGCCTGTAATCACATACGCCTCTGCAGTCTGGTGTAACAAAGCCAACCAAAAGACAGCCATCACAAGTCTACAGCGTACAGCTTGCTTAACAGCAACAGGAGCTTTATGCTCAACACCGGGGGCAGCCTTGGATGCACTGCTCGATTTAACGCCACTCCACCTGCATGTGCAAAAGGAAGCGAAGCAGTGCATCTATAGGATATGCACACTAACAAGGCCAAAATGGCGCTCTCAAGTGCTTACCAAACTAGAGGCCCTTGTCTTTGATAACAGAAAACTAAGCATGCCCCAGTGGGCATCAGTCGCCAGTGGTCGTCAGTGGTCGTCAGTACGACACTTACGTGGAATGCAAATTCACCAAACTGTACACAGTGGAAATACCTCCGAGAGACAAATGGCTAAACGACCGAATGGACTTTAAGGAGGGAAGCCACGTGTGGTACACTGATGGATCTAAAAAGGGTGATGATGTTGGATGTGGTATCTACGGTGAGAGGCCAAAGCTCAAAGCTAGCGTCAGCATGGGGAAAGAGGCCTCAATCTATCAGGCTGAACTCTTCGCAATAAATAAATGCGTGGAGATCAATCTTGAGAGAAACCTAAGAAACCAATACATCTACATCAACTCAGACAGCCAAGCTGCTCTGCTGGCACTGGAATCCCTAGAGTCCCACTCTAAACTAGCCCAGAACTGTAAAAACAATTTAAACACCCTGGCCAATACCAACAAAGTCATACTTAGATGGGTACCAGGACATTCCGACATAGTCGGGAATGAAAAAGCAGATGAACTTGCAAGGAAGGGCGCGGACACAACCCTGGTCGGTCCAGAACCGTTCTGTGGTATCACAAAACGGAAAGCATATTCTCTGCTACACAACACAGAAAAATCAGAGGCAATAAAGCTGTGGAAGTTCGCCAAAGGACAAAAACATGCTAAAGCCTTGATCAAAGGATACAATAACAAACTGTCTAAAGAGCTACTGCAACTCAGAAGGCACAAAACCTGCGCAGTAACGAGAATTCTGACAGGACATTGCAAATTAAACAAGCACCTGTTTCAAATGGGTATGAAACAGGACGCAACTTGCAGGTTCTGCCAGGAGACGGAGGAAACAGCAATGCATATTCTCTGCTCCTGCGGACCACTCATGCACAAAAGAAGTATCTACCTAGGGCGGCACGTAGTGCACCCAGAAGAGGTACAACATATCACCGCCCAAAGAATCTGGAATTTCTTAGAGGCAACGGGTCTAAACGGTGAAATATAAACAAAGGGCTGCCACAATAGATCACCTGCTGGTCGAAGCGGCATATAAAGGCCCACAATAACACAATAATAATAAAATAATAAATGATGTTTTTTCAATTAATGAACTGAACTCTTTGTAAAACAATATTTTAGGAAACGACTAATTTGTTAATCGTTAGTTTGCCAAACGTTGTTTATAAAATCATTTTTGTGAAACGTTTTTTTATGAAATAATGGTCAACCTACTAACAACTTTACTATAGACTGTAATTGTCTGAAAATAAATTATTTTAATTTTTATTTTTGTTTTTTATTTATAACCCTAGCAGCATTTTCGTTGTCATTTCGTTGGGCCAACTCGGTGATCAATGGCCCAACGTGGGGCCAACTTAAAATGCTGCTAGGGAAGCGAGATAGTTACTGTTTTGGAGTTGCCTCTCCAAAAGTAGTCAGTTACTGTAAAAAACTTCATCGGATCCTTTATGCCCTATGCCGACTGAACGTAAAAAATATGATCTAGTGCGGTAGGTATAGGATCTTAGTGACCCGACGCCCGATGACCAGATAGCCGCACTAGATTATACGCTAGTTAGTCTAGTGCAGTGCTCCTGTGCGAAATAAAATATAGTTTTACCCCCATTTGTTTTTTTTAAATTAACCGGAAATTAACGCTGTGACTTTTTTACAAGTGGTTTATTTGTGAAAATGAAGCGATCTAAACGGAAACTGTTAATGCCCAGTAGTGACAGAAGTGAAAATAACAACAAAACAGAGGAAAATTCACAAGCAATGCCCACCGATAAGTTTCATCCTATGAACTCATTGGGTAAGAGTAATTTAAATCAAACTACTATTTATACCAGCCCGTCAACAGGACGCTCGTGGCAAACGCTTCAAACTGTACCAAACCCATCTGATATACCCTCTTCGTCGGCAAGTGGCAATCGGCGTATGGAGATATCACAAGACATTGTAATTAAACCAGCAAAAACTGCTAATAAAGTAAAAAAAGCCAAGACTATAATATGTGATCTTTGTAAAAAATCTCTTTACCGTGAATGCTATAAGATAACACATACATCTGATATTAAATAAAAATTATATTGCTCGATATCGATGTTTTTTTGACACCCTACAGCTCTTAAATTATATCGATAGATTTTTCTGTCAGTGCGGATATCGGGCATACAAGATCCGACAGTTGTAAACATACATTTGATTAGTTTTGAGAGGCTCCATCTACTTACGAACTTCACTGTGCCAAAAGCAACTCTATGTCTATCTATTACAATTCATATTCTGCCTACATTCAAAAACTGCCAAAAATATATATATATATTCATATTTCATATATGTGCCTAGTCTAATCTTAAGTAACATGTAATTTTCTGTATGAGTCCTGGGTTACTTGAAATCAATGTTTTCATTCATTCATTCATATACCCTATGACGCATCGACTGAAAGTCTTCAAAATCTTTCCCCGCAGTGAACGTGTTAATATATGTAGATAAGGCAAATGCAGACATTAACCACAACAAAGAATGATAAAATATTGACAATATTACCTATTGCTATACGTCTTTTGCCTATTACGCAGCTTCGCGCGCCGAACAACCGTGTCGAACCCACCACAAGACATAGGTATTTACAAATCTAAAAAAAATGCGGAACTAATGTCGATTGACGCCTGCAGGTCGATCACGTAACGCATTGTGCATACGTACGTTATAAAAATAGGTAGATCTAAATGTATATTTTTAGATCTAAATGGAAAAATTACAGTATGACGTTGGACTGTCCTAACGCGCGTTTGTAACTTTACGTGATTACCCCTCTGGTTAAATGAATGTCACAAAATCTTTCCAATACCTAAGTGCATTTACGACATTATACCCGCTAGTTTAGTAGCCCGCCGTCTATTCCGGATTCTTTTGAGTCGCGCGAGCACTACTCTCTAGTTAGTGCTGTCGACACGACTACTCTACTCGGACACCCGCCCGCCTGTAGGGAAATGCCGACGGCTTTAAATATAGCTTTGGTTTGTGGACTTAGGGAGCAAAATCACTTATTTGATTTCGTATTTCATGTATAGCATTATCTAGAAATAAAGATTTGTTTGTTGTGTACGTGACATCCAACTACTTACTACTCTTATTGCAGCATTTTACTGGGTATATTTGGAAATTCTCTGAGCACTATTTAATTTTATTTATTTATTTATTTATTGTTATTCATTCACACATAAATTTACAGTTTAACACCAAATCACTTATGTGGTATACCAAGTTTCACTACAAAATAGGCACTAGGTATTAGCTTGCTATTTTAGGTAAATGGTATTGTGTTTCTCATGATGTAAGTCGCTAGGGGACCTGCGTTTGTCTCATGCTGTCAACAAAGCAAATCCACACATCAATAAAGAGTCGAAAATGCGCATGACACTCCTTTGAGTTGCATGCGTCCATTGTTTACGGTTTCTGCTGCATATTAAATTGAAAGCCCTTCTTAGGGTGTTTTAATCAGTAATCAAGATTATTGCATTCATGTTGTTACATAGATATTACGTTTTAGGTAGTAGAGGTCTCAAACATGAGACCTGTCCGATGCGTAGAAGTATTTACTATAATTATTAACTTGGGCTATCTAGAAGTCTTACTTTTATTTATCATTGAGATATTCGTCTATTTTGTAATAGCTTTTTGAAACTAATAGACGTTTTATCGAAACATAAAAAGATTTATCAGATACTTCATTTTTCATTAGATTCGGTAGACTATTATATTTTTATGGCCATAACATAGGTGTGCTGTTTGAGTGCATTTTTAATCTTGATGCCGGTAGTAGAAGTTTATTTGGATGGCGTAAAACTTTTTAGTGGGTAGTGTAAGCATAAAAACATAGGAACTGCCACTTAAATAAATAATTTTTTAAACTTAAATAAAAAGTAACAGAAATGCAACTTAAAATGGAAAAAACACAAACCCTGCAGGTACTTACAAAGTACTTGGAGGAAAATAACCTATTGCCGTGTATGCAGTCAGGTTTTCGCTGCAAGCACGGTACAGCCACGGCAATGGCAAACGTCACGGATGACATTATTGCCGCGGCGGACAAGGGTATGGGATCTATTCTCGTTCTGTTGGACTTTTCGCGTGCATTCGACTGTCTCAACCCGAATCTGTTGCTATCCAAAATGGCGTATTACGGCGTGACAGCGCCGTCATGTAGCTGGTTCCAATCATTCCTCACAGGTCGAAAGTAGTACGTAGAGATACAAACAGAGCAAGGCGGGCAGGTGAAATCAAAAACGCAAACAATCAGTCGCGGCACACCACAGGGATCAATTCTAAGCCCTTTGCTCTTCATTTTGTACACCGCGGATATGACTAACAACCTGAAACTCTGTAATGTACACTTATATGCAGACGACACACAATTATACTACTCATTTGAACCGAAAAACCTGGATATGGCTCTTAGTACAATAAACGAGGACCTCCTAGCAATATCGAATTGGTCGCTTAAAAATAATCTTATTTTAAACCCCACAAAGTCACAATTTGTAATAATGGGAAATAAATGGCAGCGTACACGGATCAAGGAGCAGAACCCAAGAGTCTTGATTGGAAACGAGCCTATTTCCCAAGTCGAAAGCGCGAAAAACCTAGGTATTATAATGGATGGCGAATTGCGTTACATAGAGCATGTCAATATGAAAGTCCGAAATGCCTTCTACCGCCTCAAGGTGTTATATAAAATTCGTAAATACCTATCAGTTAAGGTCAGAGAGATACTCGTGGAGTCACTAGTGCTCTCCCAATTCAACTACGCGGATATAGTGTATGGACCAAGACTTCTAGCAGTAACGAAAAAGGCTATACAGCGCGTACAAAACGCATGTGTCCGTTTCTGCTACGAGGTCCCCAAGCGAGCACACATTACACCTTTCCTCAACGCAAACAAACTGCTAAACATGGAGAACCGAAGGCAAAAACACTTAGCTTACACAGTAAGGAAAGTGTTAGATTTTCAGAGGCCATACTATCTCTATGAGAAACTGAGATGGGTTAAGGATCCTCGCAAAAAGCCGCTGAGAAGAACCACCAAACTCGTAACACCCGAACATAAAACAGCACTCTTTAGAGGGAGTTTTAAATTTGCCGCTGCCAAGGTGTGGAACGATCTACCACCACCTCTCCGCGAACCTTTAACTCTGCTTCAGTACAACCGACTAGTACAAGCCCACCGTTGGCCAGGCAAAGCGGAGTTTATCCACCCTCCTAATGTCCAAGTTTGTAAGCCGTTCATCCACTCATGTTTACACTTAAAATTTAAAATATTAAATACTTTTACACACACATGCTCACACATACACACTCATACACGCACATGTATTTTATTATCGATAATAACTCTATCATAGTTAGGTTATATTACTATTCATAAACGGTAGCTTTTAGTAATGTTAAACAAATAGAAGTAAATATGTCCAATAGATACGAGTAATAAGCAATATTCTTCTTTGTTAATTAGACCATAGCCTAAGTACCTCATGCGAGCACAGTTGTACATAAGTTTATCTCTTCCGACCGTTCTAGTTTTAAGTTCTTTTTGGGACTAGTCTGAAAACCAGCGCTGGGCAACTGCCCAGCAAACGCTGAGACTAGCACCCTTTGCCTCCTAATTGTTTAGTTTCATTGTGTTTTTTTTTTCCTTTTATTGTGTATGAAATCTACCAAACTAAAGGGATGGGGTACTTCACAGAAACACGCTCCACACTTAAAAATGTATTTAAAGATTTAATCAAAATATATTACAACTCAATTAGTAATTTATTATTTAATATGGTCTATTTCCCGCCTATGCATTCCCCATGAAGTTTCAGAAGCAAGAGAGCTCCGTGGCATCCGTTGGCCATTTTATTAACACCTGGTTTTACCCCCTCCTCTGTTACTCAACGTCATGCCGAAGTTGCTCGCGTAGTCTTCTAGATGGCGCCTTTGAGCCATCGATAAACTGACGTCCGTTGTAGTTCCGGCCCGTTCGTCTAGGTGACACCGTTGCTGCACTTCGTTGCCAACACGGCTGTCCTGCTAGGCGGCTGCCCCAGGCGCCTCACGAGTTAAGATACATGCTGAAACATAACAATGATCCATGTGAGTGTTATAGAAGGGTATACAAGTTAAGTAGAATCACTTAACCCTTGAATATGACATTGCTGTTTTCTCTTACTTTGGTGATAACCACAGTGTAAACTATCTTTATCGACCGCCTATGTTCAAAGAGGATTTCTCACTTAAACACGTTCGTCTTGGGTTCAGATCGGTTGATACCTACTTAAAAGCTTGCCAAGCAACGATTAAGATTTTATGTGTATCAAACTCGATTTCTACCATTAGTTAACACCCGGGTATCACAAAGTTTAGATATAGGTACAGCACACATCTCATCATACAGGAATGTTAAAATATTTTGAAGCATTTATCTTAACTCTGGTCTTTAATGAAGCTACTTCAACTTTATATTTGTGATTGTATTAAAACATTATTTTTAACTGTATTACTTAAAAATGTATAATTTATAATTTAAAATAAATAAAAACATATCAAGGTTGTTTGTTTTACTTAGAAATGGTGGATCTTTTTTAGATCTTACCTTGCCAACATGGTTTATAAACATAGTTCAATAGTTTACCTTTAATCTATGTTCCAATCATCAATATTGATCCAATATTTCATATTCTCAGCGGCAGTCACACCAGTGTACTTCTTACTGCTCCTTTCGCTACCTTTTACCTCCGTCACCTCATATCTATCGTTCCCCATAACTTTGCTGACTTGAAATGGACCCTTGAACACGGGTAATAGCTTCCTGCTCTTACCATCGTTACTATGGCTTTGAATGGTAATCATAACCAAGTCTCCCACATCGTATGATAGTGCTTTAGTTCGAGACCGATCAAACCTCGATTTCTGATACCGTGCATTGGACTTAATATTACTATCTACGGCCTCACGCAACTTTGTTACATCTATCAAACTATCCTCGGATTCTGGTGCTAAGCTATCACTGTCAGTGCGTATTCTATATCCTAAAAAGACTTCGCTAGGAACTGCTTTTATGGTTTTGTGGATGGTACTATTCATGCCTTGCTGTAATAGTTTTACATACTGATCCCATCTGTCCTCGGTTGAATTGGCGCCTAGTGTTTTTAGAGCATCTAGAATGGTTTTATTAAAGCGTTCGGCTTGGCCATTCGAACGATGCATACCCGTCGCCACGGTATGCAAGTGTATGTTCTTATTAGAACAATATTGAGTAAACTCATTTGAGGTGAAACTACTGCCGGCATCGGTTATGATCCTTTTAGGGTTTCCAAAGGTTTTTGATAAACTTTCAAGTTCTTTAATGACGCACGAAGTTTTTGTTGATCTCACAGCAAAGATGAACACAAACTTTGTGAATGCATCTACCGCAACTAATAAGTATTGATTTTTATTTTTAGTTTTAACAAAGGGGCCTAAATGATCAAGATGGAGTGTGTGATACGGTCGTGCATATTTTGGTAACGGGAATAATTCGCCTTCTTTAGCACCACCTTTTCTCTTATAGTATATGCAGTTAATACAGTTTTTAATGTATTTTTTTATCACGTGTCTCATCCTACGAAACCAGTACTGAGAGCCTATTCGTTCAACGGTTTTGTCCACAGAAAAATGTCCAAGATCGTCGTGGTTACATTTAATGATTTGCCATATGCAGTTTTTAGGAACCACCCAGCGACGGCCTAGGGACGTTCTTCTGTAGACTTTGCCACCTAAGACCTCATAGTTTGTAAATACCTCTTTATTGTTATCGGCATCTCCTGACTCAATGATTGTCCTAATTCGATTCAATTCAGGATCTTGTAGTTGGACTGATAATAACCAATCTGCTTCCGTTATCGATAAAACTATTTCAGTCTCGGATTTTTCTCCGGAAGGCACGGGGTTGCGGCTTAACGCATCTACATGTTGCATTCTCGTCCCATCTCGATGCGTTATCTCGAATGCGAATTCCTGCGTTGATAATACCCAACGTGCTATCCGGGGAATAATCTCCTTTTTAGTTAAAGCGTATCGAACCGCGCTACAGTCGGTTATAATCTTAAAAAGTGACCCTAGGAGGTACAACCTGAATTTTTGCAATGAACAGACAATGGCTAGCAACTCCAACTCGAAGGAGTGGTATTTTTTCTCGTCATCTGTGGTTTGCCGACTATAGTAATGCACAGGTTTTTCACCTTCCTCAGTGACTTGCATTAAAATGCCGGCAAGGCCCTCCCTACTAGCGTCCGTGTACAATACGTTCTCTTTATTGGGGTCAAAAATGGTTAATACATTATCCGATGTAAGTTTATGCTTTAAAGTCTGAAACGCCTGTTCGTGGATAGTGTCCCATACCCAAACCGCATCCTTCTTCAACAATCTAGTCAAAGGCGCAGAAATCATAGCACAGTTCTTTATAAACTTTCTAAAATAGCTTATGAGCCCAAGGAACTGTCGAAGTTGGTGTACGGTTTTTGGGACCGGGAATTTTGCTACAGCTTCTAATTTTGGTTCATTTGGCATGACACAGTTAGGTTTAATTTTATAACCTAAGAACTCAATCTCAGATTTGAAAAAGTGGCATTTTTTTAGGTTAAGTGTTAAACCATTGTCACGAAATATTTTCAGAACACGTTCAAGCAATTCTAAATTCTCTTCAACCGTTTCTGTTACCAAATAGACATCGTCTAAGTATAAGATCACATTTTCAAATCTGAGATTTCCCAAAACTTTATTCATCATTTGTTGAAACACTGACGGGGCATTTACTAATCCGAATGGGACCCTAAGGAAGGAATAGTGACCATCTTCCGTAATGAAAGCTACTTTATCGATAGAGTCTTGGTGCATTGGAATTTGGTAATATCCACTCTTTAGGTCCAGGCTGGTAAAACATTTATGACCCTGAAGCCTATCAACAAGGTCTTCTATACGCGGCATTGGGTATTTGTTTTTAACCGTGACTTTATTTAACATCCTGTAATCAATGCAGAGCCTTTTTTCCCCGTTTTTCTTACTAACCAGCAACGCGGGGCTCGCATATGGCGAGTTACTTTCACAGATGATATCATTCTCCAAGAGCTCGTTAACCATTTCTCTAATAATCTTTCGATCCGTATGAGAGGACCTAAAGGGTCTGCATTGAATGGGTTGTGGGTTAGTGACCTCAATAGTCATTTCATGATTGACAACTTTTCCTAACTCCTTAGTGTTAGATGCAACACAATCTCTATAAGTCCTAAAGAGAGCTGTTAATTCGCTTTGATGCGAGTCCGCGTCCAATTCAAATTCCGCGATGTTGTTACAAAATTCGTTATACGTTTTCGCGTAATCAAATTGGAGGCGATTTCCCACCCGCGAGTATATCAAGTCAGAACGCTCAGTCACGTTTCTACCAATCAACATTTCACAGTCGGCTAAATCGTTAATTATGTAGAAGTCAACATTCTTTAAACACACCGAATCCAACTTAAAGTCAAGTGTTACTTTATGATTGACATATTTAGAACTTTCCTTTGTAAACCCTTGCAGCAAGATGGGGGAAGGTAACGGAATACGTTTGATAGAGTATTTGTCCGCAATCGATTGAGATATTAACGAACAACTACTCCCCGTGTCTATAAATGCATCACAAAAGAAATCATTAACATAGACCTTTTTTATGAATTTATTACGTGGATCAAGGGTAGAAACAAATTTGGTCTCTTGTTGTCTATCTTGTTTTTCTGCTTTCATTGAATTCTTTTTGTGAAAACACATGGATTCTTCATGCCCCCTCTTGCCACAAAATTCACAATTGCGATTTAACTTTTCGCAGTTTATCTTTTTGTGATTACCGCCACATACATAACATTCAAGTGGTTTTCGTTGTGTTTGGTTAGTAACCTGACTGTTATTGGAAGGAACGGTTTGCCTTGGGCCACCCGCCGTAGCTGTTTTTGCAAAAGTACTAGGCTGTGTGGTTGTTATATGTCCAATTGGTTTACTTTGTCCATCGCGTATATTTAAACTCAATTGTTTGGAGTGTCTAGATTTATACACACGCCCATGAAGAAAACTAGCCAAGCTATCGCACGTTGTGAAGTTACTAGCTTCGATTGATGCCCCTATCCCAGAATCTCCTATATTACCGATAATTATAGATATTATATCCATTTCCGTGAAATTTAGCGACAAGCGATCTATTTTACTTTTTTGCTCAAAATAAAACTCGTACAGTGATTGGTTCTCAGTCGGTTTCCTATCTACTACTTCTCTTAGAAGTTGAAACATATCACGCCGTATCTGAAAGCTAGACGCTAACCTTCGTCGCCAATCCGCCCAACGCCACGACGGCCACTGGTTTTCGGTACGCAAAAGTGAATCGTACCAGGTCTTAGCGGACCCTTTCAATTTGTTTAGTGCCTGATATCTAACCACGTCATCTGACCATGCAAACGTTTTAGCGTAAGATTGAATAATATTAAGCCAAGCACCTATATCGTCTCGTAAGGGATCAAAATCTGGTATAATATTGTTTAGCACAGTTGAAGCATTTCCTGTACTCACAGTTGAGGTATCAGCTTTACGTGATACCTTTGCCTTCTTCTTTTTATGTCTCGGTGGAGGTGACGGAGTTCTCGTCCGACTGCTGCTGCTGCTCGAGGTGGAAGTTGAACGTGCACGTGCACGTGACCTTTTTGACCGTTTACGTTTACCCATGATGGGTGTTGTTTATCCCACTTCTGATGAAATCTACCAAACTAAAGGGATGGGGTACTTCACAGAAACACGCTCCACACTTAAAAATGTATTTAAAGATTTAATCAAAATATATTACAACTCAATTAGTAATTTATTATTTAATATAGTCTATTTCCCGCCTATGCATTCCCCATGAAGTTTCAGAAGCAAGAGAGCTCCGTGGCATCCGTTGGCCATTTTATTAACACCTGGTTTTACCCCCTCCTCTGTTACTCAACGTCATGCCGAAGTTGCTCGCGTAGTCTTCTAGATGGCGCCTTTGAGCCATCGATAAACTGACGTCCGTTGTAGTTCCGGCCCGTTCGTCTAGGTGACACCGTTGCTGCACTTCGTTGCCAACATGTAGCTATTATTTTTTGATACCTTACTTTACTATCGTGTTTTTTTATGTGGCAATAAACGAATTCTATTCTATTCTATTCTACTTTATTGACCTTTTTTACGCGACCACAAATGTCGCGACGAACGCGAATGCTAAAACCACTCCTAATTTCCAGTGTAGCAACACTGACTAGCGCCACCTAGGGTGGGCAGCGGTAAGTAAATTGAAATGGCAACGGTTAGTTAGTTACCGCCACTATGACTCCAAGTGTGAACGTTCTGAGGAAGTGAGTTGAGAGTGAAAGTGCTATGGTTGCCTACAAAATATCCAGAAAAATTGAAGCTAAGTATATTTGAATATCTTAGTAAAGCTCACAATGGTTGTATGGTTTTCTCTAGACAACTAACGTATATGTATTTTATTAGCTACGTAATCCATGTTGTGGAAGAAATATCTGAGCTCATCTTAGGTATGGCGGAAAAGGTACATCGTAACTCGGTGCCGCGGCTTCGGCCGCGGTGACCTGTTCTGTAGCGGGACTTTGCCCACATAACGTTGATACCTTCCTCCGGCCGGGTAAGATGAGGCTCTCCTTAGATGCGTTGTAGAGAGACTACCATACTTATAGAGCTTTCTTCCACAGACCAAGGAGAGGCTCCGATTCGACACTTTAAGCGAAGCAGATACGAGCGTGATATTAATCCCCTTAGAATACCATTGAGTCGACCATTAGACCAACACCATCAAGGATAAGGAAAGGTACGCTATGCATTCTATAACACACTATAAACTGAGTTACACCCCCCATATAACTTGTCGCCGTCTTCCCTTGGCGGTCTCATGATATTACCGTAAGAGAGAGAGGGAGGCGGCGACAAAATGGTGAAAGAATGCATAAGTAGTGTTCATTTTCATAATAAAGATGTTAATTGTGTTGTGCTAGCAACTAAACCAAGATGGTATAATGAACTTCAAATTATATTTGGACTAAATAACTTTACTTGTTGAACATAATTTCTGAAATTCATGAATAATTGAAATTAAAACCCTGATTTAAAACTATACGACACAGGCATAGACAGTGGCGACAATGGTGGCAAAGGAAGGAACTTATTAGTTTACCTGAAGGTCATAGATGGCGTTACCGGTCTCAAACAGTCGTGGATTTACGAATTATAGTAAACTTTATTCAAGCTTTATTAGTACCTAGTACGTGACTTAAATTTAAGTTTATTTTAACTAAGTTCATTTATAATGTACTTTCCAGGAATTATTCGTTTAAGGCGATTTTAAGTAAATAAGTATAATGTTTGTAAACAATCCATCATGGATACAAGAACCAACTTAACGGTACTATGAAAAGTTTCGTTCGTTCGTTCGTGTAGCTGTCTCTTTTGCACTTGCGTATTCAATCGACAGAGACGGACATATTATGGAAAAGCGAAACTAGGAAAGGTGTTGACTTCATCGTATTTGGCCTAAGTTTTTTCGGAAATAGAAGTTAGTATGGTGGTGTCTCTGAGGTCGTTTCCGTAGTCTCCTAACTCCTTGTGAACCCCCCATTTGTCGGAAGCCATCTTCCCTGCAAGATAGTTGTTCTTTAAGTCGGTGCCTCGTTTTATATATTTAGGTAATTGTTGAAAAATCTTCTGCGAGAGTGAAGAAAAGAGTGTACCTACTTAGGGAAATGTGCGTAATAACATTGCATCTCTGTATAGGTTACGAACGCTTCGTTCGAACGTTCGCAAAGAACGCTTCCGACCATCCCGGATTGACGAACCCCCCTCGGAATTGACATTATAACCCCCTGACTAGACAACCCGGTAAGTTTTCTTGCTTCTTACATTAGGATTTTCCAATAAGAAAAGCATATAGTTAGTCGTAAACAAGTAGCAAGCAGGTTTACGCAGTGCGCGTAGGCACATGTTTCACCTACCTACGTAGAAATGCGATTTCTTAACGCAAGGCATGTTTGCTAGAATATAATCATAATAAAGCCTCCTTTCACGTAAATTTTCTATAGGCAAACGAACAAAGGATGGTATTTCTTGTATTTAGTAATTTTGATTAATTTTGGCCGGTGTTCGAGTTAGTAAAACTGTGCCGAGCTAAACTGGACCTTATTGCGAACAACTTAAGGGATTACTTGAGCGCGAACGTAAGGAAGTTTCTAGAATATTGCAAATGGCGCATTTTTGATTTTGTATGTATTTATGATAACATAATCGAAAATCTATATCTCTAAGAAAAATATATTGATCATATTCCCGCTCATTACAGTAAAACCTAACGAAGTTTTAATTAATTTGGTTAAAATATGTTTTCAACTAAGTTTTCTTGTTTGCTCAGGAAAGGAGAACGCGTTCAAACAAATATTGACGTAACAATAATTATGTCCAAGGAAACTTTCTTTTGTTTTAGTTTGTCATAAAAATACTTAGTCAGTACTTATCATTTAATTTAGCTTCTTTTGCGAAAACTTAATAGAAACTTTGTGACTAACAGTCGAGAAAGTCAGTATTTACGTGAGTAATTATTTGCATTATGTAATCATATGCGTGTGATCTCCAAGGGGTAGATAGAGTAAATAAAAACCTTATTCGGTACAATTACATTTCTGGCTGTAGTTTAAATTGAGCTAGTGTAATATTGTGGTGATAGGTCGCTGGTCTATCGTCCACACTGTACTTCAACCCTATTACGATCGTAAATTATTATGCGAACAAGCTTTCTATTTATTTCGGGTTGGATTCTCGCTTGGTCTATAACTATTTATATGACAGTTATTGTGTTTTGTGTTTATGATCCCGTGTGGTGTCGGGTTAGAATCCCGTGTGGTGTCGGGTTAAAATTTCACCACCCCCTTTCTTCCCGTGGGTGTCGTAAAAGTCGACTAAGGGAGCAGGGTTGAAGTGTGTTGTAGGCGATGGGCTAGCAACCTATCACTGCAATATCACATTTTGTCGATCTTTTATACCCACAGTTATGCTAAAAGTGGCGCTAGAACATAAGTTTCATGTGCTCTGCCTACCCCTTTTGGGATTAAAGGCGTCAATATATGATTTTGTATTTCCTACTAGCAAGTGTGTTGTTAAGTACATGGTGTACATAGTAGGGAATCATTCTTCCAATTAAAAGGTACAATTTATTATTATGAAGTGAATTTAAGCAGTAATTAACTGTTTAGATTTTGTAGAGAACTTATAAAACAGTTCCCACTTTAGGAATGTTAGTTTCCTTGTGTTGCAAAAAATAAATAGACCAGTGTGGTTTTAAGTTCTCTTCTCCTTTTGTAAGTGACAGTTGTTGATGCAGTGGGAAAAACATACAAACGTCAGTCCTATGACATTGACATAAAGTCTAATCTAGTGTAACCAACCAATTAAGAAGTTTTACCCATTGTACCTACTAGTATGCGAGTGCGTCTGTAATACAATAATTAGTAAATAAATATTGTGTTTATTTCTCAATACTTACATATTTAGAAGGTTATACTAACATAGTTGGTGAAAATATTTTGAAATTTTGTTGTCTTTATTTGGTTATTCAGATAGAAGAAGTATGTTAGTGTGTCTGAGGTGCCATGTCTTGCAAACAATATGATTTTAAATTAATTTTTTGACTGAATTTAAAGTTTGATTTTAAATTTCAATTATGTTTACTTTTGCACAGCAGTATGGAATATTTTAGAAATTCATTTGTTTTGGGACTAAGATATGAGTATTTTTACTTTTGAGAAGTCAGGTTAACTTAGACTGGAAATTTGCTTACTTCTGATTTTGAATTTAATTTTGTTTTTGAATCTTGATCTTTTGGTTTCAATTTGGAACATTAACTTAGACCTGGTTAACGAGTTAAATTTATTTTTGGATTTTATCTGACATTTTTTGGTTTTTAATTTTTAATTTTAATACTGGTCAAGGATAGTAACATTTTGGAACTCATGTCGATTTCCGGTTGGGAATTTATTTAGTTTTGACTGAAATTTCTAATTTTTGAACTCATCAATGATAGTTGCATCTATGCTAATGAATATTGGACAGATCAGAGAATCCCAAGGTAGATTAAGAGTTTTCATAATTAACAATCAACGTTCTTAATATTAAATCATTAACTTAGTAGGACATACTGAGGTACCTGTGTGATTGAATGAGAGTTGTTAGCTTTATACGCGGCATCTTTAAACAAATAGGAATTCAGAATTTTAGGTTGAATAGAACTTGTTTATGTGATTTACAGGATTAGACAAGATAGAAGATTACCATGGACGAAGTGTTACTAAGAAGGCTTAGGCTTATACATAATAAAATTCGGTCGGACTTAGGCACTCTACCAAACACTATTGACGATGATACGGTTATGCACGGGCAATTAAGTTACAGTAAATTAGAAGCAACAGTTAAGCGTTTCAACAGCGATCTCGTTGAGTACTTTAGGATGGCATCGTCTCCAGCTGCGGATGAAATTTTTTAATGAGCGGAATTCAACTTGAAGCTGAAGAAGCTTTAGCTACGCTTAACGCCAAGATCACCCGGATCCTTTCGAAGAACAGAACAAAAGAATATTCTTCAGAAATGAATTCCTCCTGCCGGCTTCCAAAACTGCTGCTGACAGTGTACAATGGGGTACAGTGTACAGTGTGTGTACAACTGACCTGGTGCGAATTTTGGGATTCGTTCCAGAAAAATATAGGCTCGAAGAACTTGTCCGAGGTAGACAAGCTCTCATATCTTAAAGCTTCAGTGTCCGGAGATGCCAAGAAAGCTATAGACGGTTTGTCTACAACAAACACTAACTATGAGATAGCAGTGTCAATCCTTAAGGAAAGGTTCGGGAAGACCTCTCACCTTATAGATGCGCATTACGCCCAACTTTACTAGATTATAGCGACTAATAACAGTAATAACACAGCTAAAGACTGCAGGAGAGGTAGAAAGGAACCTCAAAATTTTGGAGTCCCTGGGAGAGAACATCAACCACAATCATCTACGCTTCATGCTGATGGAAAAGTTTCCAATTGAATTAGTATATGAGATAAAGCTGAAGATCGTTGATGAATCTATACAGGAACTCCGAAATCAATTGGAAAAAATCATCACAGCTAAAGAAGATGCTGAAAGAATATCTGGAAAGAAGCGCTCCCATGAACCAAGAAGTAGCACTGTGGAGACATTGTATGTACAAATAAAGCGGGCAAGGTACGCAAACCAATTTCAGCTTCAGGGAAACAACACAAAAGGACCATTTAGGAGTAACAAGGGAAGCTGGAACAACAAAATTCACTCGGAAAGGAAAGCAAATAATAATTGGAGACAAGAAAAATTTTAACAACCACCCAACAGGACTCATCAAGCCTACAACAGGCCTCAACAAGCTTCCCTCCAAAACGAAACCCAGGTGCAAGGAACATCTTCTGGATTGGTGTGCGTATTTTGCAGCGGCAACCACTACAATGACAAATGTGAAAAATTTACAACACTAAAAGAAAGGCTACACCGTCTGGGGAAACGGTGTCATATTTGTTTCCAGTTAGATCACTTTAGGAAGGACTGTAAAGTTAAGAGGAAGTGTCCACGCTGCCCGACTTCGCGGCCACACAACAGAGCTCTTTGCCCTAAAAAAATCTCCATGCTCCACCGCAGAAGAAGCTGTCATAACCGCACAAGAAAAGGGGCTCACCGTTCTCTAAACAGCTACAGTTAAGGCTAGCTCTGTCAGTGACTTGGAGAAGAGCAAGGAGTGTCGTATCCTCCTAGATTCCGGATCTCAACGATCATACACCACCTTCAAGGTTGCTGAAGATCTGCAGCTTCCTATAGAAGAGGAAAGCCACCTTACAATTTTCACCTTTGCAGCGGAGCATCCTCAAGAACTTCAGAGCCTAATAGTTATCTTAAAGTTGTTATCGCGAACAGGCGAGAATACGAGGGCTGCTACTTATGTATCCGGAATAGAAAAAATAATCAAACGTACATTACTAAATATAATTTTATTGTCTTTCAAAATATTCTCCGTGATGATCGATGCACTTTTGCAGACGTGTAAACCAATTTTTAAAGCACTTTTGCCACTCTGATTGAGGTATCTCCAAAACGTGTTGTTTGAACGCGTCGACCGCATCTTCACGGGTCGAAAATCGTTGACCACGTAATTTATTCTTTACATTTGGAAATAAATAAAAATCATTGGGTGCTAAATCAGGGCTGTGTGGGTGACCCGTTAATTCTATATTTAGACCTTCCAAAAATCGAGTTGTTTTGCGTGATGTATGACAGCTGGCGTTGTCATGGTGAAGAATGATTCTGCGTCGCTGGTTGTCTTTACGTATTTCTTCAAACACTTCTGGCAAACAAATGGTCGTGTACCACTCCGAATTAACCGTTTTACGATTTTATAGTGGCACTGTAGCCACATGGCCATTCATACCAAAAAATCAGGCGACCATTTACTTCAAGGTTCTTTTTGCACGAGTAACTTTCGTAGGGTTCGGCTCATTTTGAAACACCCACACTGTTGGTTGCTGTTTAGTTTCGGGATCATACGCATATATCCAAGATTCGTCACCTGTGTAGATGTTATAAACAACTTTTGAGTCACCACGGTTATATTTTTTCAACATTTTTTTGCACCATTCGACGCGAGCCTCTTTTTGATCCTTAGTTAAATTGTGCGGTATCCAACGCGAACAATTTTTTAACATTTTTTTACAGCTAAATGTTCATGTAATATCTTATTAATGCTCGTCATAGATATCCCCAGAAAATTATAGCGGCCAGTATTAGAGAAAGTTCAAATTTTACCATGGAGGTCAAAAATTGTGTTTAAGAAAGTTGGAATCCTGGATTCCGGATACATAAGTAGCAGCCTATGTATAAGCATACACGCAAATTGCGTAGAATACATTTCAAGAGGCGGCGTACCTTAGATAAACTTAGAAAACGTACAAAAGTCATACGTGCTTGCCGACGATGGATCGTTGAACGACCAGGTGCACATATTGATCGGGGACGACTACTACTTCAACATCGTTCAAGATAAAAGGATACAATTAGAAAAGAATCTGTTCCTAGTCAAATCTACACTTGGATGGATAGTAAGCGGTAGGGCCGAACCTGAAGCTATCGACGAGTCGTACGTTGTAACGTACGCGCAAACTAGTACCGAAATGAGACTTAACCAACCAGACCCACCTTTATGTAATGGAGACATAAAAGGTCTATGGGAATTAGAATGCATTGGTATCAACGATTCACCGAAAGCGAATAGAGACGAAGAAGCTGTCAAGTACTTCAATAACACTACTCAAAAAATACATAATCGATACACGGTGAGCTGGCCATGGATAACTTATCCGCCAGACTTACCAGACAACTTCGGAATGGCTATAGGTCGTTTGACAAGTCTATTGAAACGTATAGATCAAGATACGTTACTAACATATAACGATACCTTCAAGGATTAATTGAAGAAAGGTATAATTGAAACTATACCAGAGTCAAAGACTTCACCAACAGAAAAGGTTGTTCATTACCTGCCATTTCACGGAGTTAGTCATGCGGGGAAACCCATGAGAATAGTGTATGATGCTAGCTCTAAGAGTAGTAAAGATAGCAAGAGCTTAAACGAGTGCTTATACCGAGGACCTCTCATACTGGAAGACCTCGCAGGATTACTTATAAAATTTAGGACTCACCAAATAGGACTGTCTTCCGACATTGAGAAAGCATTTTTGCAGATGGCGTTACATGAAAAGGATCGTGACGTAACTAGATTTCTCTGGCTGAAAGATACGTCAAAACCAGAATCAAGAGACAACTTACTTTACCTGAGATTCTGTAGGGTCCCATTTGGAGTTATATCCTCGCCGTTCTTGCTTAACGCGACGATTAAACAGCACCTGTCCAACGCAGATGACCAGCAAGTCAGACAGAAAGCTAACGACATCTACGTGGATAACTTTATATCAGGCACAGAGTCGCCTCGCGAGGCAATGGAACTCTAAAGAAATCTCAAAGGAACTTTTCATGATATATCTTATGTCACTCAGAGACTGGAGCTCCAATTCCAAGGAATTCATGCGGAATATTCAGGATTCATGTAAGGACGAAAAGGTTAATGTACTCGGCTTAGAATGGGATATCAAGAAGGATACTCTTCAATTGAAATACAATTTAAATGAAGAAACTACTTAATACAAAAAGAGGAGTCTTGAAGATTATCGCATGTTTACGATCCGTGTGGATACGTGGTACCGTACATCTTATCAGCCAAACTTTTTTTACAACAGCTTTGGAAAGCCAAGGTACAGTGGGACGTGCCTTTATCAGGCGAGCTCACAGAGGAATGGAAGACCATCCAAGAAAAAATACGTGCCATCAGAGAGGTGTCGCTGGACAGATGCTACACGAGTGAACCAGAGGAGAAAAGGTACGATCTATACTGTTTCACCGACTTCTCTCTGCAGGCATACGCTGCTTCTATATTCCTAGTCAGCGGATCTGAGAGAAGCTTTGTTATTGGCAGGTCGCGCCTCGTACCAATAAAGGACCAGGAAAGCCTTAAGATACCTCGTCTTGAACTTCTAGGTGTTTTGATTGGAAGCAGACTAATAAAGTTTGTTCTTAAATTTCTTCAACAAAAAATAGAAAACCAATTCTTGTGGACGGACAGCCAGATTGTCATAGAATGGTGTAAGTCCAGCAAGCTGTTACCTCCTTGCGTGGCCAGACGGATTGAGGAAATTAAATCTAACCCAGACCTGAGGATCAAATACATTCCATCGGAACTCAATCCAGCAGACGTGGGTACGAGACCCACCTGTTCGAGAGAGGACAGAGAGAAATGGTTGAGTGGTCCACAATTTATAACGCTGTGCCAGACGGCGTGGCCAATGAGACCTGGCAGTGGACAAACCTGTTCTTTCTCGGCTGGGGAGGGTCTTGCGGTGCAAGAACGAGGGGAGCCGATGGAAGTAGATGATCATCAAGTACAAGAGTCACAAAACGTCGATCCTATGGAAACGGAAGAAGAAACATTAGGTAAAGAAGAAGAAATTCGAGAAAATAGTAAAACATTAGAGGATAAGATACGTAAACTAAAGAAACTTCAAGCGGAATACTTCCCTCTAGAAGTTGTAGGAAAAGTAACTAGTTTAAGCCGAAATTTGGGCATATTCAAAGATATAGATGACCTATTGAGGTGCAAAGGTCGCATGAAACTGGTCGTTTGATAAACGGTACCCTATACTTATTCCTAAAAACTCGGATTACACCAAAGAAGTTATAATGAAGATCCACCAGGAGAACAAACACGTAGGTGTAAACCACACTCTAGACAGGTTAAGGCAAACTTATTGGATTCCCCATGGAAGAAGCTGTTAAATACCAAATCTCCAAAAGCTTAAGTTCAACACATTCTTAAGAGGTGCCCCGACTGTGTGAAACATGAAGGGGGGACATACAAGCTACCTGAGACACCAGCTTTGCCGAAGGAAAGGGTTAACTACAGTTCGCCGTATACATACGTCGGAATTGATTACATGGACCCCGTTTTAGTTAACAACGGTAACGGTAATTGCAAACGGTGGATATGCTTATATACATGTCTAGCAGTGAGAGCTATATACATCTAGAGGTTGTAAACGATCTTACGGCTGAGGAAGGTCTACTCGCCCTAAGAAAAATGGTGTCCGCTAGAGGAGTACCTGATTTAATCACGTCTGACAATGCGACGAACTTCAAGTTAATTTCAGAGATTCTTCAAAACCCATACTGTGTGGAAAAGGAAAAAAGATGGAAATTTATACCACAATTAGCACCATGGCATGGCGGATTCTACGAGAGGCTGGTCAGTCTTGTTAAGAATTGCATGAAGAAATCCTTGCAGAAACATATGTTAAAGGATAGTCAATTGATAACGGTAGTAAAGGAAATTGAAGCAGTTCTCAACACTCAACCTTTAACGCGTGTGGATTCCGAACCGGACCATGTACTTAAACTCTATCAAATTTTCTCACTATGGGAAAATTTATCATTATGGAAACTTCAAACAAGGATCCTACAACGTCACAAGGGACAGTGACTAAGGAAACCTTAATTAACAGCTGGAAGATAGCACGTGTTATTTTAAAGGAATTTAAAGATATGTTTGAAAACCGGTATCTCCTCAATTTGAGAGAGCGATATTTCCACGGTCCGAAGGAACCAAGGGTAACGTCTAAAATTAGCCCCAAAAGTAGGTCAGATAGTGCAAATCAAAGGAGACACGAAGAATCGAATAAACTGGAAGGTGGGAAGGATAGTCTCGTTAGTCACTGGCATGGATGGTCAATTTAGGGTAGCTAAGGTTAAGGTAGGAGATACAGAATTTACAAGGTCCATCGCACATCTCTACCCGTTAGAGATTGAAGATGGAGAAGAAGAATGCAAGCAAACAGAAAGTGAAGAAAACTCTACAGATGAACATCTGACGCTTCCAGGGCTTCCGCCACAGTCATGTAGGGATGACGATGTGGTCGAAGCACCTGTCAACGACGTTGCTAAATCTCCAGATGAGAAAAGTACCCAATTAGAAGACACAGAAGAATTCATGGATGAAAACTTGCCCCAATCCACTGTAACTGTCAAGCCTAAGTCCGTATCAGAATCGTATCAGCCAGTCACTGAGTCTGAGCCGCTCGAACCTTTTGAACCTGTCGGACAAGAAACTGAGCCAAGACCGAAGAGAGCTGCTGCCCTGAGAGCCCTTGAGAAGATCCGTGAATGGACGAGCAACCTAGTAGCCGTGCTTTGGCCTTTCGTGGGGAGTGTCGCGACGAACGCGAAAGCTAAAACCACTCCTAATTTCCAGTGTAGCAACACTGACTAGTGCCACCTAGGGTGGGCAGCGGTAAGTAAATTGAAATAGCAACGGTTAGTTAGTTACCGCCAATATGGCTCCAAGTGTGAACGTTCTGAGGAAGTGAGTTGAGAGTGAAAGTGCTATGGTTGCCTACAAACTATCCAGAAACATTGAAGCTAAGTATATTTGAATATCTTAGTAAAGCTCACAATGGTTGTATGGTTTTCTCTAGACAACTAACGTATATGTATTTTATTAGCTACGTAATCCATGTTGTGGAAGAAATATCTGAGCTCATCTTAGGTATGGCGGAAAAGGTACATCGTAACTCGGTGCCGTGGCTTCGGCCGCGGTGACCTGTTCTGTAGCGGGACTCTGCCCGCATGTCCTAGGTGCCGCGGCCTCTTCCGCCGTGACCTAATTATGGACTGTTCTGTAGTGGGACTCTGCCCGCATGTAATAGGTGCCGCGGCTTCGGGCCGTGGTGACCTGATCTGTAGTGGGACTCTGCCCACATAACGTTGACACCTTCCTCCGGCCGGGTAAGATGAGGCTCTCCTTAGATGCGTTGTAGAGAGAATACCATACTTATAGAGCTTTCTTCCACAGACCAGGGAGAGGCTCCGATTCGACAGAGCAGGATATTAATCCCCTTAGAATACCATTGAGTCGACCATTAGACCAACACCATCAAGGATAAGGAAAGGTACGCTATGCATTCTATAACACACTATAAACAAATATACGTACTCTACTGAGTTACACCCCCCATATAACATGTCGCCGTCTTCCCTTGGATATTACCGTAAGAGAGAGAGAGGGAGGCGGCGACAACAAATGTGATCAGTGACGGTAATGGTGACGTCGTGGGTGAAAAACAGGTGAATCGAGACGACGATGGTGGTGAGCGGGTGAAAAAAAAAGGTGAGTCGAGACGACGATGGTGGTGTGAAAATGGTGGACTAAAGTAATGCTAGTGAACAACACGGACAAATGGCGCTTTTAGAATTTAGTGATAATGTACGAATCACGTGAATGCGGGATTAATGTTCCGTCATATATTATGGCACCTTTCGTCACCTACACTGACCTATAGAGCAAAAGGCCGGGGAAGTACTACTAACTACGAACTAGCTATGAATAACAACCAAACGGTCGCTCGCCGTGCTTCCAGATAAAGTTAAGGCGTCACGTTCTAACGGGTTACATCAGAAAGTCGCGCATTTGGACGTGGAATAGTAACAAAGGGGCACCGATGTCGCGCCGGCGCCGTGAAGCAGCCTCGCCGTTCTTCGGCGACGGGAATCTCGTGGTTGCTTCCTGTCGGTGTACGCCCGACCGGCTGGCGGAACGCGCTACCACGATTTCGCCTTGGGCGCAGTTGTCTCATGGGGTACCGAAAAAACCGCAGATGTCCAAGGCGGTTCTCTACACTAGCGTGTAACACGCAGCATTCAGGAAATAACTGTACACACAGGCACAGCACTGAAGTGGTCACGACAACTGGTTACAAATAAACTAAATGAAGTGGATTAAACCCAAAATGATCAATTAAAGCTGCTTTCATTCCAATCACAGGGAAAAATTCTGTTTTTTTTAGTGATGTTCATTTTACGCTGCCTTGTTCTTGTCTTTTTTTAAATAGCTCGAAGTGTTGTCTTACAAATTTACACATCTCTAGTATATAGATACATGGTAATGTCAGGATTTTGAGTTGCTGAAAGTGTGGTTTACAAGTCTGTGCTATCAATATTGACTGAAATGCGAATTAATTTATTTTGCTGTATGAAAAGGGAGGATACGTCGGTGTAGTGGAGAGCGAAGGCCCAGCTGATAGACAATGGATATCTATTTTCCATATGTATCTAATTAATAAATCAGGACAATGTAAAGAGCGCATTGCGATAACATATGTGAGTCACCTTGCGCCGCGCCGTGCGCCCACGCATGATTTCCGTTCTGCTTTTCCAACCCATCTGTTAGCTTCGAGACAAAGGAATTGTTTACTATAAAAGCCGCTGTATTTTATATGAATAAATCGTTCCCGCCGGCGGGGACGTCCACCGCGAGATCGCGACAACACAGACACATACAGTCCCTATTCGTCCCGGTACCGCCGCATACCGGGTAGAGTCAGTCCGACCCCAGTCGGGCCTAGCTGTTTCTTGCTGGTCTCTTCTCAGCTAGGCTAGGTTTTAGCGAACCAGCGATAAAACTCCCAGTAGTTCGACACCACTCACACCCCAGATTCGGTTGATACCGTTAAACCAATCTGACTGGAGCGCAAACTCGTAGAGTATTCCAGTGTACAAACTTCCCCGCGTGGTAGTGCCGGAGGCTTCCCCTGGATTTTCCCCAGGCTACCCTCCAACCACGCAATTCGACCGCTATATTGGGTCCATCCTATTATAGCAACAGTCAGGTTCAAAAAAAGAAAAAAGGGATTAAATCAGTTACAACCCAAGTCTTGTGTAGTCATTATCTACCCTGAACGCCCCACACTTTATCAGTGCTATTTCCCCACAGTATTATGCCGTACTATAAGCCATGCATTGGCGTAAGCGTAATATATTGTGAGTGCCGTCTGTATGTCAGTGGTTTTTAATTTTCCGCAATACATAGGCAAAGCTGGACATTTTGGCACTTACTTTTTTTCTATGCGCCTTCCAGTTGAAATGTTTATCGATGACCAGTCCAAGTTAAGGGAATTCGTCTAGGTACTATTTCTAGCTGAGAGTTATTGTGAATAAAGTTCATTTCCAAAGGGGCTTTTTGGTAAGAGTGGAATGTCATTAGTTTTGTTTTAGTATAATTAATCTCTCCGTTTACAACTCGATCGTGTCGACAAAAACTAAATGTCTCCGCCAAGGAAAACTATTTTCCTAACTCGTGCTCATTCGGGGCTTCTGAAGCGAAAAGCGCGCGCCGAAGACTTCCTTATCTGCAGTAATTAGGTAATTAATCGGCATTAGGCTCAAGCGACGTCTTGAGCCCTTAATCACAGTTTAAATTGGCTTTTATGTTCAACATTATGTTGACACGCTCCTTTACTCGACGGGATTATGGTGCATTCATCTAGCGAGTTAAATAGATTACAACTAATGGTGGCTCCAAATCTTTCTAGTATTAGTTAGTTTCCAGTCTTTCAAGGGCAACTTTTTCGCGAAGGGCAGTCTAATAAAACATGGAGGTAAATACCTAGGCACTTAAGAGATTCGCTGAGGTTCTCATTTAAATGGTATCTAATAGACTGAAATGGGTGCAAATTCTATCTTCTCTCGATAAATTCAAAAAATTTGACACTTATAATAGAATAGACTTTTTGACTTTATATTAAACGTTTAAAATGTCCGAAACGTTCCCGTGGCTCTATCCGTAGACACTGTAGTCTACAGACAGAGCTTAAACAATAAGTTTAAAACAACTTCTCAGACATAAACTCCAACACACAGTACATATGTTACCGTTACATAAGTATCGATGTAGCTAAAGGAGACTCGTCGAGTCCAATCATCAATCACGCTGTAAAAAACGTCCTTACGAATCGACACGCAGTTAGTCCTAAGATGAATGGACCTGGAGGGCTATTTACGGTGGTCGCATGCGATCCCAATCGCATTTCAATGTGGCTCGCACACTCACTTTCGCGCAGCGAGCTGACATATCAGAACGAGTGCGCAGAGTATAAAAATATATATATATACGAAATATATATATATAGAATATGACGTAAAAAAAGATTTTTAAAAAACAAGCTTTTGTTTAATAATTTACTTTAAAAACAAAGTTTTAACCGACTTCAATTTAGTACTCCGCCAAGCCACGAGAACATTTCCACATTTCTTTTCCAATTTACCACATGAACTGATTTCCGAGAGCAAATGCGTTAATTATTAGAGAAAAAAACCCAATCGCTGTATGTGGGCCGATAATATTTGAGGACTTCCGTCGATTCAACAAGGATCACCTTTGGCACTTCATTAGTTGCTATTTCAACGGAATCTTATTAGAATCTGTGATATAGTTTTTCAATTTTATGTACATAATTGAGGAATTCCATAAGTCATCTGTGGTCTTCATCATCAATTCCACTCCACCAAATTTATGATTTCCGGGTGTAAATACACGAGTTATAATAGAAAATACCAAAATCACTACACGCGTGCCTAATATAATTGAGGAGTTCCCTCAATTCCTCATGGATCCCATCATCCAATAGATTTTTTGAAAAAATGGGACCCACCTGGAAGCATATACTTACAATAAAAAATAAAAAATTACGAATCGGCTCATCAATGACGGAGTTCTGAGGTAACAAACATTGAAAAAAAAAAAAAAATTCAACCGAATTGAGAACCTCCTCCTTTTTTTTGAAGTCGGTTAAAAAGTGAACTAAAAAGTAAATAATAATTTATATTTTGGTGGCATTAATCACTTGGCCCTTGAGCGCGTTGTATAGAGGGACATCGTACGTGGTCACGATTCTCAGCCATGAGGGAACGACGCAGAAGAGCAAGAAGTCATGTATTTTAAGGTTCTGAATAAGCTTTCTGTTCGTGACTCATCATCGTAATATTGGCTGTTCGTAGAAAGATGAGTTCTAGAAATGTAAGTTATGTTATAAATAATTTCAAATTGTAATAAATATTTTAAAAGCTTGAGGCTCTGAAGTACATTAACGTCTATATCAGACAGTGCCTGCTTAAATTGTATTTTTTAAATAATGAATAGCTTCTGCCCGCGACTTCGTTCGCGTTGACTGTTTTTTTTTTTCATTATTACTTATACATTAGAATCTATGCACACCGCGTTTTTTAAGCGTTTGTGTCGATTTCTTTACACGTGATTCGATACAAACACGCGTCTATGGTGCATAGGCCCTAAGTACTACACAGACTTAAATGGCACCTAATTGGAGCATGAAAATAAAATTATACAATTCATATTAATAAATATTAATTATTAATTACATTAATGTAAACTATTAACACGTTATTTACACCTATGTTATGTACCCAACCCCCGATTTTTTTGTCCGCGTACAGCCCACCTTTCCCAGATAGCGTGATCCGTCTCCTTTTCGAGAATATTGCCTTATCGTGACCGAATAGCGCGAGTGTTATCCCTCTGCGGCTGATCTTCGCCCAGTCGCCGTGCTTCATATCGGCCTTGTATTCTCTCGGACACGAAGGTCATCATAATGCCGATAAAGAAATATTACAGTTATTTTGGCATCAATGTACAAAGTTAATGTAACATTGATATCAATATAATTACAATACTTCATTATGCCCACTGGGCAAACTAAAAATGTTGTATGTTATGGGGCTTCTAAACGGGCAAAATTTTTACGGCAATGTGTGGCCGGCAAGTATGTGCATCTTGCTCTAGCGTACAAAGTCAGCGTAAGACAGCAATAGTTGCCGGCCAGAAATTGCAGGAAAATGTGGCCCGTTTAGAAGACCCATTATACAACATTTTTAGTTTCCCCAGTGGGCATCAGCACAAACAGTTGTTCGCAGCTGGTGACTCGCGAGCACGCGACGTACAGCTGCCCGTGAGAGAAGCAGTCCGTGCGCAGGTCGACGCCGGCTGCGCGGAAAGTCTGCCCCTGCGACTTGTTTATGGTCATAGCGAAGCACACGCTCACTGGAAACTGCAATCGCTTGAACTGGAACGGGAAGTTGTTCGGTATCAGTGGAATGCCCTTATTTTTATAATTTTTATAGCCTATTGCGTGGCCGAAGATCCATTGAACGTTTTAGTGAAAGTTGCATATTAATCCATTCGATAATTTTCCCATGATACCCGGACACAAACAGACAAACAGAAAACATAACACTCCTTTTCGTTGTGCTGTCGTATTAATAAACAGATAGATGGCGCTGTTGCGTAAAGTAAAGACGACTTTATCCAAATATTCTCAAATTTGGCCTGTGGGTCACCGTAACTCCATCGTACTTTTTTATACGTTTAATATGGTTTGTTGGAGTTCAGACGCCGACAAAAATCTGGAGAATGACCTTCTAAATGCGTGGAAATTGGTGAAGTTCTGCATCGCGCTATTGAAGTTTTTAATGTATGTTGTATAAATACAATTTCCTTCAAGCTCTACTTATTATGTCTCACTGACAACCTCAACGAACTTTCACATTTATTATATGTAGAGATAAGGAATCAATCCATGCAGTAAAATACATATCCAAACCAAAACATAAATGTTATATTATGCCTTGGTTGTTGACTTCAACGACAAAAGAAGTGAGATCTAAATGGGTGCCAAGTTCCAAAGGTCAGTTCTGAAATCTATTTATATACCAACATAATAGTACTACATTGTGATACAAGTGAGGTATTGTTGATAATTACATCAGAGGCGGGGGAATTATCACGCGAGCCCGCAGGTGAGCGTGATAAGAGAGCCGAGGATGTAATTATCAAACAAAGGTCGTCGCGCGTTTCATACGTTTTTCAACACATTTTGCGAGGAAAAAATCCTTTTCATAAGATGAAAATTTTATAGGCCTGCCAAGTTTCTTTACTTATTTATGGCAACAGGTTTTTACTCACATGTTGTATATACATCGCCAAGAATTTCCAGCGGCGTCCATTCTTTTTATCACTTTTCTAGTCACCCCGAGTCAACATTTTTGTTAATAACCAAACACTTATTAACAATGTTTACAAATATCTGTGAAATAACCTCAAATGGCGCGCAACAGTTTTTTTTCGTGAAGTTTGCGCAGTGCTCGCGCATGAGATGAAATCTCTAAACAGCCAATACAAAATTAAATAAATATTTTCGTTTTAAAATGTTATCTTTATTAATTCATGTTAAGATGTTATCAAAAGTGAATAGTTTTACTAAATTAAACGTTTCTATATCATATCCAAAAAGAAATAGTCAATTAATTAACAAAAAGGATTTAATTTGTTTAGTCGAGTAAGAATCCATTTGCCGAGAATTAAAAAAAAAAGCTGTACAATCTGTCAACCCGGTTAATTTAAGAATGCACCGTGTGCACGCATACATCTTGCTGCAAGGTGCCAACCTGACTTAATCGGGATATAACCATAAACACACAAGTGTCGTAATGTTTTAAAACACGCGTGTTTAACATCCAGGATTATAAGCCTAAAAGCGACACAATAAGAGGTACGTTACGAGCAATTGTGTTGAAAAATATTTTATAACAACTTACAATATAATTTCTCCTTATAACTTAGAATAATATATTTAAGCCTAAGGTCTTACTTGGCTAGTTCTCATGTAATACGATTTTTTATTAAGTAACTACTAAAACAGTCATGGAAGAGCCCAATGTTCGATGGCAAGTTTCTATCAGCAAGCCAAATTTTCGGAAGAATACTATAAGAACTTCTAGCTTTAGAACTGTGGAAGGCTGTAATATAATTCGTATATGAGAACTAGCCAAGTCAGACCTTAGGCTTAAATATATTATTCTAAGTTATAAGGAGAAATTATATTGTAAATTGTTATAAAATATTTTATGTTGTATGTAATTTCAGAACTGACCTTTGAACTTGGCACCCATTTATATCTCACTTCTTTTGTCGTTGAAGTCAACAACCAAGGCATATTATATCATAATATTGGACTTGGCTCTCATTTCACATTTGTTTTTGTTTGGATATCATTACTTTTTGTACAGAAATTATAAGTCGGTACTTATTCATAATAAAATTAATACCAATTGGTTTTTGTTAAACTAAGTACTGTATTTTCCTACGCTTACGTGGTATAATTGTCTTTTTTGTGTTATTGTCAATATTTTCTTGTACCTTTGAAATGTTCAAGTGAATTGCCCATTTTGTATCAGGATTTTTTTTACGCGTTTTCTGTTTATGCTTAATTTGGCTAAGTCGGGTGGTAACGTGCGCAGGCGGTTGTACTCAACAATAGAGCTCTCTTGTGCCTTGATTTGACTTGGATCTAAATTTATAAGATGTACTCCATCTAAGGTTTTAATTCTGGAGAGTCCAACGTAAGCCTGCCCTTTACTAAATATAGAGGAGCCCATGTCGAGAAGAGCGCTGTCAAGGCTAAGGCCTTGTGATTTGTGGATAGTAATAGCATATGCTAAGCAAATAGGGAATTGTTCCCTGTAAACATATTACATTATTTAATATCTGACTCGACTCTTGACTCGTTCTAGTTCGTAAATTAAATTATTATTGTAATTTTACGTGCGCTATTGCTGTTGTCGACGTCCCAATGCACCTTCTCTATTTTTCCAATGGATCCGTTTACCAGTCCCTTACTGGGTGTTCTGCCTTTTCGCAGAACTTTTTTTGGCCGAATTTCATTTGCCAACTAACGTTTCGCCGACGATTCACTTTGACAACTAATGATTACCAAAATTTTATATGACAACTTTTTAGTTCGCAGTATTATTAATTATTATAAAGCGGATTATTATAACGCCTTTACACTTTTGGCAGACTCATCATTTGTCAAATCTTTCACTTGGTCGAACAACTTGAACGAATAACGTTTTGATGCAACCGTTCCCTTTTCATACATTAGGCAAGATACGAATAAGAAAAGATACTAGCATATTCTTTGGTTGGAAATATTAAATTTATAAATAGAAATCTGACAACAGGGATTTTACAAAAACCAACATAGCAACATTCATAACAAGATTCAAAACAAACTAACTAGGGATGATAACAAGTAATTTTACATCAACAACAGAAACGAACCGCTCAACAGGAACAGCAAGGACTTAGTGGCAAAACCGACTCGGATCGCGGATAGGTTAGAAGACGGAAGTGGGAGCTTTGCTCCCGCTTTCGTCTTCGAGGTTATTTTTTTATATAAAAGAGCGGAAATATTTGTTCGCAACACAAATATTGTAATTTTTATCCTACGACGATCTAAATACCTAAAACAATAATAAATATACAACATGAAAGTAGGCGTTTTGAAAAATGACATTATAAAACACAGACCACATGTTGAGTTAGTAACTGTTAAGTTGGCAAATAAAACAAATTTTGTTAAGTCGGGAAATGAACGTTCGGCGAAATAAAATTACGCGAAACGTGAGTTGGGAAGTGATAATCGGCCATACAATTTTCGGCGATAAATAAGAGAACCCGTGCAACTGTCTTGGCTTGTTACTACACCCATTCTAAAAGTTGGTCGTTTTTTTGCCTCATATTTACAGTTAATTCCTCATAACAAAATAGATCTTTCCATAAATTTGGAGCACTAAGGGATCCTAAACATTTAAGGACATCAGACGACGTCAAGGTTTCGAACGGCGACAGTTGTCTCACTGGAGGCAGTTGGAGCAGATCGCCAAACAACACTATATGAATCTTGCCGAACCATCCGTCGTCAGCGTCACCGGTATCATATATTTCTGTTAAGCGAAGATGGATGTACATTAATATTATATTGGAAATCATAGAAACTTCAATTATTAAAAGTACTACATCTTTTAAGTCACATCTTAAAACTTTTAGTACTTGGTCTGATAAGGACACTTCCTTATCCTCTTCCTTTCTTACTTGGGACAGTTTCCGTGCTCTACAGGCAGCTGTAGGAGCCTATGTATTGTTAGACCGTTTACATTAAAAGCGGCAATATCAGCGGGTGCAGCTACTGCAACTAACTTATTCATTCGCTTCTTAATCCATTTTTAATTGTATTGATTAAATAACTTTTTCCCGTGCCGCCTGTAGCACTAACGCCACCCACCAGTAATTCTATTGTACGACTCATTGTACAATATAAGAAGTAATAAGATATTTATTTAAGACGATTACGTAACGAATTACCTATTATCTAGTGAATTCCCAAGAAAAATATAGTGTTATGACGGCGGGGTATTAACAGTCTCGTTGCTATAGTGACACGCCGTCAAGGTATTTCAAAATTCGCCGTGTTGATATAACGTCATCGTAGCATCCATTTTTAATAAATATTAAGTAAGTTACGAGTAAGTGTTCCTAATAGAATCAATTAATTGAAATATTATAATAAAATTATTAAAATTTACTAGTTTCTGATTTTGTATTTTGTATTCACCCAACTACCTATCTTATTTTATTGTACAGTATTGACCTGTCTAGGTACTCCTATTGCTTAACGAACATTCACATATTTTATTTGGAAATATTGTTTTTAAAGAGCCGGGATGAATGGAAGTCAGGAGGGGAGAGGGGAGGACCTTTTGCCCAGCAGTGGGACAGTTTATTCTGAAAATAGTTAATAGATTTCGTAGCCTTACGCTCGTATCCGTACGTAGAGGAAAGCACCTACGAGTAGTGTGCCCAGCACGTAGTGGGTTCCAGGCACAACGAAATTGCGCGAATTGCGGCGCAGCCAGCAATTAATCTGTTTATTGCGCGGTCGAGACGCGCAACGCACAATTGGGATCACACGCAATGAATCAGAAAAACCACTGCCGCTGCGCCACCGCGCGACCTCGTGCCGGGCCGAGGGCTCACTTACCAAGGAGCTGCCAACACTCAAGAGACAAACAACGCAAAAACACTCAACTTCAATGAGAATTGACAAATAATTAATAATTTATCAACACGTTTACAGTCTTAATTAGGTAAACAAGCATTGTCTTCACAACAGAACGACCCGAGTGTTGTGGTCTCAGCATGTACACATGTCAAACGCTATAGTATTTTACTCTTGTCGATCATGTTTCGATTTCTATTAACTACGCGGGCAAACAAAATTAAGCCATATTGACAGTACATGAAAACACACTTTGCCAAAACGACGTTTAATGGTAATTGACAAATTGGTGAAGTGGAATTTGCCTTGTGTAGTCGCGTAATCGATGGCATCCGAGATAAGACACAGCCGACTTCGATATAATCCTAAAGTCCTTAGGCGAGTGGACGACACCGATTCAATCCGATTCCTTCAAGTAGCATACATTGTGCGGTGTCTTGAAATTCAATCACAATGCACAATACAAAAGCAGCAACAGTGAGCTAACAATAGAAAATTCTCAGGTAAGTAGGTTTCCAATTGAAGTATTTGATATTAAGGAATTGAGTGAATACTTGTAATTTCTTATGAAGCAAAACCTCGTTTTCAGTTTGAGGTTATTTTTATAGCATTCAGAATATTAATAGGTGCGGATAAGGGTTAGGGACTTCTGGTTCAATTTTTATCCCGGATATTTGCAAGTAAAGCTTGGGTTAGTGATGAAAAAGATAATAAATAAAAAGTTATTAGCGTAACTTTTCAAATGGTTAACTTGCTTGTATTATCCCATAAAAACATTCCATGTAAAAAGAGGCCAAGTCACGAAACCCTTCCACCGTAAAAAGTTGTGATATTTCGTAGAGCCAAGTCTCAGGCATTCTTATTAATCTTTATTTGCTTGCTAAATAAAATTCTGCTACTTGGCAATCACACGACTTTACTGCATTTATGGATTTTTGCATTCCTACAACTAGGTCGTGTTGCAGTGTGGTTGCCAAACTAGTCTCATTGGGCATCAAGCAACACTCATCGGGAATGGCTTTTTTGGTCTTTCGATAAATACCTAACTTACTGAAGTTTTATTTATATTTCATCAAGTGAGATGAGACATAAATAAAACTATAGTATTAATTGATTGTGTCGTAAAATAATGTATTGTTTGAGTAGGCTGAGTAAAAAAAGGAAAATAAGGACTCAACTTTGGATTTTTTTTCTACCGAGGAAATTTTGGACAATCATGTATCGATCATTTCCAATGCATCCCCTTAAGACACGCTTATTCCTTCCACACACGAGAAAAAGAGATGCAACACTCTTTGGGAATGGCTTTTTTGGACAAATTTCGATATAATCCTAACTTAGTGAAGTTTTATTTATATTTGGGGAATTATAAAACGATCGAATAAAAAAAACTTAGCGACTAATGATGGGCATACTGTTTTAATAATTTGAGCGGTATGAATTTGAGTAAGCGAAAAATTAACTATACTAACGACGAATATTGATTAATAATAAAATCCAGAACGAGCTTACAAAAAGTGGGTTGTGATTATAATCCATTTCGGATATTAAAGTTATATCCGTGCGACTACATTACTAAGTGCGCGACTAGAAATAGCTCGCGAATAGGTGGTTGTGTCTTCGAGTTTTTTTTTTATATAAGAGCGGAAAAACCTCTACCCTTTATAGTATTTTTCGAAGTGGTTTTTGTATTTAAAACACTTCATTTAAGATAAAATGCCGCTCAGTATAAAAACAACATTTGCCAAATATTGAAAAAAATGCAGGACGTAACGTTGACACTCAAACAAATGTTAGCTCAAATATTATGAAGCTTCTATTTTGAATTTTAAGTAACTCAAATTAATGTTTGTAAGTTGATGTTCTTTTGATTTCTCGTCACTCGCAGTCAGTCGCTCACTTAGTAATACTATAACATTAATTAATTAATTTTGACACAAGACTTTAATTTACAGTCACTCTTTTAAATACTACCCTTTACATTAGGTAAGTGAGATTTTAGATGAGATAAAATACTATAGTATTAACTTGATTGTGTCGTTAAATAATGTATTGTTTGAGTAGGCTGAGTAAAAAAAGGAAAATAAAGACCCAACTTTGCCTTTTTTTTCTATCGAGGAAATTTTACCCAGTCATTTATCGATTAAATCAGATAAACAATCATATAGTCCAGAATCATAATATATCTGAAAATCAGACCTTACTGTTTTTTAATCTAGTCAGAACGGCGTTTCAAAGCACGCGATAATTTCCAATGCACCCCCTTAAGGTTATCTGGAAGAGATAGTTCTTTAGCGATGAGACCGCCTGTTGTTAACCTCTACTTTGAAGTATGTATGTACTGTATTTGATTTATGTATTATGGTATGCTAATAATTATACCTAGATACTTTTCTAGCACGAACGAGAGATTGAGAAAATAAAAACATCGACAGTCCTGTTATCGATAAGTACATACTTCTTTTCTATTCTATTCTACCTACAAGGCCTATCTAGGCGCCGGGTGCTTGCACAAATTGAACAAAATCCGAACACTATTGATAAAATTTGTTTTAATAATTTGCAATGAATAGTTCTTTATATAGAGCAGCCTACATGAAACTTTCAGGGTGTATTGTTTTTTTTTGTTTATCTTGATTGTAGTATAAAAAAAGAGTTACAAAAATATTTAAGGCAGGGGAAGTTTATCAAGTCAACGTTGATGTCTACTACAAAAACATTCTACTGAAGTCACGTTTTATTTGTTCAGAGTTGTGCATGTTCAATGACGTACAAATCACTGTACTTGCGGCTGCTTGTACTTCATTATAAGTCTGTGAGAAAAACATGCAGTATAGCTATTTGAAAATTTTCTCATGTCATCCAACTCATCGAAGTAATGATAAAGAGGCAAAATCATAATATACATTTCATTTCATTCCTCTACTTATTACCAATGTAAAAAAGTAATCAAACTTTTTATATTCATAGACTTTATTCATTATAAAAGTAAATAATTGACATATAGTTTGTACTAAAGGTTAAGAATAGTTTAAGAGTAGATTAAGAGTAGTATGCACGTGCATTGATTGTTTTTGCATACTATTGCATGTTGTGACAAAAAAAAATAAAAAAAAATAGAAATATTGTCAGTAATCGGCAAGTGTAGCCGCGTCGTCGGCGAGCTGGGGCATGCACCTGGGCCACAACGGAAGAACAGCGCTGGCTTTGCCAGCTTCATGCTGAGTTGTGGCCCTTTTGTGACAAACAGTGTTCGGCCTATTTGTGTAATTTTTGTTACCTACGTGTTTGTCACAAATAAATGCTTTTCTTTCTTTCTTTCTTTTATATAATGTGACGTTTATTCACATTGCATATTAAGGCAAATAAATTCTTAACAAAATATATATTATAATTAAAATATAATTCAATATATATATTCTTAATTCAGTAACACGAAGAAAGAAAGTTATGAAAGTATTCCAAATTATTTTCTGAAGCATGTAAAATATAAATAAATTGATAGTTTTGTTATTATTATCTATTTTCTAACGCACGCTATTACCATATGTATATATATATATATATATATATATATATATATACCTTTGTATTACCTCTGACGTTGAAGTGGTACTTATCGATAACAGGACTGTCAATGTTTTTATTTTGTCAATCACTCGTTCGTGCTAGAAAAATATCTAGGTATACTAATAGTAAAGAGTATTTGTACTTACCGACGAAATTTAGCAAAGCAGACTGCGTTTATTTATCCATTGTATTACTGTCAGTTTCAATAAACCACATGTGTATACCAATTACCTGCTGGCTAGGTCTCTACACGCTGCAAGATTCCGTTAAGTATTCAACAGTAATACTGTATTTTGATATAAAGGGTCATGACACAATGTTTAGCACATGACTTATTTTTCCACTAACGCGATAGGCTGGCCACATATGTATTCCATTATTTACGTCGGCCCGAGATTGTTCCCAATCGAGCAGTTAGTGAGTTAACTCGTCCGTCGACCCGGATACCACTGATTGTCTTATAGACGAACCACAAATTGCATTAGCCGTTAAAAGCCTATTGATTGAATTCCGAAGCCGATGCGAGGGCTTTGTTTCCAGAGGGATGAGTTAAGGCGGCTTCCCTTTTAAACCCTCGTCGAAAACTAAACTTGTCACTCACGTGCTGCCGTGATGTTATATAGTTTCAATGTACATTATGCAACATAATGCAGCATGCAGGGTTTGTCAGGAGACGGAAGAATAGATATTTATAACGCATACTATGCACTAAATAGGCAGTAGGCACACACGAGCACAGCAATTACTCCTGAATGAGGTGTTTTGTGAACTTGAAATGAAGTTATGTAAACTTCGTTGTTCGTCGAGACACATCAGCCTATTCGGTATGGAATTTTACACCTTGAGATTTTACACCTTAAGATTCAATGTCCTTTGTCATATCTGTTTCCAGCACCAAACTCGGTCCAAACGTGGCTTTTAGCATAAATTTCAAACTTAAACTTTAATTTTATTCATGAATAAGCCTCTTGAAAACCGTAGACAATACTTTGTAAATTATTACTTTAATTTAACCCGAAAGCGAATAAAAGCGAAGCAAAGCGAATAACCTGGGCCTTTGCCCAGGTTATTCGCTTTGTTCTTTTTATGTCTAGGGCAGTGTCTCGCGGGTATTTCCTCTTACATAATACATGAAATTCATAAATACCAATTGAGTGTAAAGACCTAACTATCCTCTCGCGTGTGAGAAAATAACTGATAATACTTGTAGTTATGAATGCCGCTGGTCTAGTGTGATTGCATTTTTTTATGAAGTGGGGGAACTTATTGTACCTTAGACAAAGTTGTACCTTAAACAATATTTTTTTTCGAAAATCCTGACCCGTTGGCTATGGCAGTTGAATGAAACGTCATTTGTCGAAATTAACGTCAAGTGAGTTGCGATTCGCCGGCGCCGTGTGACCACAGTTAAAAAGGGAATTTATTGTTTTACACTCAAAAACTTACGCTTTTTGGTCTTCACTTCATGCCAACTTATTTAATGTGATGCACGTTTGCAATTTAATCTTAGTATATGATTCAATTAATGTCAGATCGTAACCTCAATCGCGAGTGAGTTCATAGAGCTTATTAAGTGAAGTTGTCGCGATGTTGTACCTTACTCATCCAACTTACGATGTATGTACCTTACTCACTCAAGTTACGATGTTGTACCTTACTCACCCAATTTACGATGTATGTAACTTACTCACCCAAGTTACGATGTATGTACCTTACTCACCCAACTTACGATGTTGTACCTTACTCACCCAACTTACGATGTATGTACCTTACTCACCCAACTTACGATGTAATATGTACCTCGTTCACTGGCCAAGATACATCATTTTGGTCGGAAATAGGTCCACAATTACTCACATATACATTTTTATGAGTCAGATTCAGATTCAGATTTTATTCATAAAACACAATATTTTACATGTCAGACAGTTTTATACATGTCAGGGTAGTTTTAATTATAAATAGATATATTTAATTTCTAAAAATGATTTAATTGACATTGTAGATGTCAGTCTAATTAAAGGTTATTAGCAACTACGCGTGGGTCAATATAATGCCTTATCATTAAATTCGTTAATGGCGTAACACGACATGTCCAGTAAAATCTTTTTTAGTTTGCCTCTGAAAATGGCGTCAGTCGATCAGTTTTTCAATTCAGTCGGAAGAGAGTTATCAAATCAAATCAAATCAAAATATTTATTTTGTAAATAGGCTTAAGCTAGCTCTTTTACACGTCATGTTTTAACTTAACTACTCAACTTAACTAAGCTATTTTACATAAAAATGCTTCTTTGTCATCTATAAATTATTTTATAGTATAATAAGATTTCTCTATAAGATGGCGTTTAACGCTGAACTTAAATCTATTCATTGACAATTTTAGTATATCAGAAGGTAACTTATTGTAAAATCGTACACAGTTCCCCATAAACGACCTATTCACTTTGCAGAGACGGTATCCGGGAATGGCTAATTTATTCTTATTTCTAGTATTATAATTATGAACATCACTATTTAATTTATACATGTCAAGATTTTAATGAATATACATTATATTTTCATAGATATATTGTGAGGCAACGGTGAGAACATTGATTTCTTTAAACCTTATCTTTCAGAGAAACGCGTGGCCCTATATATATATATATATATATATATATATTATAAAGTTTAATTCCTATTACATCAAGTGATTTTCGAGCCTTAGCTAGCCTCCTCCGCGGCACGACCAGCAAGTGCTGGGCGCGCGTGGGTGTAAAAATTATACTGTATTAAAAACATCCTAGGGTATACTATTAGACGAGCAATATTTGTATATACAGGGCGTCCCAAGCCTATGGGACATCAAGGGAAAGTACCTTAAATATCGTAGATAGGATATTTTGCTGAATGAAGACATTATGTTATTTCTAAGAGTCAGTAATACTGCATTCAAAGATTTTCTAAAAATAACTTGCTTCGTCTGGCAATCGAACCGACTTAAAGGTGAAAAAAAAACATTCGGTTTTTTTATGATGCCAATCGAATAGTCAAAAAACAATATTTCTTCTTAATCTTGATAGAAAGAAATAACGTCAAATTAATAATTTTAATCAAATTAAAAATATAATTTTAAGATATTATTGATAAAGTTGTTGACGACTCATGTTCAAATTGATAACGTAGTGATGCTAAATGGATAGTAAACCATCAAATTATCGTAATAAAGTATACATTATAAAATATGATTAAAATCGTAAAAAGATATGAACCTTAAAAGTTAAGAAAAAATATGCTTTTTTTTCTATTGCCCAAGAATAAATTTAAAGTTACCAATACAATCCGTACGCTTTTATGGAAACAAAATTGTATGACAACTATGTACTTAAACGCAGTATTTCGCGAACAAAAATTTACCAGATTTTCCATACTACGATACTTTGTACTAACAATATTGTGACGTCACAATTAGCTGTCTATTAGTATGGAGCGTTTTTCGCTACCGCCAGCGAGGTAAATCTTTGTCTCATTTTTTTGGGTATTTATGTCCTTTAATTGTAGTTATTCCCATACAAACTTTTGTTCCTCTCCAAAAACTGGTTCGAATGACATCATAAAAAAATCTTAGTCGTCACCCCTATTGTTATGATGTGACATGCAAACAGCTGTTCAGATGTTGATGATGCTATGTAGTATGTATTGCTATGTAGTTTTTGGAATAAAAGTAAAACTACAAGACGAAAGTGGTTTTATTGAAGAGAACAATACATATATTTGCAATCATGTTCTAAATTCTTGATTTTTTTAAATGATTTATTTTTGTTTGATTCGGGGATTTTAATGGGAGAGTGAAAAAAATAGATTGCATGTAAAAACTACGTGAGTCGATGCCAAAAGATTGTCAGCGATAATATGGACAAAATGATGGCTTTTTTAAAAAACATTAGTTCAACCTAAATATTCTTGTTAATTGCTAATATGATTCACTAATCATTATAGTAGTAATATTATTTAATCAATAAATAAATATATCATCATCCTCCTAGCGTTATTACCGGTAATGCCCCTAAAGGAGGCCGGGGTCCGCTTTGTCACCTAATCCCAAGATTTGGCATAGGCACTAGTTTTACGAAAGCGACTGCTATCTGACCTTCCAACCTAGACCTTATTGGGATAAGACCGGTTTCCTCACGATGTTTTCCTTCACCGAAACGCTGAGTGCATGGCCTGAGTGGACGCCCCGGCCGCTGGAGCGGGGCGTGTAGCGTCCATATAAAACAAATGCAATTTATATGGACGCTCCACGCTATCATAGTATAGGAACAGTAGATAAACTTCGAACAAAGGTACATCGCACGGCTGCACACATGCGCGCGTGTTCGGTACGCACACACACATAGCCTTCGGGAATCATGGAGAATGCTTCAATCGGGGCCGCGCCGTTGCGGTGTTCGCTCGTTCTCACTCGCTACGTCAAAGGAAGCCGCCTCGTAGGTATGAAGACAGCGAGCCGCCAGTGCCACGATATCAAAAGGAGCCGAATAGGCTTGTAACTAAGCACCTACCAACCTAGTGCAGTTTAGCAACCATTATACTTACTAGGAAATATTTTAGGCATAGTATAGTGGTATTAAAATATTCGATGAAGTGGGAAACTAAAGACACATACCTAACTATCTATAATATTATTACTTTGTGTATACAATATTGTCTATTAAACTGCAACAGAAATACTCTGCATACTTAAAAGCAAAATTAGTATTATAGGTATGCCAAGCCAGAAACTTGACACAGCCCTGCGCATCGAGCGAAAGTAGGTAACGAACCCTCCTAAACGGCCTCAGATTACCTACTGTATTATTCTTCTATACTGTGACGCTATAGAGCGTCCACTCAGGCCATACACTAACGGTAAATATTCCGTACATAAGTTCCGAAAAACTCATTAACTACGAGCCGGGATTCGAACCCACGACCGCCGCTTGACAGCCGCATGCCTGAACCACTAGGCTACCGTAGCTCAGTAAATAAATATATAATAGCTAATAAAACTGTTCATCTCGATTTAAACCTGCTCTGTCCAAGGTAGAATGGACACGGTCCAATTTACATCTGGGTTGTTGTACCTAGGACAGTTTTCCCTTTTTTTTCAAGTGGCTAGTGGTCGCAGGTTTTTGAAAATATACAGTTTTATGATTGTATTATGTAGTTAATCAAATGATCTTTACATAGGCTAGCACCATTTTTTTTATAATCAAAATTTTAAACAAATGGCCTTGGTACAATTTGTAATTATGTGACTTGTGTTTAGTCTATGGCGTATTGAAATCAAATAAATGTAAGAGACGTAAAAACACACAAATGTCCTCTTTTTACGTGTAGATGTTAGTTATTCCATACTAAGGAATAGACGGATCAGGGATACTAAGTAAGTGTGGGAATCCCATCGTTGCAAGTGTTCCAATTGTAGTTTACGTTAAGCTTTTAGACAAAAAAACGGCCTGCCTACACCCGTGCTACACCTGAACCTTTTACTGGGTAAATATATACTTCGTCCAGCAGTGAACGAGTCTTGGCTGATATATACTTCGTCCAGCAGTGGACGAGTCTTGGCTGATATGATAATGATGATGATAATGATACATTTCCCTGAAATAATGTTATACAATTTCGCTTCAAGTGCGCGACTGACATATTCGTGAAGAAAGCGTTTTTTGACGAGCTTTTACTAGAATAATCGTAAAAACGTTCGTAGCGATGTTTGGCTCTATGCTTAGGTCTGTTTGTTGATCAGTTCGACTAATTTTAAAAATATGAATGCTCGATGTTGTGTTACATGTGAATACTCAAGTCTACTAGCACCTTAAAAAAACTTTGCATTAGAATACGCTCCGACATATTTCCTTTGCTGCTCGTCCAGGTAATCTAACTCATATCACTCGCTCGCGTCGTATTTGCAAGCGATCTCATTGGCAGGTAATTATGTCTCCTCGCTCGCCCGTGATCGAATCGTAATGATGCTGTTAACACGGGTGATCGTTTATGAGTGAGTAGACTTAGCTAGGGTATTATTTACTAGCTGTTGCCCGCGACGTTGTCTGCGTTGAACTTAGAAAAAATATTGATATTAAATCATTTTAGGCGTAACCTTAATTATCGCTGTCCCAAACAAACTTCTAATAATAATTAACAAAATTATCCGCATTTTTAATCTAACATTACCTTCCTTTCGGTTTATGAGCATCGCATTTTTAACCTAACCTACTTTTCTGGTAGCTGTTCGGTTCTGTAAGGGTCGCAGTTCTAACTAAACCTAACCTACTTTTCTGCGAGCAGTAGGATTATGTATTCTGAATCAATGGCTTACAAAATAGTATAAATGTCTGAGCGAAGAATTCCCTTACTTCAAAAAGTACTTGTTCCTCGTACTTTCAACCCCTTTTAACCTCCTTAGAGGATTATAGTACGCAGTAATTGGTTTTTTAGTCCTTGACCAAAGTTACAGTTCCCTTATTTTAAAATTGTCTTGTTCCCCGTATACATTTCCAACTCCTTTTAGCCCCTTTAGGGGTGAATCTCGTTTAACACCCAATATTTTTTTCTAGTCTTCAAAGAAACAGTCTAAAACCGCAACAATCGCGAATAATCTCTTACTTAAAAATGTCTTGCTCATCATACAAACTTCTAACCCCTTGAGGGATTAATTTCAAAAAACACTTAATTCAGTTTTCTAGTTTTTAAACAAACAGTCTAAAACCGTTGTTGCAAATCTCTTACTTTAAAAATGTCTAATTCTCCTGATTTATCAGATTACATGATTTTGGGCCTAATCTCCTTCTCTACTGGAAATTCGCGTGCATTTCACGCTATGCAAACCGTCATAAATCATAATTTTGACAGTTTTATCTGATAGCGTTACGTTGGCAACGATTATATTTAATATCACATCGAACAGAACAGAACGTTTTCTTGTCAATTGAGATGAGGTGAGTTTGTCATCATACGTTCATGTGTTACGTTTCGTCGTAATCTGTGGGATATTTATTATTTCTCTGTGGTGACGACTTTTTTTGAGTGGAGTTGAGTAGTTGAGACTGTTGAGAGCTGAGTTGTTTGCCTGGCCTTTGCCGTTTGTATTGTCGATTTGTCTCCATTTTGCGAAAAAAGGTAACTTTTTTTCTCCTGACTTTTTTGCTATCTCCATATTTTTCATTTACCATTTCCTTTTTTATCGCAGGTTGGAGTTTGCAGCACTGAATGTCTTGCTCTCTATACAAAATTCGAACCCCCTTTTCATACAAACTTTTCACCCCCTATTTTTCACCCCCTTAGAGTACTAGTGGTTATATGAGCTATATAGATACTCGCAAGCGTGTCTTTTTTAACTTTTTGTTTTGAATTTCGAAAAAGTGACTCATCAAAAAACACTATATAATTAACAAACCTGCTCACAAAATTTCACGAGCATCGGTTGAGAACAGCGAGACAGCGGGACAGCAGGACAGCGGGACGGACGCCGGACACCAGACATACAAACGATTTTCAGCCCAAGCTGCATAGAACTTCGATCGTTCGCTTGCTCGTTCGATAAGTCAAACTAAAAGCCTTATACAGGGCGTCCCAAGCCTATGGGACATCAAGGGAAAGTACCTTAAATATCGTAGATAGGATATTTTGCTGAAAGGAGACATTATGTTATTTCTAAGAGTCAGTAATACTGCATTCAAAGATTTTCTAAAAATAACTTGCTTCGTCTGGGAATCAAACCGACATAAAGGTAAAAAAAATATTCCGTTTTTTTATGATGCCAATCGAAAGAATAGACAAAAAAAATATATTTCTTCTTAAGTAAAATAGTATCTTAAAAGAAAGGAATAACGTCAAATTAACCATTTGTACTAATCCAAGTAGGAAAGCATTAATTCAGAAACTGCTGCTCTCCGAATATTATTATCACCCGGAAATCTATTTTGTTGGACAATTAAGTTTAGTTGCTCCGCCGCGGAGAGATTTTTTATTTTGTCTCTTAAAATAATAGGATATGAAAAGCAACAGGCAGCGAACTTTTTAAAAGATTGACGATTCGCATAAGACAAGAAGAATCAAGTTTTGAGCATTAATTAATTAATTTACAAAAAATACTTAATTGACTTCGGCAGTTTCAAGTGTTTTTAATTTGATTAAAATGATTAATTTGACGTTATTACTTTTTTTTAAGATACTATATTACTTAACAAGAAATATTATTTTTTGTCTATTCTTTCGATTGGCATCATAAAAATACGGAATATTTTTTTTTCATCTTTAAGTCGGTTTGATTCCCAGACGAAGCAAGTTATTTTTAGAAAATCATTGAATGCAGTATTACCATAAAGTAAATATAACATAGAGTAACTATCCCATACTGCGGTCGAATATTTCTGAAGAACGTTAAGAGATGTCGCTTGGAGCACCACTGACGGATATTAATATTTTACGTTATACGAAATCTCAAATATTATCATTAATAGATATTCATTTTCACTTATCAACTTAAAAAAAAAAACATCCAGACACAGGCCTTAATAGATCGTAAATCGATTCAAAATAATTTATAACATCCTTTATTTGTGCGCCATCTAGTGAACGGCTTGACCTTTATTACAGCTTAGCTTGTAAGTGGACAAAGTATACATGCGCAGGATTCTAGCAGGATAAGTGTCCATAGATGGTGCTGTTTTAAACCTGATATATTTACTAAACCTAAACGCATTGTTGTTACGAAAATATATAAATAAGTTTCTGTCAAAAATTTAATTTTTGGTACAAGCTTTTATTGCCGACTGTACTTTTCTGTATACTATCATCAACTGCTCATTGAGACGATTCTAACGAGCCCCAACTCGATGGGGTTATATGGTTTTATTACGGAGTTCCTATGGCCACCTTCTGTCTCTATCATCAGATCAGCTCGAGGGTACCATAATATTGAATGTCATCCAAACTATAGTTATACCCAAAATTTCAGCTCAATCGGTCACCGGGAAGTGGGTCAAATTTAACTTGCAAGATTTGACGGACAACTTACTTACATACATACTTTTATACTTACATACGAAAGAAGTCAAGTTACTATAAAACTTGTAAAAAGACCTATCGGTTTTTGCACTCCGGGAGTGCCAGCAGAAGTGAAAACTTGAATAATTTTAATTTTACAAAAAAAATCCCTTCCGCCCCCCTCTCTCCCCCTGCGTGCCAATATATCTAATAACAAACTTATTAGTAGTACGCTATAGTTCAACTTAACTCGGCAAAATTGATGAAGGAGACGAAGAAATAAAATACCAATTTGTTTTTGCCATTGCCAAATATTTTTCAAAGCTTTATCTCTTTAGGAATAACGTCCAAATTCGAACTATTCGAATTTGCTCAATAGCAAAGCGGCAAAGGACGCGCGGACAAAATTACAAATTTATTTGCAGAATATGCAATTGCAAAGTGTTTAACGGCTTTATATTCTTACGAATAGCGTTCAGTTTTGAATGAAGTCGAATCGGCTAACAGCAATATATAAAAGTTTGATAAAACAAAATGGAATTTGCATTTACGGAAAATGTGTTACGACCTTATACTGTTAACAATAAAGTACAAATTAGAACTATGTGCCCCTAGTCAAACCCCCGTTTTCCCCCCCGACCCCAGCCTCGTCCCGAATCTCTCGCCATCCTCCTACGGTCACGTGGCCTCTTACGCATCTGATGTCACAAATATCTGTCGCGAGTTTAACAATTTTTCCCCATCCCAAAAAGTGCTCAGCGCCGCTAAAGAAGTTTTCACTTCAAAAAGAAAACATACATACGTACATACATACATACATTCACGCCTTTATTCCCAAAAGGGGTAGGCAGAGCACATGCAACTTATGTTCCAGCGCCACTTCTAGCATAAATGTGGGTATAAAAAAGATCGACAAAATGTGACATTGCAGTGATAGGTTGCTAGCCCATCGCCCACAACACACTTCAACCCTGCTCCCTTAGTCGACTTTTAAACGTACGAAGAGTTTTTAAATAAGATGAAGTAAAAACTAGTGCCTATGTCAAATCTTGGGATTAGGTGTCAAAGCGGACCCCTGGCTCCTTTAGGGGCACACCCGGGAATATCGCTAGGAGGATTGTGATGCGACTGATGAGTTTAGTAGATAATTATTAGAATAGGTAACCTAGTCGCTAAAACATCAGAATACTACAGTAAGTAAAATATATAACATACATTTATTCGGGACCTATACGTAAAACTGTTTTTATTTTACAACATTTGAATATTCTTTCTTTACATAGGTATCTAGTACCATAAATAAAGAATAATACCTATAATATGTACCTACTGCCATTCACATTTGAGTATGTAGCAATTTATGATTCAAATTGCCAATAAGTACCTAAAATTATCGAAGTGCTTACGACGCGCGACGTTGTCAGCTCGCGCTGGCAGCGCCGTAGTTCGATCTGGCAACGTCGCCAACTGTATACTAATTTCCAATTTATTTTATTATTTTTAACATCTCTGCATAACGTTCCATTTTGACATCTTATATATTACAACAAATGAATTACTGCGTGTTACAAATATTTTACATTAAATTAAAATAAACATAAAGTGACTGCAATCTCTTAAATTATTAATAAATAATGGAGCATAATTATTTATTTCTTATCACTTCGCACTCGTCTTTGAAACTGTATAATAGTAAAGAGAACTGCGTACAACGAAACGACTCAATGCAGACGAAACACAGATTACAGAGACGAAATGAGAAAATGTTGCTACAAAATTATTCCTTTAAATTGTAGGTAAACAGAATAAACTTTGTCCATTTGTAAAAATGCGAAAAAAATTATTTAGTATGAGTTTATTGTCTCAATTAAAAATACAAATAAAGATAACCTACGGTATGATATTTTTTTATAAAAGTGTAGTGAAAATATACGTGTAATTACATGGGCAAAGTCAAAACGTCAGAAGTATATGGAAAGATAGAGACTTAACTGGCCACACTGAAACTAGAGACGATAGGTATCAACTCTACCACGAACATATTGTTAATGTTATTCTTTTAAAATTTGACCTCCGCTTATTTGAATGGACCTACGATTTGACTTAGAAACGGATTTGTTTGCCAGTGATTTACATACGACCACTTGGACTTCTACCGCACTGATTTGATATTATTGCATTTACCAAAATGACACATCGGTACCAATTCATAAACTGTCACACATTGTTTCGTTTTCCAGTTAGTGATAAAAATCGCCTACGGATCTGGATTAACAATTCAGGTAAGCTCTATTTTATTTCCAATAAATAAAATTATACAACTAAGCACATACATACTTGGTGACGTCGGGCATGCGTCAGTCAACTTGACTTTTTATCAATGTTCCAAAACATCGTTTTGTACTTCAGTTTTTTATCGCGTTACTTACGTTAAAATAAGTTTATATCTCGCTCCAAACTGATTAGTGTCCTTATTAATCCTTCATTTCATGTTTGCACTGTACCTAATGGTAATGATAAACTAGTTAGGAGTTTGCTTGTTGGCATTTTATTTTGAATCTTTTGAATTTACTTATTCGCAGTGTGATTGCCAATTCGTGAAAATATCTAACCGGAAATGATGGCTGAAGTACTTGGTTTAGCTTGAGATTTCACTACTTTTCAGGCCGGAAGGCTTGGCAGGTTTTTTTACAAGAAATGTTCTTGATGGAAATTAATAATATCTAAGTATTTAGTTTTATGACGACTTCTTTAGCCTAGTTGGTAATGACCCTGCCTATGAAGCAAGAGGTCCTGGGGTCGAATCCCTGTAAGGGATTTTTTTTGTGTGATGGGCACAAATATTTATTTCTGAGTCTTGGATGTTTTCTATGTATTTATACCTATTGGAACTATATATATCGTCGTCTAGTACCCATAATACAAGCCTTATTGAGCTTACAATGGGACTAGTTCAACTTGTGTAAGATTGCCCCTTAATATATATTTTATTTTATTTATTTTTAATTTCAGGCAACCTCAATCTCACATCTTTGACACCTGATCAGTTAAAGTACTGCTATCTTTGTGAAGTGCATTTTGAATCCTGCTATGAGTCACAATGATAACCAGAGAAGGTTGACCGGGACAGCTATTACTAGACACTATCACTGTGAAGATAAATCAATTGATGTTATTAGCTTTGTGTCTGTAGAGCACCCAATGCAAGGTATGTCTTGATTTTTTATTGTTCAACTAGTATTTTCTTAAAAACATGATAACAATTTTTCTGAAAAGGGACTCCTTAAGGCACACATGGGAAATGTACAAAAAAATTGTTTATCATTGAAAACAGGATGGCATTGGTATCCGTTCATGTCAAACGAGATAGCTTTAAGAAAATATTGCGTTTGGTGTCGGGTTACAAAAGCACCACACCCTTTCTTCCCGTCGGTGTTGTTGGTCCAAGCAACTTATACTTGAAAATATATACAGGCTGTCCCAGCGCTATGCAACTTGAAGGGACAGTACCTTAAATATTGTAGATAAGATATTTTACTGAAAGGAGATATTATTGAATATTTTATAGTAAGTAATACTGCACTCAAAGATTTTCATAAAATTGCTTGCTTCGTCTGGGAGTCAATCCGACCATAGAGGAAATATTTATTTATGATCCGGCTAAATCCAACTCCTTTCTTTCAAGCTAAATTGTACTTAGAAGAAATCATTCTTTATTTTTAGCTTACTTATTGGCATCATAAAAGCACGTGGTGTTTTTATATCACATATAAATAAAATAAATAAAAATAAAAAAGCTTTATTAATTCCATTACAGCGTTTTTTACAGTTAGTAAGTAATGAATTATGTATGTAATGTATTGAATTTCTTAGCTAAACACGCAGAACTAAAAAAAAATGCTTATAAGATGTTAGGATTGTTAGGTTAGGTTAGTTAGGTTTCACATATAGCCGGTTTTTATTCGCATACGGCGGCAAGCATATTTGAAAATATTAGCAGTATAATTTAATAATAATATAAACAATAAATCAGCTTATATACGTCCCACTGCTGGGCACAGCCCTCCTCTCAAGGATGAGAGGGAACGGGCAGTAGTGCCCACGCTGGCCCAGTGCGTGTTGGGGACTTCACATACATCTTTGAATTTCAAATTACTTAAAAAAATGTGTCTCCTCCACACATGAATGACTTAACAAACGTATACAGACACTACCTAATCGATCTATCGTATGAGTCCTAATTCTATCAACTCAACGGAAGGGGTAAAGGGGACGATTAACAAAATTTAAGTATGCTCGGATAATATTGTTGTTTAATATTTATTTTTTAAATTTCAGGATCTGGGACTGAAATTACATTCATTGACGTGCGACCTACCGGACAAAGTAAGAAAACCTGACAATGATCCTGAGGAGTGGCCAACTTCAGCACCACAACCCGCATCGCCACAGCCCTCATCACATCATCACGTCCAACTGAGGCTCCTCAAATAAAAAGACATCTGGAAGAAAGCTCCTCTTGCGTGGACGTGGGGGCGGCGGCGTCGAGCAACGCATCCGACAGATTATTTAAACACATTCAAATTGTATTTATTCAGAGCACGTAGATGTTTAAAAAAAAAAATTGTTACTAAAAAAAATATTTGTAAATCTCACAAAAGAAATCTACAAAATCAGCAAAAAATTAGGCTACTTACTGCAAAGTAAATGAAATAATTTACATATAATACGTCTTATTGAACCCTTACCTTTTACCTTACTTTTCTCAAGGAAATCTGCATTACTCACAGGCAGTAAATAGAAGAATGTCTCGGATCGCATGTAATGCACGCAAGGGCAAACAAAATGCGATCGGAGGCTTTTTTACTACTGCCTTGCCTGTGGTGTTCGCACCTTTTTTTATAACTGAAGCTCAACCTCAATAGTTTTTAAATTTTGTATATTAAGGTACCTTCCTATTGTTCCTTAAGTTTGTTCTATAATCGTCCTCCTACAGTTGTTCCTGGTAATAATAATCTTGAAAAATCCAGGGGAGTCAAAAGCGCGATTCCGATCCTTTACTGAATTGAGTATTCAATGTGCTGTGGTTTTATCGATCGAGGGAGCGAAGCGAACGAAGTTCTACGCTTCAGCTTGGGCCGAAAATCGTTCGTATGTCCGGTGTCTGTCCAGCTATCCGGCTGTTCTCCTCTACAGGTCGCATTCTTAACCGATTTTCGTGAAATTTTGTGAGCAGGTTCGGTTTAGTATATAGTTTTTTCTGTTACTTTTTAGAAATTAAAAAAAAGACAGGTTCGCTAGTTTCTACAGCACATAGAGCCACTAGCACAATAAATCGCATGGCAGCAAATAGACGAATCAAGGTACAGCTTTGAGATTGATAGTACGAATGCACATCATCAAACAAGATGAGTTTTGTTGATAGTGGGGATCCACAGAACTCCCCCCTCGGGAGCCCTGGCAAGCTTACCCCCAAGAACACACCACATACCTAAGTAGCAAGTAGTGGAACTTTGGCTGCGGTCTTATGTAAGGTTGCTTATATAGGTACTTTATTTATGGTACATGATGGTACGGTGGAGGTTCTAAGAAAAGGTACGAAAATTGAGCATTTTATTGACTGGTCGCGTGTGCTCTAACAAAACAGAAAAAAATACTATTATTTTACTTTGTGTAAACCTATCTTGCAAAGTGACATCTATTGACTGCGTAAAACAGATTTTTTACAACATCACCTGTTGTAGGTACAGATGCCGTTAGTGTATTCGATAATCCGTAAAAGGCAATATTGATATAAACGACATCTTTTGCTGAGAGCAAATGTAGGTACATACCAGTTCACTAACGCCCCCTGGTGCTCACAGCAAATAAGGCGGATTCATTTTAATGTATGGCGTGGATATATCTTCTTATACTTTATTTATGGTATTACTGACTCTTAGAAATAACATAATGTCTTTTTTCAGCAAAATATCCTATCTACGATATATAAGGTACTTTCCCTTGATGTCCCATAGGCTTGGGACGCCCTGTATATGAAAACTGACCGGTTCTTCTAAAAGTACCTAATCCACACCCACATCAAATGAAGCAGTTTGTCATAAAAATGAATTCTTAACATTAGGCCTAACACGTCGGCAATTCACAAAAGCATTTAGGCCATCCAACGGTTCATTGTCCGCGGACCAGTGTTTGTGACCCGCGACCCGCGACAACGCACAGTTATTACGGATGTAGGGCAGCTGGATGTTGTTCGGTGAATAGTGGAGTGGACGGTCACAGGCATTCGTCACACATAATAAACACATGCTTGACCGCGTATCAGCCCCAAAAGTACCTACCCCGTTTTGGATTTATTTATGTGATTAGGCGACGAATCGGTTTACTCGTATCTATAGCAAATGCCAGTTTTCTGTCTCATCATCATCATCATCATCATATCAGCCGAAAGACGTGCACTGCTGGACATAGGCCTCCCCCAAAGAGTGCCACAATGACCGGTCCTGCGCCACCCGCATCCAGCGGACTCCCGCGACCATTACCAGGTCATCAGTCCACCTTGTGGGGGGCCTACCCACGCTGCGCCTTCCGGTACGTGGTCGCCACTCGAGAACCTTTCCGCCCCAACGGCCATCGGTTCTACGTGCAATGTGCCCCGCCCACTGCCACTTAAGTTTAGCGATTCGGAGGGCTATATCGGTTACCTTGGTTTTTTCTGTATAACGGTACCTATATTTAGAACACTTGGTATAAATACTATGAATACTATGAAAGAAATAGGAAAACATAACGCTGATGAATGATTCCAGAAGAATTTCAAACATGAATAGAATATAATAGAATGTTTTTATTGTCCACTGTGAAGGTATACACATAGATGATCAGTACAGAAAATGGTCTCAACAGCTGCCCTTTGTGAACATACGATATAATTCTTAAAAAAAGGACTAATAAACTAAGCATATACTCGTACTATATTAACAAATTTATTTACATTCTGTAGCTGCGTGCCTCGTCAAAAAAATCTTCAAGATTGTAGTACACCTTCTTTAACTAACACTTAAATATATTACGTTGCAGCATTTTTAATTCGTTAGGTAATGCATTATAAAGACACGATGTATTGCCGTTAAAAATGTGCGTTCTAAATAGTACATTACGTACCTAGGGCGGTGAATTCGTGAATGGCCCAGATCGCAGGTGTTTGTGGCCCGAACCGAAGGCGAGGGCCATAAATATGCGATCTGGGGCTTTACGATTTACCGCCCGTGGTAAGTACACAATTTTAACGTCTTCATCTGGCCACAATGCGAGTTTTACCGTACGCGCAGCATAAAACTCGCATTATGGCCAGGTGTGATGTAAAAGTTTTTTAATTAAGAATGATTATATTTAGTTGTTTTGATACATTTTATACTCAGATCCAGTAAACCCCATATGATCCACAGTACCCCAATACTGATCCAGCGCAACCCATTAGTTGGTCACAGTGAATCAATATCAGTTTGAAACAAAAAAAAAGTGCTCCACTGAATCCCACTCTCCCTTCGAAGCGAATGTGTGTAATATAAGCGGTATATGGTGCGTATACATCTCTTCTGTAAAATAAAAGGACACAGTATATTAGGGTGGGCCGTATAAACTTTTTTCCGAATTTCGCAACGCAAGACTCCGCAAAAGTTGCAAAAAAAAATAGCTCATTGCAGTAAAAATAATACAAAAAATCTCATACAGTATATTCAGCCCTCTACCGACGTTTGAATTTTTTTTTAAATCAATTTTTTCATAGAAAAACGTTTTTTTTAGAACATATTTAGACTCTCGTTACGGTGTTATATGGTATTATTACTAATAAACAACATTCCAGCAAGATTACACCTGTTCACAACATTTCATCACTACTTGTTCTAACGTGATTTTACGACGCGTCACTTGCTCTGTCTTTAAACCTAAAAGTACTGTAGGGTGCATTTCGATAAGGTTTTTGTGGACGAAGAGAATATTTTGAAACCTGATTAGTACTTTTTATTCTTACAATACTGCTACATTTAATACAAGAATGTGTGACGACCCTTTATTTGGATTCGCTGGGGCACGACGGAGTGAAACTGTTTGCCCTATGTTTGGCACGTTCGCTGAGATAAATAATAAACAGCTCCCTACTATAAATGAAGTTATTAAGTGTATATTACTGAAGAGACGAATTAAAGGTGAAACATAATGGGAAACAACCTTCCCACTCCGACATTTTCCAATTGGTAAGTGAAGAAATCCATCTTATTTGGAAAAACGCTTATCTACCCACTGTTTCTCAAGATCGTGTTAGGCAGTTACTGTAACTCCATTTTGACAAATACCTTTCGCTAATAAGGTATCCTAATTCGAAAAAGAATAAAGCATTCGAACAGAAATGGGATGATTTTAAGTCCTATTGCCTGATTACTTTGTTTGACATAAGTTCTTGCAAATGTAAAGAAAAATGCACCTGCCTGAAAGAACGAAAGGTACCCGTGAAATAAATTGCATTTTTAGTGGATCAAAGAGGTGAGAGAAAAATGATTATTGGCAATACAGATAAGATAGAGACACAGAAAATTCAAAATAGGATGTTAAGAAAAGAAAAACAAGCCCAAAGTTCAATCGACAATAATGTATCTTCGCCAAAGCCAGTGACTAGTCGAGCTCAGCGAAAGGACCCAAGGAACACTGATGAATCGAGCACCGATCCTCATAATGACACTGCAACTGTCCTGCAACCCGTTGATCTACAGAAGAATTACAACCAGGTCTCACTTCCAATTGTTGCGACCTTATGCGATCGCTACCGCCTGTCATCACGAACAGCTGCAGCTCTCACCACAGCAGTTTTAATAGATGTTGGACTAGTTACGAGCCAAAACAGTAATTTAATAATTAATAAAAATAAAATTCGTAGGGAAATTAGCAACTTTTTAGCTGCAGATTACACTGATTTATTAGACTGGCAAGATATTCTTATAACTCCTCCGTCAGTGCTTTCTAAAGTACTTCCGCCGTACGAGTACCCTTGCCACACTCAAGCGTTTGAAAGAACTGTCAAATTAGTGACTGAAGCCTCTGAAAGTGTTATAGGAGAACTGGCCAGGGATGGGTTAATTAAGAATACATTGAAATCTCGTAACCTGATGCCCAAATTTGATTCAAAAAAGGATTTCCGGGATCTCCAAAACTAACGAAATTATGCTAATTATGTTATGTTTTATTGCATTCATTTTTGTATTTTTTCTTAAAAAGTATAATAAAATGTATTTTTTCTGATAAAACACTTTTATTTCTTTCCTAGCATCGAAAATATTCTCTTTTGCATCATTAGTCATAGCAGTAACCGATTCAAAACTAGTGATAAAATCCGTAAAGACCGATTTTTCGAGAGCTGGTAGAGGGCTTAAGACATTAAAATTCTTAAAAACAAATTATATAGTTAAGATCAGCATTACAAGCCGCAACTTTTGACAGGTCTTGCGGTGCGGAATCTCACATGTGAGTTGTTGCATCATGTAAAATGACCCTTAAAGCTAAGTGCAATACTGTATTTGTTCTCGTTAAAATAATGATTTATTTGAATGATTTATTCAGTTGATGGATGAAACGATGGAACATTTTTGTATTTATTTATTTAAACTATATTGCACAGTAGCAAGTTACAAATACAAAAGGCGAACTCAGTGCCATAAGGCATTCCCCACCCATTCAACCTTTAGGCGAAACAGAAAATAATCATAGCTCGAATGATGTACTTGAAAACGAACAACAAATTTTAATAAAGGTGACTTGCGTACTGCACTGTAGCTACTGTGGCAACCACATTCATTACTGCGAATAAAATCATATTTAAAGTACACACATAGTTAGGCCGGCTGCAGACGAATAACAACGAGACCGTGGTTGTAACTAGACATGTGCCATAGGTATGCTAGTTTGAATCCGTTATGATACTCTAATGTTTCTGTAAGAAACGCTGAAAACAAATACAATTAGTTTTATGTATGCAGTACTATTTTATATACCTTTTTGATGTATTGAAAATATTGAAATGATCAGTGAATTGTCTTTATTCACAGGACTATTTTGCTTAAAAGCATAGTAATGTGACACTCACAATTTGACTTGCTGATCGGGTGGTACATAGGTAAATTCAAAACGAATTTTAGTTGCAAATATAGGCGCTGTTGGGGAAATCTATTTTTGTTCGTTGCTTCCGACTCCAATCGAGCGTCCCTCACTCGGTTCATGTTTTTCACATCCAAGTTGCATTTCAGTGTGTTATGCGTGCTTGTTCTGCCGTGTACCGCGACGCGCGAAACATAGTCAAAGCCGATTTGGATGTAAAAGATACAAACCGAATTGACGCCCTGGAAAAAGGTTAATTACACATTTTTTTATAGGTTCGTATCGAACCTCTTATCTAGTAAATGTCTCTACCACAACCTTGGGATGCGCGACTTGGAGGCTATAGGCGCGAGTGAAACGAATAATGCATAACGTCGAATCATATTACGAAACTTCATTCTTTGAGGTTTCATTAAGTTACCAACGTTTCTTTTACAAAATCGCTGCAATAGCGTACTGCAAAAGCTGCCTTGCCAAGTGAGTAATAAAATTCTACAAACTCGAACAAAGGTAGAACAAGTGTTTAATTAACTTCTGACCTAATTTATGGAAAAGGCCAGTGACTACAGTTCAGTACACGAACCCAAAAGGCAAACATTTATTCCGTTAGTAAGTAGGCATCAATGTGTTCTCAGAGGACTTAAAAATACACATATCCAAAACACGGCATTCCAGGCTGAATGCGTAGGGATAATTGAAGCCTGCAATGCCATAAAGAGACGACAAGTTGAGAACACAAACACATACGGATACTCTCAGACAGTAAATCGGTACTACAAGCACTGAACAGTAACAACATCACATCTAGCTTGATATACGAATGCCACCAAAACCTAACAGAGGTGTGCGCAGATAAAAACAACGTTACCATACAATGGATCAAGGAGCACAGTGGCTCAAGAGGAAACGATGCAGCGGATGAACTGGCCAGGAAAGGCTCAGAAACAACGGCATACGGACCGGAGCCAATCTTACCCCTGCCACAATGCTACATATACAATCAACTTGACCTATACACCAAAGACCCTGGGAGGAGGATACTGGGAGGAGATAGACACATGCAGACATACCAAAGAGTTTCTGTCAAAACGCGACAACAAACTCACAACCGCACTACTGAGGACACATAGAAACCAACTACGCAAGATAGTAGGAATAATAACAGGACACAACACCCTGAACAGACACCTCTACAACATAGGTATCACAGACAGCCCCATGTGCAGAGCGCGCATACGTACTGGACTGCAAGCAGGTCGAAGTATAGAAGAAAAAGCACCTAGGGTCTCCAGACACACTACGGGACGCAGTTAGAAATACCAAGGCACTCACCAACTTTCTAGAGGAGCTGGGGTGGTTAGAGTAGCGCTACCCCACCATTTTCACGCAAAATAGGCACACTGGATGTCGATTTGCGGAAAAGAGCCCAGTTTAACTAACTAACTAATTAAGAAGATTAAGAAAAGAAAAACAAGCCCAAAGTTCAATCGACAATAATGTATCTTCGCCAAAGCCAGTGACTAGTCGAGCTCAGCGAAAGGACCCAAGGAACACTGATGAATCGAACACCGATCCTCATAATGACACTGCAACTGTCCTGCAACCCGTTGATCTACAGAAGAATTACAACCAGGTCTCACTTCCAATTGTTGCGACCTTATGCGATCGCTACCGCCTGTCATGACGAACAGCTGCAGCTCTCACCACAGCAGTTTTAATAGATGTTGGACTAGTTACGAGCCAAAACAGTAATTTAATAATTAATAAAAATAAAATTCGTAGGGAAATTAGCAACTTTTTAGCTGCAGATTACACTGATTTATTAGACTGGCAAGATATTCTTATAACTCCTCCGTCAGTGCTTTCTAAAGTACTTCCGCCGTACGAGTACCCTTGCCACACTCAAGCGTTTGAAAGAACTGTCAAATTAGTGACTGAAGCCTCTGAAAGTGTTATAGGAGAACTGGCCAGGGATGGGTTAATTAAGAATACATTGAAATCTCGTAACCTGATGCCCAAATTTGATTCAAAAAAGGATTTCCGGGATCTCCAAAACTAACGAAATTATGCTAATTATGTTATGTTTTATTGCATTCATTTTTGTATTTTTTCTTAAAAAGTATAATAAAATGTATTTTTTCTGATAAAACACTTTTATTTCTTTCCTAGCATCGAAAATATTCTCTTTTGCATCATTAGTCATAGCAGTAACCGATTCAAAACTAGTGATAAAATCCGTAAAGACCGATTTTTCGAGAGCTGGTAGAGGGCTTAAGACATTAAAATTCTTAAAAACAAATTATATAGTTAAGATCAGCATTACAAGCCGCAACTTTTGACAGGTCTTGCGGTGCGGAATCTCACATGTGAGTTGTTGCATCATGTAAAATGACCCTTAAAGCTAAGTGCAATACTGTATTTGTTCTCGTTAAAATAATGATTTATTTGAATGATTTATTCAGTTGATGGATGAAACGATGGAACATTTTTGTATTTATTTATTTAAACTATATTGCACAGTAGCAAGTTACAAATACAAAAGGCGAACTCAGTGCCATAAGGCATTCCCCACCCATTCAACCTTTAGGCGAAACAGAAAATAATCATAGCTCGAATGATGTACTTGAAAACGAACAACAAATTTTAATAAAGGTGACTTGCGTACTGCACTGTAGCTACTGTGGCAACCACATTCATTACTGCGAATAAAATCATATTTAAAGTACACACATAGTTAGGCCGGCTGCAGACGAATAACAACGAGACCGTGGTTGTAACTAGACATGTGCCATAGGTATGCTAGTTTGAATCCGTTATGATACTCTAATGTTTCTGTAAGAAACGCTGAAAACAAATACAATTAGTTTTATGTATGCAGTACTATTTTATATACCTTTTTGATGTATTGAAAATATTGAAATGATCAGTGAATTGTCTTTATTCACAGGACTATTTTGCTTAAAAGCATAGTAATGTGACACTCACAATTTGACTTGCTGATCGGGTGGTACATAGGTAAATTCAAAACGAATTTTAGTTGCAAATATAGGCGCTGTTGGGGAAATCTATTTTTGTTCGTTGCTTCCGACTCCAATCGAGCGTCCCTCACTCGGTTCATGTTTTTCACATCCAAGTTGCATTTCAGTGTGTTATGCGTGCTTGTTCTGCCGTGTACCGCGACGCGCGAAACATAGTCAAAGCCGATTTGGATGTAAAAGATACAAACCGAATTGACGCCCTGGAAAAAGGTTAATTACACATTTTTTTATAGGTTCGTATCGAACCTCTTATCTAGTAAATGTCTCTACCACAACCTTGGGATGCGCGACTTGGAGGCTATAGGCGCGAGTGAAACGAATAATGCATAACGTCGAATCATATTACGAAACTTCATTCTTTGAGGTTTCATTAAGTTACCAACGTTTCTTTTACAAAATCGCTGCAATAGCGTACTGCAAAAGCTGCCTTGCCAAGTGAGTAATAAAATTCTACAAACTCGAACAAAGGTAGAACAAGTGTTTAATTAACTTCTGACCTAATTTATGGAAAAGGCCAGTGGACTACAGTTCAGTACACGAACCCAAAAGGCAAACATTTATTCCGTTAGTAAGTAGGCATCAATGTGTTCTCAGAGGACTTAAACATACACATATCCAAAACACGGCATTCCAGGCTGAATGCGTAGGGATAATTGAAGCCTGCAATGCCATAAAGAGACGACAAGTTGAGAACACAAACACATACGGATACTCTCAGACAGTAAATCGGTACTACAAGCACTGAACAGTAACAACATCACATCTAGCTTGATATACGAATGCCACCAAAACCTAACAGAGGTGTGCGCAGATAAAAACAACGTTACCATACAATGGATCAAGGAGCACAGTGGCTCAAGAGGAAACGATGCAGCGGATGAACTGGCCAGGAAAGGCTCAGAAACAACGGCATACGGACCGGAGCCAATCTTACCCCTGCCACAATGCTACATATACAATCAACTTGACCTATACACCAAAGACCCTGGGAGGAGGATACTGGGAGGAGATAGACACATGCAGACATACCAAAGAGTTTCTGTCAAAACGCGACAACAAACTCACAACCGCACTACTGAGGACACATAGAAACCAACTACGCAAGATAGTAGGAATAATAACAGGACACAACACCCTGAACAGACACCTCTACAACATAGGTATCACAGACAGCCCCATGTGCAGAGCGCGCATACGTACTGGACTGCAAGCAGGTCGAAGTATAGAAGAAAAAGCACCTAGGGTCTCCAGACACACTACGGGACGCAGTTAGAAATACCAAGGCACTCACCAACTTTCTAGAGGAGCTGGGGTGGTTAGAGTAGCGCTACCCCACCATTTTCACGCAAAATAGGCACACTGGATGTCGATTTGCGGAAAAGAGCCCAGTTTAACTAACTAACTAATTAGGCATCAAGTATTCTACAAGTTAGAAAAACTATGAGCGCTTCTTTAATTCAGACTAGTTTTAACCCCCGACGCAAAGAGAGAGAGAGAGAGTGTTATAAGTTTAACGTGTCTGTGTATCTGTGTATCTGTCTGTGGTATCGTAGCACCCAAACGGATGGACCGATTTGAATGCAGTTTTTATTCGAAAGCTGATGTGATCCCGAATGTTCTTAGCAATTTTTCATGAAATCTGTTTAGCCGTTTTTGAGATATTGGACCTTGAAATGAAAATGTCGGGGGTTTTTCAACTTTTCTAAGTTGTAGTTATAAATAGAAAATACAATCTAATAAAAATAATACCCGTGAAGGGGTTGCAGCAGTTTCACCCATCTCGTAACTCGAAAATGCAGATTACCCATTAAAAACATTATAAAAACTGTCGCGACCTTAACCGTTATGCGGGATAAATAATAAACTTGTATATTGGTCCCCTAAGACCATTTCTTTCAGACGCATTGGCGTATTAATATTGTATACGAATAATCCTGTTAGATATAAGTTTTGTTAACTTAATTAGATTATACCCACTTATTGTACTATTTTTTCCTAAATAAATCTTTTTTTTATAGTGATTGTCACTGATATATCTGGCTCTCGATTAGTGAGGAAACCTGTTACAACCAAAACGCGTCGCGACAGCCTAGCGTCATGGTGTAGGTGAGACCCATTCTGAATAGCACGTCAGGGCTGGCTCTAGTTAAACAATGTTCCATTCAAGGTCATTTACATGCCGCGCTCGTCGATGGAGTGCGAACCCTAGCTGTGACGAAAAATTGAGGATTTCGGCCCATGCATAATATTATTGAATTGGGCGGTTATGTATGAGGCTATCTTTGGATTACGTGAGAGGTGCGACGTAAAGCATAATATCAACCTAAGTACCTACTTTGTAATAAGTACACGCAGTATTATATCTAACTAGCTGCCCGCGCGGCTTCACCCGCGTATGGCAAAGAACGCAGGCAAACCCGCGGGATAAAATATAGCCTATAACGAATTCTTGAAATCGTATAATTAGTTCCGTACCATACGCATAACTCACTAACTTACAAATCTTACAATAATCGTACATTTTACTAAGCTACAATCGTACATTTTACTAATTTACAATTATTTAAATTGTAATAAGAAAATATAAGTATTTCCATAGTTTCGTCATCCAAGCGTGCATTCATTTGTAACTTAGAGAATAGTACTTTGTAACATGTAGTTTTAATTTTTGAAAATTATTTTGCTGACAAACTAGGTAAATAAAGAAACTTATACATGAAAATAGAACTAAGAAGTATAATTACTAAATTATGTTTATTATTTATTTATTTATTTATTAAGAAAGAAACGATAATACAACATAAACAAGTACAGGGTCCCGCAAAACCGTTTGCACAGTTTGACTGTGGGATCGAGCAGTCTCTACTCTCTTCTATTTATAATATTTACCTATAAGTACTAAGGTCTACAGGTACAATAAATTATTATATTTTGTGTTTGACAAGGTAACTACGCAGCTTTTTACCAAGATAAGCTTTATTGGCGTCCTGCCTGATGTCAGAGGGCAGGCTGTTGAGTATGTAGGGTAGGCGTTTCCGGAGACACCTATCGCCGTAGTAATTAGTGACCCTCGGCACGACAAACTTGCCCGCCGACATCGACCTGGTTTCACAAACATCATTACGGTGTAATTGTAATTGGGTGTGCTCATTACTGCCATGATTATTTAATACTAATAAATATTTATGCTTAAGGCTCACCGGTAGAATATTACAAATTTTGAACAAGTTTCTATAATCTTTTTTATTTTTATCTTTATTTTTATTATTAACTAACAGTTTTAGGAATCTTACTTAAAGTTCAAAAAGTTCAAAAGTTCAAAAATCTTTATTGTACATAGAAAACCAACACATACAATGGGAGAGCAAACAGACAAGATTATACATTGAGATTTGGTGACATTCATGTACCTTAAAAGGTTACAGTTGCGGTTTCACTGGCCCCTACACTAGGCACAGCCTGTCTCGTAGGTGACCAAAAACATAGATTAGATCATATGAGTATATACATAATAGATGCGAAAAGCTCGTGAGGCACTATTCCCATGAATAAGAGAATTTTAGTTAAAAGAAAATCAGGGATACTAAAATCTAACAAAGACTTAATTAACATTACAGAGTAGTAGACTAAAATACATGCGTGCTGTGTGTGTGTGTGTGTGTGCGCGCGCGCGTGCGCTTGTGTGCGCGTGTGAGTGTGAGTGTGTGTGCGTGCGTGCGCGCGTGTGTGTATGTGTGTGTGTGTGTGTGTGTGTGTGTGTGTGTGTGTGTGTGTGTGTGTGTGTGTGTGTGTGTGTGTGTGCGTGTGTGTGTGTGTGTGTGTTTATTTAACCACTTTCATTAGGTCCTCTATGTCCTCATACGTAAGGGAGCTAAGCCACAATGATATTTTTTTCTGAGCCTCTCTGACGGACAGTTTTTTGATGGGAATTTTAGAATTAACTTTGTTATAGAGAAAAGGATGGATGAAGTTGGGCAAGCGCTTCGCAAATGCTGAGTTTGTCGAAGGCACAGGGATTTTGTACGTGCGGTTTTGCAGCATGCTATTGTAGCTGGGAGAACGCATTACCAAGCCATGTACACTAGATACTACACGCTGAACAAACATTCCACGAACAGTAAGAACCTTCATATCGCGGTACACTCGCAGGGTGGGATATCTAATGGGTTTTCGAAGGATAACCTTGAGGACAGCTCGTTGTGCCTTTTCCAGCAAAAATATAAAGGTTTTACATGTCCCACCCCATGCAGATATGCAGTATGTCAGAACAGGTTGACAAATGCTAATATATACTGTTCTAAGCAATGCCTTGCCAGCCGAGTTGCGTAGGTTTTTGAAAACATATATAAGTTTGCGCACGCGTTTTGCTGTAGTTATCAAATGTTCCTTGAAATCCAGTTTTTCGTCAATTACGACACCAAGATATTTAATGGTACGAGCTCTCTCAATTGACTGGCAAGAACAAGACGCAACTGGTAGTCCGTTTTGGTTACAGGTGTGAACTCTGATGGTAGGTGGGGTAGTTGGAGCAGAAGCTTTTGTTTTATGAAAACAAAGAAATTTTGTTTTCAAGACGTTGAGCGTAAGTAGGTTACCTTTTAACCAGTCTGCCACAAATCCCATACCTTGCTCCGCGGACTTAACAACCTTGTTCCAAGTTCCCCCATGAAAGAGAATCGCTGTGTCGTCAGCATAGCAAATTACGTCAGCGTTGGGTACTTTGTCAGAGGCAATGTCATTGATATAGACATTAAATAATATTGGGCCCAGTACGCTTCCCTGTGGGACTCCAAAAACGACATCCATAGGGTTGCTCAACTCCTAGTCAATCTTCACTCGTTGTGTTCGACCTGTCAAATAGCTACTAAACCAGTCTAATGCAATTCCTCTCACACCTGCGAGTTCCAGCTTTTTAAGTAAGATGGGGATGGAGACGGTATCAAATGCCTTGGCCAGGTCTATGTAGACACCAAGGCACGCTTCATTATTATCTACGTAACCTGAAATTAATTTAGTCATATGCACTACCGCGTCTTCGGTAGACCTCTTTGCACGGAAACCATACTGGTGGTTCGAGATTATGGCGTTATTTTCCAGGAAACTAACTAAACGCTTAGAAACCAGTTTTTCCAGTATTTTTGAGAATACCCCAAGCAAGGAAATTGGCCTATAATTACTGGGGTTGAGTTTATGACCTGCCTTGTGAATTGGGATAACTGCCGCTTCTTTCCATTCATCTGGGAATTTTCCCTCGGATAGACTCAGGTTATAAATATGCGTGAGGGGTGAAATAATATGTTTTTTGACTGCCTTTAGCAAGCCATTTGTAATTCCATCAAGGCCAGGAGAACTATCTGGTTTTAGACTGTTTATTAAGGATTCAATTTCAGATTCGTTGGTTGAATTTAGGAAGAGAGATTGTGAGGGGGATGTTTTCGAGGACATTTCTTGTGTAAGGTCTTTTTGAGATTTGCTTACGGTTTTTAACATATCGTTTGCGAGACTTTCTCCAACGTTTGCAAAGAATTGATTACAGTAGTCGAGTGATTCAGTAACAGAGCTCTTTGTTTGGGTTAGTTCGATCGGTCTGTGCACGTTTTTCTTCGTGTATGTTATATTCTTAATAGCGTTCCAGAGTTTTTGTGGATTACTTTTATTTTCTTCCAGCTCGGCTGACTCGTAGCTATACTTTAGCCTTCGCAGAAGTTCGTTGTGAAAGTTTTTGTAGCGGGTGTAAATCTGCTTCAAGGTTTGATCGTTTGGATTTTTGCGACATTTTAGGTGTAAATTATCTCTGTGTTTCGAGCACCGAATAAGCCCAGGAGTCATCCAGGGCTTAATCCCAAACCTGGATCGACTAACGGGAACAGAGGTGGTGTGCCTAGAAATGCTATCAAAGAACAAACCGTTGAATGCATTGACAGCCTCCGACACTGTGTTTGAGGATGTCACTTTGCTCCAATCAGTTTTGCTAAGGTCATCTTGCACAGCGATGTGGTTAATTTTTTTCACAAATCTCTTGTTTTGGATTTGTTTTGTTAATTTAGTGCTTATTCCTGTCACAATCAAGTCGTGATCCGTTACATCAGACTTACAAACGATCGATGTAGCCTGCAATCTGGAGGTGACATGAATGTGATCCAGACAAGAATCCCCGCGCGTAGGCTTAGACACTGTCTGCTTCAAGTTGAGTTCTGCAAGCAGACAAAAATAATCGGCACAGATGCGTAAATGCGAGATGTTATCTGACAACGTGTTTATATTCATGTCACCTGCAATTATCACACAAGGTGAACCTGGTGAACTGGCAGGATCGTGGAAGTGAGCGAACTGAGAAAAGTTGAAATACCAGTAAACGACGGGGACCTATATATTCCTAGGACGTCAAACCGGTTTTTGACTGCGACGTGCAAACAATCAGCTTCAGAGAAAGTTGGCTCTGTGACTTGCGGCATCCATGAATCATTTACGTAGATAACAACACCTCCCGCTCTATTGGTCTGTTTATGCGTTCTAAACGATTTAAATCCTGTCATTTGTGGAATAAGAGAACCCTCATTAAGCCAGCATTCCGTCAGGACAATAACATCAAAGGTCAGGTTAAATCTCGTTAAAGATAACAAAAATTGGTCGTAGTTCTTTTGTAAGCTCCGAATATTATACGTAAGGACTTTGAGATTAAACTTTTTGCCTATAATGAGCTCGCATGACTCTGGGCAGTCAACAACATGGCAGGGTGTATCTTCCTGATCCATATCTAGTAAAATATTTGAGTCAACCATTATCATGTAGTTTAAAGTCAGGATACATTCGCTTAACGAGATACACCTGCCAGTAATAGACCGCGCAGCGAGCCATTTGGGTTAAGAGGGATAGAGGCCATTGAGTAATGTTGAGCATATTGGTGACATTATAGAGGTCTGTAGTGAAAGTGTAAGTGTGTGCATTAGGTGTGATGTTTTGTGTAATAAACTTGTTACATTTGAACCTAACAAGTGTTACTTTTAGTATAAGACAAAAACGTAGAGCAATACTACACCTCTCTTTGCACCTCTGCTGAATCTCCTGCAGGTTCGCTTGCGGCTGGGGCCGAGTCAGTATTTTGGAGAATGCGGGCCATATGCCCAAGTGATCTGACGATGATTGCTTCCGATCCCTTGCCCTTGCCTTCATACTTTTTAACATAGATTTGCCCCCATTTTGTCCAGCAGTACTTGTAGCCGGCAGCTTTAAATTGTGCTCTACATTCCCGAAATAAATGCCGATTGTCTCGGGTCAGTCTGTCGTTAAAATAGATCTTGCTGCTGGGACCGTCAATTTCAAGGTGTTCTGTGGTCAGTCGCTTTGATTTAACCGTTTTGTAAAACTGGTCACGTATATGACGGCGGCAGAATCTAACTACAAGGGGACGAGGGAGATCTCTTTTATTCTTTCTAGGGGGACCGGCTCGTACGACACTGTCAATATCAGCGTCCGCTAGCTTTACGCCGGCCACGGCAGCTAGTGTAAGGAGCAGGTGATGCGGGTTTTCTGTGGTACTTTCCGTAATTCCAGCAATCTCTATATCTCTCCTCAGCAAGGCCTGCTCTTGGTAGTTTACTTGCTCCTGAAGCCTCTCGCAGGTGTTCATAAGTTCGGCGATAATCGGGGACTCTTCACTCGATGGCGTTCGGGATTCCCAAGACGATATAATATGTGTTTGGTTTGTTAACTGCGTCTGTAAACTGACGTTTACCTTTTCAATTTCAAAAGTTTTTTCCTCAATCAGCTTTAGTCTTGTTTCGTAGGTGGCCATTGAAGCGCATATTTCGTCTATTCTGTTTTCACAGCGACACACTGCTGAGATTGCTACTTCAAACTCTGTCTTCATTTCCTGCCTGAGTAGCTTAATTTCTTGTGTCAGGTTTGCAAGCGACGCATTTGTGTCCGGACACAGCTCTGGTTCATGGCTGAGCGGCCCGCCGGCGCCGGCCTTATGCTTCCTGACTGTCACATTTTCCGACGTGCGAACAGGGGTCGCCGAGTTGTCCCCGCCTTTTTTCTTAGCACATTTGCAGTCGGGACAAGTCCATGAATTCCTTGTCTCAGAAGATGCATCTTCCAGATTAACACAAGCAAGGTGGTACGGTTTTTTGCACGTACTGGCACTGCAGCACACGTATTTCTTATCTTCAAACTGTTTTTTGCAGCCCGCTCAGATTGTGTTTACTTTCGGCGGCATGATACGAGCGATAGTTAAACGATAGTATCGCTAAGCGCGCGGTCTCGTTGTAGGAGGTAGGCGATCGCGGCAAGCGGCAGCGATGAGTACTTGCATACATTCTAATTTGTTTAATTTGTTTGTGTAAATCTACAATAATATTATTATTTATTTATTTTTATTTTTTTAATCTTTTTTTAAAGAGCTTTATCGCTTAGCAATTATGACGCTCCATTTGATCAACAATAGGTCCACCTTAACTTCGATTATTGAGACCTATCCTCACTAACTTAAATAGTGCCCTGGCCTCGTCCGACAGTGGAAAAGCCAGTGCGCTATTGCACCCACCAACATCTAACAAGGTGCTACAGGATATCTTTAGTTGGCTTCTAAACGCGTCATTCCGCACACATTCCATCAATATATGGTATACGTCTTCAATGGTATCACACTCTGTACAGTTCGGTGATGGGGTTTTACGCATCATAAAACTAAATTTATTAAGTGGAATGTGGCCGGACCGTAGTCTTAGTGCTACGAGTATTACAATGTATTGACGACTAAGAGAGCAATCAATCCATGGTGTATTTATTAGTTCTGGTTGGATCGTTTTGTACCAAATGCCTTTTTGTTTCGACCTTTCATCGAAGTAGTCTTTCCACTGTTGACGACATTGTTTTTTGACTAATTTGATGCATTCGGAATAGAAAGGTAATATGTTGTATGGGGTTCCAATCTGACAGGCTTCTTTAGCCAAGCTGTCTACTTTTTCGTTTCCTGGAATGCCTATGTGTGATGGTATCCACTGCAGTCAATGCTTTTCCTGCAGCTGTTAGCTTATAAATATTCTCAAGTATAGTATAGGCAATCGGCAGACCTCGATGGCTCGAGGTACAGCGAGCCAAATGTTGTAATGCGCTTTTAGAGTCTGTTAAAATAACGAATCTATCGTAAGTAATTGAGTGTATGTAAGACAAAGCCTCTGAAATAGCTATCAACTTCGCATGCATAAGATAATGGACAGGTCTGAAATTATTTTTAATTGAATATATGTTTGGCATTCCGGATCATATAGTGCAACACTCATGGTTTCCTCCTCCTTCGAAGCGTCAGTAAATATTTTGTAGTCCCTACAGTAATTGTCATCAATAAACTGTAAGATTAAAGACTTCGTTAATTTATTATATGCACGTTTTGGTTCATTTATTATATTTATATTATATTTTACTTTATCTGTTAGATCTATTTTACTAACCCATACAGACAACGAAAACATTTCCATTTACTTGCTTGGACTGGAGTAGATTTAAATGAATTATGAGTTGATATTAATAAAGGAGTTTTTTTACGAAATCGACTATAAAATTGACTTACTTCAGACAACTGTTGTAATAGTTTTTTTGTAATATTTTCATTGAGTGATTTGGATTTAAAATAAAATTTACCAGCTAAAAAATGTCGTCGGGTTTGTAAGGGAGGCAGGGTAAGCTCATTCTCCATCACATGAATAGGTGTCGATTTTATAAAACCACCTATGGTGCGTAAAGCCTGATTTTGAACCTTATCTAATTTATAAAGGTGAGTGTGACAACTATTACCGTATAGAAAGGAAGCGTAATCAATTCTACTGCGTATTAGGGCAATGTACAGTCTTCTAAGTTGTTTTGGATGCACTCCCCACTTTGGACCCACCAGAACCTTGAATATGTTAAGGAATTTTTGAACTTTTTGAGCTAATTCATGTATATGCCTACCCCATCTCAGAGAACGATCCAACCATACACCAAGATATTTAACAACTTCCACTACTTCTAAATTATAGTTATTTAGAGTCAATTGGAGTGGATCATGACATGGACCTTTTTTAAAGATACAAATTTTAGATTTCAGATTTGACATACTTAAAGCCTATTTTAATTAAACACTCATTAAAAATATTCAGAGCCTTTTGCAACTCCCTTTGAGCCTTCTCCATGTATTTGCTTGTAAAGTATAAAACATAATCGTCTGCTCATGGTTACGTTTTGTATATTATTATTATAAGTATAGAGTAATAGATAAGTTGACCTGGAACGTCTCAGTTTCAGCGGCAGGAGCCCGCTAGGTGGGCGCTCTGCTCGTAGGCGCGCAGCACGAGCGGAGCCGCCAACACTGGCAACAACGGTAGATTAGTGCATTTAAACCAACGCCTACTGTACTTTCGACATCAAATTCCGCAATGTTGTGACTAATAAATTATAAACAAAAATAATCTGGTCTGGGATGAAGCAGTGGCGAATAAAAACAGAGATTGAGAATGATCTACATTATACCATTCGGTTTTTAGCGGGGACTCGGTAACTAACTTCATTTTGTAGCCTTATGTTGTATTTTAAGGATCCGTAATATCCGAAAAATCCGGACCCAGGAGTCTGTCAGATCCGGATCTGAAATTTGGTGGATTTCCGGATATCCGGATTGCAAAGTTTGCGAGACTAGGGCGCCAAACCCTAGCCTCGCGTTTATATTCGTATTAGGTAAGAGCGTCACTGTTGTCAAAAGGAAATATTTATTATGTATAGTTAAACTACACATCTCGAGTCAACACAGTTTCCTCCACTGAGACATAACTGGGTGCATTTCAAATCCCTCTTCATACAATACTCACGTTTTACAACCAACTTAGCATGCCAGCATCAGCTTAAAATTAACAAGATGTAGGTGCTAAACTGGTAAACAAATATTTATTTTGAGTAAACGAATATCTTTCTTAGGCTTTCATATACCTTTGTGCAGGAATATCTTGATCTGAAATTACGGATAATAAACATATTTTTGTTACATTAACTATCTAGATTTATTTATACACATTATACAAAGAGAACGAATATAAAACTAAGTATCTCATCATCATCATCATCATCATATCAGCCGAAAGACGTCCACTGCTGGACATAGGCCTCCCCTAAAGAGTGCCAAAGTGACCGGTCCTGCGCCACCCGCATCCAGCGGACTCCAGCAACCTTTACCAGGTCATCAGTCCACCTTGCGGGGTCGACAATCGAGACGATCGAGGTCTCTGGAACAGAAACTTGTTAGAGGATGCGCTTGTATATTCTTTGTAGTGTAGATGCAGGCCCGGGGGTTTTCCGGTCCCGTGTGTACTGTCAACTTACCTTCTGTGCGGCGGAGAGCTTCCTGACCCACGGCTCCTGGATCAGTACTATGGCTGTAGTGTTAGCCTCCATCCACTTCCGTATTTGAGCCGTTGCGGTTTTATTCGGCTTATTTTGACACAAGGAACAACTGTGCCAAGTTTCATACTTGTATCAAAAAAAGTAAGGTTTGGCCATTTTAAGTCTCTAAACACCCTCACTATTTGATTTGTGCGCAAACCGACACCAATTTTTATTTTATTTTGTTTAAAGTTTATAAGTGGATCATGTTACTGGCGTTCGATTCGAGCATACGATACGTACCTATCAAGCAAAATAATTAGTAGGTAGACTAGGTATAAAACTACTCACGCTTCAAAACTTCCTTGATACATTTTTTTAGTTCTTCCACGTCCTTTTCACTGTCATATAAAATTCGTTTCCATTATAAAACCGTTACACCTTTAAACGTATCTACACTACTGATACTGATACAGAGCAGGCTGAAAAGGCAATCGCTTGCTTGAATGCGCGAAAAAGAGACGGGAAAAGGGTAACACTTAATGGTAAGCGGTAAATATTCACCCTATTCGACATGGAAACCATATTGGAAACGGTTAACCCTGTTCAAAACGGTATCCATAACGATAGGGAAACCATATCCTTAGGGTAATCATTTAAGAATGGGGGGGGGGGGGGGGGCTGAGCGCGTTCTGCCGCACGCCGCGGTGCTGCTTTAAAGTACTACGTTACCTTCTATAGCTTCTCTCACCGGGATGCGCAGATTCGGACATAGGGTTACCCTATCGAAAGGCTTAATCAAATGAAAGGGTTTTCCGGTCAGTGCCATTGACAAACGTAATCCTTCTTTGGATGTCACGGCGGGCGTACGACGTACGTCGTTGCCGGCCGTACATTATCGGCCTAGGCCGGCAATTAAACACTGTAGTCCAGTCAATGAACTGACAGCTTGTATGGAAAAAATGACAATTTTGGAAATAATTTATAATAGCTTATTTTTTATGTGTAACGGATATATTATCAATTAAATAGTTACCCAGCGACAAAATCCGACAAAATTTCAGACATCAATAAAATGATAAATTAACTAGCTTCTGAAAAGTCATAAAAAATATTAATAAATATTTTTGGCTTTACTTTGGTTCATTTACATCTTCTCTGTAATATTCAAGATAAATCGTACAAAAAAAGACAATGCATGATTCATTGAAATCTACATAATTACTTCCGGGTGGAAAGTTTGTCGGATTCTTGAATAAATCATCTTAGAATAACATTTTAAAATGAAATCAACAAAAAAAACGCTATTATAAATTAATGTTTTTCAAAACCGTATTTTGCCTGGACTACTGCTGCATATTATCCGCCGTCGTTGACGGCTTGCCTTGGAAATATCGTGAAAATAACGAAACGGAAATATCGAGCTGATAGCTCTCCTTTTGTGTTTTGTTTGTAAATGTTTTTGCGTTGAATTGAATTTATGTTCTATTCCCAATACATTTTGCAGTCATTATCACGATCACAATTTAGATTGATAACAGAGCATTAGTATTGATTGTAGATTGTAGCGTAAGTGGATATCAATTGAATTATTGTTGAGGTAGTCAACTACAAAAGATGTATTTATCACACGTTAAATACAACCGGCTGTACCACAAATAAATAAAATAAATATTTGTAGACAATCTTGCACAAATCGGCCAAGTCCCAAACAAAGCAAAGCTTGCACCTACTGTGGGTACTAGACAACGATAAACAAACTTATATAGATAAATAAATACTGAAATACATAGAATACATCCATGACTCAGGAACAAATATTTAAGTACATGCTAAAACACACAAATAAATGCCCTTGCCGGGATTCGTACCCAGGACCTCCTGCTTCAACCACTACCAACTAGGTTAAAGCGGTCGTCAAATTCAGTATTACTTACATACGTTGTTAGCAGACGAAAGCGCATCGCGGAAACATTTTTATAACTTATAAACAAACACACTTGTCTTAGAAAAGTTCAATAGCATAAAATTATGTAAATTTTACGGCCAAGTCCCCAAAGTTGTTTGCTCTGGAAGTATGCGACCGAGCGTTTACCATTTAAAAGAAATTTTAAAGTTGTATTTGTTGAGGGTTTCTTATTATAAGTCGAGCGACAAACAACTCCGCTCTTGAGTGTCTTGTGAAAGGTGGAGGTTTTAATTAAAAATATGTCTCACGATGAGACTGATGGCTACTTGGATGAACTGATAATGAAAGGAATGACAAGAGGAACCAATAACTGACGAGTTCTTGTATATTAGAAGAGGGTTAACATTTTAATTAAGGAGTCGGAATTTATTTACCTCGCTGCGTTCGAATCCCGGTATCTATTTTTATTTAGCCAGAATGTGTCTCAGTTGTTGTTTGTCTGTTTATGTGCCTAATATGTTATATATCACAAAGATCTGGGTTATGTTATATGTCGTAGCTTAGTAAGTAGGTACTGTACCCAATGTACAAGCTTATTTGGAGATTCGGTCGAATTGTGTCATTGTGCCCCTATGTTAGCAAACTGCTAACATATAAAGTCAATTTAATTCCAATGCCACGAAGTTCTCACAAAAAAACCCTGTAACACCATAAAGCTAGTTTTCAAATGCAGATATATATATGACCTTACAACTTCCCGAACCCCGCGCTTGAAACCCGCTGTGACCCGCCAGTTATCAAGTATTATCAAATTTTACTGCATATACAATATAATCATACCTACTTACTACACACGAGTACAAAATAGAAAACGGTTTACCAGAATTTTCATGAGACAAATAGGGTTCAAGAAAGTGAAGCTAACTCACTACGAAAATTACCTGTCTAATCTTGCAAAAATATTCGTAATACATCCAAAGAAGGATCTCTTTAAAAATTCTGAATGATTTATTCCAGAATCATAAGTCAATAAACAAATAGGAAAGCGTGGGTTAGTCTAAATTATTTTAGGAATTATTTATTATTATCCTGAAGGTAAGAGGAGAATCTATTCGACCTAGCCCGTAGTCGCGTATTGATGTGGTGGTGATATAATATTTGTTCTGCGCGCTTGCTCGCTAGACGCGTGACGCACACCGTACATAGTGCGGGTTCATATACCTATCTATGGAAGATGGTTCATCTTATATCGCTTACAAAGACATTAGTGGTTGCAGCGCACTGCGTAACTTCGGCGCAGGTAAAAAAGGAACCCCTAATGGTGCGACTCTTGTCGGTCTGTCCATCTGTCCGTCTGTTACAACGTTAAATATCTCAAGAACTACTTGATGCTGTCCATTTTAAATTTGGAACAATTATAAAGAAGGCTAACACACGTATACCTACGGATAATGAAATATTAAACATTTTTATTTTCTGTGAAAATGACGAATATAAGAGGGGTCAAAAATTCAGTCTAGTTAATATGGTATGGTGGTGGTGGTGGTGGTGGTGGTGGTAGTGTGGTATGGTGTGGTAGTGGGGTATCATTATCTGCCCTCATAACGTAAAGTACAATAACTTTCAATCGAAATGTAATTTAAATGTGTGCATAAATGTAATATAATAAACGTATTTAGAGAGCTTTACGACGATATATTTAATAGATATAATAAAGTAAATATTTAATTCATATTTCGAATGAAGTTATTGCACTTATCACAAGCACGGCAGTTATGAAAGGGCTATATATATATAAGGGCGGTTTTGCATTTTTTCAAAATGGCATAATTGGAAACAAAAAGCTTTTTAAGATAAGTTTGGTAAAACAGTTAATAAAATAATTAATTGATTTTTAAAACGTTTATTTTTTATTGCCTAACCTGACAACTTTCATCTTTTATTCTTGCATTTTACTATGTTGCTCATTCTGGGTCAGTTTCGATACTTTTGATACAATATTTTAAAGTGTATAAAAGTCCCGAAACCATGTCTATATGATTCAAAAGCTAAGATCAACTGTTAGGCACTTATTTATTTTATCAATGGAAATAATGTCATAAAACGTGAGACGGCGATATCCAATAGTTATCATAGAAATCCATTTTAACAATAAAAATTAGAGAAAAATAAATCTAAAGTCACCCCTATTTTTTCACTTGTAACCATTTTACTGCTCCATTTTTTATCAGTATAATATGAAATTTTATAACTTTCTTCATACAATAATGAACAAGGGCATAATTTTCTTACTTTCTTAATATTCTTAAAAAATCTCGTTTTCTGAAATATTCCGCCAAAGTTCCTACGCCTCCCCGTTTTCGTCCATACGGTCAGTGCGGGACGAGACACGTTGCATGACGGACCTGTGTCAATTTGCGTTGCGCCGAACTTTTTAAATATTTGTGGAAATTGTGGACTATATTTGTTGCATAGAGTGGACAATCCGTTTTGTGATTCGTATAGTAGGTAACTAATAAACATTTGCGTATAGTTTAGTTTTTAGTGACAGATAATTTTGTTGCATAGAGTGGACAATCTATTTCGTGGTTTGTAAAGTAGTAGGTACTATTGACAAGACAGCTGACTGACCATCCGTGCACTTTATGTGCATTGTAATAAGGTTCTTGTATAAATACAGGATGGTCAGTTAACTGTGTTGGCGTTTGTACCTAATTAACATTTACGTAGGTATAGTTTAGATTTTGTTTTTAGTTCAAGATGGGAAATAATAATAATAATGAATTCTTTATTTCAGGCCAGTTTGAGCATAGATTGTTAGTAACATACAAACTTACGATACTAGAGTTAGTAGGTCTTAGCTTAGGTCTGACAATTTTTTCAATAATTATTTTGGGTCTTTGGGGTTAAATAAGCGCAGGAGGAAAATACGTAACGAAAAAGAATACACAAGTAAATACCTATTCTATCAAAATATCAAATATCTAAACAGTATCAAAATTGGGAAATCGCTAAAACCAGACATTTTATCAGTAAATATATTTACAATATCTATTGCTTAGGAGCATGAACAATTATAGAAACAGTATTGTTTTGTCTGCTCGTATTAATGACTGTCAAGTGTTAATAGAATAAGTTCTAATAAAAATAGTGGGCTTGGCAAATATATTGTAAGTACTTACCTATGGGTTGCATGCCAACTCCAAGTTCGATACAGAGTTATTATTTGATATGAAACAAAGTATGGTTAACGTACAACTAATCTATAAGTATATATTTACCCGAGGCCGATTTCTGTACAGTCATCATAATATAGTAGTTAGTAGCAGCCAAGTTAGCCAAATATATCGGAACGTACATTCATCGATGTAGTCTTCGTTACTATAAGTAGGAGTAAGGAATGTGTTACGATATATTTGGCTACTTTGGATGCTACTAACTATCTGATGCTGACTGTACACGCCATCATCATCAAATCAAGGAAGTAGAACGTAATAAATATACCGAAAATTAGTTTAAAACTTAACAACCTTACACTTACACAAAAGGTAACGGACAGACAGACACACTTTCGCATTTATAATATTAGTATGAAGTATGGATATGGAAGTATGGATAGTATAGATTATATGTATTTCCCGCTCACGGGACAATGATGTCCCGGACCTTTGGGAGGCGTGCGTGGAGCTCTGAGCCAACACGTACAGGCCCTTTTGACAATTTAATGAAATGCAAGGAGTACACCAAGCGGATGCTGTCTGCCCGTGTCATGGGACGCACACAGAAACAGCACCCGATGGGGTGCAAGAGTCTATTGCTAGTTGATGGAATCTAAATAAAACGGGTTATTGGGTGAAAATGATGGACTAGTAGCTGGGCTATTGGATGAAACATCGGACGCCTGCCCAATAAAACTATTTCACATTTTATCTCTGGCAGACAGTGACTTGCTAACTGCTAGATGGGCCCCTATTAATAGCGACATTAAAAAATGACCTAAGGGCAACAGTAGGTATGGATTATTATTATTACCTTTATATTTTTTTCGCACTATCCGTCTCTCTCTTATTAGAATATTTAGTAACAGAGGTATAGTGCGAGAAAAATCGAAAGTATGTCGCGGCCGTCTAGTGCTAGGCGTGCTGAGGGCCTACCGCGAAACGAAACCGAACTTCGTTATTGTATCTCCCTCTCTGTCGCGCTTGCTAATTCGAGCGACAATGAGAGTTATTCGAACGAATTTCGTTTTCACTAGCACGGCTAGAGTCTGGCCATCGAAACGTGATACTGAGATTTATATGGCAACTTTTTATATGGCAACAGTAATGAGATTGTCAAATGTGTCAAACGCTTTAAATCAGCGTGATGTCCTAATCTTGATACTTGATATGGTAACTAAGAAAGTAACTGTTCCAAAATTGTTCTGTTCATAAATTGGTCTGTTTTTGGTTTCTAAGAGAATTAAAGGGTGGCTTACTGCTAATATTATTCACATTGAAGAATATCATAAAAAGTTCAATTATCATGTCTCGCCAAAATTTAAATTTTGGAGTGGTTTTGAATAATCTTCTTAAATATAAAGTAGAATGAATTTAAAGAGTACTATTTCATATAACTTTAAGTACTTCCTTCTGTTTGGTCAGTTGCATTTTGAGAAATGAAGAAAATTAATAATTGTGCAAGTATCACTTTTATTTCATCGCGTTATACACAGTGTTGCAACACGCTGTTTTTTTAAATTTGCCGCGGTTTTCTAGGATCATCTTTCCCTGGCCAGACTCTAGCACGAGACGGCCGCGACATACTCTCGATTTTTCTCACACTATACCTCTCTTTCCTAATGTTCTAATAAGAGAGAGACCGATAGTGCAAGAAAAATCGAGTGTATGTCGCGGCCGTCTCGTGCTAGCCGTGCTGACGGAACTACACTAATCGTAAGTAAAGAGTGATTAGACCGTGTAAATAGGCAAATTTAAATATGCGGTAATGAGCGCTGCGGAGCTGAAGGCAAGGTTACGCCGTAGAATAAATTTAAACACAAACCAAATATGATAATTTTGAAGAGCTGAAACTGCTTACCTTAAGTTTCTTGCTGTGCAGCTTGGAGCGGGCGGGCGAGGAGTTCGAGCAGACGATTATTGTCAGTAGGAAGAAGCACGAGCACGATTTTGTTCGCAATATTGTGAATTACAGCGGAAAAAATATTTCGCGGTGACAGACGTAATATGAAAATTATTGACAGACTGTTTTTTTTAGTTCTGACACATGAAGGCGGTGTAAACAGTCTCAGCAGCTTTTAAGTAAGGAGGCCAAAAGGGATTTTGCTCTGACGGCGTAACCATGCTCCCGGCCTTGAAATGCGAAGAATTTCAAAAAATGAGATGAAATGAAACTAGGCGGTTGATGATAAATAAGAAAGAAAAAAAGAACCTCTTAATAAGAACTGGAAATAGCTTATTCATTACTGTGTAGGTAAAGGATATAATTTCACAACAGGTCGTTTGAATAAGCCGTTATTAGTTTTAACAGTGGCTACTCGAATCACACCATCAGGTCCTGGATGTACGGTCGTGATTATACCTAACGGCCATCGAAGGGGCGGAACATCATCGTCACCCATCAAGACTACTGTGCCTTGAACAATAGGATGATCTGGAGTACACCACTTATTTCGGACTTGCAATGTGTGCAAAAACTCTAAGCGCCATTTTCTCCAGTATGATTGCACAATACTTTCTAGCAATTTTTTGCGATTCGTTAGATTCTTGCACTCAGTTGACAGTTCCGAAGCTGGTAAATACTGAAGCGGTGTAGACATTAAGAAATGTGCGGGGCTTATTATTTCAGGGTGCGGATCTGAAGAGAGCACACTGAGAGGGCGTGAGTTAAGTATACATTCTATTTGAACCAGAACAGTTAGCAACTCTTCATATGTTAGAAGTTGTGACCCTATGACACGATACAAATGTGTCTTTAAACTTTTTATATTTGACTCCCAAATTCCACCGAAATGGGGCGCGCGCGGGGGAATCATCTTCCATTCAATGCGGTGATTAAAGCATTCGCGGTCAAGTTTAGATTTGAAATCGCATGTGCGAAATAAATTAAACATCTCATCTAATTGAGATTTGGCTCCAACAAAATTTGTCCCATGGTCCGAATAAAGACATGAGACGGGGCCACGGCGAGATATGAACCGCTTGAAAGCCGATATAAAGGCGTCAGATGTTAAATCGGAAACCAACTCAATGTGTATAGCCTTCGTGACAAGACATACAAACAAGCATATGTACGCCTTTTGAGCATGTTGACCACGACGGCGACAAAGCGTAATACGAAGGGGACCAGCATGGTCAACCCCCGTATGCACAAAGGCTTTAGCTTCTTGCAAGCGATAAGAAGGAAGGTCAGCCATCTTCGGAATCGGATGGTCCGGTTTAACGCGGAAACATGAATTACATTTATGTACTCTATTCCTAATTACGGTTCTGGCATCCAATATCCAGAAGCGCTGGCGGATGATTGACATCAACAGGCCTGCACCTGTATGACAATTTACAGCGTGATAATGATCAATAATCATGTTGACTATATGATCGCGTTTGGGGAGCAATGCAGGATGCTTAGCTTCAAATGGTAAATCAGCATTTGAAAGTCGACCTCCTATACGCAGAACATTTTTCTCATCAATAAACACTGATAACTTGACGAGTTTTCGCGAGGGTAATAAATTATTTTTCATGCGAGCAATGTCTTCATGAAAGTGAACGCTCTGTATCGCGAGTATTAAAGCGGTTTCAGCAACTTCGATATTTTTTATTATCTCAGTAGCGTTAAGTTTTTTTGTAAAACGTAGTACATAAACCACGGTTTTCAGCAGTTTATTCCAAGATGATATGCGTTGCGCTAAATCGTATAGTATAGGTCGCTCAAGGTGAACAAGAGTTGTCAACGTAGTGGTTTTATACTCCGGCAATTGTTCAATTTCCGCGGCCTGGAAAGGTTGGATAGGCCATTCCGTTGGCGCGTTATGCAGCCATGAAGGTCCGTTCCACCATAGGTCATGAGAAACCAATTGTGATGGTGTCATACCACGGGACAAGCAATCACTCGGATTGTTTATTCCAGCAACGTGATAGAAATTCTCTGGTAACACATTTTCTTGACACTGAGCAACACGATTGCTTACAAAAATTGACCATCTATGCGGCGATGCTTTGATCCATGAAAGAGCGATCGTGGAATCGGAGAAAGCATATATGCCTGCAATCGGAATGCGAGCAAGATAAGTGTCTTGCACAATTTTAATCAGTTTGGACATTAAAACAGCGGCACATAGCTCTAAACGAGCAAGCGTAGTTATCTTAGCCGGAGAAACCTTGGACTTGGAGCATAACAGCCTTACACTGATATCACCAGTCAAGTTTGTCACATGCAAGTAAATGACACAACCATAACCACTAAGGCTGGCATCACTGAATCCAACAATATTGACTATACAATCTGATGATACACCAATATGGCGCGGGATCTTAAACGTTGATAACAATGGAAATTCTTGAACCAATGTGGAATAACACTTAATTATGTGTTGCGAGGGGGTAGCGTCCCAATCTATTTTACTGAGCCAAAGTTCTTTAATTAACAACTTGGCGTATAGGATGACAGGAGCTACCAAACCAAGCACGTCAAACAAGCGAGCTACGGTGGATAAAATGATTCGCTTGGTACACTTCCCTCCGGCGGGCGGGAACGTAGTCAACGAGAATGTGTCTTCGGAGGGTTCCCACGATAAGCCTAACACTTTGGCAATATTTTGCTTGTCATCAAAATTAACACAAGCACGGTGTGAATTGGGCAGCTTATCTAGCAGTGACAGGGAGTTGCTGGACCATTTGACTAAATCAAATGCACCAGTTTTAAAAAGCGCGATTAAGTTTTGCGATAAACGCATTGCAATTTCCTCATTTATACACGAATGAACTAAATCGTCCATGTATAATTGGGAACTAGCCACTGTTGCAGCATCGGGAAACCGATGTCCCTCATCAAGACAAAGCTGCTTGATAGTGCGCATTGCCATATACGGGCTTGATTTGAGTCCAAACGCAACGCGCGTAAACTGAAAGGTGCGAATCTGCTCTTTTTCATCGAGGCGAAATAAAAATTTCACGTATTTATAATCTTTTGGCGGCAAACAGATTTGCATATACATTTGGCGGATATCCGATGTCATTGCTATGGGAAACAGGCGAAAATTCAGTAGCAGAATAAATAAATCTGCCTGCAAATTTGGACCAGTGTGCAAGATGTCATTGAGTGACAAGCCTGAGCTACTTTTAGCACTAGCGTCTAGAACAATTCTGACGCGGGATGTAGCTTTATCAGGGCGAACCACTGCGTGATGAGGAATGTAATATCCGTCATCAGTGACGTCAGATTCAGGAACTTCGGTAAGATAACCGTTTTGCATATAGTCATTGATGACTTGGTTATAATCATCACGAAGGGTAGGTATTTGTTTAAACTTCTTTTCCAAGAAAAGTAGGCGGCGATGAGCAACAGCTCGAGAATTGCCTAGCTCAGACGCATCTTTGCAGAAGGGCAAGGCTACAGAATATCTGCCATCATCATTTCGAGTCACGGAAGTAGTGTACAAATTCTCACACTTAGTCTCTTCCGGACTAAGAAAACGTTTGTATGGGATCTCTTCTAATTCCCAAAATTTATTGAGGCTCGATTCAAGGTCATTGAGCACAAACGCGGTAAAAGAAGTGTCATTAGAGTTAGACTTACATGGATAGTCACCCATTAACACGTAACCAAACGTGGTTAGCAAAGCGGGGGGTGCACATGTGCCAGAATCTACTCTGTTCCCCAAATATATATACGGGAAGAGTTGAACACCTAGCACGACATCAATGCAGCCTGGAATATTCCAGGTTAAATCTGCAAGCGGTATATTGGCAAGATATGCCAAGTCACATTCATTAGCTTCGATGAAATGCGCAGGCAGTTGATCTGTTATACAATCTACCACTAAAGCATGTATATAGTATTTATTATTTGGGTAGATGCGGGATTCAATATTCAAATAAACATAACCAAGTATAGGCCTCGACGTTAAACCAACACCCTTTATATAGGAATTGTTAAGCGGTATCACGGGTAAGTTAAGTGATTTGCAACAATCAAGCGTTATTAGATTGTTTTGTGAACCATTATCAATTAGACATCTTATAATCGTCTTACCATCACCATTATAAGGCTTAGCGTACACCTGAGCGGTTGACAACAATATTGTTGACTTAGGGTTCGACTCTACTTTGAGTGAGACCGAAGCGTTAGAAAGCGGCTGCGCTATGGCCCCATCAGGTGACCATTGCGAATTTATGCTATCGTGTGGCGGTTGAGCAGTCAGCGGAGTATTTATTTGCGGTGTGCAGACACAGTTCGAGTTTGCATTAGGTGCATTTGGTTCACAAGAATTGAACACTGCAGGCGGAGCGCGCGATGGAGGCGCGGCTGCTGACGGTCGCGGTACATGAGCGGCGGAAGAAGTAGCGTCGTTAGTGTTGGCGAACAATTGCGTTGATTTAATAGTAGTGGAAGCAGCTTTAGTCGACATAAAATGTAAGAGCGTGTGATGACGCTTCTGACACACGTTGCAAGTGTGACGCGAGTTACAGTTAATAAGTGTATGCGTCGTACTTAAACAGTTTACACAACCATGCTTATCCTTTATAAATTCAAACCTCACTTGAGGGGAGACCATGTTTTTAAACTTCATGCAAGCATAAAGTTGCGAATGATCCTTTTTGTTGCACAATATACAAGCTGGTTCATTAATCGCGGGATTTGAAGCGGTATCATTGCTGGCTACAAACGCCTTATACGTAGTTCGCGTAGTTTGCGCCGGTACATTGACAACTGATTTGCCGACGGTACTACTATTGGACCGTTCTAAAATCTTGACTTGGTCTTGCACAAATGATATGAACGACTTATAAGTAGGAATCTCAACATCGCGAACTGACATTTCGTAACTTTGTAAAGTCTGTTGGTCGGTCTTCCTCAATGCGCAATTTAAAAGAAGAAAATCAGCCAAATCAGGAATGTCCAACTGCTTAAGAGCGGCGATAGACGCGGAATACTTCTCAATGAAGGTGTTGAGACTGCTGGCATTGTTTGAGCATGATTTTAAGTCAAAGACATTGTTCAGGTAATAAGTACCCAAGGCGCGTTTATCTTGATATTTTTTGACAAGACTGTCCCAAATTATGGAATAGGTTTCGCCTGTAGGCACTAAACCCGCGGTTAATTTCAGAGCATTATGTGTTAGCTTGCCCATGAGGTATTGCACACGTTGCGAGTCAGTCAGTTGGTCATTATTATGCACGTTGGTTTTAAATGACTCATAGAAGATGGGCCAGTTCTCAGTACGACCATCAAAGCAAGGCAAATCTATAGGCGGGAGTTTAATATAAGAGCCGTTGTTGCGACTCGCGGGTGCGGATGATGCACTTGCTTGCGGTATTGACATTTTAATAATGTTGTTTCGAGTGCGTTTTATTTTTGAGTACATATCTTCGAACGCATCCAGGGCCTCATAGTCCGGTTTGGTACCAGGAACGAGAGACATGATGATTTTGTTCATCTCATCGAGAATTGATTCGAAACTGACACGTAAGTCATCAATCGTTTCACTATCGGCCATGAAAGACTCGTTGCTTCGCGATTCAAAATTTGAAATATTTTTAGAAGCGGCATATATGCGAGAAAATCGTTGAAATATTTTCTCTTCTTTACTTTTTAGCACTGCTAACTTAATTTCCATTTCAGGTTTAGACATGTTGGCTAAATTCAAGTTACAATTTTATCAATGACAATGTCAAGCGAAATATAAATGACAATGAGCATAATATATGAAATGAGCGTTAATGGCGGGTGAAATATATGAATATTGTGATGACCAAGTATAACGTCACTCACAGGCGGAAAATAAATGTGAATTAAATTTAATTAATTTATTAATTAAATTAAAATTTAGACGGAAGAATCCGGCTCGAAGGACCAAAAATATGATTAGACCGTGTAAATAGGCAAATTTAAATATGCGGTAATGAGCGCTGCGGAGCTGAAGGCAAGGTTACGCCGTAGAATAAATTTAAACACAAACCAAATATGATAATTTTGAAGAGCTGAAACTGCTTACCTTAAGTTTCTTGCTGTGCAGCTTGGAGCGGGCGGGCGAGGAGTTCGAGCAGACGATTATTGTCAGTAGGAAGAAGCACGAGCACGATTTTGTTCGCAATATTGTGAATTACAGCGGAAAAAATATTTCGCGGTGACAGACGTAATATGAAAATTATTGACAGACTGTTTTTTTTAGTTCTGACACATGAAGGCGGTGTAAACAGTCTCAGCAGCTTTTAAGTAAGGAGGCCAAAAGGGATTTTGCTCTGACGGCGTAACCAAAGAGTATTATAATAGTAGGGACATAATTTTTGAACTTAATCAATTATGTAATTTATGTATGACAAATATCACGTTTCAATTAAACATGACGAATGTCACCCTCCCACGTCCACCCTTGCATTGGTAACGATGCGCGATGACGCGTCTGTAACTTCATCGTGGTCATCTCACATACTCCCTTCTGGAGTATGGCGGAGGGCATTTCAGTGTTATACACTGTAACTTAATCTATGTAACGCTTAATAAACGACGGCGGGTTGTGCGACTTGCGCGGGGAGAGGGTCGAGGCTCCGCCCATACGCTCAAGGACTTTAGCGGGTATACAAGCCTTAATGCTGCCTTTATGTGATCCGATGGTTATGCTTCTGCAGCGGATAGATAATTACGCTGGTCATGTCACGTCTTTTTGATTTTGTGGAGTATCAGATATTTTTACTCAGTCTGATCCGACATGTATGCTGTTACAGGCAAATGATTTTTATGCCGGCTCTAAATCATCACATATTTTTACCGCCCGCCTAATTATACCTCCAATTGATGATCAGATATTTTTACTGGTGACTGTACACGTGATAAAAAAATATCGCTGTCAAACAAACATACTACTAGGTTGCAAGGTATAGTACCAAAATACTGATGGCGCTGTACAACGGTAACTTCTACTATGAGCTGTTAAGATTGTTCAAGAATGAATGGTTCACCCCATGTTACACGTATGAACGGCAGATTAATAGTACCTACCTATAGTTTACAAGCGTTCTCAGCAGCAGCCGCGCACCGATGGCGGTAAGCGAGGTTGACTAATGTTGACTGCTGTTGTTTCCAGCAGCAACCGCGCACCGATGGCGGTAAGCGAGGTTAACTAATGTTGACTGCTGTCGTTCTCAGCAGCAGCCGCGCACCAATGGCGGTAAGCGAGGTTGACTAATGTTGACTGCTGTCGTTTCTCACACGGGGGGCTTGAGCGAACGCTGACTGAGTGCTTGCCTGATTTGGAAGACACGTTATGCTGTTGATCCCGGTGTTGTACCTATGTGATATCAGGCGTTACGCCAAGCAAGAGGACAGTCACGTATATTAGATAGATAGATAGATAGATAGATAAATCATTTATTTGGCACTATGCAACAAAATAAAAACCAAGAAATACAGAAAAAAAGAAACACAGAAAAAAAACAACAATAAAAGAACAAGTAAAACAATTGTGGTACGGAACTAGAATTAAAAATTAAATTACGGCATACTTATGCGTTGCAATAATGCCAAAAAGGTACTGGCTCAGTTTTGCTTTGCTCGTGTGAGCTAGCACTGATATTCTGCCAGTACCTCGGGTCACGATGCAGGTGAAATATTACAAGAAAAATAATAATAACTAAATAAAGCTTGCAAATAATATCGAATAAATAAAATAGATCTGTGTGATAGGTAAGTACTAAAAATTACAAAATATAGGTGTAACTATGTGTCGACAAGGAGTGTATATATTATGAAAAAACGTGTGGTGAGATGTGTGATGTCCCTTAGAAGCACGCCTATATTACAAAATCTGCAACCAAATAGCCATGAGGAATTCCTGCCACTTGCTTGTCCAAGAGAAATCTTTTAAATTTTAATTTAAAAGATTTCTTGGATGGTAATTGTCGAAGTGGCGAAGGAATGATATTCCAGCATTTGATTGCAAGATAACGAAAACTGCCAGTAAAGGCAACCGTCCTGTAGGGATGTACTTCTAAGATACATCGCCGTGTTGACCTAGTGCCATAATGTGAGTGAAAAGACGAGACCCTTATTTTTCTGAACAGATAGTCAGGTTTTGGTATTTAAGAACATCAAACAACAGGCAGGCGAGGTGTAAGTGTCGACGTGATGACATATTTAAAATGGAACTTCTATTAAGGTATGGTGTAATATGACTTCTGGGTGGGATACTATAGCAAAAACGACAACATGCGTTTTGTACACGCTGAACGAGACGACGCGTTTTGATGTCTCCGTAATTTAATCTGGATAGAATCAGAGATTCACACAGAGCTACTCGTACCTGTTCGCTCAAAAGATTTCGGATTTGGTACAAGACCTTGAGCCGGAAAAAACAAGATTTTACCAGATTTTTTACGTGGCTCTCAAAGCGCAACTGACTGTCCATTATGATCCCCAGATTCCTAGCTTCCTCTACTCGTTCAATTTGTGTACCACCAATAGCTACTGCTGGGTTACCGTTCAAAATTCTTGAAATTTGAGTTTTGGAACCAAGGATCATAAATTTGGATTTCTGTGGATTCAGCAGTAACCCGTTTTTATCAGCCCACGTAGCAATACTGTTCAAATCGTCATTTATTTTGCAGACAGACTGCAAAATCTCGTGGAGCAGCTGACAGGTACAATTGAACATCATCTGCGTATAAATGAAATTTACAGTGCCTAATGGCGTTGACTATATCAGCACTATATATAATAAAAAGTAACGGTCCGAGTATAGAGCCCTGATGAACGCCACGAAGTAAGGGTTTTGCCGCTGATTCCAACAAGGTGCCATCTACCTTTGCTATTTTAACCGATTGTGTTCGATTACTTAGGTAATTATTAAACCAAAAAAGTGACTTTGCATCGATACCATAGAATGTCAATTTAGAAAGAAGCAGAGGAATATTAATACTGTCAAAAGCTCGGGAGAAATCGAATAGTACCAGACACGTGCCCTTGCCCGAGTCTAGCTCTGACAGAATATTGTCAACGACGTCCATAAGTGCGGTCACCGTTCCCACGCCCTTACGAAAACCAGACTGCATTGCCGGCAAAATGCCGTTGGCCTCAACGTAGTGAGTGAGCTGTGTGCAGACTGCTTTTTCAAGTACCCCTATTACCCGTTTACGTACCTATATCTATCTATATAGATAGTGACACGCTTAGGTACCTACGAAACAAAATGAAACACGCAACCTAACAAGCATAAATTATGTTAAACACTCAAGAAGTTTATTCAAATTAGTAGTAGTGGTACAAAGTTTCACGTATTTCTACTCACCTTTGTGATCTAGCGAGTTGTCCCGCGCACTCCGGAATGATTATTAGTTGAGAACTGCACCTGCCGGGCACCGAGGCTAAATTTAATCAAGCTACATCGTACCTGTAACAGACAGGTTAGAAGTTCATTTTAATGGACGAAACTGAAATGAATAAAATTGGTTACTACATAGGTATTCTACTTAACATTAGGTAGATAATGTATGTGCTGCTACGAAATTATCTGTGCCTCAATTTTGTTCATGACATTTGGCATCCTAATAGCATTTCATGACTCGCGCGCACATTCTGACGTATATGAGAAGGTACGCTTGAAATGGAGCGTACGGCGAGGCGGGCAGCGGTTTGCATGTTGTAAACATACCAACACGCCGCTCGCCCAGCCCCCTGCACGTCCAACCCTGTTCGAGCGAGTGTTCTGAACAAACAAACATATAATAGAACTATGCGTACAATTTCTGTCTCCGCCTCATTTTATTGCAAATTATTCGTTTTTTTATTATTAGCAAAATATATAAGTACCTACATATCACTTACAGACTAGTCCAATACATCCATGTAGGTAGAACAAAAAGACATTAAGATTGGAGAAAAAACCGGCCAAGTGCGTGTCGGGCCACGCGCAGTGTAGGGTTCCGTAGTTGCCTGTCTGTTTTAGTTACATCGACGTGCGGTGCGTGCGTGCGTGGGGGGCGGGGGACACATGACTCGAACAAAAATTAGGGCTTTACATACATACATACATACATACATACATACATTCAGGCATTTATTCCCAAAAGGGGTAGGCAGAGCACATGAAACGCATGTTCCAGCGCCACTTTTAGCATACATGTGGGTATAAAAGATCGACAAATTGTGATATTGCAGTAATAGGTGGCTAGCCCATCGCCAACAACAAACTTCAACCCTGATCCCTTAGTCGACTTTTACGACACCCACGGGAAGAAAGGGGGTGGTGAAATTCTAACCCGACAACACCACACGGGTAAAGTAGGGCTTTATAGCCCAATGTCTCGCAAACTAATCACTGATTTGAAAAATGGTTCTAGGAAACCCATAATATTTTTTTAAACGAGCTATCCAACGATACCCCACACCATTGCTTTAACGAGAAAAAAAATTACATCCCCGCTTTAGGTGTAGGTACCCTAAAAAAAAATTTATTCAAGATTTTATTGTAGGGTCGTTGTGGTAACAGTGGATCGAGTGTACACAGTGGAACATCGCTAGATTTAGAGAAAGAATGATTCGGCAGACTATCTCAGTCTCACGGCATGCTCTTTGGTTGCCCCTCTCTGCCACATTAGGTGGATGTCACACTGCGCCGCATCTCCGGACGGAGATGCGGAGCTCGTTGTTTGCAAGTACCTCAGTTTGTATATAAATTCCGTGTAATAAATTTATAATAATAAATTTGAAATGGCGATGGCGTGGGGGTACTCAGTGGATCAAACGCGTAGGGTACTCGGTGGATAGTGATTCAGTGTGTAGGTGCCGTCATAGTGTCGTAAAGTTATTTTTTTTGTTGTAGACATACATACATACATACATAAATTCACGCTTTTATTCTCAAAAGAGGTAGGCAGAGCACATGAAACGTATATTCCAGCGCCACTTTTAGCATAAATGTGGGTATAAAGATCGACAAAATGTGATATTGCAGTGATAGGTTGCTAGCCCATCGCTTACAACACACTTTAACCCTGTACCCCTGTACTTTTTGTTGTAGAATGCCACGAAAATCTTCGCCGGAAGGCAGGAAGATAGGAAAAATGACTGAAGAAGCAATGAAGGAGGCCCTAGAAGAAGTTTTAAGGGGTAAATCAATCCGTCTAATATCCAAGGAAAAGAATAGGTATATACTCGTACCTTTCACGACTCTCTCCCAGTACACCGTCGAAATAATTATGACAGTGATATTAAAAGCTACATAGCAGTTAGCTGCATTTATATACTATATTACTATGCTAATAAACATGAAAACAAAATTTTATAACTTTTGGTGCCAAGCTAGGTACGTTTTGTTTGTTTTTTATTCCTAAGACATAATAATTAAGTAGGTAATTATTCCTAAGACATAGTAATATAGTTATTTGTGTAACTTTGTGATAAATAAATACTTAAATAAATATTAGGGGACAATATTACACAAATCGACCTAGTCCCAAACTATGCAAAGCTTGTACTATGGGTACTAGACGACGATAAACAAATACTTAAATACTTACATAGAAAACATCCAATTGACTCGGGAACAAATATTCGTGCTCATCACACAAATAAATGCCCTTACCGGGATTCGAACCCAGGACCTCTTGCTTCGTAGGCAAAATATTTTGACGACCGCTTTAGCTTAGTTGGCTAACCTAACCTAACCTAACCTAACCTATCCGCGAGCTAGATTTCTAGTCGCGCACTTAGTAATGTAGTCGCACGGATAGAACTTTAATATCTAAAATGGATTAATCACAACACACTTTTTGTAAGCTCGTTCTGGATTTTATTATATATTAATCAATATTCGTCGTTAGTTTAGTTAAAACAGTATGTCCATCATCAGTCGCTAAGTTTTTTTTTATTCGATCGTTCCCCATTGATTTATACACCCATGCCGAATTACAGTTTTCTAGTAGTAATGGTTACTGAGCTAAACCGAAGACGGACAGACAGACGGACCTGGCGAAACTATAAGTGTTCCTTGTTGACTACGGAACCCTAAAAATCAATAAATGCATTGAATACTCGTTGGTTAATTTCATTTTAACTCACCATACAATAAGGACTGATATGGCATGAATGCTGGTTCACGGTCCTAGAAGTGGATGTCGTGAATTTTCTACATCATTTGCTCATCGACAGCGACTATTTGTTGCAGCTATCTTGCCGGAGCAGGCGTGCGCTGGCGCTGAAAATTATACTTACTCGTAGAACTACATCCTACGTCAGGTCTATTTTTCAAGTCACTTTCTATTCTAAGTAGGTAGGTACATATGTTTCGTGCACCGCGTGCACCCTTCTTTAGCATCGACCCGACTACCTATGTTCCGCAGTCAAGTGAGACATCGTGCCTACTTATCAACGTGTTTCTCACTGGCAGTGCTGAATTCAGCACTGCTTGATTACTTGAATGAAATTTTAAAGATTCCACAATTTCATTAGGTGTGGGGTGGATAGGGTGGTTCAAATCCATTTCAAGTCCTACAGTAGGTACTATTTCTTTATAAGCCACCTCACCTAAACTATTGAGAAACGACTAACAAATACCTACCTACCTATGCTGGCTATATAAATATGGCTGATTACTCTGGCGCCGCAGTGATAAAATCGCCGAAATTCGACAGACCACGTGCTCTTACGCACCTGACCTGACATGATCAAATTGGTCTATTGTATCTACCCTCCTTTTCCAATATCGTTCCACTTGCTTCGAAACAGCAGATTGATATCAAAGTGCAATGTGAAAAGTAACTCTCTTATCTGCGCATCTACGAGTGGTTTCGCAGCCAATTTTGATCTAACTTTTGAAGTACCTATAGGTGGCGTTTTATAAGTGGGTAAGGTTGTAATACCCCCCCCCCCCCCCCCCATATATTATTATTTTTATATCGACGCCTACTAATTATTTACCTAATTCTACAGCTGCCTAACTAGACGACCTAGATATTCTAATAAGAATATTCCAATAAGAAAATGCAAATGAATACCTAAACTACTTCTAAATTCTAATTATATGTAGTAAATAAGTTAATATCTTGAGTTGGATCAGTAAATTGGCCACATGATCGTTAGTGTGTACGTAGAACCCCTAGTTATGTCCGGAAATAGTAAACCAAAGTCCTTTTCACATGAAGAGATGGAGTCATTTATCTACCTAATCTAATTAGAATTAATACCTACAAAATAATACAATTGAAATATAAATTCATCTTTTAAAATACGTAGTGAATAAATAGAAATTCCCTATTGATGTTGAGTATTCAAATAGTTAGTCAAATGAAGTCATTGTCTCATGAATCGAATTCTTAGTTAACTGAAGTCAATGTTGATCAAATTAATCATAATTAATTAACAAAATTTGTTTTTGTGGTAAAGAAGGAGCCCCTCCTCGCTACCTTCAGTGTTTCTCATACCCGCTGCATGGACAAAACTCCTCCACATAGTCTGAAGGACTATTTATTCTTTTGATTATTTTATTGTGTTGTCACTTTAATAAATATTGTGACTTCAGTCATTTTTAAGAGGACATTTGCAAAAAAGGGCCATTTACGGAATAACAAAGTACTGGTAGAAGCAGCAGCAAAAGATCTACTCCAGCTCTTAGTATTCTGTAATTTGATTTGAATTGTTTGAGTATTATTTTAATATCCGAAGAGATAGTATTTTGGAGCACCACATTTTCAGGATAGCCAAAAATACTAAGATCTTACTTTTAGATCTAGGCGAGGTTTAAATTTTCAATCCAGACCTTTAATGTAGTCTTTCGGATCACTCATATTTTTCAGGATCACCTAAACAACTACGATCATATTTATCGATCTAGCCAAGATAAAAGAATCATCGTAAATTTTAGATCATTTTGAAGGTATGTTCATTTATTTACAGAACCAAAGAAACTAGAATAAAATCAATCACAACTGCTAAGAGAGCAAGCAAATGTTTTCATTCTTCATAATAAATTGAATTTACAATTTTAATATACTGTGAGTTATTCATTTTAATTTTATCTCACAATATTAATCTACCAGTAGAAATTAAAAGGGTGCAAAAATATACTCAATATTGTACTTGTTTGTCAAGTAAGTTAGTCAGTATCACATATAAATGTATATAAAATCCCTAGCCTATCAATAATTCCCAAACCCACTACAAAACTAGCTCACTAAAATAGTAAATCCCAATAGCCCTAAATCTACCTACAACTAAGCATCCACATCTACCCCAACAGCCAAATAAAATAATATCGAAAAATAAAACCTTGCTAGTTAATAAAATAAATTAGTAAAGTGTAGGCTTTTCTAACAGAACGACTTGAAATATAACCCCAATACGAAATATCATGACCTAACAATTTTCCCTAGCCCTAGCAGCTAAACTATCCATCTAATCTGCCGATATATAATGCAAACTAGAGACCCGGGTCTCACATTTAATTTCCTAAGCTATATTCCTAAGCTAAATCTAAACTAAGTCGGGTGAGGATCGCCCTGATACCCTAACGTCCTAATTCCTCGTGTGCTTGTACAAGTCTGGACAGGGGATTGGGAAACCAAACTTGCAGATAAATAAATAGATATTTTAAGAGGTCCGAGTAACTAGAGAATTTAAAACGTCTGGTGTGACATTCCAAATTATCAAGCGACTCGGGAGTTTTACCGTCTCTTCAGTAAAATACGGTAAGCAGTCAACAACTCCAGAAATGACAGTTAACTAACCACAATAATTAAAGACCCTTTTTAGAACGATTAAGACTATCGTTGACACCGTTGGGGTGACCTGTCTCAATCTCCCTAAAAAGTCCAAGTAAACTGTACTTGAATATCAGACAGAATTCTCCTAGACGAACTAACCCCATTAAAACACTTATTTAAATTAAGTTAAACTCCACCAAACTATTATGCTTTAGACAAGTTAACTCTAGTCAAAAATAGATACCTTAATCACTCAAACTTGAACACAAAATATGAATAGCAAAAGAATCACAAAAAAGCTTCACTTTAAACTTTTAAAATCTACAATAATAAATTAAAATGAAATCACTGAATTAAATAGAAATATCCCACACAAATAAACACACTGAAAACCCCATTTAATGTACCATATATTATATCCGAACAAAGATTAAACCAGCATAATAAAATACTAATACAATCCATGTCCAGACACAACTTAGGTATCCTAGTTCACCCATTTACCCAGCTAAGAGAATTCGTCCGATACGTCCAACGTCTAAAATCAGTATCCCCGAATACCACGCTACCTCTGGAGTCCAAGAACACATATATTTTGTTTACTAAGTCACAATAACCCATTAAGTTTGTATTGTCATAAATTTAGGCTCCTTCACTACTCGAGATATGTGTGAAATATTATTCTCTAGAATGCGTAATAATTTAACCTGATTCAAAATAAAATAATATTTAAAATTATGTTTACATATTTTGAAACAAAGCAGATGAAGTCTGGTATGTTACAATGTCCATAATGAGTGTCAAGTGCTGGAACTGAACTTATATCATTTAAAGTCTTCTGAATCTGCCAAATATCGAAATATGGCACATTCAAAAGAATGCTTCAATAGAATACCTACCTATCTGCAAATGTTAATTAACAGGTATTTTATTCACTCGTCTCAGATATTCGTATTTTACTTAGTGACCAAATAACAAATATCTAACATAAGTAGATATATCTTACGTAGATAAATACACGGGAAGTCAAATAATAGTTAGTAAAATTCATTGAATTTCAACTTTTATTTATAAATCTTTACAAATTCAATAGCCTTATATATATAGATTTTTCCATACATAGATACCAGTACAATACTTTAAACAAATGCCTACCTACTCGTAAATCGGTGCAAGAGTTACGTAAACTATATTTTATTTCTAAAATAATAAAGATACCTATAAGAGACCAGACCCTGTATCATGGTCGGCCTTATCACGCAATAAGTGACAAGATCAGAGCATCGTCTCGTTTTATCGAACGGTGTCAGCGAGTGACGGACGCTCTATCTTGTCACTTATCGTTTGATAAGGCCGACCATGATACGCCTTCTGTAATAGGTATATACAGACTGGCAGCAGTATCACTAGATGGCGTTGTACAAGTATTGGCACTGACACTTCTCATTACCAGTCTCTACTACGCTTGTTATAAACAGAGGCAATGTAAAGGTAAATCATTGCCCAATGGCATGAACTCTGGCTAATAGGAGGGGTTGAAAAGCGGCTTCCGCTTGTATTACAAGTTTCACAAGTGACCTTGTCAAATGGGCCCCTGATAGTAAACATATGGATAATATATAAAAATAATTTATTTGGATACGTTTTACAACATTAATGACGATTTAAGATATAAATACGTATTTAATTTGAATCAAAAATCGATTAAATAATTAATGGCGGTTGAAATCAAATAATTATTAACATTATTTGGAACAAGCCTTGCGGGGTATGGTGTGAAATAATATAATCACTAAACTACCAGCCCGTACTAGGGAATACATAAATACGAAAAGACAACTGATTCTTTCTTTCAAAAACCATTTTCTGCTGAAGAGTTGCACAGTCAACTATATAATATAACATATAAATAGGTACAATACACCTTATACCGGTGATCGTATTGCACAAACATTTATATTCCTGCATGTAGAGATATTTCTATCGTTAGTTTTGTACAAATAAGTTGCTGACTGCACATCATAAAAAATCTTACTGCTAAAGATGGTTTTTGGAAGGATGCAATAAGGCAGGATCACACTTTGTGATAAACTACTATTTATTCGGATTTATGTGAACCCCCGTAGTACCGATACCGTTCTTACAAAAAACACATAGAAAAAGATAATTTTGCTTCGTTTAGTCAATTTAATATCTTGTCGTTCAATACTTGTCGAAGCGGCCCACTCTTTCTCGTTTCGAACTAATTTGTGATTTGTCCGTAAGTGGTGGTGGGTGGTTCTGGTCGAATTGAAAGACGTATTGAAAGGTGTATGGCATATAAATTTGGTACCTATATAATTAAAAAGGCACATGTCAGCATGGCAAATGAAGTGCAACCTAATCTAGCAAATACCCCAAACCCTTATAATTGCTTTCAGAACGCAAAGTAAACGGAATAATTCTATATTCATTCGATATACTATCGACAACACAGCTGACTGACCATCGGTGCACCTTAAGTGCACTGTAATAAGGTTCTATATAAACACAGGATGGTCAGTTAACAGTTTTTTCGTTTGTACAACATTTATACGTCATAAAAAATCATTATGAAATGTATAAACTTGAAATGCAATGAAATAATTATTGTAGTTAGTCAGAACATTTTAAACTCTCTATGAAAGGGTGTTGGAGGTAGTGGTTGTCAAGTTAGGTTAAATTTTATACTTGGCTATATAGCCAACTACTGGCCGATATATATCCTAAGAGCCCGGAATTTTCACGGCAAAACAAAAGACTGTCGCAACCTTACTAGTGTTAGTAACATTTTTTTATCGATATCGATAGTTGTGTAATAGAAGAAAAAACGATTCACAAAATTACGTGAGGTTTGTATAAAATTACATAGAAACAGATGCAATTTCTTCTTCGAAATCCACGTCAGTACACAGCAGCAGCACATGACATTTTATTTCTGGTAGTAATAACAGTATATAATCATTAATTTCTCAACATTCTCTGGGAGTAGACAGACAGTTTCGTTTATCACTATAAAGCCATTTATATATACTAAATGATCGTTCAACTTCACTCGACGTCAAGGTATTTAGAAAATGCATTGTAATTGGTATGTTGTTCAGGTTGAGTAAGTTTTTTTAGATATTTCTCGTATATTATTTTAAATTAACCGTCGCGAAGTATTTTAAAATATTCGATAATAATACCAGATATCGATACAAAAATGTTTCTAACACTAGTAAGATTGCGACAGTCTTTTGTTTTGCCGTGAAAATTCCGGGCTCTGGGCCTAGCTACCGATTCTCAATCTTGGCCCAGGAATTTACTGTAGGTAATTATGTCTCCCAAGCAAAAAGTGTCACTTTTTCGGTTGTCAATAAGGATGCTATTTAATTGCATCATCACGTCGTACAAGATGTACCTTTTGCTAGAAACGACATGTTTATTCAGATTAATTATTGCGCCAAAACCTATTACGTAGGACTACAGTAGTAAAGCAAACAAATCTGAACGTAACACTAGTTAAAATATTGTTCTTAACTACTCCTAAATCCCAATTGAATTATTCATTTTTATAAATATAATGATGTATAACTAAATTAGAAAACACAATTTTGTAACTATTTCACCGCGCAACTGTAGCGACCTCTGTTACATTTATTTTGTATTACATGTTGGTACTAAATATTTGTCGTAGCGATTTATCGCGATATCTCGTCGTGCGCAGTGACGCGGGTGACGCGGGTGACGCGGGTGACGCGGGTGACGCAGGTCACGACATGCTGGGGAAGCCATTATAGTTCAGACGGTGAACGGTATTCAAATAAAATTATATTTATGAGCATTTTTGCAAGATTGTGTACTTATGATTCACGTAAACTAGTGCGTCAAGCAGACTTACTTTTCCGCCTTTGTTACCAATTGTTTTGAAAACTTATACGAAAAAAATATTATTATTCATAAGTAAGGTTCTGTTACACTTACAATGTCCTAATTCTAAAGAATTCCAGTACATCGTACAGTTCCCGGCAAATAACTTGAACATGCGGGACGAAGTGGGGGGGGTAGTTCGCACGTACTATTCGCCTTTGCGCAGGCGAGGTCATTTGCTCAAGTTGTTTGCCGGGAATTATACTAGAAATGACAAAAAAAAATGTTAACGTACGTGGAAAGTTCAAAGTATGCTTTAATTGACACAAACATACAGTCAGTACATAATTGGTACAAACTTTTATAGAAATGGTCTTAAATCATTACGGTAATAAGGTTTCATTAGTTGCAACCAAACTTAAACCTTTTACCAGGAACCGCTTCACCGCTCACTTCGTTTTCGCTTCACTCAACATACCCCAGATCAGTTGTCATCTTACAATCACAATATCAATTGCTCCGTTGTGTTGTAGGCTTGCAGTACATGCCCCGGACAACTGCTGCCTCCCTCCCCCGTTGGCACAGCAGACAGGCATTCCAGTTCCAGGTACAGTCGCCGTCAAGGATACATTTACACGTTTGCACCTTATTGCTATGTAATACGGCGAAAATGTAAACATCTTAGATGTCCACTGGACATGTACTCCCGCCTTCGGGTAAATATCCACCAGCCATGTGCGAAGCTGTTTTTGTCTAGCTGTCACGCATTCGAGGTGAGCTGTCAAATGCGTCGCTTTATCTCGCATGCTTCCTCTGGTGGACATATTCACCCTTAGGGCCTCTGCAGACTGCGTTTATTAAGCGCGCCGGCGACGCGCGTTTGTGTCAATTTACACGTGATTTGCAACAATCGCGCGTTGACGGCGCACTTACCTAATAAACGCAGTCTGCATAAGGCCCTTGAGCGGCTTACACACATGTCTAAGTATAGCATAGCATGCTAAACGGAGGAGAAGAGTTCTAACGTGACGAGTGAGATGGTTCAACCCTCGCTGACTTAGCGAGCTAAATTAAGACATGCCTAAAGGCCGCTTTATACTCCGCCAAATAACATGACGTATATGTAATTTTTAGCTAAGCACTGTTAAAAAATGTTACTCATAGATCCGTAACGAATAACTTCATAACGTTCACTACATTAAAACGTTAGTTTAACGGAAGATTGAGATGATCGAGATCAAATTAAATAGTAAAAGAAAACTGTTCGGGTTAGGCTCGTCAAACACACTTTCCCGAAATGTGCACTTTCTGCAAAGGTGCACTTTCCGCAAAATGTACACTCCCTAAATGTACACTTTCCCAATTTGGAAACTTTCGCGATGTGCACTTTTCCAAAACGCACGCTTTTCCAAAATGTACACCCATTTAGGGCACTTTCTCAAAAGGTATACATTTTTTATTTAGACACTGAAAGTAATAAACGTATTTGTAAAAAAAAAAAAAAATTTTCTTTTTAGGGTCCCGTAGTCAAAATTGCAAAAAAGGAACGCTTACTTATAGTTTCGGTCTTTCTGTCCGTCCGTCCGTCCGTCTGTCCGTCTGTTTGCATTTGCACTATTTCAGAGAAACCCTTAGTACTATAAACCTACTCTACCCTACCCCTAAAGTGTACTTTCCGGGAAAATATACCTTCTGTAAAAGTGCACATTCTAGTAAAGTGCACCTATTGACAAAGTGTACATATCGGCTTCGGGAAGTGTAATTTTCGTGTCACAGCGGAACTTTTTAATTGCTACCAATTAACCACGCTAACTACTGGCCAAGAATTTGGTCCTCACCCAAGTGCACTTTTAGAGACAGTGTACTTTCCGGGAAAGTGTGTTTTACGAGCCTAATCCCTTAATTATAATACGCATTTAAGTCTGATAACTGTAGATGTTTCGATTCTTTGATGAATTAATAAGTCTGTAATGAAACAAGATAGAGATTAAGCTACGGATTTGACAGCTATCAAATGACGAGGACGTAGCCCATCCACTATTTTTGTCAACTTTGTTGCCAATTTAAATGAATTCGTGTCATTTGGAAAAATCGAAAGTGTAAACATATTGTTAAAAGTAACTATATTAGTCTTTCGGAGTTTCGAAGATTTTGCTTCAATATTATACTTAATTGGAAAGCTATTTCTTCCAAATACATTTGTCATTTCCAACGAATACATAAATAATTATTGATTTAAGCAACCTACGAAAGATAACACATTAATTACGTCCAAAAGTTTACAATAAAAGCTAATGAAGAGTTTGTTGTTTACCTAATTGGGTGGAATCCAAGTAATTGGACATGTTATACCGCGATATTACATTTTCTATTAACGTTTTCCATTTGTGTTCGGTACACAGCTGTAAGGAATGGTTCATTTCAAAAAGTTGTCAGACTCCGTCGATTCGTATTGATTATCTAATGATGGTACAATTTTATGAACACTAGCCATTTAGTTATAGTAATTAAGAATGTTTTGTAAACATTCATTTACCGCAAGATACGCTGGACGGGTCGTGATATACGTATCCGGTGCATTGCGACGACGCACAACGTCTAACAAAAAAATGTGAAACGGCATCTGCTCCGTCGCCCGCGCTCTCGTAAAATGCATGTTTCGAAAGGTCCACAAATTCCAATCATTCGGCACCGACAAGTCCATTCGCAGAGGGCCTGGTCAGGGTTACGGCGACGCTCGTTGGTTACCCGAACATGGCCCCGCAGTTCGAGCAGCGACGGTTCTTCAGAGCGAGACAGCAGAGGATCCCGAGAGGGAAGAAGAAGATGGCGCACAGTATACCGAGGCAGGTGAAGTCGTCTTCGAGGATGCCGACGCGGCAGGCGGGGCAGGCGTTGACGGTGATGATCTGCGGCGGGATGATGACGGTGGTGGTGGAGCCGTAGTTGGGCGCCGCGAAGCCGGGGCCCGGCGCCGCGTACGGCGTGTAGCCGGGCGGCGGCGGCGGGTACGCGGCCCCCGCCGGGTGCGGCGCGGGCGGCGGACCTGGAACAGATAGCGGACATGATCAAAATAAGAACATGCTTACATACTTGTATAGTGTCAGGAAGGCGGCCTCGAGAGACGAACGGCGACGGATTGCCAAGCTTACCACTAAACCGACATGACGATCACGACCAGTCTGCCAAGAATGAAGTGACTAAGAAAGAAGACATACTTGTAGAAGAGTTGGGCGCCATTGCAGTTCGTAAACAATCCGTTACCAAAACTTTGTTATTCGAGATAGTGACTTGTAATTCTAAAACCGGCCAAGTGCGTGTTGGGCCACGCGCAGTGTAGGGTTTCGTAGTTGCCCGTATGTCTTTGTTACATCGACACGCGCGCGCTAAGTAAATGTACAAAAATTGGTCTTTCTAAGTACATTTAAAGTTGGTAGACTATTACTTGATAAGTAGTTATGCCTACTTAGCTGAAATGAAATGAAATGAAATTGGGGGGGACTCTAACCAAAATTAGGGTTTTAAAACAAAATATCTCGCCAACGGATGAGCAAGTTGAAAAATGGTTTTAAAAACCCATAATATTTTTGAACAATCTATCCAACAATACCCCACACCATAGTGCATAATTTACTATTGTGCATAATTTCCCTGATCTGTAATAACACAAAGGAGGTCAGGTCCATCAGTAATGCATCTGCCAATGGACTATACGAGGGGTGATCCAAAAGTTTTTATAATCGGTATTAAAAACAGAAGTTCTCCGTATCATATCATTTTTAATTATTAAATACACTCTTTATTAATTTACTTACCTATATAATATATTAAACATGTTTTAATTTTGCTACATATATAAAAAAAACTTTGCATAGACGAAATGAAGCTTAGTTTTTACATCGACGCAATTGCACCGATTTTATTGAGGAGTTTTCCATATCTAAGAATAAGAAGTAATAGTAAAAGCGTTGGTCTAGATTACAAGGTAGCTAACTAGATTTATAGAATTCACAAGCCTGAAAAACAACCCTGGTAATCGGCAAGCTCAGCCAAAAAAAAACTCATAGAATTGGTTTTTTATTTCTTTGGTTTTTTTCTGAGACGGCCTCGCTTAATTGCTATAGAATTATGATGAATCACTCTCCCTTCGTATTTATATTCATACTTTTGTCACCTACGTCCACCCTATTTAAATAAATTAAAAAATATTTTTGATGGCCAGAAAAACCTACCTTGAACTTTGTTACGTGAGCCGTGCCTTAAAAAATGATGACATGAGTTTGATTTATTAATTTCGTGGCATCCAAATGAATAAACTTCTAATGTTATTATGACCTTTTTTTATTACTGCACCAGAATTTTGCCAACACCGCCCCTAACATGTAAAAAAATATCCTCCCATTTTACAGACGTCAGAATATATTCTATACCATCATATTTATTTAGCTATTAAAGAACAACAAATGAATGTAATCCTTTTTTATAGTTTTTAGGTTATTATTGAATAGTGGCACAGTAGGAATGACAATCACAAATTATCATCACAAGACCTAATCATGCTGCTTATCAAAACTTTTGGATCACCCCTCGTAATATAACTTCTACAAAACATAAGCAAAGGTGCACACAGAAATACAGTAAGAAAACACATGATGTTGTGACCATAAGATAATATTCAAATGTTGTGAATTAATTGCCTTTTCAACACCTAAACAACCTGATTGATGTTTTACATTCAATTTCAATCATTGTAATAAGTTAATTGATTTGGCACCTTGCTATGATAGCGTATGCAAACTTCCGATTGAGTATGATAGAATAAATATACCTAGCATTTAACACTTAAGCAGTCGCGCCCTAGTTGGTAACACTTACAGTCGCTACTGGGTCCAGCGGACCCAGTTAATTATGTAAAGATAGGGTAAATACTACTGAAAATAATATTAGGAACTTTATATATTTCTGTAATAAAGAAATAAAACAACCAATTTATATAATCAACAGTTCAATTTGATGGTTTAACGTAAAAAAACCGCTAGGTAACAAAAATATCAGAAATATTCATAGCTTTTTTGGCACTTTCATTTGTTAAGCTAATATCTTTTTTTTTAACATAAAGTTTCTTATCTTTACTTTATTTTCTTAACAACTATTATATGCTTATTTCAAATCACAAAAAGAGATCAACATTTATTATAGGAAAAAAATATATATGAGCTCCTAAAATCAACTAACCCGAAAACTCAAACAGAACTGAAAAAAACTCAAAATATTTGGTTATTTTACTCTAACATACGGAACAGTCTTCATTCTCAATCTCTTCATTTATAAAATCTGCTATCTCCTTGTCTGACAAACCCCGCAAAGTTGTTAAAAATTATTATACATGAATTATAATATTTATAATCACTTAAGAAATGAAATATACCAATTACAAAACTAGTCGCTACTGGGTGCAGCGGACCCATCATCATCATCATATCAGCCGAAAGACGTCCACTGCTGGACATAGGCCTCCCCCAAAGAGTGCCACAAGGTGGACTGATGACCTGGTAAAGGTTGCGGGAGTCCGCTGGATACGGGTGGCGCAGAACCAGCGGAGCCATACACAAAATATTAAGGTTTCTTAAATGGTCGCTACTGGGTCTAGCCGACCCAAACGCACTTTATACGTCCATAACACACGAGCGGGGCACGCCGACTGATTGGTGGGGCGACGATTCGACGCGCGAAACATTCGTTGGAAGGTACTAAGAACGGCAACGTCGCGTGATGCAAAACGACGAAGTTATTGCTTATAATGAACACTACTGGGTCCCGTGGACCCATTAGCGACTACTTAAGTGTTAATAAAATTGAATCAATATTGCATTTATATGTAGAACAATGTCTGACTCAGATTGATAAGATACAATATTGAAATACAACAAAAAAATGTTTGATTAAAATAAGTATTGGCAAGTCATTAGCATCACATTGTTATAGATAGTGTGTGACAAAGTCAGGTCATTTATGAATCACACAACAGTAGGTGTACCTACACTGGAGACTATTTGAGTTGGCAGCGGGGATCCAAGTAGCCCATTCAAAAAGCAACTGTACCTCTACCAGGTTATAACCTAATGTTCATAATTTGGCCCTTTGGGCCACTGCAATACTAACATAAATGTTAGTATTGCAGTGGCCAGTTTTAATGGAGCGTCTAGATAAGTTCTAATTATATCACATAATACGACAATAGAAGGCTGCTAAAATACCAAAATCATTAAAATATCTGCATACAGTGTAATAAGTGTTATCAAATTGACAATGACAAAGTTTAATTACAAAGGGTATGAAATTCCTGTTCTGTTAATTGACACCGGTTTTGATAAACGCATTCAATACGTTGATACATATAACGATAACAAATTATGTACGCATACAAACATTTAGGAATAATCGAATTGTAAACTGAAAAACCACGCGATTCCTCTGAATTATACTTTACAAAATACACCAATCATACTAGGCAAACCAATATGAGAGAATATTAAAGATTATTAAACTTGTTTTCTAAATTATTACGCAGTTTGGGGACATTATTGCTTATCGCTTGTGAATCACCAATCGAAAAACTATACGGCTTCATAGAAATACCCATTACCTGGCATAGTCGCCGAGTATGGCGGAGGCTGGTCCGTCCCGGTAACTGTCGGCTTTTCCATTATTTCTCTGCCTTGAAACTTTGTAATACCTAAAAGCAAAGTTTTGTAATTAATTTATTTGTGAAAGTGCAAGACGCAAGTCCATTCGCAAGAAAGTCAGCTGTCAAACAAAAGTAACAAAAGTTATCAATCAGTCACCAATCAGCCAATCAGCTGTGTTGCCATATAAAAAACACGTTTCAACATATTTGAGATAAGAATAAAAACGGTGAAAAAGTTTTTGTGAACAACTCTGTCGCTTGAACTAGCAAGTGCGGCAGAGAGCGAGATACACGAACGAAGTTCGTTCAGCGGCGCTACTACGAATATCGAATCTCGAAGTTCGTATATCTCTGTTTCTGTCGCTCGAGTGCCATAAACAATAAGTGCGTTAGAGATGGAGATATACGAACTTCGAGATTCGATTTTCGTGGTTATAGCTTAGCTCTGGGACCGATTTCACACATGTATAAGTTAACATTTTACAATGCCGTCCTGAAACAAATAAAAACGGGCGCTATCGCGAAGCGAGTTCGTTCATGTATGTTCCTCTCTGTCGCACTTGCTGATTCGAGCGACAGAGAGGGAGATACATGAAGGAATATAGTTTTCATTTTCCGGTAGCGCCTGGCGTTTTGACCAGTGCTGTCTGTTTACCACTCTTTGTGGACTCGGATTATTAGATCGTGCATTATCAGCCTGGACAAAAGTGGCTTCCAATTATTGCCCAGGACCAAGTTTGCTCAGGGTGATAATGCATGGCCCAATAATTAGGATTATCAGGCTGTACAGCCTGATAATCCATGTACAGTATGGACGCGGATTATTGGGCTGTACATTATTTTGGCCGTGCATTATCATGGCAGTACATTAACCGGCACCAAATGGTAGTGGTTATCCGAATATTTTCTCGTGTAGGTTTGCGAAGCGGGCCACGTGGCGCTCGTGTTATTGTAGGTTCGAGCGCTTATCATCAAAACCATTGAACAGAGCTCGTATATGACAATACTTCCAAAATCATATCCCACGCCAGCGCTTATATCCCAAAGAAATGGAAGCGATTTTGTTGTATTAGCTATTTGAAAACGAATGGGTAGTAATGGGTAAATTAAATACTTAAATCGAATTTTAAAAATGATGATGATACTGCATTGCAAATCTGCAAGCAATAAGTCGGGACCGGGGCATCGCCATCGCCCGTTAAGGTGACTATAAACAAAGCAATTTGCTACACCAACCTGATATAACAAGACGAAAATTGTCTCATTCTAATTATAGCAAGTTATTGTGACAAATTCCTAAATGTGTAATGGCCTTTAAGAGGCGCCGAACTACTCGCAGGGCCATCAGGCTGCGCTCGTGAATAAAAGACACGGCAAACTTTTGAACTTTCAATATATTCATTATAATTCACAAAACAATAACTATTAACGACAGTAACTGAATTATAACTAATTGTTCATTATCATTATTTACAATCATTCGGGTCCAATTTGGGTACGATTTTTCCACAAAGCAAAATTTACGGTATGTATGTAATTGAAATTAGCGGAGTTTTAAATTCAAAATAGCTAAAATCTATCTGAGATTTACGAGGATAGTTTGAGATTATTCCCATTTACTGGAATTATGCTTTCGAGATACCGAACCCAAATGTACAAAAGCACTGGCAACTAAATATACGTCAGCATTACCTTGGAATCCGGCCATTACCACGAAAATCGAAGATCGATTGTCGAATATCTCCCTCTCTATCATACTTGCAACATTTGAGCGATAGAGATACACGTTACATCGTTCGATCTTCAGATGTTTGTAGTAAATTTAAGTTTTGATACTTAATGTTGGGGCAATAAGATTTAAAGTTACACACACATTTTTCATAAGATTCAAAGTTATACGCATATTATTGATTATGATGCTGTTTTAACACGAATGGGTGGGCTCTTATACTCCCCGGGCGGGAAGCGGTATCTTTAGCAGCAGGGGGCAGTAAATGCTACCTACGGCCCGGAGTTAAATAAACAATGTAACACCAACTCAAATACTACTGCATCATCGTAAATTACGTAATCGAAAGAAAGCTTGAGTCATGGTTAGCCAAAATATACAAAATAATAGTTAACTTAACAACAATAATGGATAATTTGTAAATTTATTTACAGACATAAAAACAAGTAATTTAATTCAAAAACGTACCTTCTTCTGTACTTACGCCTGAAAATTACGTCTTTCAATGGTCAAAAAAAACGTAACATGTTATTTTACGTTACGAATGGACAATTAACGCCCGCACCAGCGGATTTAATCCCATTTCCTGACCAGAGGGTCAGACGTAAAATGTCTCAAACTCACCACGGGTGGTAACAAAGAAAGCCTCAGGTCGCATATTTCTCACACTTGCCTTCCTGCGATCTGAGACATTATTTATTTTACCGCCCTCGGTGAGTATTGTAAGCATAATATTAATTGAACATGCCTAATTACTTTCGCGACAATAATTCCCTCAATAATAATTATTACCGACTAATAGTTTATTTATTAGTTTATCACAATAAAATATCCAATTATGCGGCATTCAACACAAATTGTCATCGATTATTATTCATAAAGATATAGTGGAAATCATTTATACATATTACAAGTACTTACCAAAGTGCAGTCGAACTCATAAGTAGCCGAATACCTTGATACCTTGTCGCTTTCAACCGTTTGACAACATGACGTTAACGCGACAAGGTACTAAAGTGTTCAGCCGCTTGTGAGTTCGACCGTAACCTCCACGTGGGTCCATTCATTTATTAAATAAGACGAAATGGGGGGGGGGGGGTTACGTTACAAGTAAAATGTTCATCAAAGTCATATAGTTTTTCTTACCCTAGCGTAGGTCAGAAAGTAGTTTAATTTGTCTTAACAAATATAAGCCGTATTGCAAAGGAACAATCTTTCTCTCTCTTTATCAATGGGTTAAAAAGAGACAGATACATAGTAGACGCAGATTATTGAACCGTACATTATCGGGACCTGTTTACATATTAGGATTGGCTATTAGGACTTGATAGATTTGTCACAGATTCAACGAAGATATACGATATCAACATAAACTATACAATAAATAGTCATGACTAAATAACGTCATATTTTAGGGGCCCGTTTCTCAAAAGCTTGTAACTTGTAATACCAGCGGGTCCCTTTCTTATAAAAGGAATGGAAAAGAGGCTTCTGCTTGTATTACAAGTTACAGGTCCGGCCCGGAAAAGAGGCTTCTGCTTGTATTACAAGTTACAGGCCCGGCCCGGAAAAGAGTCTTCTGCTTGTATTACAAGTTACAGGCCCGGCCCGGAAAAGAGGCTTCTGCTTGTTTTACAAGTTACAGGCCCGGCCCGGAAAAGAGGCTTCTGCTTGTATTACAAGTTACAGGCCCGGCCCGGAAAAGAGTCTTCTGCTTGTATTACAAGTTACAGGCCCGGCCCGGAAAAGAGGCTTCTGCTTGTATTACAAGTTACAGGTCCGGCCCGGAAAAGAGGCTTCTGCTTGTATTACAAGTTACAGGCCCGGCCCGGAAAAGAGTCTTCTGCTTGTATTACAAGTTACAGGCCCGGCCCGGAAAAGAGGCTTCTGCTTGTTTTACAAGTTACAGGCCCGGCCCGGAAAAGAGGCTTCTGCTTGTTTTACAAGTTACAGGCCCGGCCCGGAAAAGAGGCCGGAAAAGAGGCTTCTGCTTGTATTACAAGTGACAGGCCCGGCCCGGCCCGGGTGTTAAGTAGTTTGTTCAGACATTAATTACACCGTTATTTTCAGGGATTTTCAGTTTTTTATATAAATACTATGTTTGTTTTATATTGATAAAAATCATTTATATGTATATTGACATATTCCTAATTTTATTATGCGATTGATGTACTTTATATTTATTAGATCTACATTTTCCAGATAGAAGTCACTACATCATATTTTTAACCACCGACGCAAAGCCAACCGGACCGGAAACCGATTAGGATCGGAGCTAATGCGGTTAGAACCGTACCTAGTCCGGTTAGGACGGTAGCTAGTCCGGTTAGGACTGGAGCTTGTCCAGGTTACAATCAGGCCGGGAACTGATTAGGACCGTCGCTAGCCCGGTTAGCACCAGATCTAGCCCGGGTAGACCCGCAGCAGGAACTATTGAGGATCAATCTAGAACCGCACGGGCGCCCAGTGGCCGCTCTGGTCGTCGCGGCGGTAGTAGTGCGGGCGGTTGTCCGCGAACACCGTCACCGCGGGGAACGGGTGCTGCTGGATGAACTTCAGCGTCGCGCGGATCTGGAACATTTAACGGATTAATCAATATTTCCTTCCTGCGCTTTGGCGGTGGTCTATCCACAACAGGTTGAGATTTGTGGTGGTGATGCTTCACCTAGTTCACGAGCTGCCTTGCGTGACAGTGTGTGACGAGATAACTCGCGTACCGGGTCATAGTCGACCGTAGGTACAATGGGACTCACTACTTGCTTTGTGGGTACCTGGTTGCGTTCCTGGTGGCGAGTAAGGTCACCAAAACCCCCGAGGCACACCCCGGAGCGGGTCGTAGTTGAACGTGTAGAGTGGGACTCACGTGGTGCACAAAGTGCGGCGGCTCCACAGCGGGCGTGGTGCTGAGATGCTGCAGGATGAAGTCGTCTGACTGCTCGAGCCACAGGTCCACGCCCCGGAGCGGGTCGTAGTTGAACGTGTAGAGTGGGACTCACGTGGTGCACAAAGTGCGGCGGCTCCACAGCGGGCGTGGTGCTGAGATGCTGCAGGATGAAGTCGTCTGACTGCTCGAGCCACAGGTCCACGCCCCGGAGCGGGTCGTAGTTGAACGTGTAGAGTGGGACTCACGTGGTGCACAAAGTGCGGCGGCTCCACAGCGGGCGTGGTGCTGAGATGCTGCAGGATGAAGTCGTCTGACTGCTCGAGCCACAGGTCCACGCCCCGGAGCGGGTCGTAGTTGAACGTGTAGAGTGGGACTCACGTGGTGCACAAAGTGCGGCGGCTCCACAGCGGGCGTGGTGCTGAGATGCTGCAGGATGAAGTCGTCTGACTGCTCGAGCCACAGGTCCACGCCCCGGAGCGGGTCGTAGTTGAACGTGTAGAGTGGGACTCACGTGGTGCACAAAGTGCGGCGGCTCCACAGCGGGCGTGGTGCTGAGATGCTGCAGGATGAAGTCGTCTGACTGCTCGAGCCACAGGTCCACGCCCCGGAGCGGGTCGTAGTTGAACGTGTAGAGTGGGACTCACGTGGTGCACAAAGTGCGGCGGCTCCACAGCGGGCGTGGTGCTGAGATGCTGCAGGATGAAGTCGTCTGACTGCTCGAGCCACAGGTCCACGCCCCGGAGCGGGTCGTAGTTGAACGTGTAGAGTGGGACTCACGTGGTGCACAAAGTGCGGCGGCTCCACAGCGGGCGTGGTGCTGAGATGCTGCAGGATGAAGTCGTCTGACTGCTCGAGCCACAGGTCCACGCCCCGGAGCGGGTCGTAGTTGAACGTGTAGAGTGGGACTCACGTGGTGCACAAAGTGCGGCGGCTCCACAGCGGGCGTGGTGCTGAGATGCTGCAGGATGAAGTCGTCTGACTGCTCGAGCCACAGGTCCACGCCCCGGAGCGGGTCGTAGTTGAACGTGTAGAGTGGGACTCACGTGGTGCACAAAGTGCGGCGGCTCCACAGCGGGCGTGGTGCTGAGATGCTGCAGGATGAAGTCGTCTGACTGCTCGAGCCACAGGTCCACGCCCCGGAGCGGGTCGTAGTTGAACGTGTAGAGTGGGACTCACGTGGTGCACAAAGTGCGGCGGCTCCACAGCGGGCGTGGTGCTGAGATGCTGCAGGATGAAGTCGTCTGACTGCTCGAGCCACAGGTCCACGCCCCGGAGCGGGTCGTAGTTGAACGTGTAGAGTGGGACTCACGTGGTGCACAAAGTGCGGCGGCTCCACAGCGGGCGTGGTGCTGAGATGCTGCAGGATGAAGTCGTCTGACTGCTCGAGCCACAGGTCCACGCCCCGGAGCGGGTCGTAGTTGAACGTGTAGAGTGGGACTCACGTGGTGCACAAAGTGCGGCGGCTCCACAGCGGGCGTGGTGCTGAGATGCTGCAGGATGAAGTCGTCTGACTGCTCGAGCCACAGGTCCACGCCCCGGAGCGGGTCGTAGTTGAACGGCCCGACGCGGAGCATGCCCACTGCGTTGTCGTATATGTCGAGCACCTGGAATTTTATATGAAAAAGATTGAAGTTCTGAAATAAATAATGTCATGCAATTTTTAACGTACTTCGCAACCTTTATTGAACCGATGCCAGCGACAAAAGGCTAGGAGCAGTGTTAAGTTACATGGTTAGCTGTGAAGATGTCTATTGATGTCCACGCTGACGAAGTACCCACTAATTAGGGGGACCTTTGAGATAGTTAGTCCTCGCTCCCCATAAGGTAATTCTAGTCAATAGGCTTGTCAGCTAAGATTTATTTACGATGCCATTTGAACCAGTTTTTGGGGAGGAGCAAATGCTCGTATGGGAGCAACTACAATTAAAGAACATAAATACGAGTGACGAGCGGCTAGGAGCGACGCTCCCTCAGTTACCTGTGCGGAGTGTGGGCCCCCAGTGATAGTCCTGGCTCCGCGCAGTGGCTGCTCGGGCCCCTTGTCGGGGAAGGCGGCGGGGAAGAGGTCGCCGGCGCGGATGTCGACGCCGACGCCGGTGACGAGCGGCGCCGGCGCGCCGCCGCCGAGCGACGTGTTTAGTTCACAACAGCATGCCAGTGTCAGGTCGATCTCCACTGACAGCCGGTGGAATGACACTGTAAATATTGCTCAAATAATATTACTGGTATAGATGAACCACTGACGCAAAATGGAAAAATGACAACGGAAAGAAGACAAAAAATATAAGACGAAAAAATGTCGGCGCGAGTCCTTGCGGGATAACTAAGTCGTTTCTGAAGACTGTTTCATATTTTATTGCCTGTTACTTTTAAGTTTTATTTTATCTTTATACGCTACGGTAGCCTAACGGTACAGGCATGCGGCTGTCAAACGGCGATCGTGCGTGGGTTCGAATCCCGGCTCGTACCAATGAGTTTTTCGGAACTTATGTACGGAATATCATTTGATATTTACCGTTAGCTTTTCGGTGAAGGAAAAACATCGTGATGAAACCTGCATATATCCACGAAGAAATTCTAAGATGTATGTGAAGTCCCCAACCCCCACTGGGCTAGCGTGGGGGGCCTCTCGTGGGTAAGAGGCCTGAGCCCTGCAGTGGGACGTATATAGGCTGATCTATTTATTTATTATTATTGTCTTTATTTGGTCAGTGCATAGTGCATTTAAGTTTATCAGCGCCTTAGCATCTGCTGTAATGCTGTTATATTTCGTATTTATCAATAAAGTTATAATTAAAAAAAAAGAGAACGAGAAGAAGTTTGCAAGAATCGTAGCAACTAGAATTTTTTAATCTCCGCCTTCCCACTGGGAATCACGTTCCGCAATAGTAATACTATTTGACGTGTGTGGTATCAAACTACCCAAAATTGTTGTTTCCGATTATTTTTGTTCCATTAGCTTTTTTCCCCACTTTTTATTTTTCTTAGTCGATTTAATTCATATGTACGCAAGTGTTGACAAACGGATTGTTTTCTAGTTGCGTTTTTCCCCAACAGATAATTGTCTAGACGATGTACTCGTAGTTCATATTCCCACGTGTTGATAGACTGATTGTTTTCCAGTCGCGTAATACTTTCTTTTCATCCTTTTGCGATCACTCGGAGGCTGTCCGTCTGTCACAGCCAGTTTTTTTTCAATCACACGCATAATGCCATATGCGCAAAACGACACATATCCAAAACCGTTTTTAGCTGACCATAACCAGAACCCTACCTATTCTACTCTAAGGCAGGTCGGTGTAGGTACGACGACGAGGGAAGCGAGGAGGAGTGTTAGGTGAACCGCGACCCTACAGCGCGCAAGCCGAGCGAGCAGAGCGAGGGTGCCGCGGTAGCGGCCAGTGAAGCGCCAGAACCGACTTTATTCGGAAAAAAATATCCGTAAAGTCGGTTCTGGCGCTTCGCCGGCCGCTGCCGGGCATTTCGGATTGAGGACTGGTTCTTCGGGTAAAATAATTATACGAGGATAATACGGACTTGGAGACAAAACGCATGGTAAAGAATGTGTCTAGCAACAAGAACGAGTAGAATTTAATGCGTCCGAAGAAATAACCTACTGGTAAGAACCGCGTAGGAAAATAAAAAAGTGGGGAAAAAAGCTAATGGAACAAAAAATATTTGGAAACAAAATTTTTGGGTAGTTTATGGATACACTCCGGCTCACTTCTTCCTGTACCGTATTATATTTTTTTCAACCCTCGAAAAAGGGTATTACGTATAAAAGTTTAACATGTGTAATCTGTGTATATGTTTGAGGCATCGTAGCTCCCAAACGGAAGGACCGATTTGACGGTAGTTTTTTTATCGATTTTCATTTCAGCTCCCCTGGTATGCTGGTCGTGTCGGGGGCGTTTTTAATTGAACGAGCGAAGAGAACAATGTTCTATGCTTCAGCTTGGGCGAACACCATTTGCCCGGTCTCCGGTGTCCCGCTGTCCCGCTGTTCTCATTCATTTCTCAACCGAATTTCGTGAAATTTTGTGAGCAGGTTCGTTACTTATATAGATTGTTTTTATATTTAGACAGGTGAGTTTTACAGCTCACAAAGCCACCAGTTAAAAACTGTTGGTGGAAACGATTTTGTCCCCAGCGGAGGTGTAGACGAGGCCCGCCTCCGTGGCCTGAACGATTTACAGAAATTTTCTTAACTCAAATAAAACCATTACTTACAGCACGATTTATGTGCATGCAACCAGTTTTCCATTCCAACTTTTAACGGAATTATTTATTGAAGTAACCGAAAGGTACGGCAAAACTCGTCTTTACATAATACCAACCATAAACTAACTGGTCGCTTCTTTTTTAATAGTGAAAGTCATTTTAAAAATTGTTTTACTAGTCTCGAGTATGCCTTATAAGCAATCGTTAAACAAGTTTAAACGTGTAGTTTTCTATGTAAGGTGTTATTAAGTTCTCTAGTCGCCGTTTAATATATTAATGGATTCGTTTGAGGATGGGCGCTCTGGCGGTTTCAACTTTTAGGAGCGTTCTAATCAGTCAGGTGCCTTACAAGGCACATACTCGTCCTTATGTTATGGGGAAACTCCGTGATGTTAGCTGTAAGATTTACTATAGTATGTGCCAATTTGCAGCAAATACCCATCATACTTAACTATCGGCCACGTACACGTCTTGATACGCCTTGAGAACAATAATAGGTCGTATTCTCAAAATAAAGTTAAGGTAAAAAAGGTTATATCAATTTACACGCTACTAAGTAGGGTAAGTCCGGGATAGTTGGCCATAGTTTTTTTGGAACACAGTTAAAATAAAAGCTTACACATTACGAATATTTTTTTATTTCTTATTAAACTTTGGTTAATTAACTTTAGATTATTAAACAAAAAAGTATAATATCTATATCAATCACCTCGAAAAAAAACAGTTAGTATTTTTTTCGTTTTATTTCTGATTCTTAAGCATATGTCCTCGAATTCGGTGCAGTTCTTAAGTAGCCCAAACCACGCTGAAACCAGGCTTTGAAGAAGATAACTCATAATAATTTTCCTCACAGCCGCGGTAGTTTCTTTCGTTTACACACCGAGTTAGCTCAGTTTTAGATATTTTTTCATTGTTAGCTTTCCTGGTTTGTTATATGCTCTCCTTTTTTTTAACTCTTCTCTGACACGCATTCAGCATCATATGGCATAACGACTTAACTAGCCAGTGGCCATCTCTACTTTTCTTCCGGGAGAGATGACCACACCTAACATAAAAACAAGTCATGACACGACTTAAAACAATGAGACACATATACTTTGCAACCAATACAAAAAACAGCATTATTTGAAGAAAATAACATCAAAACCAGGTAAAAACATGAACCCTCCAAAAAATAATGACACTAAGTAGTCCAAATAATCAAAGACGATTTTACTTACTTTGTGCTTTTTTCGCATAATTGTTAATTGCACCCGTGCTCCCACGCACGAAGCGAAGCGAAATAAACAAAAACTCGCGAAATCAAGTCACTGGTTCCATGAAATATTTCGATGGATCATCTCCCCCTTATGGCCATCTACCCCGGAATTACCCTATTTAGGGGTTGGTTAGTATTTGTCTACCCCAATGGGATCCAGGCGTGAGTATGTATGCATGTACAAGAAAATCTTTTCGGAGTAGATACATTACATCGATAGATCGCTCTAAAGCGATAAGACCGCCTGTTGTCACCTTTATTTATTGAATGTACTCTTGTAAAATGTTTTTCTTATGTTGTGGTGCAATAAAGAATATTATTATTATTAGATTGAGAAACTGATGAATCGGACGTCCGTGCGCTTTGACTGTAATTTTGAAGCTAACTCGCAGGAGCAATTTTTGTTTCAAAAGCCATGCAATCTCAGTTAAAGAGGTCAGACATCTTCAAAAGTTTCACAATTACCCTGCATTAACTAAATAAGGAGATACGATAAAACTAAAAATAATTAGTTTAGTTGCAGTAAATGAATGTCAGTGCCACCCACGTGGCTTCAGCGCCTGGCACCATGACAAGTAGCAATGCGACTTACATTACTACGCGATCACTCGTGAACGTGCGACTCGCGTGAGCACTTCCGAGTTTTAAATATTGACGGACTGACAGATGAATGTTATGAATGGCTAGTCATCATTGCCCTTCAATGTGTTAGACTCGATAAACAATGACAAAGAGAGAGACAACTGTAGTGCGAGCCAATAGGAGAGAGGAACGTGAACGCTGCGTCGATGCCTATTAGTGGTTGGTATTGAAAATAATTAGACTACTCATAAAGTGCCAAATTAACGCGCTAAACTTGATCTGAAGACGATTTGATTCAGTCACACTTTTTACAATGTTTTTTTCGTTAACTTTAGACGATGTTATATTTTCGATAATATTTTTGCGACTGACTTATATGCCGAGCGAGCCAGTCACATTAAACTGCACCAGTGCATTCCAAATCAGTTAAACTTCTGCCTTCCTGAAAGAACCGACGAGTTCCACACCAAGCGCCAAGAAGCGGCGTTTGAAGACGTGCAATGACGATGTATGATGTAGGCGAAGCGCTCGACTTATCTGCCGTGAACTTACGGAACATTCTGCCATCCCGTCAGTTGCACGAAACTGCAGTTTAAGTTGGGTGATTGAATTGGCTTTGAAGTTTCACATGACGATGATGACTCACACATGATGTTGGCGAACAGCTCGTCCGAGTAGCGGTGCGGGTCGGTGAACCCGCCCACCAGCTGCAGCTCGAGCCGGCCCTCGGGGTAGCCCGCGGCGAGCTGCTGCACGCGCGCCACCATGGCCGCCGCCGCGTCCGCCGTGCCGGACCCGTCCAGGTGTGCGAGCGCCACTGCGCCGGACCCTGGGGCAAGGAATACTGTTATTGCTAGGAACCGAACATCTGGACCATTCGTTTTTGAAGTGAATACTTCTTTAGCGGCGGTGAGCAATTTATGAGATGGGGATAAAATGTTAAACTCGCCACAGGTCACGCGACCGTAAGATTCGTAAGACGTTAGATTCGAGACAGGTCACGTGACCGTACGACGGACACGTGACCTAATCGAAAAACTGTTACAATGTCATTGAGTTTTGACTTCTGCCGGCACTCGCGGAGTGCAACCCGGTTTTTTTTTAATACTACGACGGTGGCCTAACGGAAGCCTAAAAACGCTTGCTACTCTATAACCGCGTAACCGAGCCTTTATTGATTTTTGGATCCGTTGTGTTGAAAGCTAGAGACGAAATGTCCTCGCTCTCAACACAGCGCATCCCCGGAAGCTCTAAGTACTCCTTCTTTAACCATGTAAGCTCTGACAAGAACAGAGGGGTAATCACGTAACGTTCCGAACGCGCGTTAGGATAATCCAACTGTAATTTTTCCATATAAAATTTGACATTTAGATCTACCTAACGTGCGTACACCGCATTACATGATCGGCCGGCAGAGCAGGCCTACGTTCTCACCATTCGTATTTTATGATATGTGGGTACATATCGATACTTCCTACGTATACTGAGCCAACTGTCATTTTTACGATTTTCGTGTTTTTGCATATTTAAGATCAAAATACTTATATCTACATACTATACAAAAATCGTGACGAAATTACTGTTAGTTTTCGAAATAAAGTGACGTATACTGACCCAACTAACACCGTTTTTTAATTTAGAACATCGTATACTGAGATAAGTCACTTGTACCACTGTACGCGGTACACCTATCGGGGAAGGGCGGCGCGGGCGCGGTGCAAGTGGCAGTTAGCTCAGTATGCTCGCTCGTCGTCGTTGCGGCATACGTCTTTTCTACCGACTACACATAAAATTAGGCTCTTTTCGTTATGATTTAGTTATTGTGATGTTATGTGATAAGTTGTTATGTTAAATTATACACAAAATACATCAAAATGAAGCAGACGAGGGGAAGAAATTTGGTTGCAATGGCATTAAATGAACCACAAGATCGCGGTTTGATTCTACCAAATACGAGACGCAAGCTAAGTCGGTTCGGCAATACCGTGATATCGTCAATAAAAATTTTAAGTTAGGGTTTCACATACCAAAAAAAGATAAATGTGACGCACGTCACATTTACGAGAATTTGGAAACACCTACTGAAAAACAAACATCCAAACACATTTGGCACATGGAGGAAAAAGACAGAGCAAGAGACTTGAAACAAATTGACAAAATAATATCTCAAAGTAACAAAAAAATTGCGACTGTTGTATTCGACCTACAAAAAACCTTGTCATGTCCTCACGGTAATATAAGCGTGTTTTATTACAAAAGAAAACGTAACCTGCATAATTTCACAGCATTTGATTTGGGAACACTAGAGGGCTATTGTTACTGTTGGCATGATCAAATAGCTAAAAAAGGGTCTAATGAAGTTGCTAGCAATTTATTTGACTTTATTAAATTAAAACTTCAAGACGATGTAAAAGAATTCAGGTTTTGGTCTGACAACTGTGGGGGACAAAATAGGAACCGGATCGTATTTCTCATGTACATGTACGCTTGCTGGAAATATAACATAACAATTACACATCGTTTTCTGGTTGTCGGGCATACTCAAAATGAGGGAGATAGTATGCATGCTCTGATCGAAAGAAAGACAAAAAATGTTAACATTTACACACTTGAACAATGGTACATGGCTATGCGTATGGCAAAAACTGATAAACCTTATGAAGTTAAAGAAATTTCGCAAGAATCGGTGTTTAATTTTAAAGCATGCTTACCTCTTTTTAATGATTGGAAAAAGGGCACTAACGGACAAACTGTCATGTGGAGTCAAGTGTGTGAAGTACATGTTTCACCTGATCACAATAAAATATAAATGCACTTTTGAAGAGGGCACATATCAGTCAATTGAATGCTCTTCAAGTAAAAACACAAGGAACCGACAAAATGAGCTAACGGTTGGCTTGAATAACAATCAATTGGCCTATCAAAGCCCATTACCTATCGACAAAGAAAAAAGTAAAGATCTTAATTCTTTATGTTTCCCGCTCAATACCACGACTTTTTCAATACTTTAGTTAGGTACTAAATAGAAAAAATGTTATTCAGTTTGTTGATTTTTAGGTGCCGTCAGTAAGTAATTATTAATACTGACCTAGTTAAAATAAATAATGTTGTTTCTTAGAAGATGTCTATTTTGTTAGTACATTAATAATTCTCGAAGTTCTAGGATTTTTATCCGAATTAAGTTTTTTATGATAAGACTAAGTTGATCGCTGTTGTGTTCTTTATGCCAATGACTTGGAGCTATTGTAGTCAATGAAGGTGTTTACATAATGATTTAATGCAAGTGCCATTTTAATTAATATATATTTACCTTAAATAAGTAGGTACTGTTTAAGAAGTTATGTTTAAATTTGTTTTTTTTAGAAGAGTTAATATTTTATTTTTATTTTGTATTGGTAAGAACTGGTCTCTGTTGTTATATTTCTAACGTGCCACTTAGACTTACTCTTTTTAATTTTTATTGTTAAAGTTAAAAGAAAGTGATTGATTTTGTGGATGTTTACTATGGGAATTAAGACTGTGAGATAATTAATCTACAATCAATATTAAAACAGTAATAATGTTGATAATGTAGCAAAGACAAAAAGCAACATTCCCTAAATACGGGCTGTGATTAATTCATTTTAATATCCTTTATAATAAACGTAATTTTAGAGTAAATTTGTTTTATTTTTGGTCTTACAAACGTAATTTGCTTAAATATCATTAATACAAACTTCTAAACTTACTATAATGGACATAACATACAAAAGAACCTTAACAGTATACTGGTACATAATGCATTCATTCAGACGTACCTATACTGGTACAAGTGACAAATCAGACGAAAACTAACCGATAAAATCCATCCAAGCACGAGCTTTGAGTTGTTTAGATTACTAATAAATGGTACATCACACATAACAGGCATAATAACAATATAATTAGCCATATTCATCTAATCATAGTTTACTACGTATACTGGATCAAGTGGTAGTTGGCTCAGTTTATCAAAAACTAGAACTCGTCAATTTCACGTATACTGGACTAACTACCGTTTTTTCAAAAACTACAATTAATTTCGAAATAGTAATTATGTAGATCTAAGAAAAATATATTCAGTATACATATTCGAAAATCTCATGAAATTATTTCAACGTATGAGTTAGTTATGGAACTTTATACCTTTGAACGGCCCTCCTGTAATTAAAGGGGGTCATCGGAGGCGCGAGTGTTCATCATGGTGGGAACCTGGCCCTCAACTAATAGCCACAGGGAAGATGGCGAAGACCGCATCGCCCCTGGCTGGGGCAGCTATTAAATATTATAGCAAGGGAAAGTCTGCGCTGCGCATCCATCAAAGACGTGTCACTGTCACTTACAAGGTCGTAACATGGCAATGGCGGCCCATAAGCAACTATAATATAATCTGTGCCACAAGTAAATCTTCTTTATTACCCGACTGTCTCAGAAGGAGGGTTACGTTTTCCGAGCGTATGTAATGTAGGTATGTGGACAAGAAAAATCTTACACGGCTTTCACGAGCTACAGTCCCAACGGCTTGATGGATTTTGACATATGTGGTGTCGATGGATTTCTCATACCAAATCGTAGGAGTGACATACGCTATAATATTTAAAAAAAGGATGTAAGAGAAATTTCCTCCCTCGGACGCTGCGGTTGTGGAATGAGCTTCTTCAAAAAAGGAGTGTACCTATAAATTCTTAAAGGGTCGGCAACGGACATGTAATACCCCAGGAGTTGCAAGCGTCCATAGGCTACGATAACCACTTACCATCAGGTAAGCTTGTTTGCCACAATTTTTTTTTTCAAACAGATTTTTGAAAAAAAAATTGTGTGAAATCATAGTTTATAAAACAGTTTAATTATTGTGACTTCCTTACCTGAATGCCTCACGACGACTATAATACATGAGGTGGCGTCATCTGATCCGATGATATTTACGTTTTCTGAAAAGAAACAAAAAACATTTCATCAACGTAGCATTACGAGTAGCATTCATAATTACATAAATCTAATCTAATCAAATCAAATCAAAACATTTATTCGTGACAAACACAACACAGATAATAATAAAAAAAAGCACATTTCTTTTTTGTCACGAAACGGACTTATAAGTATGTGACTGTCAAGTGCGTAATTAATAGTCTCTTAGATTAAATATCAGCCAATTTATATGGGCCTCCCCCTCCCCATATAACTGCTTTTGAAATTACATAAGATGTGATAATTGACAATTTAAAACAATTGTTACCATAGGTATGCCCATGATTATGCAGCATCTACTTATTGCGTAAAATTGTAGGCATTTGAAGTTTAATCACAACATAGGTTGTGCCTAACTGGAGAGCCATTCATGAGAGCCCACTGCTGGCCCCAGGCGTCCTCACATGAATGATAGGCAGTATTCCTTGCGCTGGTCCAGCCCCAGTTAGGGACTTCACATTCATCTCTGAATTTCGTCGCAAACATATGCAGATTTCTTCACGTTACTTTCCTGCACCGAAAAAATGATATTCCGTATATAAGTTCTATAAACTCATTGATCCGAGCCGGGATTCAAGCCCACGAGTCCCACGAACACCGTATGAAAGCCTCGTGCTTGAACTACATAGTACAACTAGGCCGACAGCGACACTCACTGTCGTGCGGGACGACGGCGGCGAGCTCGCGCTGCGCGACGTACAGCAGGCCGGGCGCGCCCACCACGCGCGCGGCGGCCGCCAGCAGCGCCGCGGCCGCGTCGCGGTACCCCGGGTGCGCGCCCAGCAGCGCGCGCACCGACGTCGGGCACTCGTCCGCGAGCACGCCGTTCAGCACCACCACCATGCTGACTCTGGAAACAACACAACCATGTTACGGTGGCTTTTGCTTAGCACACACAAAGGGGATCTCACTTGCCACTTGACCAGGACTAGCGCATGACGTGAGAAAAGGCGCGAGAAAGTAAACATTATTGTATTAGGCCAGTTGAAATTGACACAAAAGCAGGGTAGACTCGCAAAGCATGATGTAGTTTTTTTTATATTAAATTTACTTCTTCGAAAAACGTGGTGGCTTCAGGCCTTATTTTACTTCTTCGTCTAGCCGTACACTAGGTATAATTGATAGTGAAACACATCGAGTAACTACCTAGGGGACAATTGTACACAAATCTAGCTTTTTTTGGAGAAAACTTGCAAACTGTATATCCAGCCACAAAACTGAGTTATTCAGTCGACTAAACCCTGAGGAACGACAACCATGCGTGTGCTGGACTTCCATGTGCTGGACTTCCATGCTCTCAATATACACCTGCACTGTTTTACGCTAATGACACAGTTGCTAGATGCGTTTGATGCACAAACTTGATAGCCCTATTTATTTGTCCTGTCAAACATGGTTTGTTAGGCAATTGACCTTCTATACGTAAGTACCAATTAGCACCAGCTGTCCATTAACACGTTCAATAGCTTTAACACATAAGCTGTGCTATTGTGCTAATGAACATACCAGACCCCGTATCATTGTCGGCCTTATCACGCGAGAAGTGACAAGATAGAGCGTCCTACTGGCTGACACCGTTCGATAGAACGAGACGACGCTCTTATCTTGTCACTTATCGCGTGATAAGGCCGACCATGATACGGGGTCAGGTGTGTCTTTAGAACTTATTTGAAGAATGAATTTGTCTTAGACGATACTCGATCACTCGGTAACTCGGTATACAGTTAATCGTAAATCGAAGATTTTTGAAGTTATTATCATAATCATAAATAAAAGTTGTTTCCTCTAAGTTAATTATAACGGGTGTCTCAATAAGAACTATACGGGCGCCCTTTAATGATACCAAATTTAAGTTATTTTTAATCGAAACAGTGCACTTATTAACACACGTTATCAATCGAGGATGCTCTAATGCAGTCATAGTGAAAAAACGTTTTCTACGAGCCGGGTGAAATTGTATCTTACTCGTATGTCATAAAAACTTTGACACACAAATCTTTTCTACCATTATCTTTACCTCTTTTATCAAATAAATGACGAAATTTAGTTTTAATTAAATGCCATCACATTAAAAATTCTATTTCAGAACTTAGGCTCATCATAGGAGGTCTTCAAATAGTCATCGACCCAGACGAAGAAAAATTTACACATTCAAACACCAGACGCAGACGCGTCTAACTCTAATGATTGACAGCTCTGGGTTTCACCAATCTGTTAACACACAAACGAGAATCTATAACTCGCAGACAATAAGGAAAACACGTCAAAAGCGTCGTCGAATGGTGCGCCTTGCTCAATTGTTGGATATAATGTATTCAGAATGGCAGCGGGTCATACGAGTGGACCCGCTCATTATACAGAAAACACACAAATATAACGACTTACACCTACCTCGGAACACACACACACAGGCACAAAATCCAAGCGACGTTCATGGTACTTCTATCATTATCGACGCGACGGTTTAATTATTATTAAGATGATCTGTCGTTATAGTTATAAAGCTTGATAAATGCACTAGCTCGTGTTCTTAATTAAGCACCGATAAGGAAATTAGTAAGGCGCTACAAGAGAGATAGTAATGTTTTAATTGCTGCACTTATACGCTTATATAGTCTCCAGTCCAGCAGTAACGTAAACACCAAGTGACGGATTTTACACAAATAAAAGTCGTCAGAGCGGTCACACGCTAGAGCTGCGCGTGTTTACACTCGTTTACTTACCCAGATACCAATATACAGGGTGTGCGATGCAAACGTGATGTGTACACAAAGACATACTTACCTGTCCTAAAACCTCTCAACGATAGTCCAACACGTCTATCATGCGACGGCCGCGACATACTCTCGATTTTTCTCGAACTATATCTCTTGTTCTAAGTGTTTTAATAAGAAAGAGACGGATAGTAGAACGAGAAAAATCGAGAGAGCCCGCGCGCCGTCGCATGATAGCCGTGCAATATGGCCAATGCAAACTATGGTCCAAAAGTAAACTCATTCGTTTTTATCAATACAAATTTTGTTTTAGTGAATTTAGACTATTTAATTTGAATTAGAGTAGTTATATTACCTGTCTTAGAGTTCACCGATAGTAACAGTGATTCCTATACAAGTCATATTAGATTTCATTTGGACCATAGTTGCACGACATGGACTATAGTAGGGAGGTTTTACGGTAGTACCTATCTGTTAAAAATGTGATAATATTACGTAATGTTTTGTCAAGGAATAAATGAAATAATATAAAATACTTAGTTCATTCTGGCCTCTAATGTCCAATTCCCCGTATGCCCAGTCCACGTATGTCCAATGCCCCGAACGTCCAGTCCCCGTATGTCCAATGCCCCGAACATCCAGTCCACGTATGTCCACTGCCCCGAACGTCCAGTCCCCGCAAGTCCAATGCCTGCCCCGAACGTCCAGTCCCCGTATGTCCAATTTCCCAATCGTCTAGTTCCCCGTATGTCCAAATACCCGAACGTCCGATCCCTATACGTCCAATTACACGAATGTCGAATTACCCGAATGTGCAGTCAATCAATTTGATTTGCCATTATAGAACTTTGTCACAGTGACAGTAGTATGACATTTCTTATGGCTCTCATGCTAACGTTAGCGTGACAAGGTACAAAGTTGGTTGACTGTAAAAGGAGAGCTCGTTTCCGTTCGTTAATTACCTTTTGCCGTAAACAAAATGTTAACATGCAAAACAAATAGATATGGAAAATAATCATCAACATAGGAAGTGCCATCGGAGAAAATCATATTAGGGTAAAATAAACGGGCATTCAATAACAGGACAACCAAAATAAAGGAGATCAAATAAAGGGGTCCATATTGGCTGCCATAAAATTCGTTGTCCTATTTTTTTTATACTAACGTATTGCACCTAGTCATAATCATCGCTAGACCTAATTTATTTCGTCCTAACTTTTTTGTTCCTAAATTTCTGTAACTATCATCGGAAGTCATGTCATAATGATCAGTTGTCCTAAAAAAAATCTTCATAATTTAATTACTAAGAACATACTTCAACTCCTAATTTTGCAGGTTTTGCTTACGATGTTTTCTTTCACCGAAAATGAACAAAAATCAACACAATTGTAAAAAAAAAACTATTTCTTACAGTTTACATTTTCTTAATATTACACCATTTCGATTGCTCACTCTGTATAATCGACATAGAGTCATGGCAAAGTAAACAAAGTGGACAATTATTTACTATTCTGTTTCTCTAGTGGATTATTTAATGACCATAAATTAGAATTCATTAAGTAGTTTGTATAGTTCAGTATTAATGGAAACATAAAGTTTACATCTTGGGGAATGTATCGACGGCATTACAAATTAATTAAAACAAGGTACTTACCACGAAACAATAATACTTTTATCTTTATTAATACACAATACAAAATTTATATTAAATAGTCTGGGTGATATTAATGTAGTTTTTAGAGTTCCGTAGTCAACAAGGAACCCTTATAGTTTCGCCATGTCCGTCCATCTGTCTGTCCGCCTTTGGCTTAGCTCAGTAACCCTTACAACTAGAAAACTGCAATTCGGCGTGGGTATATAAACCAATCATGTGTATTTAAAATACAAAATACTGGTAGTAGCCCGTTTTATCAAGGTATGTAGCCTGCAATCGCTGCTTGTGTCTCTGTCTAACAATCATATTTGCTAGAGAGAAACGCAGAAAGCGATTACAGGTTACAGGCCTTATAAAATAGAATGGCTCAGGGCGACTTTGTCCAAAGTCACTATTTCACGTTGACGACAGGGAACTGTGGGCCGGATAAATGAGTCAATACTGTCAGACAAAAACAGCCTCTTGTCGGGAATTGAAAAACTTGCTAAAAAATACGTTCCATTATACCGATTATACGATTATAAAATTCAATGAAATGTATTTTAGTGTAAATGTATTTTAAAACTGAAATACTAAATACTAAATACATGTGAGTACGGTATTTGAAACCAAATACAAAATAGTTCTCCGACCTGTAGTTGAAATACAAATACAAAATACGTATTCGTATTTCAAGTAGGTTACCTCAAACACACATGGAATTGAAATACTGGGAGATACGAGTAGCACAGACTCTAAAGAAATATTTGTCCTGCAAAAAAAGTGTATACGAATCTTAGCGAATGTACATGTTCCTAACAGCTGCCGCCCTCATTTTATTAAATATAAACTTTTGACACTACCCTCAATATACATTTTGGAGGCTGCCCTTTTTGTCAGACAACATACAGAACTATTCCCACCGAAAATCGATACTTATAAAACTAGAAGTCAGTATAGAAGTAAGCTGTTACTACCTAGATCTAACTTAGCTATGTATAAGAATGGACTACAGTATAAATGTATTCAAATTTTTAATAAAATCCCTAATGCCATCAAATACGAACTAAATAATAAATCCTTTAACTCTAAACTGAAAAGCATATTACTACAAAATTGTTATTACACAGTCAAATCATTTCTTGAAGATGATAGGTACGTTAGATAAATATGACACCGAATTGGTATAGGATCTTTAGCTTGTAACTTGACATATCGCTGCAACCACTTTATTATTCATTATTCATTAACATTAAATTAATATTTACTATAATAATTAGACAAATTAACCCAATCAGCCACTATTATTGTAACGATGTTTTGTTGACGTTGCTATTTTGCAGCTCCTAAATTAATTCATAAAGTTTATTAAACTACCTACTGATACGTCAATTTATAATTATTTAGACTAGCATTAATAAAATAGAACCGTATTATTGTGTGCCCTTACAGGGTGTCATGAACCAGCCAATGATTATAACACCTTATTATATACGTGACAATGTAATATTGAATAAATGAAATTCTATTATTATATTATATATTAGGGTCAGATACAGAAGGCGGTACTCCTGGGTACTGCGCGGATAGTCAGGAGGTTCCTGTCTCTGTCGCCCTGACCGCCGGTAGCTTAGGCCCCGCCTCGCTGCCGGCTGCACCCTAGGTTAGGTTTTTAAATTGATTTTATGTTTTGTATGTATAGTTTTATATTTTACTTTTTATAAAAGGATTGTACAAACCTAACTTAAGATGAAATATAAATAAAGAGATAATAATAATAATATAGTATTTAGAATAAGATTGCTACACCCTAACAGGGTCCATGCTGTGCCTATATAAATATATGTACGATCTTGTAACACCATGGTTGCTTGAATAAATGAATAAATGAATACTGCCCAACCCTGCTTGTCGAGTACAATTAGTCACATCCCTATCTAGGATGTTTATTCGCAAGGTAACGTGATAAACGACAATGTTCAAATACTTCTAAAATTACTCATAACTACTTATCGATTTTCGCCACAACGCACCAAGTTGTTTACTAATCTACGTAGGATCCCAGTGGCCGATTTCACAACAACATCTTGTAACTTGTGATCTCAGAATTGCCTTAGCAAGAAGGAAAGAATATAGGCGAGAAACAACACGAACCTCTTGACTGTTGACAATAAATATTACATCAGACCATCAGGCGAGCCATACGCTTGTATACCACCGCCGTGGTATTGAAAAATCAAATGGTATTCCGAGCACGAAAGTCGCACGATTGAATAGTCAAGTGTAAAAATATGGGTGCACACAACTTACTCTATAAATATGTCCCATAGCTCTTATGTCAGCGGATTAAGGTTTTGGTACATATTTATGAGAAGATGACATCGATACATATTTTTGCACTTGACTGAAACCACTTGGCTACCATCCATATAACTTTGCGAAGCGATTGCGTATCATCCAATAATAAACACTGATATATCACTCCCCGTTTTAATTACAGACTCGTTACTTACGAGTACATGTTATTTGAATCATTAAAAATCGGTAGGTCAATTACTAAGTTGTAATTTATTTGAGCGCAAAAGATGCAAAGACCTCACAAGTGGCGAGAAATGATTGATTCAGTTATTAAGACTGTATGTTAGATAGGTGAATTAGCATTTGAAGATATGGAGAATATATTAAAATACATGTTGAGGAATACTTTCACATTCGGATGAGTAAAGTACGTCAATACGTGTATAGTTTATGTTGTTCTGTCACAGCTTTACGCTATATGTATATTTCCATACATACGTCCCTATCCTATGCCTAATAGTCATGTATTTTTTATTAAGTTACAAAGAATGCGAGCGAAGTGTGGGGCATAGCTATGTATATCCATCCTGCAGGTCCAATATATACACTAGTAAAATAATTTGTCGAATCGAATAAGTAGTTCCGGAGATTACCCCTCCCCAACACCAACATATAAACTTACATTTCAGATTACTAGTATAGATAGAGTATATCGTTGGTGTACTTCGAAATATAGTTTTTGAAGTATATAACCCACGGTATAATATGTAGATACGAATTCATATTAGTAACACCACTTTCGTTTCGTTATCGCAATGCCACAGACCTGATATAATGTTTGGGTTATCATTGATGGTAAAAAGTAGGTTTTTTACAGAACTTGTAATTATTTCCGTTCGAACTTGACGCTAGTAAACAGTAAAAGAGCGACGTCGTTCAGGCTGATAAACGATCGGCAATAAATTAAAATAAAACTAAAAGGTAATGTCGTTCTTGACAAAGTAATAAACTCGCTTGAGTAATACGGTATGCATCATTGGAAGATAAACGCTGTAGAAATGAAGTTGTTAATAAAGCTGCACGCGGAAGCCATCTCGAGATTACCCTTCTTTTTTTAAGTGTTCTAATTAGAAAAAAACGCATAGCTTATCCCACGGTGTTGTGCCGTGCTGGTCTGGTGTGTATTCTGAAACGTGTTTTTGACGTATCCAAATTATCATGTTGGCATGCGCTGACTTCACAGCATGTCAACGTGCCAATAACAAGATAAAGCATCTGTCACTTTCTTACAGGCGGCGAACGTAAAAGACGAATGTTTTCTTCTTAAAGCCATATTGATAAGCACAATCGTAAGTACATCCGCCGCCGTAATGTTTTATGCCACGACGGAGGCAGACTGGCATAGGTACGGCCTGCCCGCCAGCGCCAGCAAGCGGACACCGAGCCTATACACGCTTGCAAGAGGAATCACAAGCGCACTGCCGACCCTTTAATGATTTGGAGATTCGTTGCGTTGACAGCTAGACAAATACAGGTCTCTCACTGTCAACACACAGCTCTCTAGAGATGGCACTAGAATGGAACTCTTAGTTGTAAAATTGAGGCACTGGTTTGTAAACTCGGTAGTTGTGAAAGTCAATGCCACCTGCGGGATTCAAAAGAATTGTACAACTTAAGCGTTGCGTCCTTGGTCAAACGAGACATGATTAATGACATAAGTTGTAAGAAATTGAGACGCACACGACCCGTAAAAAATACCATTCGTGGCGCTCTAAAATAACTTGGGTAAACCATTGACGAGCCTGGCAACAATAGGCTAATTATATGGCTCAAATAAATGACCACGACCATCAATCATGACAAAGTGTTATTTATAAAAAGCTTCAAGTACGCATGTTATGAAGGCAGGTTTTATTGTAAGTTATTGGGAGGATCGATGACTTTATACTAAACGAGTGAATATCAGAGTGAGCCTAATCCTTCGGACGATTTAACCGAAGTGGTAGAAGTCGAGAAACTCTTATAAGGTATATAATATCAAAATGTAGTGAAACCACCTCCACAAAAATTCGTAAAAGAGGCGGCTGAAACGCTCCTTGATTTACCCAGATGGTAAACCGTAAACAAAAAAAATAAACAAGAAAGTTACCTTAACAATGCCTCAGCATGAACGCATACACTTAATTTAAAAATAGAACACTGACACTAAACAATATAATATTTAGACAAGAGAATAAAACGTCGAGAACCAGACGCAGCCTCGGACTGGGACGAGAAACGCTGTCTTATCGCCGACAGCCGCGAGTTACTAGCTTGTTATTGTTATGATAATGCTTATTATGTTGGAAATAGCCCCGATAGTGTCAGTATCGTGCAATAAGCAATTAAGAAATATACCATCAGCTCATATCGTGTACCTCACAAACAAGCATCTGGATCGGTATAATTAACCGCGACGATTATACTAATAATCTCGCTTCCTAGAAGCGTTAACTGCGATTATGAATTATCGTTGGTGGGGCTGTAACGTGTTTAAGTACGAGTGCATTCCGGTGCATTGATAACAGACATGTACAATACATACTGATACATACACTTAAATTAGCCCTACGTATACGTATTCTCAAAAGGTGAAAACATGTTTTTTTTGTATAGTGCCATTGCTAGCAAACGTTAGGTTTAAAGATGGAGAGAATATGAAACTGTAGTGATGTACGTAAGAAAGGGGCGATGCACATTTTTTTAAATTTTTAAATTTTATGATTAAGGGGTTTTGAATTTGAGTTTTATGGGTCTAGTCCATGCCCCACCCCACATTCAGTCCTATTTCCAAGACAGCGTTTTACAACACCCACGAGAAGGGGTGGTGGTACTCCAACTAAACACGGGGTAAGGATAAGATACATTTTAAACAGGGTATTATCTATTCTGTGACAGGGTACATTGCCATATAGGTTATTGAATGACAGGCCCTATCGCCTGTCAATTGACAAGTTTAGTAAAGATTCGGATAAGGGCTCCCGTCCGAGGGCAATGCCCGTAAAGGTTTCGATCCCGCCGATATGATCGGATCTTGATCGTTCCTTGTTCAGTCGGCTTGTTTAGCGCCAGTTAGCTTATAATGTAACGTTTTAGACAATTATTTAACGTTTATCTTTTTTAATGTTTGACGAAAGTAAGGCTTCCTACTGTCGAATTAAAGTCACGCTACAAACAGCTATAGTTGTACCTAAGTTTGAAGAAAAGAAAAATCTCTATGCATCAGATAGGTAAATCCATACTAATAATATAAATGCGAAAGTGTGTCTGTCTGTCTTCTGGGACCCCAGTTTAACGAGGTCTTTTGCTGAGCGAGAGCAGCTCGTCGTCCGCTCCGGGGAGAGCGCTCTGATCCTCCCGGGACATCCGGCAACGTCGAGCCTTAGGAAGGCTCCCCGGTAAAGGTACCGGACCGCAGGTCAGTAGCCTTTGTACATTATTAACGGCGCCCAACGCTAATCTGACAATTAGGCCCAAAAGCAGCAAAAGCCAAAGTAAAAGTAATTTGGTCGTTTCACCAGCAAGCCCACAAACCCTTTAATGTGTTGTACCGCCTAGCCGAGGTAAATTAACTATAAGGTATAAGAAATAAAAGTTGTGAAGAGTAACTGTTGCTTTCTTTAGAAACTTGTCCTGGGAAGGTCTTTTGCTGTTACCTGTCTGTTACCTCTTCACGCTTAAACCGCTGAACCGATTTGGGTGAACTTTGTTATAGAGATAGTTTGAGTCATGGGGAAGGACATAGGATAGTTTTTATCCCGGTAATCATACCCCAAGGGGATGAAGTGTGGAGTGAACGTTTGTATGGAGCTACGATATAAACGAATTCCACGCGGACGGAGTCGCGGGCAGAAGCTAATAAATAAATAAAAGTGAGGTAGCGCACAAAGGTTAGGTGATTCAAAAAATTCAACTTTAGATTTTTTAAACTCTCAACCCCTCATATCATTCTATTCAATAAAATATTAATTAGCAATTAATTTGAACATTTTTGGTTAACATTTAGAGGTCGCTACCACCTGTCAATGTTAATAAAATATCTGCAATAAGGCTTTTAACGAGATTCGTATTTGGTCGAGTATTACTGAAATATTTTATGAAAATATTGAACAATTAACATTAAAAAAAATCATATTAAGGTGTTACTCTGGTATTACTGGTAGTCCATCACTGTAGATACCCACACAGTAGTTTAACGTAAACAGTTAACTACCCTAATCTGCATAACAAATTAAAGCAGTTGCAATTGGTGCATTTAGTTATTCACTTACAGTTAATTCATTTGTTGTTGGTATTGTTTTCCTCATAATGTATTCAAATGTTAAAACACGGAAAAAACGGAAATATGGTTAGTTGGACAAACATGTTCAGAGTTAGTGCAAACTAAATTACCCACAGCAAAATAAGTAATGTTTTTATTTTTCCATTACAAAATTGTGATGAAAACCGTAAATAGAGAATCTGCTTCTTTAACGGCTGATGATTTGATGGCATTGTGGCAAAAGGCAAGTATTCCTACCAAAGAAAAGCAGCATATTATAACAAAAATACTAAAAGTTCTTAATGAGTGGCTAAAATTAAAGAAAAATGAACACAACAAAGCAAAACGTTCATCAGCTATCAAAGAAAAAGAAAAGAAATGGCAATCAAATTTAGATGATTTATTTGATATAACTCATTTTGATGCTCTGAATATGATGATGATTGAAGAAGATAAGCAGTTTCTTTTAATAATAAGCAGTCGCTTTAAAAAAGATCTTGGGCCATCTTTGGTATCTTTCGGAAGAGCTGGTTGTCCTAGCTTTATTCGATAAACGAGTTTCTGCTGAGACAAAACGTAAAATGGTTTTGGCACTGAAGAAAGAAGGATCAGCACACAATCCCAAAAGGCTACTTTGAAACATGATGAAATTATTAATCAAAATCTCGAAGATTTCATTTCAAAAAATACAATGTTTTTTTTTTTGATACAATCGGGATTCCGAGTGACTTCGTTGAGAAAGATACTGATCCGCACCTATGGGAAGAAGAAAGAGTTACAAGTCAGCTAGAGAAATTGTGCAAAATATGAGAGTCGCTAATGATATCGCTGAACGGGGTGTGGCTTTGATGGAGCAATACAATAAATTGCACACAAATGACGAGGCACAAAAGCAGTACTTAATATTGCTAATTAAGAATTATAGACAGAAAAACCCCAACGTGAATAAGTAAAATTTTGTATAAAAGTAACAGATTTCTATTTTGTATATAAATGGATGGCAAGTTTGATGATTCTTTTTATATAGTATTTTCATCCTAAAAATTTTTTGATAATAATAACCTCTCATTTGAAAAGTTTATTAATTTCGTTTAAGTTTTAAAATTTTAACCTTTAAACATTAATATAAAAAAATTAAAAAAACTTGGGAGGTTTTCTAGTAGCATAATAGATCAGTTTAAGAGGTTGAGAGTGAAAAAATACACAAATAGTTTTTTTTTGCACTTATATGAATCACCCTAACGAAATCGCCATGATGCAGAATCATGCAAAAATGCATGATTATCTGTTTTTCAACTGTTATTGTCAAAGACAACTGATAAACATTTATACGAAGATAGTATGTTCTAGAAACGTACAACCACCGCCACAACGTACTGCTCACAGACATATGAACACGATTTTAGTTTAAGTGTTCAGATAATTTTGAGCACCTTCGACGGTTCGACTACGATGACGTCGACGGTACGCCGTCGGTGCAACAAATCCGCGCGGCCGGCTGGCAGCGGCGCATCAAAGCCACTCTAATTGGACTTAATTGACGGCCGGCGCACGCGCCGCTCCTGTGCAACAGCTACACGTATTGATACAATTCAGTTCTTATGTGAGGGGAGTAAGATTCAAAATTGGCTGGGTATTTTTAAAACTGTTAAATGGATTCACAGCTGTCTGGTTTCGCGATTTAGTAATTGAGTGGAGTGTAAAAGCGTTAGGGGATTAAGTAATTAATAGGTAGACAGCTGTCAGTGCATTCTGGTGCACTGCTAATAGACTAGTGCAATACAATCCACATCTTGTCGTTTAGAAAAGAGGACCTATCTTCGTGGATTCCGATTCTTGTCGCATTTCAATGTGTTTAACGCGGTCTTACTTTTTCTATACCACGACAGTGGCTACGAGTATGTTAAGCTGACAACAATAGCCCAAGGAAGCTTGCGAGTCCAGAAGAGTCACACGCGTAATTGCCAGGTCTTCAATGATATGAGGGCTGGATGTGTTGACAGCCAGAAACAAATGCAAATCTCTCACTTTCAACACAGTGCACGCTCGATAGCTTTGGCCAGATCTGGCCTGATGACAATAAAAACTCCCGGAGAAGCAATAATGCGGGAGAAGGTCCTTACCTACCAGACCTACCTTACAGACCCTTCCTACACACTTAAGCCGTGGTTTTATTAAGTTAATAGTCATACTAATATGGGCGCAATCCAAACAATACTCAATTATTCTCTGTCCAGTCTTCCTATCTTATATAATAAATCGAACCAGGCCATAAAGCCACACCGAAATGGAGCACGAATTACAAATATTAAATATACTCGTCCATTGTTTATAGCGCGTAACTCCGATACCACCCAAGCGATTAATGGCCTCGCGTCAGTATGTATTGACCCAGGTCATCGTCATGCTCTTCTTTTATCCTGTTTACTTGGGGTCGGTCGGCAGCATGTTTTTTACTCTCTACTCTCATACCTACCATGCCCTGCCCCTTCTCTTACCATCCTCTGCATTTGTACCTAATACTCGTCTTGTACTAATACTTTCATCCCTCCGCTTGACTTGTCTATACCACCGTAGGCTAACTGGACCCCCGGTCACAATCAGTTGACATTCCGCTAGCCCTAGCGGAATGTCAACTCGCTCATATTAGGAGCACCCCAGCCCCAGCCCCAGCCGGTATCTTACAGAAAACCGTAGCCATAATAACGCCACTACTGTTCACTCTGTATGTGTGGGTGTTGTGTCCCTGGTGGGGATGGGGAGACTGGGCAGTAAGGATGTCAGGATGCACTTACTTCAGTGAGAGACGTGCATTTGTTTGTTTTGCTTTCTACTCAGCGAATTCTCGCCATTACCTTGTTTCCCAGAATGGTGGTAAGAGAAAGAAAAAGAAAGAAAGATACATTTATTCACAAACACACAGGACACACATATTAAATTAAACAATTAAATAAACAAAACAGATAAAACACGAAACAATTAAGTGTGTCTCTGCGGCAGTGAACCGGTTACTGGCTCAGCATTATTGTGGACCCCAGTTGTCTTAAATAAAGGATTTATTATTATTCTCTTTATTCATTTTTCATCTTAGGCTAGGTTTTTATAATGACTATATAAAAAGTAAAATATAAAACTATACATTCAAAACATAAAATCATTATAAAAACCTAATCTGCCGCCGGCAGCGAGGCGGGGCCTAAGTTGCCGGTGGTCAGGGCGCCAGAGACAGGAACCTCCTGACTATCCGCGCAGTATCCAGGAGTACCGCCTTCTGTATCTAACCCTTGATCCAGCCATCTAGCGAGAGTCTCTTGAGGTGATGGTCGAGACTCTTCGGTATTTAAACCGTTCGCCGAAACGACTATCGGGACGATGATCGTCGAATCAACATCCCACATGGCGGTTACCTCATGAGCCAGGTCTAGGTACTTGCTGGGTTTGTCCTTTTCGGCCTTCAAGAGGTTCTCGTCATGGGGAATGGTGATGTAGACGAGCACTGCCTGGCGTTTCGATCGATCTGTCAGCACGATATCAGGCCTATTGGCAAGAATAGTCCGAGCGTGGCACGACCATTTTCGAGAACTGGCGCAGGTGTGTACTTATAGTAAGGCACTTCGGAGGCCACAAGCACAAGACCGTATAGCAGAGCAAGTTGCTGGTGAATAATTCTGGCTACAAGGCTATGTCTGTGCAAGTACTCGCCGTTAGCAAGATGACCACATGATTATTATTATGCTGAGGTGTCAGACACCTGCAGCGCTGATTTTCAGCTAGAACCGTCGTCGGTGACTCACGGAGACGTCATACAAATCTAATAAATAAACTACCTACATTATTGGGGCAGGCGAAAGAGGAATAAACATAAATACAAAGTGAGACAATATATGTACACACTACCTAGATGCAGCTTCAATAAAAAATTAAATATTTACAGTACACGTAAAAAACGCCTCGACATAATCAGAGATCACATTTATACTGGTTCGCCTGAGCCGGTCGGGGTGTTGTGAGTGCCAGGTCAGGCGGAGCGACCATAACTCCCGACGGCAGTTAGGGAACAAATTCGTGACATACGCCGGTTATGGACTGCGGCCAATACAACTGTCGGAGGCTTATGAATAGTCGTTATGATACTAATAACATAGGCTTTAAGGGGTTTTTTTCTAATTTGTTGGGCAATACAGCACCAGTTGCATTTCCTGTCCATCTGAAGTTCTACCTGCAAGTTTCCAGAAGTTTATGTATAAATAAGAAGAAGAACATATGAACAAAGTATCAAAAATAATTAAAGGTAGATGAAAGATGACAGACGATTTTCTCTGTATTGCTTAACGTTAACTATACATACAAAATTACCAAAAAGTTGGTAAACAGACTATATTTCGAAATATTTTTCCTGACGTCATCTTTACCACGCAAGACATCCAGCTACGTATAAAATTAGCAAAGAACTATTTTGCTTTGACAACCAAAACGTCGTATAACCGTCAGAAAGACGATAATTAATAGACCTTTCCGAATCAACGTGTCTCCATTAAGCGAATCAGAGGCGCCTAATTGGTGCAGGTCGCTACGGGGAAATAAGTGCAGGCACATGTAACCTTCATAAGTGGAGGTGATATGGTGTCACAATGGGAAAATTGACTTAATATATCAACAGGAAGTCATTAACATGACATGGTGTTTGGATATTTGCATATTTAATGACGTAATTGTCTTGAAAATGCGAGACGTAGGGTCATTTCGCCGGTTAGCGACCACCTAATTTTATGTGCCGGTTGGCGACCACTTCGCTGAGTTGGTGAACTGAAAGGATATTTCCTCGGTTTTTTAGTAGATTTCTATTCTAAAACAACAACAAAAATGCATGTACAACTAATTGTCTCAATAGGGTCTGTAGAATTGATGTTATCTTCAATAGAAAAAACTTTCTCCTTCAGGTGGTCGCTAACCGAAGGTGGTCGTGTAACCAGCGTAATGACCCTACCTACATAAAAAACGAGTTACACATCGCCTGGCCACAGACTTAACGATTACACCCTGTATATGTATATATATATATATACATATATATAATTAAACGAGTTAAACAATATCGGAGCCGAGATATTTCAGTTTTAAGTTTTGTTTAATAACCCAAAAACCTGCTTAAATAATACAGTGTTTTCTTTTTATACTGACGAGGGCCTTAAGTTGCAAGACATTTTTGAGGGTTTAAACCAGAATCCCTTGTCAGGAGTTCAGGTTCATGATCACTGACTGTACTCCCTTATTAGTCAAAGCTGTGTACTCCGTAATTGTCGCATAATATCAGTAATAAAATAAATAAAATAGATTTTTCCATTTATTTACCGCCTAAGTGTTCCTTGCGTTTTCAATTTATTTCCACATATATATTTTTAATGTCTATAGGGTAAATCGCCAATAACTGCAGTAGGCTTACGTTTTACAAAGGCTGGATGTACACGGTTAAAAAGTGCCTATTTTAAGACAACAATATTTTTCTTACCATTTGGAAATCGTCTTAAAAACTTATTTTCATTACATAATTAGGTATGTGAGTCTCTTATTTGTCCCAAGGTTTATTTTACTTATTTTAGTTGGAAATATTTGGTGACTCCTTTTATACAAAAGTCGGGTCAAAGATGTTTCAACGTTTGTACTTTGAAATATTTTTCAATTGGGGCGTTATAACGTTGACATTTTGTAATTTATAAATATAAAGTATCCTACTAATATTATAAATGTGAATGTTTGGATGTTTAGACATTTAGATGTTTGGATGTTTGTTACTCAATCACGCTAAAACGGCTCAACCGATTTGGATGAAATTTTGTACGTAGATAGTTTATAGCCTGAATTAAAATATAGGATCGTTTTATCTTGGGTCCACGCAGACGAAGTCGGGGGCGGATGCTAGTAATTTATAAATTTTGTAATGTAAAATCGTATAGTTTTTTAATAAATGAGTATGAGTATAAGTAGTCTTCAAATATTTCGACGAGCCTGTAGGAATAGGAATCAGATTCAGTGCACATCTTGCCAGCCAACAAAGTAAGTTATGTTCCGTAAGCTATAGAATATAGAGATCTTTTAAGTTCCTGCATTTATTTATCGTAATCACATCGCTCGTTGCGAAATAAATGAGCAATCTCTCCTATCTAATTTAACAAATTTTCTATTATCCAATGAGTCTCCCACGGCACAAATGACAAGGCAGAAGTCTAGCAGAAACCTCAGCCCATTACGGCTCATTTGCGGCAAAAGACAAACGTTATATCGGCGGCGAGCACAAATTTCGCCGATATAATCGGCCGGCAAGACAATGCCGGGCCACAGGGCCGGACAGACGGGTGTGCTGTCGGGATACTCGGGATATTCACAACGCTAACTGGCGACACTCTGGCGAACCAGTGTATGTGACCTCTCGTGTGATTGTTTTTGTTATATTAACGACGATTAGTGTTGCGGCGGGATATTGATAGCTAAATATCATTCTAACGCCCAAAGGCCCAACCAATTCTAATCCATTTCTTATGGCAGTTTTTTTCTCGTCGGCCACCAAGGATCAACGCGCCGCTCACGGTAGGTAGCAAATGTCATCTGATCTTTCAACCCAGCAGGACAGGTAGCACAAGACTGCGCGCGGGCTGCCTTGCGGCGAGATAGATTATCCGTCTCTTTCTAATCAATCACGCACATGAAACGGCCGCGACATAATCTCAATTTTTCTCGCATATACCTCTTGTACTAAGTGTTCTAATAAGAGAGAGATAGTGCGAGAAAAATTGAGAGAGCTCGCGTGCCGTCTTGTGATAGCCGTGCAGAACACTTCGAAAGAGACGGATAGTCTACCACGCCGCGAGACAGCTAGCTGTGCAGAAAACTAAAGCTTGATATGATGCATAGTGGTCGTCAAACTTAAACTAAGAAGCTGGGTCTGCAGCCACTGGTCAGCCTCGCATTGGTCTCAGAAGTCGGGAAGCTCCTGAATACCCCATGCCAGTAGATACGGCGTATCGTGCCGGAGCGCCGGTTATCGCGCGCGATACGGCCGATACGGCTGATGGATGCCGCACGCTCGCCGATACCATCTCACTCGTGACGCCGCCGCCGCTCCGACCAACCTCCGACCAATTATTATTCAATATCGCCGATGCTGGTTTGATTGGTGTGTTCTGCTATTGTCTAGTTGGAGGTTTAATAAGCTTTCATATGAACGACAAAGGTTAAAGGTTAAAATAAATGAGAATAAAACATTTATTTGATCTTCGGGAGAGTCATGTTATCCCATTTCCGCATAAAATATTAGAGGATTAGATTAATTTATATCTTCTTGTTTTATAGCGTTATTGGATTATAGTGGTACCTAAATGACTGCTTCAATTTTAAAAGTATTTCTATAATATATTATACATAACTGCTCTTAAGACGTCTTTACTCTAAAAATAATGCAAGGAGTTCAGGAGTATGCCACATATTTTTCATAGCATTTTCCTGAGGGTTTAAAGAGTAAATCAAGTCATATAAAGTAAGTTAGATCATGAGCACATTGTATAATTCGAGTTATGTTTATTATTATTTACCAAGAGCCTTGAGTGACCACTGCTGGGTAAAGGCATCTCTCTTTTTCAAGTAACATACAAAGGTAAAATATGACCACCCAATTTACCGGCCAATATTATTTACAAAGGTCCAACTTGATTCGCTATGATTGCCCCGGTCAAGTGACAATCATATCACGAGTAATTGGATGATGTCTCGATATGGCAGAAGCGTCGATTGATACATCGGGGCATCGATTGTGAAGATATACACTTAATCAACGGAGTGAGTCACAATCGATCGAATGGTGTTAATGCGAAAGAAATGAAGCGGCAGGGTAAGGAACTTTAAGGCGGGAAGATTAAATGAAGATATCGTATTGATGTATTGTTCATACAAACGTTATACATGTTATAATTGCATTCGTATCTACAAAACAACTGGGGTATTTAGTGTTAAATTGTATGCCATAGTGTCACTATATGGACTGAAAAGCAGAGATGAGAGATGAGTAGCAGAGAAATAAAAGGATGCGACTTCACAGTTTCCCACAGTTAAAAGCAAGCATCGGAATTCTTAAATAAGATTTATCAAAAATACCTTTACAAACAGTACAACATCTGCCAGTAAATTATGACACACGACGTGAAGCCATATTTTCAGTGGTTCATTGCGGGAACATACAATCATTCCGAGGTCATCATTCCGAGATTTCAAAATACAGAGGCTCTAGTATAAGTTTTACCGAATCAAAACGTTACGATCGCGTTTGCGTATTACCCTCAATTTGTATGGGATTTGACAGCTAAACGCAAACGCGGTTGTAGCTGACAGAAGCAGGCGCAGGACAGGTAAGGACTTCGGTGAGTAAAACAGCGATTTTTGGTAGCTTGTGCTTAAGGAGCGAGTACATGTGCTTTGGTTGGCGGTCAAAGGGTCACTGTCTGAGACAAGGCTAGGCGACGCACACATAGACTCGCGCCCGTACACGAGCGTTTATTCACACATTTACATTTCGTTACAGACACGGCAGTAGCGGGTTAACAGACCAGGTAAGTACCTACATCTATAATTATTTATTTATTATATTTTCTGTTTCAGGTGGAAGCCAGGCGTCGTCGTGTACTTTACATCATTCTCCCCCCCATTGTCCTTTCAGGACAATCATTCTCGGCTGCAGTAGGGAGTAAAGCCACGCGGGTCACCGGTCTGGTAAGTAGTCCCGTCTTTGTCCTTATGTCCACAATGCGTACTCGGCCGTCGGCGCCGGGGTGGACGCTCTCGATTATTCCTTTAGGCCAAGTATTTCGTGGTAGTTTCGGGTCAACTATGACAGCTACGTCTCCTTGTTTCAGCTGATGACCTTCTTGAAACCATTTTTGGCGTGGTAACATAGTTGGCAGGACTTCTCGCACCCAGCGTTGCCAGAACATGTCTGCAAGTCTCTCCGTGATTCTCCATGATTTTCTACTATAGAAGTCGTCATTATCAAATTTCCCAGGCACAGGTAAGTTCGAGGAGGTCCCGATAAGAAAATGGTTGGGTGTTAGACTTTCAGGGTATCCGTGGTCCACTGAAACATGGCTCAAGGGGCGGCTGTTGACTATATTTTCCACCTCAGCTAGTAATGTTATCAGCACTTCTTCGCGCGGAGCCCTTTCTTTCAGGATTACTCTTAAGGCCGCTTTCACAGTACCAATAAGCCGCTCCCATGCTCCACCCATGTGAGGACTTGCCGGAGATATGAAGTACCACTCTAGTCCACGGTTGATTAACTCGTTTTTTACAGTAGCTTCTTCAGTGATCGCTTGGAATGATTTTTTCAGTTCGGCCTCCGCACCTCTGAAGTTCGTAGCATTGTCTGAGTAAATTCTGTACGGCCAGCCACGCCGCGCTGCCATTCGCCGCAGTGCCATTATAAATGAATCTGTTGACAGCGACGGCACAAGTTCCATATGTATGGCGCGAACAGTGAGGCAGGTGAAAAGAACACCGTACCTTTTTTCTCGACGGCGTCCGACTGTGATTTCCATTGGGCCGAACAGATCGACGCCACAATAGGTATAGGGTCTCTGATGATGGGCAAGGCGGGCTTCGGGCAGGTCTCCCATTCGCGGGTTGGTAGGTCTCGCTTTCCTTATACGGCAGTACAAACACTTCGCAGCAATTGTTCGCACAGTAGGTCGCAATTTCAATAGCCAGTACTTTTGACGAATCTCATTAACTACTGTTTCGGTACAGCCATGTGCTGCCATCTCGTGGTAGTGTCTAACTATTAATTTTGGGATATAGTCAAGTCCGTCCAAAATTACCGGTCGCTTAACACTTGGGTTCACGTTCGCAGCAGCTTCTATTCTCCCGCCGACGCTCAGTAACCCATTTTCGTTCCAAACTGGCGTTAGTTTTCTCAGGCGACTAACCGTTGATATAGGTTTATTAATTTTAATCAGATTTACCTCCTCAGGAAACGACTGTAATTGTGAGTACCGCAATAACTCATATTCAGCGCGCTGCATAATTTCTGAGGTAAGTTCAGCAGTTCCAGACGTTCTACATTTTTCAATAAATAATAGCACGTTCGCCATACATCGGCACAGGCGGAGCCAGGAGGAAAATCTTGTTGGTTCCGGAACCGGTACGTAATTATTGTAATTTTTCACAATTTCACTTTGACAAACGATGTCAGAGTTCCACGCGCCTCTCATACGTAACGTTTCAGGCTGACCTTGTAAGTTAATACTGTCCGCGAGATCAGCTGACATTAGGGAGACTGTAGCACCGTCGTCTAGTAAAGCGTACGTAGTAACTATACCACTCGGTCCATGTACTTTCACGCGTACTGTTTTTAGCATTACACTAGCACTGTTTCGGGCGGCAATGGTGTTTGTCACAGTTTCACTGTCGTTGGTGGGCTCATCGCTGTTTGTTGTCGTTAATTGGGCAGCACTGGATTCTTCATTCACAGCCTCGTTGCTGGAAGGTGAAGCTACTTTATGGGGCCAGTGTAGCAAGCGATGGTGAGGTAGGCCGCACTCTTCAATATCGCACGGCGCGGCCGGGCAGGTTTCTTTCCCGTGCCCCGCTAATAGACACTTATGACACATTCTGTGTATTTTAATAAATCGCCACTTGTCTTTACGCAGCGCGCGTTTGAATTTCGCGCAGTTTGAAATCGGGTGAACATGTGTGCGACAGAATTTACATTTAGCGTCGCTATTATTGTCGTTGTTCAAAACTGCATGTGAATAAACTCTTCGGTCTTCGATTTTCGGCTTGAACGGTTTATTTTCAGGCTGCGCGTGAATGTGGCTTATTCCAGCTGAGGCGATTTTTATTGCTTCTTTATGTAAAAATTCGGAAAAATATTGAAGTTTTGCCTTCATGCTGTCGTTATTGTCGTAAATGTAATCAGCCCATTTGTTAAGAAGTGTAGTTGGGCATTTCGATAAAACAGTGTTGAGCAAATCTGGGCTTCTTAAATAGTCGTTTTGATTTATTGATTGTACGGCGGCGACATAGTTTCTCACTTTGACTGCGAAGTTCACGATCTCGTTATGATAGTTATGTGGCAAGGAGGGCAGTTTCTTAAATTGTGAAGCCAACTTGAAGATAATTAATTCAGGACGTCCAAAACGTAACTCGAGTGCTCCTAAAATGGTACTTGGAGTAGTATCGCTCATGAGCAGCGACGAAACTGCTTCCCTGGCTTCACCGCGGAGGCATCGGTTCAGTCTTGCGATGTTTTCACTATAACTATAATTACACAATTCTGTTGAGTCTTCGTAGCTTCTTTTAAATTGCAACCATTCGAGTGGGTCGCCGTAGAATGGTGGCAGGTCCTTAGACGTGGCTAATCTTGATACGAAGTTCTTATTTGCGCTCTGTGTCGCAGTGGCAAGGTTGGCAATCGCGTGCGACAGTTGCAAAAAATCATTTGAAGTGGGTATGGCGGTGGGCGCTAAAGCAGGTTCATGGGCGGGATGGTCCACGACCGGTTCCTGTACACTGTTTTCGAGCCATTGTTCCACTTTCTGTGATGCTGCTTGCATCGATTGGTTATCACTATAGCGACCTTTTCTCGAGGAACGGTCATCGAGCGCGGCGAGATCAGCTGCCAGCTTCTTATCAATCAATTCCCGCTCGATTCTCGCCTTGGCCTCGGCCGCCTCTAGCTCTAATTGTTTTCTGCGGGCCAGCACTGAAGCTTTGGAGCTCCTTGCCGAGGAACCTGAGGCGCGGCGTTCGTCGACCTCTGTTTTCAAGGTACCCTCTTTTTCTGTAGCTTTCTCTTTCTGTAGAAAATTGGTATCCAGTGGTTTTAAATCCGTGAGTTTCTCTGCCTGAGGGCATGTTTTCACTGAGAGCACTTCACTAGCGTTTGCTATGGAATGTTTCAGCTTTTCACGTATGTGAGCGCGCTCACTGCGAGATGTAGCATTTGCGTGCGGTGGCGGTGTGCTGAACATTTCGTTTGCCGTTTTATCCGGGTTCCTTTTGATCCTGGCTCGATGGACCAGATGTAGCTGACAGAAGCAGGCGCAGGACAGGTAAGGACTTCGGTGAGTAAAACAGCGATTTTTGGTAGCTTGTGCTTAAGGAGCGAGTACATGTGCTTTGGTTGGCGGTCAAAGGGTCACTGTCTGAGACAAGGCTAGGCGACGCACACATAGACTCGCGCCCGTACACGAGCGTTTATTCACACATTTACATTTCGTTACAGACACGGCAGTAGCGGGTTAACAGACCAGGTAAGTACCTACATCTATAATTATTTATTTATTATATTTTCTGTTTCAGGTGGAAGCCAGGCGTCGTCGTGTACTTTACACGCGGTCGTAACGTTTTGTTTCGGTAAAACTTATACTAGAGCCTCTGAACGCCACTAACCGCTAAACGAACGTTTGGTTACGCTTTAGTTTAGTATGATAAATGGTGTTTGGAATTATGGAATTCGGAAAAAATATGCTTTCAGACAAATTATTCGTCGGAAATATGTAGTGTACCCAGTTTCTGAAATATGTCTCTTAAGTTGTCAATAATAAATGTAATGTTAACACTATACATATCTACTCATACAGCCACCTGCTATAACAGATATTAATGCAGGGCAGAAGAAAGAGAAAGCGGGCAGAAATATCGAATACGTCCTAACGCCCGCCCCCAGAAATAGAGTCGTGTCAGATATGTATGCCCGCTTTGTTGTGGCAGATATTAGCGCTAGTGACTTTGCCTGCACAACTCCATCTTAAACAAGCGGAGATATTAGTTCAGATAAGAAACGAAACGACCAATATTCAGGTCAGCCTTTATTTCATGTGTCTGATACGATCCCTTATCGGCACAAAATTAACTGCTTCAATAGTTTTAATTACTACACAAGTAAACAACACAAATCGTATGTTTGCCTAATTAAATATTCTTTATTTAGGTGTCAATGACCCCTAAAAAGGTTAACTTTTGCAGACAGTTATTTTTTCTAAAAGAGCAAAGACTTTCGCATTTACTTTGAGTTTTAATAACATTCAACTTCATTAGACGCCTTTAAAAATACATTAAAATGCAACAATTATTCGATTAGGACGATTATAAATGTTTACTTACCTCGGCAATTGTATTTTATATCTGTTTAATTAGATGTAGTTAGGTACGTCGACACGAATAAAAGTTCGTATATTTTAAAGAGTAATAAATGCAGCCGATTAACCGGGACCAGCTCTTGAAGTAGACTGTACTGTTCAACAAACGGTAATAAATAGTATTGGAGAAACCGTACAAATCCGGAGTCCCTCGGGGAAGCGTACTTGGCCGCTCTTACACATTGTAAATATTAATGGCCCTAGTAATTATATTCATTACCTGATGCTGCTTTTCGCCAAAAGCAGCAATTTAGTTAATCAATATTATGACATCGATGATGAATATAATACAACGCTAAATACTATGACATACATACAACAACATTAAACATTATGTCAATGGCTACAACAGCTAACGTATGCGTGAGGATTTATCAAAATGCATTGTCACCAAGCTGCCAGTACTACGGCGCCGGCGACAGGTATTTTTGAAAACAGTCGTCTAGTAGATACAGTGAGCGTCATATATAGTCAGTAGCAGCCAGAGTAGCTAAATATTTCGTAACACACCCACCAGTAATAAAGACGTGTACCGAAATATTTGGCTACCTTGGCTGCTACTGACTATATGACGCTGGCTGTAACCACAGTACAAACTTTGCTTGGTTTGGTTTGGGACTAGGTCGATTTGTGTAAGATTGCCCTCATTTTATTTTATTTTTTAATGACGATTGAAATGAAGAAACATGTTTTGTGGATGATGGATAGAGGTAGTGGACATCTAGCCTAGACCTCTCGGCAAGTGCTAGCAGCATTATTAAAGACTAGCTTCTGCCCGCGACTCCGTCCGCGTGGAACTCGTTTATATCGTAGCTCCATACAAACTTGCATCCCCGCTTCATCCCCTTCGGGGATGATTTCCGGGATAAAAACTATCCTATGTCCTTCCCCAGGATTCAATCAAACTATCTCTATACCAAGTTTCATCTAAATCGATTCAGCGGTTAAAGCGTGAAGAGGTAACAGACAGACAGACAGACAGACAGACAGACAGACAGACACACTTTCGCATTTATAATATTAGTATGGATATGGATTGTGCCCATTCGTCGCTGGGGTGGTAGGTTCACAGATTTGTCATTTAATTACTTATTACTTCTGCCCGCGACTTCGTCCGCTTGGAACTCGTTTATATCGTAGCACCATACAAACTTTCATCCCCAATTTCACCCCCTCCGGGGATGGTTTCCGGGTTGAAAACTATCCCATGTCCTTCCCCGGGATTCAAATCTATCTTCATACCAAATTTCGTCTCAATCGGTTCAGCGGTTTAAGCGTGAAGAGGTAACAGACAGACAGACACACTTTCACAATTATAATATTAGTATAGATTTTTAAAACCCCTAATTTAGCGAAAACAGCGCGCAAATTGAAAACAGCGTAGTTATACAAATTCCATGCAAAATAAACCAGTACGTAAAGAACAAGACTTACGTTTAAGAGGTGGATGTCGCGATGTGAAGCTCATTCAGCTCGACGAGCCACCTGCAACAGCGATAAGACTCCTAATGAACGATATCCCGGCCACATAACACACATGTAAGCAAGCGAACAGACGGCGATTATGCTAAATTGTAATACGACAAGAAACAAGTGTTATTATTGATCATAAAGATGAATAGGCGCGTGAGTTATTATGCAACTTCTCAGAAGAGTAATTTGCTGAATAGGTAGGTACATAATATAAATATAACATAAAATGAAAGTCTTATTGATACACTGTCTCATAATGATACAATTCTACAAAATCCGTATAGGTAGTTCATGAATGTATAGGTGGGTAATATAATAACAGTTCAAGAAACAGTAAAGCCAATATATGTGTAATGTGTAAGTTAGTTATTTAAAAGTAGTTTTTCTGTGAAGGAAGGAGGAAACCGGTCTAATCCCAATAAGGTCTAATTTTCCCTCTGGGTTGGAAGGTCAGATTGCAATCGCTTTCGTACAACTTGTGCCTATGCCAAATCTTGGGAATAGGTGGCAAAGCGGACCCCGACCCCGGGCTCGTTTAGGGCACAACCGGGAATAGCGCTAGGAGGGTGATGAGTCAAACACAATCCTACAATAAATGAACTGCATTTGCTTTGTTTCTTAAAATGATGGACCAAATATTTTATTGGTTACCTGCTACGCATGTCAGCCGTTCATTATAATGGTAGCTTTCTAAGAAGCTCTACCGCCCCTGTCTTTTGGCTTACAGGATAGAATGACGAAAAAAAAGGTGATCCACCCACATATAGCCGTAAGTAGGACTTACAACTTCTTCAGTGAATGAAGAAATTACACCCAGGTGAAGCCAAGTACACTTGAACAAAACGATCGAAATGTATAAAAGCTAAAAGCTCTCGAATTTCGCAATAATCCTCTCCACGAATATGGAAATCTGCTCGAAAAGGAAACAGGCGAAAACATGTGCACGAAACTCTAAGAACAACGAAAACCTACAGCACGCCGTGTCGTAGTATAGAAAGAACAAGTGTATCTCTGAGCGCGTTGGAGTTATTCTTTATTATGCAGAACTGGTCATTGCAGCACTCTTTGGACCCCTCCAACGCACCTATGTTTTACCTTTGTCCAGCAGTGGAAGTCTTTCGGGTGATATGATGATGCAGGAATGGTAGGGTACAATCTTAGATACAAGGCGAGTAGATATGCAAAATATTGGTGTTAGAACTTACTTCTTAAACGAGCCAGGGAAAAACCTGAATAAAATATTTCATTAGTAATCTGAATGTTTGAAGTTCTAGTACGAATTTACAGTTATTAAATACTATGTCAAAATATTTTTTTAAAAGAGGCTTTCTAAACTATACGTGATATATTCCGTTCATTTTAATATTACTAAATAATATTAGTTATTCATTTATCTAAAATCTGAATGTAGCTTATTCCGAAATAATGATTCGGTTTTGTGCACAGTATTTTTTTTAATTCGGTCGTCCACCAGCTCAATACGTGATGATATTAGGAAGCTCGCTCGGTGAGACCTCCCCTAGATTAAACTAGTTCAGCGATACGGGTGGCATACTCGAAGATAAACCTATGCTCAGCTGGGCGATTACAGGCTGAAAACTACTGATGAACTACTCTTTCGACTCTGTGGCGGCGTATGCGCAGGCACACGTGCCGGGAATGAGCGGAGCGCAAGATACGGACCTAATCGACTTATCCGGCGATCTCGCACGATTGCGACTTCTGTTGCGACGAATTTTTACAATACCTCGCAACGAGGACAGTGTGGAGGCGATGGAATGGCTACATTGGTGATAATTTCTAATATAAGGCTTAGGTTAGGCTCGATAAATGGTAAATAATTTTTAAAACAGGTTTTCATAGAGAGCCACGGGTAAGGTAGAAGTAGTGTAATTAAAATATGTTGTTTATACATGATTTACTTATATTAGATAATACATCCATGTATTATCTAATATAAGTAAATCATGTACGATTGTTATAATTGTTATAGACAAATCAAATGGTATTCAAAACATTGTACACAACAAGCCATATCCCAACAATCTTGGCATGTGCTTTTCAAATTCTATTTATATGTCGCTTTTTTATGAAAAGTGACTGTTACCGGCGACCTGTTAAGTTTTGTTATATAAAGTGCATTCGGCTTATGAAAGTTGAAAAGGACATTACAAATGTTATAGGCCTACCGTTTAACTGAGACCGCGCTTGTGACAGAACAGAGGCGCGAGGAGAGACTCCAAAGGATAGGATCGGGTCGTCTCAGTTAACCCTTTTCTTGACATTTTATCTTATAAGACCTACACAATTTTTGATGTTCTTTTTGTATTTTTGTAACAGACATTTTTTTTGGCTCTACAAGGCGCAAACGAGACTCGAACTCATATGTTTTCACTCACCAAGAAAAGGGTGAGGTCGACACATAGCTATAGCCTAGTAAGTTTGAAAAGGGTGAGGTCGACACATAGCTATAGCCTAGTAAGTTTGAAAAGGGTGAGGTCGACACATAGCTATAGCCTAGTAAGTTTGAAAAGGGTGAGGTCGACACATAGCTATAGCCTAGTAAGTTTGAAAAGGGTGAGGTCGACATATAGCTATAGCCTAGTAAGTTTGAAAAGGGTGAGGTCGACACATAGCTATAGCCTAGTAAGTTTGAAAAGGGTGAGGTCGACACATAGCTATAGCCTAGTAAGTTTGAAAAGGGTGAGGTCGACACATAGCTATAGCCTAGTAAGTTTGAAAAGGGTGAGGTCGACACATAGCTATAGCCTAGTAAGTTTGAAAAGGGTGAGGTCGACACATAGCTATAGCCTAGTAAGTTTGAAAAGGGTGAGGTCGACACATAGCTATAGCCTAGTAAGTTTGAAAAGGGTGAGGTCGACATATAGCTATAGCCTAGTAAGTTTGAAAAGGGTGAGGTCGACACATAGCTATAGCCTAGTAAGTTTGAAAAGGGTGAGGTCGACACATAGCTATAGCCTAGTAAGTTTGAAAAGGGTGAGGTCGACACATAGCTATAGCCTAGTAAGTTTGAAAAGGGTGAGGTCGACACATAGCTATAGCCTAGTAAGTTTGAAAAGGGTGAGGTCGACACATAGCTATAGCCTAGTAAGTTTGAAAAGGGTGAGGTCGACACATAGCTATAGCCTAGTAAGTTTGAAAAGGGTGAGGTCGACACATAGCTATAGCCTAGTAAGTTTGAAAAAACGACCAACGCGACCTTACTTTATCAATTGGGCCGTTTTAAGCAGTCGCTGGCAAGTCAAACTTTAGCTCTTTATTCTTGTCTTTTTTGTTTTTTTACTTTAATATGCTTTGCAATTGCAATACAATTATTGGTCCCATACAGACATTTCATTATCCCTAACAATTCTCTAATACTTAATCCCTCATCGACACGTAATCACTCAAATCATTCCCAAGCCATGCTAATTCAATAGTAATATTAACATCGCTCCATCGATCGCTAGATAGTGCGCTCGCGCCGATATGGCTCGGTCGTGATTTATTTCGGCCGCGGCCATATAAGCGGTTACCAACAATGGCCCGCTCGATTTACGACCGCGATTCGGTAGCGATAAAAGATTCTGCGATCGGGGAATAGCGACATTTGTGTTGGAATTACTTAACGCGCATGACCATAACGAGGATTCTTAGATGAGTTTGATTACTAAGTATATATCTGAAGAACTATTTATCAGTTTAGATTTTGTTTTTATTTATTGAATTTCTTTGTGTTTGGTTGTTTATGTACGCTATGTAGAATTTATGATGTGAACCTTTAATTGCATGGTAATGAACTAATGATTCTACCTTACAAAACACGACACTAATTATTTACATCTCGTCCTGTACGAATCTGGAACTATTTTGACGTATGGACAATATGGACATTATGAACAGACTTGGTTGCGACGTTCCCTCATTTATAAACTCATGACTTAATTGCTTGAATGTTTGAGCACGATCTGATATTGATAGGAGTATGGAATGGAGCTCGTGTCAGGGGGCAGGTACTGTATATATAACACTCTTATTTAAATCCAAATTAGGCAAAAACATAAGCACCATAACAGTTCCTAATGTAGGGATCAATTTATAAAAGCATTAAAGCCTTTAATCCGTTAAGATCAGGTACTCGTAGGTACACGAACTGTAGGTAAGTTTCTTATACATACCAACAACATCAGCCTCGGTACGATCTGTATTTATCACGTAGGTATTTATCTAGATTACGGCTTCCGTCGGCGTTAAAATATCAACTAAACTATTCACATCCTGTCCCCACTCACTCGAGTAACTTGACCCTCCGATACTTAGCAACTATTCGTAATGAGAGGTCAGTTTACACCGGATCGTCACGTCAATAAGCTGTCGTGAATGCAAGCACATAAACAAGTCAACAAAGATAGTTGTCTGAACAGTTAACTCTAAAAATATGTATACTGTTTCAAGTCTTATTCGCCAGACATAAGTTGGGAAATGTGTAAATATTAATAGACGTGTAATACGCATAAATTTTAATTAGATGCGCTCTTTGCAGCATATCTGGGATGTGCTAATAAAACTGCCAGCGCTGGTATTTCAGCGTTTAGTAACCGACGATGTGCACACAAGATTCATGTCGCAGACATTTGGAAAAGTTCACTTTGCATCAACGGTGTACGATAATGAAATAAACATAGATACAGATCTACATAGTACATTACCCACCTAGTCTCAGGTCGCAAGTATGTAGGTTTGTGGTCTTGAAACGTCTTCCTGGTGGTGAGTCAGGCTGCCAGAGCTCCCGAGGATATGTTGTTGAGAGTGAGAGACCCGCGTTCGTCTCTAGCTATCAACACAACGAACCCTCAAATGTATAAAGAGTCGGCACCGCGCTTGTGATTCTTCTGAAATCGCAAGCGTCCATAAGCTAAGGTGTCTGTTTACCAGGCAGACCGTACGCATGTTTGCCACCGTTGTAGTATTTAAAAAATACTGCTGTTTTATCGCCCGCGGTATGTACAGTCAGCAGCAAAAGCAGCCACGCGGACCAAGTGCTCAAAATGAGCTACACACGACTCTTACTTCAAGAGGATAAGGGCTGTCTCGATCATTTTTAGCGTGTTGTTTAGCGCAACTACTTCTGCTGCTGACTGTACACAGTACTAAATTTGACATTGCCTTTTATTCAGTTTATGACCTGCCAAGTAGTCCAATGCCAAACAATTCTAATTGGGTTCGTAGATTTTATTCCAATTTTCACTGGAACAGAACAACAGGGACAACAATATTGTCTTAGGAACCGAAGGCCGCTGGAGGCGGGTGGCGCAGGCGCAGGACCGGTCACTTTGCACTCTTTGGGGGAGGCCTGTGTCCAGCATGGGACGTCTTTCGGCTGATGTGATGATGATGAGTTGTTAATTATCATTACTGCTCACTTAATAGAACGAGAGGTACCGGCCTAACTGTGGTCTACCAATAAAGTAAAATATAAAATATTATCAACACCAATGTACAACAGTAGCATTTCGATCATAACATAACTCACAATGCTTCATGAATAATCAAATCATATGTTGTAATGTATCACCAAGAATAGATATGTAAGCCAATGTTTTTGTACGCCAATCGGCAAATCATAGTGCAACAGAAAATAATTTACATCTAAAATATGTTCCTAATTTTCTATGCAGCCATCACCTATGTTTTAACAAACAAAACACTGCCTTTGCCCTTCGACCAACCAAGTGCCAAAAGCAGAGTTGCTTAACAGCAACTCTGCACGTTGCTTTACTATAACTAGTCTAAAGTAAACTATATGAAAGTTTGATATTAGATTATGTCCTCCTGTCAGTCTGTTCAAAACCTGCAGCCTCTGTTGGGAAATCAGTAAAAGAAATTAAGCTGCACAATTATAAGGCGCAGGCAACTACTTCTATCGTTTTCACCCGCCAATCCGACACATCGTCAAGTTTCCCCAGGAATTAAATAAATAACTAAATAAACTACGTCTAATCGTGCACGAGCAAAAACGAGTAATTGGCGACCGAGTCCCACGCCGCCGTCGGTGTCATCCCGGCCCTCAATCGAGATAATAAATGGAAAGTGAGCGCACTAGTGGCTCACACCGTACACTTTGATCATATCCGCCTTATATGAACATGTGATTTCATTTTTTTAATTAAAGGGCATCCTGTAGAATATATGTTGGAATGTCACTTGAGGACAGTAATGACGGGATGTCTAATTGTCAAAAACCACCTTGCTTTTTTTAAGCCTACACTTTCACGATCTTTCTTTAGCAGTTTTTGTCTGGAATATAGTGCTTTTTAGAAAATTACCTATTGTCTATCAGTCTACGGGTTAAATTCCAAATTGTTATTATCTTTGTCTGAGACACAGGATCATCCTAGTCCAGGCGCACGTAATATTGTATGGTAAGACAGTAGACAGCATACGCAATATTGTATGGTAAGACAGTAGACAGCATACGTAATATTGTATGGTAAGACAGTAGACAGCATACGTAATATTGTATGGTAAGACAGTAGACAGCATACGCAAGCACATTGTTAACATTGGCAATAAGGTTTATGATTAAAAAATATTTTATTATTATTATCTCCGATTAAAATTCACGGGGCGAACCCCGCTCATTAGGAATGCGTGCATGGGGATATAGATCCAACACGTAGAGGCCGTTTGCCGTTTGGAGACGAAGTTTAATGTGATTATTTTTATTATTATTATTTGTATGTTTTTCCATATCTCAGGACTTTGGAAGGCATGCGTGGGTTCAAAGCCAACAGCGCAGAGGCCGTTTTTTTAAACAAAAATAATCTAAAGCGAGGGATACACATGGCGGATACCATCTCCGAGGGCACAGCTTATTATTATAATTATTGTTGTTTTTTATAATTGGGATGGAATCATGTTTGGGTGTTCGTTACTCTTTCACGCATAAACTAATAACCTTCCAGTCATGTAGTAGAAGTAGAAGCCAAAAGTAGAAGTTGACACATAGCAAATTTCGTCATGTCACAAGCTCACAACAACATCGAATGTGCGCCAGTGCGTGCGTACGCGCATCTCTATATCGAGTCATGAAATATTCAACATGGAAATCAATAACACATGCAGTTACATCGGTTCCTACTACTACAGATAATTTACCATGTATCAACAAGTTATGATAGGCTGCATAGCCCGTGGACATTTCGATGTTTTCCAATGACTTTAAGCAATTTATATCCTTTAATTATAAAACATAACTCAACGGTTAAAGAGGCGGGGAGGTAAATTTAGTCGCTAGATCTTTATTAATTACACATATCGGGGAATCTATAGTGTGATTTATGGGACCCCGAGGTGCGAATTACATGGGCAACATGTTACAAGTACAGAAGACATAAATAAAGGGTGCCATCAACTCTGTAAATTGTTTAGCGTTTGTGCGAATGGGCAATGAATATCTCGTCATGAGAAGTAGGTAGACTATACGAAGTAAATATAAATACACTTCTACACCGTGGGTCACAACCTGCATTTCTGAGGATATCAAGAGTAAAAGTTACCTATATCAACAGAGGTCAAAATTAAGAAGTTGATACTTTCTCTTTGTATGAAGACATCACATCACCTAAAAGCAACTAAGTTTTTTTTTTATTAATGATGACTTTTGGGAGGACAAAACTTGTCATTTAGTTTTGACATTATTTCGAAGTGTCAGATTGGTCCACCCAATCCCAATTACATCGTTTTTGACATAATTTCAATGTTGAGGCTTCTATTATCGAGTTACGACATAAAATCGTGTACAGTCAGCATCATATAGTTAGTAGCCACCAAACTAATAAAATATTTCGGTACACGTCTTTATTACTGTAAGAATAAGGGTGTGTTAAAATTTGGCTTCTCTGGCTGCAGCTAATTATATAACACTGAATGTAGATAAAAATCAATGATTTCCCAAGTTAAGTTTTCCAACTAAACAACAACATACTAAATCTAACATAAAGCGTGTTTAAGAAGTGATTATAATCACGTGTCTTAAGGGCAATATATCTTCACTTTCCACTAACTTTCTAACCTAGAAATTAGCAACGTGCAAACACTAGATTTCCCTTATCAGCTAATCAGAGTAAACAAGAGGCACAGAGCGGGGCTGCATGGCACTTTCTTCGAGTTTCCACAATTAGCGCGGTTTGCGCTAATACGTCGTCGAGATAAGCGCCCGCGCAGATCTGCTGGCCGATTGTGTAACCTTTCGTACGTACGCTAGGTATATGTAAACGTCGGTCATTTTAATACTAAAGATGGTGGTTGCCTGAAGAAACACAAGCGCGTTGCCGACCCTGTATTAATTTGAAGATTCTTTGTAGAACGCGCGCACTCTCGACATAACATATCGTCGGGAGCTCTGGCGACCATACACACATCCGGAAAAACAACCACATACCTAGAAAGCAAGTAGTAGCTGCGGTATTCTGTAAGATGGAGGTTCACTTCACTGGAGTCTGGAAGGCGACTGTGCCGAGCCACTTTTGTCGACATCTTATACTGTATTGCATGTTATGGTTGTGTCAAATGTGTCCTACCTACTGCAGTAGGTATGTAGGTACAATACCATTCTTTTTGTTAATTATTATTATTTTATGTAATTTTTTGGGATTTTTTTTGTGGCATTGCTCTTTTTTGGTATTTATTCTTTATTAAACACGCGTGTGAGTTGTGGTCATGGTCACCAGCTAAGCATCTTACATGTTTTTTGTACTAGGTTCGTTTATTTTTTCATATTGATGTATTATCTGTTGGTGATCCTTAAATAAATAAATAAATAAATAAATAAATAAATAAATAAAGGTGGAGGTACAGTTAGCATCAAAACTAACTGCTCAATCGAAGACGTCAAAAACTCTTATTCCCTTTTAATAAAGACTTTTGACGTCTTCGTTTGCGCAGTTACTTTTGATGCTAACTGTACACCCCCGGTGGGGCTGCTCCAAATATGAGCAAGATGGCATTCCGCTGTGCCTTACCGGAAAAAGACCGATGAGTTGTCTCAACGATTGTTCGAAAACTTATGCAATTAGTTACCCTCTGATCGTGGCGTTCGCATAGCGCGGGGTGGCGCGGGCGAGGCGGTGTATCAATGTACATTGCATTAGAAATAAAAATGTCAAAATAATACAAATATAACAAAAAGTAACAATAAAGAATAAAAAAGAAAATTCACAGAAAATCAATAGGTACCTAATAAGGAACTTATATCATGTCAACTGTCTTTGTATCATACAGAGATTTACATTCGGATTAGTCGTTCCTGTATCCATGTATATAAACAGACCTTATTACTTACGCATTTGTCGACACGCCTAATTTCTTAAATCAATAAATGTTGGCAACGCGCTTGCGATCCTTTGGCCGGAAGCGTCCATAGACTACGACGTCTGCTTACCATGAAAGCCTTAAGATTGTTTACCACCACCAACGACTCACATAAAAAACAGGCCAAGAGCGTGTCGGGCCACTCATGACTCAAAAAAAAAGTAGGGCTTTAAAGCCTAATATCCCGAAAACTAATCACTAATTTGAAAAAAGGTTTTAGGAAACCCATAATTATTTTGAACGGGCTCTCCAAGAAATAAATTACATCCCCGCTTTAGGTGTAGGTGAGGTACCCTAAAAAAAATTTTTTTTAAAGATTTTATTGTACAGCAAATCCACTCTCACTCGAGCCGGCGTGGGTGTCGTAAAAGTCGACTAAGGGAGTAGGGTTTAAGTGTGTTGTGGGCGATGGGCTAGCAACCTATCACTTTTATACCCACATTTATGTTAAATGTGTGTGTGTGTTCTCTACCTCTAGTCAACTCTTGGGCAAAGCAGACAGATTGTGGGCGGAAAGAATGTATTTTTTTTAAAAAAACCTTCGTCCTGAAACGCTTTCATATCTTTTTCATTTGTTTTTTATTTACTAGCTCTATTTTAGATGTTTTGTGGCAAATCAATCAACGCTTATCTAAGGAATAACTACATTCCCAATGACCCCGCTGCCGTCATCCTTCTAGTCCTCCTGTAGGTACGAGTACTTATAGGACACGGTTTTTGCAGAACTGTCACTGCTATTGCCTCAAATAAGCTCCATGTGTCAATGATACTCCTATCATTGACACATGGAGCTTATTTGAGGCAATGAGATATGTTACTTAATTGCTTAGAAACGCTCAAGATATGTCAGAGGTTATGGACATTGGCATTAACTTTTAGGAAATAGTTAAAACCTATTGTAGGAGGAGTCCTACAATAGGTTAACATAGCAAGTCCTCAAATCAATAAAGGGTCGCCAACGTGCATGTGACTGTTCCAAATAACGAGGTGCAAGCGGTAAAGCAAATAGGTGACGGTTTCCGCATTCCATCAGCCAGGACTCATTCCATCAGCCAGGACTCAGTCCATCAGCCAGGACTCATTCCATCAGCCAGGACTCATTCCATCAGCCAGGGCTCATTCCATCAGCCAGGACTCATTCCATCAGCCAGGACTCATTCCATCAGCCAGGACTCATTCCATCAGCCAGGGCTCATTCCATCAGCCAGGACTCATTCCATCAGCCAGGACTCATTCCATTAGCCAGGACTCATTCCATCAGCCAGGACTCATTCCATCAGCCAGGACTCATTCCATCAGCCAGGGCTCATTCCATCAGCCAGGACTCATTCCATCAGCCAGGACTCATTCCATCAGCCAGGGCTCCCATTTATTTTCCACATCGTAGTATTAGAAAAGTAAATGTAAAGTACTGGTTTTTGTGTAAACTACAGATGCAAATTTTACTGGAATATGCTTATAGCCCAACTAACCGTTTCCCGCTGAATTGCCCGTTGCTTATAACACACTTTATCTTCCAACTATAATTGGAAGAAGCTTATTGGTATTGCCGCAAATAATACTCGTTTACAGTCGTATGCATACATTGCTTCTTAAACACCAATACTTACACAGTTTACTGTGCATTTTCAATACTGTTTTATAAATGTAAGGTATTAACAGAGTGGTAGGTCACAGTGGAGTCACTCGCTCATTTGGAGCAGCTTTACTGGACAGCACCTCCACCATACAGAAGCCCGTAGCCCGTATGATTACAGCACTATTGTTGGGTATGTATAGATTGCTGGTGTCCCTGGTGGTGAGTAAGGTCGCCTGAGCTCCCGCCCGAAGACACATTTGTCTCCAGCTGTCGACACAATGCCCAAATCAATGAAGAGTCGGCCCCAGGAGTCGCCAGTTTCCATGACGTTGTCGTGATAATGACAATAAAATATAGGTATAGGGTACTACAATTTCTGAAGAGTGCCTCCTATTAAAGGCACGTCCTACTTACACAAACGGTTCAGACGCATACCTACTGTAAAAAATATAAAGAGAAAAGCTCTACGGTAGCCCATAAATGAATTTATTTGGGCGTGCTTATCATGCACTCTGTGATAACAAGCGCGAATAATATTCAATGATAAAGTGACGTTTAGAATTCCAGGTATACGGTTTATCGTACCTATTCAATATAACGTGGTTAAAAAGGCAAGTCAATAATGATGAAAGCCGTCCGTTGCCATTTTCAATGTTTTGGCTAAAAAGATTAACGAGAAGAGCGAGACCTCCTGACACAGGTAAATGAAAACCTACTAGGAGGCCTCAACCACTATTGTAAAACTAATTTAAGATATCCAAATAAACGATTTTATTTGATTTATTTATTTATTTATTTAACATTCATATCCGTAATCAATTTCTTCAGTGCGGAGCATTAACGCTTAAACGGCTCAATTTGAATGAAATTTTGCACGAAGATAGTTGATAGCCTGGATTAAAATATAGGATAGTTTTTATCCCGGGTTACGGGGAGAGTGGTAATTTTTTATCAGTACACCTAGATGTATCACGCCACACAGGTTTGAAAACTATATTAATTTGCTTGTCTAAAAACATAGAATGACTGTATTACAGTGCCATCGTTTGGAGGACATGGAGTGGTCAGAGATGACAGTATTCTGAGGGATTACGGTATGGCAAGACCAGATAAAATAATTTTACTATACATAATAATATACTTCTATTGTTTTATAAACCGATGACATATTTGGTTTCAAAATAGTTAACTTTAATAAATTCGGTTCTGTACACCTACCTATAATCTGTTTCTATAGTTATGTTATAAAAACTGTCGGCTAACCAAATTAATAAATATAAAAAAACCTGCACTGTATGTTGTTCCACTAAACTTACACACTTACATTTCCTAAAAATACAAATTACATTTTCTACGTTTGAACAACTACGCCAACCAAAAACATCATGTCATAGAGTAGCCATGTTATGTAAACTAAAAGATATGTTAAACCTTTTTCACTACACACGGGGTGCCAAGTGCCAAGACCACCGTCGCATTCATGTCACCGGCTTTTTACAAAGCCATTGTCTGTCTAGAGCCACACACGGTTTGACCTAAACATACAAACAAAAAGTTTAAAAGCCTGAATAATTAACGTCAATACATGATTTTCAACCATTTGTAAAAATGTGTGAGGTAAATACTTGTCGTTGTCGTCTTAAGTGTCCCCAACACGGTCGATTTCGCCTTAAGACGACTCTCTATACAAACGTAGTTTGGATCTCATTTTAAAACGGCAGACTGGATAAACATGAGTTCCTGTTGCTATATATTATAATACAAAAAAGATCGAGCGATTAGGGACTTTGTATGATTTTTTTAAATTTCAAGCTCCAGAAACTAGTTTCCGACCTAGATATGGCGGATTCCATTGCGTATACAAAGTTTCATGTTATTCTATAATGTCGTTTTAACATGAGAACAAAACTACGTTTGTATGGAGAGTCGAGCGTCCTGGCGACCCTTAATCCCGATTACTTCGCCACGAAAGTGTCGTTCCCAAGCAAAAGGAGCTTTGTCGCTGTTAATAGCACGATTTTTAATTGCATCTTTACGCAGGTGATTGACAGATTGTCTAGAGTATATTTCTTGGATCATTACGTGTCAATAAGAGACTGATTTCATCCGTTTATTGAACGAGCAAGCGAAGCGAACGAAATTCTCCGCATCAGTTTGGGCCAGAATTCATTCGTATGTCTGGATGTCCAGATGTCCGGCTGTTTTCCTCTACAGGTCGCATTTCTCAACCAATTCTCGTGGAATTAAGTGAGCAGGTTCATTAATTACAACCTATCTATAACTTACAAATTAGATTGATTAATAATATTATAGATAAAAACGGTAGTATTTAAACGAGTGACTGTAAATTAAACTTTTAAGTGTCAAAAATAATTAATTTACGTTATAGTATTACTAAGTGAGCGACTGACTGCGAGTAACGAGAAATCAACAGAACAGCAACTTACAAACATTAATTTGAGTTAAGTACTTAAAATGAGAAGCTTAATAAAATTTGAGCGACCTAATATTTGTGTTTTTGAGTGTCAACGTTACGTATATAGGAATACCGTAATGTTATTATTCTTTTTAGTTGTTATTTGCACTGCCCACAATCTTTTCCGCTTTGCCTTAATGTTTGACTGGTAGAGAATGCCATTTGGCACTAAGTCCGCCTTTTGTACGATAAGTTTTCTTTTATGAAATAAAGTTTAAATAAATAAATAAATAAACGTTACGTAATGATTTTTTTTTCAATATTTGGCAAATGTTTTTTTACTGAGCGGCATTTTATCTTAGATGAAGTGTTTCGAATACAAAAACCACTTTATAAAATACTATAATGAGCAGTTTTTCCGCTCTTGTATAAAAAAAAATAGCCTCGAAGACGAAAGCGGGAGCTTTCGTCTTCGAGGCTGTCCGCTCGCTATTTCTAGTCGCTCACTTACTAATGTAGTCGCACGGATAGAATGTTAATGTCTGAAATGGATTAACGCGACCCACTTTTTGTAAGCTCGTTCTGGATTTTATTATTACTCGTAATTAGTATTCATTAGTTTAGTTCGTTTTTCGCTTACTCAAATTCATACCGCTCAAGTTATTAAAACAGTATGTATGTCCATCATCAGTCGCTAAGTTTTTTTTATTCGATAGTTTTATAATTCCCCATAAAAAAACAAGGTAAAACTGCAAAGGAAAGTACCACATTTTGTTTAAAAAAATGTAATGTATTGCCTGTTACAAGATAGGTAAAACCTATAATCGTAATTTTAGAAAAACAACGTCACGTAAAATGTTTGTTGAACCGAGATCACTTAATTATTATTATTTATTACGGACAAAGAACAAGAGGGTACCTGATACCGCGCATTTATAATAGAATCATATCAGAGAACGAGTGTGAAACGAAAAATATATTTAAATCTAAAGTAAAGGCTTAATTGTTTGATGGATACCTTCATTAAAGAATGTGAAAGTAGTTAAGTCGCACAAATACCTAATGTTTATGTTTATCTTGCTTCATGTAATTAAGGTAAATGTCCCAGTGCCTGGCGTTGTTCTAATACGAGTACGAGTAGTGGACAGTGGACAGTGGACATGGACGAGTGTCCATGTCCACTGTCCAAGTGTCTGTCATTTATGTTGTCATTGGGAGGTAAGATTGTAGTGCAATCTGTAGGTGCGGTGAAAGGCACTGGGACGTTTAACGTGAGTGTAGATATAAAATTTTAGATCTTAATATAATATAGCCTAGTTTAAAAAACGGTTAATTGTAAAAAAAGAGAGCTGTCTTCGCCAACAAACTGCTTTGTAGTTTGACGAAAATAATTAATGTATTTGTTATTGTATCTCCTGTGAAAAAAAAAGATTATATTTACCGACCCAGTTTTTCGTTTTCTTTTATAAGAACTAATACGGTTTGAAATGTCAAAAAAGTGTTGCGATGTCCAGTTATTTTTGGATTTGCCATCCTTTTCCAATGACACAAATATCTGGTCAGACTTTATAAATCGGCTGTCAGTATTTTTAAAGAAAATATGAAAAAAAACAATGATTCTTCATAGATCAGAGCCGAACAAGACACACGGGCACGGGTAGAAGCCCATTGTCAGAAAACATGCATGAGACGTCCGTAAAGTGACTACTTTCACAACTCCTATCTCCCTTTGTATTTATTTAAATATCAAAGTTATTCCCCACAGCATAAGGTTAATTTCACTTTGCAGATAGAGGATAAGATACGAAGTATGGTAAGTGAGTGTTGGAAATGCGGCTTGCAGCTGGAGATTAATATCCGGCACAAAATGTTATGCATTTTACTGCCATAGTGCATTTTACGGACACGACACATCGCGCCGCCGAGGAAACTATATCATAGGGCATACGTACACTGCCTTTGTTTTGGCGTAGTCGGTTAAGAAGTTTAAACAGCAAATTTCATGCTTATATAGCTGCGACTAGTCTGTCGAAACGAGCGAGTGAAGAGAACGAAGTTTTATGTTTGAGCTTGGGCCGAAAATCGTTTCTGTCCGGCCGGCGTCCAGTGTCCGGCGTCCGGTGTCTGTCCTGCTGTTCTCCTCTACAGGTCGCATTTCCCAACCGACTGTCGTGAAATTTTGTGAGCAGGTTCGTTAATTGAAACAAGATAGGCTCATGAGTTCTACGGCTCAGTGTAAGGCCTGAGTGGACGCCCCGCTCAGGGCGCGGCGTGCAGCGTCCATATAAAACAAATCCAATTTATATGGACGCTCGACGCCCCGCTCTGAGCGGGCCGTCCACTCAGTCCTTACACTCACTGAGCTACTGGTTTAAATGTTAAGTCTTATATAAGTGCAGTTACAAAATGACAGTTTCCTATGGTCACGGAAAAAAGGGGCAACGCGCTTGTGATAGCTCTGGGTCATCCACGGTCCATAGGCTACGTAATAGATTCAAGTGCTTGTTGCATCTAATACAAACAATATGATATCTCTGGCTGAAATACAGTTTTGGCTATCTTACTAGAATTAGATCCAAAAATGTAGGTAAACATATCTTTGAATTTGACCGTAATTTAATAAAACATGTGTATACGGTAGTTTTCACCAATAAAATATCATAGAATAACCTAAAAGGCTAGCATATAACATAAATCAGCGACTCCTAACATGACTGCGTGTGAACAAAGCCTACATCAGCGCTATATTCATTCAAGATTCCGTATTAGACGCTCATTTCCATTCAATTTGCCATACAAGACATGTTGACGGTGAAAGCCCGGCTTCATATTAATCGCATAAACAATTTCAATTTGGTCGTGATTTTATGTATGGAGCATCTTAAACTATACCGATGTGCTTAAATATTGAAATGTTTTAAATAAGGTAGAAGTTGTGATAAGAAAATGGGCAATACACTCCGATGCAAACTACGAAAACTTTACCAAATTATACTGTTGGGCGTGTAAGTTTGGTTTACAAACGAGTGTGAAACGAAAAATATATTTAAATCTAAAGTAAAGGCTTAATTGTTTGATGGATACCTTCATTAAAGAATGTGAAAGTAGTTAAGTCGCACAAATACCTAATGTTTATGTTTATCTTGCTTCATGTAATTAAGGTAAATGTCCCAGTGCCTGGCGTTGTTCTAATACGAGTACGAGTAGTGGACAGTGGACAGTGGACATGGACGAGTGTCCATGTCCACTGTCCAAGTGTCTGTCATTTATGTTGTCATTGGGAGGTAAGATTGTAGTGCAATCTGTAGGTGCGGTGAAAGGCACTGGGACGTTTAACGTGAGTGTAGATATAAAATTTTAGTTCTTAATATAATATAGCCTAGTTCAAAAAACGGTTAATTGTAAAAAAGAGTGCTGTCTTCGCCAACAAACTGCTTTGTAGTTTAAACTATACCGATGTGCTTAAATATTGGTAAGGTAGAAGTTGTGATAAGAAAATGGGCAATACACTCCGTTGCAAACTACGAAAACTTTACCAAATTATACTGTTGGGCGTGTAAGTTTGGTTTACAAATGAATGCGAAGTAATCGCAAGCGATGGTTATTGGTAGTCCTTACTATGTAAATAAGTTCTCAGAGGTGGTGGTGCCTGACATTATTTTTGATGGAATTTCTATTCCTTTTTCCTCTAGTGTCAGGAATTTGGGTATCACCATGGACCAGACGCTTTCTTGGTCATCCAATATAGCTGAGGTGAGTCAGAGGATCTTTAGATCCCTTCACTCCCTAAGGCGTCCCCACAATTTCCTTCCTCTTGACCAAGTTCACTCTTACTCAATCTCATTTGCTTCCTCTTCTGGACTATGGCGATATTGCGTTTCTGGACCTCAACGAGGAGTTACTTGATAAGCTGGAGCGCCTACAAAATGTATGTATCAGATATACAGGGCGTCCCAAGTCCACCTTTAAGTCAGTTCGATTCCCAGACGAAGCAAGTTTATTTTATTTTATTTAGAAATAACATAATGTCTTCTTTCAGCAAAATATCCTATCTACGATATTTAAGGTACTTTCCCTTGATGTCCCATAGGCTTGGGACGCCCTGTACCTATGGTCTATGCAAGTATGATCATATCTCTGAATTCCGTTCTAAGATTCGATGGTTACCGATTCGCCGGCGCAGGGACATGCATATCCTGTCATTACTTTTCAAAACACAGCCCTACTTCCCCTCCTTATCTTTCTGAGCGGTTTAATTATATGGCAGACGGCAGTGGCCACCGCTTGCGGTCGAGACCTTACTCTTGTTGTACCATCTAAAAAGACGCGAACATGCCACTAGTCGGCCAAGCACCTACAGATTCTCAGCGTCCAGAGGCTAGTGTCTACCTACTATCAAGCAGGCTGTATGCCTGTTTGCCACCGACGAGGTATAAATAAAAACATGATTATATGTTTTGATTTATATCTCCTTCAGTATCGGGAAAGTCCCTCGTTTAATTTCGACATGTATTATTTTACCTACTGCATTTAAAACAGCGTGGACACGTTGCGCAAAAAGCTAAGAATACTTAGAAGAATACTAGCTCCAGTCTAGACTGACAGGCGATTGTCAGAACAAGAAAAACATGACTGGAGTTGGAACTAGACGTGGCAGCTAGGCAAGCGTGCATAATTACCTGAATGAGTTAACTGTTCATTTTGCTTAAAATAAAACGGACGAAACTGAACAATTTGATGATTAAGGAAAATGTCACGAGTTACGACACTGATGTTCAAGTTTTGTTTCGGGGAAACTCAATATAATGAAACCTCATAAACGTTATACATTTGTATGGGAATACTGGTTATCTACCGTCACATAACCCATTTTTTTAGAGATCTCTGTAAAGCCGCCTGTTGTTACCATTATTTATTAAGCAATTTTTTTATTTTTTTTGTAAGATGTTTCTCTCCTGTTGTGGTGCAATAAAGAGTATTTATTATTATTTAGGTATATGCACAAAGGCAAACTTATCCGTGTGAGGGACCTTTTCCAGTTACCTGAGGGTCGTTCAAAATGCCCTATTGCAGCACTATGGCGAGATATCTTAGAGTAGATAAAAGCTAGGTATGACAACATGTTGGCAGCTGGCGACATAATGCTTTCTGAAAAGCCTTGTTTTATCCTTCCTTCTTAGTTTCCATAATACCTACAACAAAATATATTTTGATGAAGACATGTTAGCAGGTGGCGACATAATACTTTCTGAAAAACCCTCTAATTTATCCTTCCTCATTAAAATATATTTTATTAATACCAAAATATGTTTGTGATGAAATCAATCTCCGAGATATGCAGAGCTTGCATATTAAACGTGATAGAATATTCTCGAATTCACTCAAACAATACCGAGAATAAAACATAATAGTTATCTTCAGCCATAATACACCCCTTTCAAATCGCATCATGTATCACACAAATTACATACTACGAGTAGACGCATGTTTACGTGCAAACAAACAAGTGAACAACGATTTTTTAAAAGATCAGAACCCCCCCGCCATTCAAAAACATACCTTGTAATAATCATTTAAAGTCTAAAATTAGCAAAACGTGAATAAGACATTGATAAGCGGCTAGCATGCGTGGAGACGCGTGCATAATCGCATGCGCATGATTCACAAACTGTCTCGACACCACAAGTGGCCGGTGTGACTTGAGCTGTATAGAACCTAAGAACTGTATTAGATCGGAGGTCAGAATTGTGCTGGTTTGTTTGGGGTGTTGTATTGTTAATAGCAATAGTAAGATGCGAAGAGGCGGCGCCGACGCAGCGAGCCGAATCGGACGATATTAGTGATAAAACAATACTTGCTATTTCGAGAATGTTCTAGGATAAAATCATAAATACCTCACTTGTTCGATTTTGTACGGTTTTGGACTTGGACTTGGAGATGTGCAACAATGATATAAGCATGTCATTATATTGCAGGCATATTGAACTCGATGGGACGTCGCCTCATGACAATGTTATATGACTGTTGAAACTCGCTTCGTTTCAAATCAAAGCAAAGAGTCATCATAAATTAATTAACAACTTGGAGTCAAACAAAGTTCATCTCAAAACCAGCTGAGCCGCTCTTGTTGAAACGTAGCTAAGAACCATCTAGACCAGATCAGCTTTTGAACAAAATAAATCGCTTTAGGAGCTACGATGCCAGAGACAGACACACAGACACAGCGCGTCCAACTTATAACACCCCTCTTTTTGCGTCGGGGATTAACAAGGTATAATTTGTTGTTATGCGAGTAGCTTATCCTTGGTTGACTGTTTTGTGCGAGTAGCTTATTCTTGGTTATCTGTTTTATGCGAGTAGCTTCTCCTTGGTTGCCTTTTTTATGCGAGTAGCTTATCCTTGGTTGACTGTTTTGAACCCCCGACGCAAACGAGTGTTTTACGTTTAACGCACCAGTGTGTCTGACTGTGGCATCGCAGCACCGAAACATATGAACCGACTCGATTGAATCAGGTGTTTCAAACCTTGATTTTATGCAGTTGTTGAACGTTGAAACATGTTTTATCCGTGTGTAGTATGTGTTCGATCGCATTTTCTACACCTTGAAACCTAGTGCTTGACGTCAAACTGGAAATTACATTTCATATGTTCTGCCAACCTTTTTTGGGAATACAAGCGTGTTAAGTATGTATGAAACTTGTTAATTCCTAAGTATTCCTGCGCAATCATATCTTAAGTCACTTAACTGGCCGAACCTCGATCAAAACGCAAATTTCGCAACCAGCTCGCATCCCAGCAAATTGCCCTTCCGAGAGCCTACTCATTAGCTTACAATAATTACATTTCAAAATAAACCAGCAAAACATACCCGTCCCGCTCTATCGCACTGTTGCACCAATAAGCCGAACGTGACAAAGAGATCTAGATAACCGTAGTATCAGATGAGATCGGGATCGGAAATGCGGTTAAAATATTAGTAGTACAGCCTGTGCTGTCTTATTATTTATTACGATATTTTCTGTACTACACTCGAGAGCAAAAGTTTCGGGTCACTAGCATTTACTTCAATATCTTGAAAACGAATAAAGCTATCGTATTGAAATAAATTGAACCTTATAGACAATTTAATAATCCTTCATTACACGTATAAAAACTTATTGGTTGGCGTGAAGTAATGGCATTAAAAAAGTTATAAACATAATGATCCCTTTTTTTCAAATCAGAACTTCTAATTTTCGCAACTATTTTTGCTTTTGTTTTTGTTCTGTCATAAAATGTATTTATAAGAAGTCTTCTAGGTATCCAATAGTCATTATTAAAGTAGTAATTATGTCACTCACACCTGAGGAATGTACGAGAATCCTCACGATCCTGGAAAATGGAAGCAGTCAGCGAGAAACAGCAAGAATAGTCGGTGTATCGTTGTCTACAGTTCAGCGTATTCGCCAGCGGTTTCTAGAAACTGGTTCAAACCTACGCAGACCAATAACAGGCAGACCCAGGTGTACGACGGCACGGGAAGATCGATATCTAGTCAACTCTATGCTGCGAAATCGGTTTCTTACGGGAACATCACTGACTCATAATTTTTTAGGGCTTGGTAGAAGCAACCCTTCTGCTTGGACTGTAAGACGGCGACTTGCTGAAGGTAATTTGAAACCATTTAGACCCGCAAATGGTCCGAAACTCGAGAGGCACCATCGTATAGCAAGACGAATTTATGGACGCGAACACTCGCATTGGACGATTGAAAATTGGTCAAATGTCGGGTTCTCGGACGAATCAAAATTTATGCTGTATACACACGACGGAAGGGCAAAGGTGTACAGAAGACCAGGAGAAAGATTTATGCAAGCCTGTATTGAAGAAAAGGTGGCATAAGGTGGTGGTTCGGTACTCGTGTGGGCTGGAATTTCTGCGGAAAGCCGAACAGAGCTTGTACTGATCGAAAACGGTACTCTTAATGGCGTAAGATACGTGGATGAAATCCTCAACGAGCACGTCGGTCCATTTATGGCAAGACTAGGTGAGAATGCCATCTTTATGCACGATAACGCCCCTCCCCACACTGCTCGTGTAGTGCAAGACTACCTTGATGAGGTGAATATTCGTCCCATGGTGTGGCCAGCACGTAGCCCCGACCTCAACCCGATCGAGCACGCCTGGGACGAGCTCGGACGACGTTTAAGACAACGAGATCCTCCTTTAATTACGCTTCGTGACTTGAAACATGCATTGGTAGAGGAATGGGAGAACATTCCCCAACAGTGTTTCAGAAACTTGGTGTACAGCATGCCGAATCGCATTGCAGCAGTCCAGACAGCACGTGGGGGTAATACCAAGTACTAAACTGTGTTAAAACTACTTGTAAATATAAAAAGTTCAATATTTTCAGTTTTGGTTTTGGAAGCAAAATGACGCCATTTTTAATTTGTCGTTTTAAACATAATAAAATAAATGGTCAGTAGTAAATGTAATGCATTTTATTTTAGTAACATTAAATTGTCTATAAGGTTCAATTTATTTCAATACGATAGCTTTATTCGTTTTCAAGATATTGAAGTAAATGCTAGTGACCCGAAACTTTTGCTCTCGAGTGTAGTGTAATAAACAACTTGTTGCTTAGTAGCAACAAGTTGTTTATTACAACTAAACTGTGAATTACGTAAAATGTAATGTTTTAAGTAAGTAATAAAGTTACAGTCTTGCTGATAGTGCTTCAATAATATTCACGTACTATGTTTATGTGCTGGAATCAGACTTGCTTGATAAAATAATATCTGGCTAAAACTATTAGGACCTTTACGAGGAAATGTTTTATCCCTGCTTTTAAAGTGGAGTTTGCAAACGATTACGCGTACCCACCACCAAAGTTCTGAGTTCCTTTAATTACCAAAAGTTTCAAGGCCGAGTTTAAAATACATTACATCCGCATACGCTGCCATCACCGCACTTTTGGATTCGGTTTAAATAATAATTAAACGCCCTAGTTCTAGACTTTGCACTAGAGTATGACATGGGCGCTTCATGTCAATGCTATATGGGTTGAATTCGAACTAAGAGGATCTTTCTTAATTTGAGTTACAATTTTAGTTGCACACACAAAATGTACATTCAGCTTGTACATATGATATCAGATCCGGCGAAGTGGGCAAACATATTGACGCCCAGTATTTCAGCTCTACAAGTAGGGTTGTGTCCCGTACTTATTTTTGCACACCTCGGGTGTTAGTACTCATCTAGTTGACTGTACAATAAGTTTCTGACAAAAAAAATGGTACACGCTTTCATTGCCAACTGTACTTTTCTGTATACCGTCATCAACTAACTACAACTTGGGACGATTATAACGAGCCCAAACTCAAGCGGTGACGTCGGTTAAGTACTGAAGTCCCATGGCCACCTTCTGTCTCTATCATCAGATTAGTTCGATTGTACCATAATATTGAATTGTCAACCAAACTATACCCATATTATAACCAAGATTTCATCTCAATCGATTGAGGTTAACTGCTTCAATCAAAATTCACTTTTTGTCACACACACAAACGAACAGGTCAAGTTGAATAAAAGCTTGTAAAAATAGTGAACTTACTCGCCTAGTCCTAAACAATCAAGTGTTGACAGACACATTAGAAGCTAAACCATTGTTTGTCTTAAATATTCAGGCCTTTATATCTCTAAAAGTTATAAACTAAGTAATATAAACAATAATATATTGGCTACGAACTCCCGTTTAAGGCTTATAAACCAACATATTCATTAAAGCAATGAAACGGTATAACATTTGATTGCACTAGTTCGGAATTATATATAAAATAAATAATACTCTACGTGGACATTCCAGTCCAAAATAACCGGTTTGTACCTAATCATAAAATGACTTCGACAAAACATAATAGTCGCATGTGTATCAATGAGGGTTTCCCGAAGAAGAATTCGAAACCATCAACGATGAAAAGTTGTTTGATTATATATAAAGCAATGAAAGTGATTAGAAATGAAACCGCTTACCCTAAAATCCGCTTTTCTGTAATTTTGTCTCATTGTCATATCATAATAGATATTATACATATTATGAATGACGGTTTTAGGCTTTCACAATTCATAATATTGTATACAAACTTACAGATAAATCACTAGAATCTACTATAAATTATTTTTATTACGGCTTTGCTTAATATTTTAAACCCTTTTTCGTAAACGACTGTTTGTTTCTTAAATACATTAATTGAACGTGTTAAATTAAACGGCGAAGAAGTCGTAATCCTTGTGTAAAAAGTAATTCTTTGAAATGTATGTGCGACCTAACGATTCTAACGAAATTCGATTATTGATTCCTAAGTGATCATAAAAAAAATTCAAAAAATTGTTATAGGAAATGATAATCGATGAAACGATTTTCAGTGAAATGATGGATTCCTTTAATCATCTATTTGATTGGTGGATTTTATAAGCTGACATCTCTTGCCACAGTGCTGCCGGCTGGTGGCGTAATACATTCTGGAAACCCTCATTATCAAGGGTGACTAGAACTACTGGCTGAGGACATCGCTGTCATTCATGCCTCTGTTATTCAGGGCCAAAAACAGGGACATAAAACTGCCATGTCTGTAAGTATGTTCCTTCCACAGCACTGAAGCGCTCAGTTAGTAACCACTCACTGAACAAACAGTAATCAGTAATAATTAATTGAACCTTTAGTTACACCAACTATTTAATTTACTTACATTTATATCACGAAAGCCTCACTGGTTCATGGGATCCAAAGCTCCAAAATCTGTAACAACCAAAAACATTTCTTACTTCTGTTAACTTATGAACCATTGAGGAATTTCTAGTAAACTTAACATTATTTGAGTTGATCGAGTCGTATCAAAGGTACCGTTCAAAAAGCGACTTTGCCGCCAAGGCTAAAAGATTGGGAGTGCAAATCATTTTTATAAAAAATTGGCCAGTAAAAGATTCAACTGATAAATCCAGATATTGAGAAAAGAGATCAACAGTCGCTTAAATAGTGTGTCGTTGATAAAAACTGATTGCGGTCGATTATTTATGCACGTCCCCGGTGAACGGCCCGCGACAAGGAGGGCTATTAGGATCGACTTACAGTGCGTGACGTCGGAGATGCCATGACCAAACTCAAGTCGAGATGCTCGGCATAGTGATGGGCGTGATGGCAGATGAAAACGGTGTGACTTATTTGCCCAATTCTACGTTAGAGGAACATCAGCCGTCCAGCTCGATGAGTTGACATTAAGGAATATCGTGGGTGCCTCCTGGATAAACTAGCTCAGGACCGGGACTATTGCCTTTCTTAAAGAGAGGCTACCTACTCAGCAGTGGTCCGCATATTGGCAAGTCACGATAAAGATATTTGTTCAGGTTTCATTTTAATACCCCATGCGTTGGGTGTAATTAACAAATCAAAACTCGGCGGCTGCTATTTTCAAGACTTCTTTACTCCAGGCAGGCTTCCGGGTAAAAGAAAGTGTTTTTTTTTGCTATTAGGCATTAGACCATTTATAATAGTTATCAGCAATACGCTAGCGCTTTAATAACAGCATGGATAATCGCCGGTGAAATATTATTCACCTCCTAAGATCATTAACCCAATACCACACGAGTTAGTACTGACAGGCACGCATACCGAACCGATCACACGCTGGTTCGAAATTCGACTTGTTTGAATAACATGGCGACTTTAAAGGCACCTTGGTGAAATGGCGATGTCACCGGCCAATTGTAAAATTATATTTTCCGAATGTAGCTGCTTTTTCGAAAAAAATACACATTGTAAGAACTTTCATTATTGAAATTGAATTTGTTCGATTAGCTACGTCACAAAAATTAACTATCCTACGATAGGATAGTCTCGTAAATTGCTAATACAATTGAGTATTATAAAGATTAGTATATATGTTTAATAATTACAATATAAATTAAAGCTAGCTTAAACATAAATACAAGATAACCATAAACAATAACAAGTTTCTGTCAAAAATTTCATTTTTGGTACAAGCTTTTATTGCCGACTGTACTTTTCTGTATACCATCAATGAGTAGTTGATGAGACAATTCTAACAAGCCCAAACTCGAAGGGGTTATGTGGTTTTATTACGGAGTTCCTATGGCCACATTCCAGCTCCATCATCAGATCAGCTCCACGTCATCATAATATTGCATTGTCACGCGATTTGCATATTCGTGCAAAATTTCAACTCAATCGGAAACCGGGAATTGGATCAAATTTAAGTTGCAAGATTTGATTACAGACAGACAGACAGACAACGGGACAGGTGAAAGTAAATAAAAGCTTGTAAAAAAAAACAAAAATGGCTATAATTAAAAATGAAGCATAAAAAGGAAGTTATAAAAAGAACACCGCCGCTAGGAGGTCAGCGGCATGGACCCCATTACGCTGGCAGCTTTACCTCTGAATCGCAGTGGAAATTCGTTGCGAGAGGTAAGCGCCAGCTCTGGGGTCTCCATAATGCATAATGCCTTGAAAAATATACACATATCTGACGACGAGGGCCCAAGGTTTCCACAGCAGAGTACTTGCGGCGCCTGTTCACTTGGCCCTGGTCGGCAGCAGCTACTAATATTATAAATGCGAAGGTTTGGATGTTTGTTACTAAATCACGCAAAAACGGTTGAACGGATTAAGATGAATTTTATTATATGAATAGAGTATAGCCTGGATTAACGTATAGAATATTTTTTATCCTGTTAAAAGCCCAAACAAGAAGGAAGTCAACGCGAACGAAGTCGCGGGCATAAAGCTAGTACATAATTATATTTGGGTACTTTCGTGACGTAGTCGAATGAAACAAATTTAAATGATGCAAGTTCTTAACAATGTCTATTTATCTTGGAAAAATAATAAAAAGAGGTAGACGTCGGGACGAGATCACGGAAAGAATATGACAATGTTACAAGATGTCAAAAACACAGTGAAGTTATTCCCCAGTCTAAACAAAGCGCTTTCAAATAACAAGTTCCGATATCGGAACAAAATCGTAACAAGGCGAGATCGTGCTAAATGTACACCGGCAAAGATGTTCGTATCTAACATTGCCGACTACGGCGCCTTATACGGACGGCATTATTGATAATAGCAATGCTGAGCTAGGGCCTAAATAGTGGGGGATTTATTGGCAAATTGGTAAGGGGTACGCTTATAGTTTTGTCTCGGGAGACTCTGCACGGCCCCCTAGTTTTTCCTAAGCTTATTAACTGAGATGAAAAAGAGGACGAAAAATGCACATTTCACAATGCAGTTTTCCCTTTTTTGGTTGAGATCAGCGTACGAAAAAACCATAAAGGTGTCAAAACGATGCCAGGCAGCCGTTTAGTTGCGCATACCGGGTTTTAGGTACGTGTTTACGTGTTCACACACACTAAGTACAAACATAGACTGCTAATACCATATCCCCTCCTTTCTGACGTAGTCGGACAACACTGCAAGATAAAGAGCCCAATAAATCCCACATTTTAAACACAAAACATAACATGACTCGAAAAGCAAAGAATTATCAACGCAACAATTTATTTTACGAGTTAATCACAACCACATGTAGCAACACCGCTTTTATCTCTGTTCGTCGTAAATTACGGAATAAATAAAACATTTGGGTGAGCGACAGTTTTTGAACTCGTCACTAGGCAATTTAAGCGTTATCTTAGTTCCGAGAACGCGAGAAAAAAACGTTCGGTGACGAAAACTGCAACAAAACTGAACTTTTATCATGGAGATGAAGTGTTTGCGTCTAGACTTGAATTATGCATGCAAAATTATCTCTTAAGCTGTTTACAAGAGGTATGAATTGCCTTGGTTATTGAAAAACATTTGAGATACGTCACGCGATATTTTTTAGAGAAGCTTATTGTATTGTCTCAGTTGACCTTGGTTTGAGGAAAACGCGCGTCGGCTCGGTACATGTCGTTGAGTGAAAGTCATCTGTGCACGTCTGTTACAATACTCATATAGCTAATATCACCATAGAGTAAATGATAGTCGGCCATAATAACGCCACTACTGGTTCTGTAGGGACATTATTGGTGGTGAGTCAGGTTGCCAGAGCTCCCGATTGTCTGCTTTATTGAGAGTGAGGCTGCACTTGGCTCCAGCTGTCACGAATATATTAGTCAACAAAAGGTGTTATAACAATAAATAATAATATTGGTAAAGCACACAATAACCATCGTCTAGTAAGTAGGTGACATTAAATCTGATATAGCACGGATTTCTGCCTTTTGATTATGGGTTAAGAGGTGGATGAAAAACTATCCGCGTCACATTTTATGACTTTAGTATAATATGTATCACTTATTGTTAGTATCAGTGACTGTAGTGACAGTCACTGTTTTTGACGATCGTGATAAAAATTCTTATTTTTTTGACATGTATGCAAATCTGTAATGTAATTTTTTATCATGAAATAAATAATCTAATCTAATCTAATCTGTAGTCTTTGATCTTTATTTGTCAACCAAGCAGTGTACACAAATTGCCGTTGTTAAGTTATGATGATAATACTCCGCACAAAAGTCAAAATTATTTATCCTTAATTTAGAATTTGAATGTCGATAAACTACCACCGATTCGGAAAGAACACATCTGCCTCGCGAAGGACTGACGATGACGTAAACAACTCGGTGAGGTATAATTTTCACAAAACCTATAAGTATATAATTTCAGTATTCAAAATATTATAAAATTAAAGAAATTCTTTTTATTTATTTTGCGATAGATTGCTCGTGCACGACGTTATCACTGCCAAATATCCCTGTCCATGATGTAATCGTGTATGTTATAATATACCTACTTTTGAAATAAGTTTCTGTCTTACGACAAATGTGAATTTAGTCACATTTCTGGGTTGACAAGTAACAACCCCATGGGGCTATCTTTACTTGTCAACCGAGAATTGTACAGCGAATATTGTCAGACGACAGTCAAGCTGGTGAAATAGGAACAACATTCGTAGAATCACAAAGGTATCGGCATATTGAGTAATCGCGAAAGATCGGAGCATTGATGGCTTCGAAACAAATCATGAAATAACAGCAATTCGTGGGCATTATAACAACGTTTTTGTAAAATTACACGTTGCACGATACACGAGGTATGTTTATGGAAAGTGAGGTCGTCAATTTTAGAATGCCCGCACATTTCGTGTAAAAAACTGACGCTCGTATACTTTGCCGTACTTTCATGGCCATCAACTCTAATTTGCGTTCGCGATATGCACATCAGGCTTAGATGAATTTAAATTGCTTGATTTCTATCTTCAGATGGAACGTCTCGTAGGAATATAAGAAACAATATTTCTTACATTAATTTAGGCTACTTAAAAATCATTAGTTTCTTTTAGGTTATAAAACAACCGAAATGACAGATGTCAGGATATACTGCTAATCTACTGGGGACCATAATACGAAAAAGTAGCACAATAGGCATTATTTTGTGACATATTTTCACCATATTAAGTCTTCTGACGTCCACTTTCACCTAGGTGGTAATGACCCTGCCGACGAAGCTGGTGGTCCCAGGTTTGAATCCCGGTAACGACATCTAATTGTGTCATGAGACTCATGAGCACGAATTTTGTCCCTAAGTCTTGAGTGTATTTAAGTATTTATTTATCGATATAAGTATGTACTCGTATGCCGTCGTCTACCTCTAGTCCCCATGGTACAATCGTTGGTAGTTTTTTAATACTACGACGGTGGCAAACTATCATACAGACTGCCTGACGGTAAGCAGACACTGTCGCTTATGGACGTTTGCTACACCAGAAGAATCACAAGCGCACTGCTGAAGTGCTGACCCCTTATTGATTTAAGGATTTGTTGTGTTTGCAGCTAGAGACAAATAAACCCACACTGTCAATGCAACGTAACCCGGGAGCATCGTTTGGTGCTAGCAATACTTCTCGAACGAGCGAGCCAAGCGTTCTCCCCCACACTGTCAATGCAACGTAACCCGGGAGCATCGTCTGGGACTAGCGATATTTCTCGAACGACCGAGCGAAGCGTTCTCCCCCACACTGTCAATGCAACGTAACCCGGGAGCATCGTCTGGTACTAGCAATATTTCTCGAACGAACGAGCCAAGCGTTCTCCCCCACACTGTCAATGCAACTTAACCCAGGAACATCGTCTGGTACTAGCAATATTTCTCGAACGAGCGAGCGAAGCATTCTCCCCCACACTGTCAATGCAACGTAACCCGGGAGCATCGTCTGGTACTAGCAATATTTCTCGAACGAACGAGCCAAGCGTTCTCCCCCACACTGTCAATGCAACTTAACCCGGGAACATCGTCTGGTACTAGCAATATTTCTCGAACGAGCGAGCGAAGCATTCTCCCCCACACTGTCAATGCAACGTAACCCGGGAGCATCGTCTGGTACTAGCAATATTTCTCGAACGAGCGAGCCAAGCGTTCTCCCCCACACTGTCAATGCAACGTAACCCGGGAGCATCGTCTGGTACTAGCAATATTTCTCGAACGAGCGAGCCAAGCGTTCTCCCCCACATTGTCAATGCAACGTAACCCGGGAGCATCGTCTGGTACTAGCAATATTTCTCGAACGAGCGAGCCAAGCGTTCTCCCCCACATTGTCAATGCAACGTAACCCGGGAGCATCGTCTGGGACTAGCGATATTTCTCGAACGACCGAGCGAAGCGTTCTCCCCCACACTGTCAATGCAACGTAACCCGGGAGCATCGTCTGGTACTAGCAATATTTCTCGAACGAACGAGCCAAGCGTTCTCCCCCACACTGTCAATGCAACTTAACCCGGGAACATCGTCTGGTACTAGCAATATTTCTCGAACGAGCGAGCGAAGCATTCTCCCCCACACTGTCAATGCAACGTAACCCGGGAGCATCGTCTGGTACTAGCAATATTTCTCGAACGAGCGAGCCAAGCGTTCTCCCCCACACTGTCAATGCAACGTAACCCGGGAGCATCGTCTGGTACTAGCAATATTTCTCGAACGAGCGAGCCGAGCGTTCTCCCCCACATTGTCAATGCAACGTAACCCGGGAGCATCGTCTGGTACTAGCAATATTTCTCGAACGAGCGAGCCAAGCGTTCTCCCCCACACTGTCAATGCAACGTAACCCGGGAACATCGTCTGGTACTAGCAATATTTCTCGAACGAGCGAGCGAAGCATTCTCCCCCACACTGTCAATGCAACGTAACCCGGGAGCATCGTCTGGTACTAGCAATATTTCTCGAACGAGCGAGCCAAGCGTTCTCCCCCACACTGTCAATGCAACGTAACCCGGGAGCATCGTCTGGTACTAGCAATATTTCTCGAACGAGCGAGCCAAGCGTTCTCCCCCACACTGTCAATGCAACGTAACCCGGGAGCATCGTCTGGTACTAGCAATATTTATCGAACGAGCGAGCGAAGCTGTTTTACCTTGGGCAAAAAGCTTTTGCATTTCTCAAACGTTTCTCTTAAATGTTTTTGAGCAGACTCGAAAAACTGTATGTAATTTTTGGTCGACTCTGGTTTGGAATTGTATAAAACAAAATGTTTTCAAAAAAAACCGGCAAAGTGCGAGTCGGACTCGCGCACAAAGGGCTCCGTACCATTATCCGTTGAATGAAAGGTAAATTGCGGTTTACGATTTATGACGTATGACGGGGGACGGACACATTTTACCACTTTGGAAGTGTCTCTCGCGCAAACTATTCAGTTTAGAAAAAAATGATATTAGAAACCTCAATATTATTTTGAAGACCTATCCATAGATAGCAGAAAACACGTATGGGTTTGATGGAAAAAAATGAGTTTCAGTTCTAAGTAAGTCAAATCTTTATTTTCACGATTTTAGGTCAAGACAGCTCACAAATAGGTACAATAGAGGTATCACTAAAATCTACCTTAAAGCCATGCAAATTATTAAATTATCTTAAATCTAACTAGCTACGTAGTCGGTCCCAAAGTTCTGTCACTGGCATATTATTTTTAAATTTAGAAGATGATTTTAAGAAAATTTTATTGCATTCCATTTTTGAATGTTTGACAATTATTTTAAAACAAAAACAGTTATTCGTTGCAATTTCTCACGATGGAGTGGACATAGAAAGAAAACCGAATAGCTGTTTTAGCATTGCACCGCTGTGGGCACTCGCCAAGTACGATTTTCAAGTTGCTCAAAAATTTAAAAATACGCTTAGGTTTGTGTACCGTACTATTGATAGGTACAATGAAGTCTCCAGTGTTGAGGACAAGAAAATAATTGGCCGGCCTCGCTCCGTACGAACACCAGCAGTGATCAAAGCGATCAAGGCGCGCATAGCAAGAAATCCTGTCCGAAAACAGAAATTGATGGCTTTGCAGATGGGTGTCAGTGGAAAAACCGTCAAAAAGGTTTTAAACGAAGATCTTAGTCTACGAGCATACAAAAAAAAGCGTGGGCACTTACTTAATGCCCGTCTAAAAACAATAAGGCTTAAAAGATCCCGGAAGTTGTTAAAGCGGTACGCGAAAAATCGACACCGTGATATCCTCTTTACAGACGAAAAGATTTTCGATATTGAAGAGAAGTACAATAAACAGAATGATAGAGTGTACGCTAGGAGCTCTGAAGAAGCAGGAAAAAGAGTTCCGCGGGTGCAACATGGGCATCATCCATCATCAGTGATGGTCTGGTTGGGTGTATCTTATTACGGGCCAACTGAGGTTCATTTTTGCGAAAAAGGTGTCAAAATCAGTGCGAAAGTATACCAAGAGACAGTTTTGGATAAGGTTGTCAAAGATCTGCCCAACACGCTATTTTCGGGACATAATTTTGTGTTCCAGCAGGATTCTGCGCCAGCACACAAAGCCAAGACCACTCAAGCCTGGTTTGACCGTCAAAAAATCGACTTTATAAGACACGAAGATTGGCCTTCCTCTAGTCCGGACCTTAATCCTTTGGACTATAAAATTTGGCAGGTCTTAGAGGGGAAGGTCTGTGCTAAACCACATAAAAATTTGGAGAGCCTAAAGTCATCTTTAAGAAAAGCAGTCACTGAGATAGATATGTTGTGACTAAAATAAAAAGATAAATAAATAGAAATATTGTCAGTAATCGGCAAGTGTAGCCGCGTCGTCGGCGACCTGGGGCATGCACCTGGGCCACAACGGAAGAACAGCGCTGGCCTTGCCAGCTTCATGCTGAGTTGTGGCCCTTTTGTGACAAACAGTGTTCGGCCTATTTGTGTAATTTTTGTTACCTACGTGTTTGTCACAAATAAAAGCTTTTTCTTTCTTTTCTTTCTTTTCTTTCGAAAATGGTGCGTGCTGCGATAGACGACTGGCCGCACCGATTAAGGGCCTGTATTAAAAACAAAGGAGGTAATTTTGAATAATTTTGAGTAATTTTAATTCTTTATTAAATGTACTTTAAATCGGTATATAATTTATTAAAAAATTATTGCTACTTTTGTTTTTATCATTATTTTCATTTGTGACAGAACTTTGGGACCGACTAGGTACTTATATTCTAGGAACTCTTGAATACTGTAGAAATATGTATCTATCAACCATTTTTTTAAAGCCTTATATTGTATAAAAGGCAGGTCTTTCATTAAATCTGGAACTTTATTATAATTTTTTATACTATTTAAATATGCGTTTTTTGCAACTAATGAAAGATTTGTTGCTGGAACATATAGCTTATTGCGGTATTGTGAACGTATGGGATTACGATATAATTCTTTAACATTCTGAAATAGATGGCCATGTTCATATACAAACAAGGATGCACCGAAGATATAAATACAAGGAAGTGATAAAATGTTGTGATCCCTAAAGTATGGGGAACCCCCTAAATTTATTGTTTTTTTTTCTATTTTTGTGTGAAAACCTTAATGCGGTTCACAGAATACATCTACTTACAGTCAAGGGCCCCAATATGTATTCACTCAAAGTTTGATAAATGTGTATAATATATATCAATGGCATTTGCTAACTATGTAAACAAGCGGCCATAGTGAAAGACAATTTTAATATGGCGTTTTGTTTACATAGTAAGCAAATTCTATTGGCGGCCACTTTACAACCTTATTGTTGCAGAAATAAGGTCTGTCTACATATTTTTGAGACTTTATGGTGTTTACGTATTGGTGCCCTTGACTGTACCAAGTTTCAACAGTATACTCGTAGTTCTTATAGTTTCGGAAAAAGTGGCTGTGACATACGGACGGACAGACAGACCGACAGACATGACGAATCCATAAGGGTTCCCTTTTGCCATTTGGCTACGGAACCCTAAAAAAAATGCTTGCGGGGTCTATACAGCCCACAGAGCCACAAGTAGATTTTTATTATGTTTTAACACTTTAATGAACAATGAATCTTGTTATTAAGTACGGCATATATTAAAACTTCCTCAGGTTGGCCAGTTGATGCATGTGTTAATCCACCGTTTTTACGCCCGCCGCAGATCCATCTGCCACACTTTACGGTCGGTGCGGTCGCGAAAGTGATACTATTTGCATATCAATATCGCCTTTATACGGAAATCCACACTTAATAGTTCCAGTCGCCTTCTGCCGCGCGAAAATAAAGGTCATATGAGCGTGGCCAGTACCACTTTTACGAGCCTTTCTAGTTGTATATGGCAGCTTAAGCAATTGAGTATAAATAGGATGAAATTATCGTTCAAAATGAGCACATCACGCATATAAGTTAGACATCGTATACGTGCAATATTTTCAATTTAAGTGTGTGAGCAAAAATAATTATGGAACTGTGTGAAAGATGTACGAGTTAGGGTGGTGGGTAATATTGTATCGTTTTTCTTTCTAGTTAGATTTACTTGTAAATAAATAGTTTAGCTTACTCGTAGTCTCAATCTGGTTATATTTGCAATTTTATAAAAGACAAACTATACTACATAGTCGAAAGCAATCACCAACGTCGATCAATTAAAGTAAATTAAAGTAATAAAGTAGATAACAGAGTTATGCAGATATTTAATTGCCGTATTCTTGGTTCCCGATAATAGTTGACACCTGGAGCTTTGATAGATCAACATTATCATCAGCCTTTATTCATCCCACAGCTGGGCACAGGCCACCTCTCGTGGATGATAGGGGCATTAGATACACACATCCACAAACTTAGTGCCATTATCCATACATTTCAGGAACCGAATAAGTTTTCTATGTCTGTAAAACCCTATGATCCGCTGATCACGGCAGTAGTTAGGGATACCTGTAGTTAGGTTTTATGGCCATTGCAAAACAAGTGAAGTATTTAGTCAGCTGCCATATTTTCTATCGCAGTAGTGACGTAAGGCTCGCGGCAGTAATCTCAGTGTTTATGTGCGGAGACGCCAGGGACGAATGATTAATGAGCACATCACTAGCGATAGCGACTGGTATTCACGACGCCCATCGCCTTGGGCGAACCAATATAAGGTTTTTTTTTTACACCGTGATAGTCGCAAACAAACAACAAGCATGCCTGGGTCGCAAGCGGAAACCGTATTCTAAGGAGTTTTGCAATTCCTGAAAAAGCACCTGTCAAAATTCGATCCTTTACTGATTTGAGGATGCGCTGTGTTGTCAGCAGCAGGAAGACATGGACTATCCGTCTCTTTCCAAGTGTTCTAAAAGAGACGGATAGTGCACCAAGACAATTCTATAGATACACCGCGTCCTAGGGAACTCTAGAAACCTTACTCACCTTCAGGAACACAATACATACTCACAGAGCAAGTAGCAGTGTCATTATGGTTGCAGTATGTAAGGAGGACGTACTTCGGAGTTTGGGCGGCTCCAAATATGAGCGAGGTGACTTTCCGCTTTGCACTACCTATCTGAATGTGATCGGGTCGATTACACATAGTCGTCACGATACTTGCGACCCAAGTTAGAATAGTAGCTTCCCGCACGTGCACAAAGAACCTGGCAGAATCCACGGGATAAAATATAGGCTTTGCCCATGCCGAAGGTCCATTATAAACACTGGCGAAAGGATTTTTAAAATCAGATGATCTGCGACCATGTCCTGTGCAACCCGTGTTGAAACGTCATAAATAAAGGTAAATAAATATTGCGTTAGACCCGTGTAAAATAATAATCTTAACAAATGAGTAGTTTCGGAAATTACCCCCTACATACAAGCATGTATATAGATGTTGGTGATGGTGAGACGATGAGTGACAGATTATGAATTGCGTCGCACCCACAATATTGTATCATTTATTGCTAATGGTGTAATGAAACGTTTTTCTGTCTCATACGTTACTTTCTAATACCTACTTATACCTAGTGGTGTCTGAATGAACAATATTTCTTCAAAGTTGATTATCATAGGTATTGTTGTGGGCGAATTTTAATAAATGTGTAAAAGTGAAGTGATGCGTTTTAATTTAATGAAACTTGTAACATGGCGACTTTGTGACTAATTAAATGAATAAATATTAGTGGACAATATTTTACAAAAATTGACCTAGTTCCAAACTAAGCAAAGCTCTAAATTCTGTGAAAAGTGGTTATATCATCCGTAGGTTTTAATTTTTTTTTTGAATTGTTAAAAAAGTAGTAGGTACTCATTCGATATTCCGTAAATACACGACGATCAGGGTTTCACAAAATCATCTATATATCGAATTAGTTCTAATCAGTAAAGAAACAAAAACTTTTCCATAAATTTTATTTTGCAAACGGATCCGATTCGCGGTTATAACATCAAGGTGCTTATCCAATGACGAGGCGATGCTATATTTAACACAATAAGCGACGACATATCACCAGCCTACCGCAAATAACGTGTGTGGCATCAAACTAGCCAAAATTTTCGTTTCCGAATATTTTAACTCTTTTTAACTGCTTTGTTTGTATGGGGTATGCAGTAAAGAGTATTTGTATTGTATTGTATTGTATTTTTTGTACCATTACCTTTTTCCCCTCTTTTTATTTTTCTTAGTCGATTTAATTCATATAAGCAAGTATTGACAAACGGATTGTTTTCTAGTAGCGTTTTTCCCCAACATATTTTCTAGACGATGTAGTTCATATTCCACGTGTTGATAGACTGATCTGGGGGCACGGCAGTGCCCCCGCCAAGTCGAGCAAAACAGCGAGCGGCTCGGCCGTACCATCCTTTTCTCGAAGCAGTTCAGGCCATTTTCGACCCCCCTATAACTTCGTTGTGGATAAAACTAGAAGCCTGAATTTTCAGTAACCAAGCACGCATTGTAAAAACACGATATATTTAAAATTTCATCCAATTTGAACCAGTGGTTTAAGAATTATAACTAGTCAAAGTTTCTTAATTTTGTCACTCACTGACTCACCGATCATCAAAAGTCTAAGGCACTTCTAGCAGATATAGAAGCTTCAAATTTAGAATACAATTAGTGTTTAGTGTATAAATAAATTAAGACAAAAACTTCCACTCCAGTTTTCTAGATACACCAACTGCATAAGATACACCAATCCCATATAAACATATAGTATTACAACGTTATATTTGCAGTGAATGAGTCAAAACAGTAAAAAGCAAGAATGGGACTGCATCCATAATTCGTATGTATTGATAACACAATAACGTACAAAAAGAAGTGAGATCCCATAAAAAACATTCCATGTAAAAAGAGGCCAAGTCTCGAAACTCTTCCACCGTAAAAAGTTGTGATATTTCGTAGAGCCAAGTCTAAGGCATTCTTATTTATTTATTTTATTTGCTTGCTAAATAAAATTTTGTGACTTGGCAATCACACAATACTACATAGATTTAGGTATACAGAAATCCATAAATGCAGGAAAGTAGAATGATTTAATAAATTATTGTTAGGCAAATTATTACCTGGCATTTTTTTAATACGTCATTTATATATTCGTCAAATGTATTGATTGGCATAACATACTTTTAGCACTGATATCACATCGCAACTATTAATTTGATATATGATTACCTGGGGTTTTTTTAAGATGTAATTTATGTATTCGTCAAACGAACGAACTACGAACTAGAGTGGTTCAAAGTTATAGTATTCTGCCATAGTTTTATGTACATGTGCAGACCGATAATCTCCAGCGAGTCGACGCCACCCCGCTGCGCGGGGTGTCTATTTCTGGTCTGAGGGACACAAGTGAAGCCTAACCTAACCGACCTAAGACAGAGTTCGCTTATGACAAGCCATGTTTGTCCGCCCTGATAAGCACGACCCAATAATCCGCGTCCAAAATAGTGATCCGCGCCTCAGTATTTCTATGACCTTTGAAGTGCTCTAGTTCTTTAAGGGTCAAGTTAATGAAAAAACTTTATTCAATAAGAGATGTTTATTTTAGCATGTTCTATATGATTCAGTAATAAAAAACAGAGGTTACACTGGTTAATTTTTTTCATCGTAAATTTAAATCCTAAAATCGGGCCCCTTTTGCTATACCCCAACCTGTGATTTGCCTAAGCAAATCATTTGCTTCATAATTATTTGCCTCATAAAAGTTTGTTGCAGTAAAATTTTGCATTATAAATATGGATTTAGGCGACTAGTGTCGGTAAGGAAAAATGACGAGGTATAAAAATGCCGAAATGATGTTTATTGTCATTAAATAAAAAAGTCGAAATCGAAAATTGACGGAGTATAAAAATTTCGAGATGTAAAAAAGACCGAATATAAAAACCTTGTTTTTGCTGTTATTGTCGCTCGCTGCATGCCGGCCTGCAGGGCGAGTGCGAGCGGCACTCGATTATTATTTGTACAAGTACACTTTTTCATTTTACTTAATAGTGTATTTGTGCACTCAAAACAATTTTTGTTTTTAATTATGTATTTATCTCATGTAAGCGAATTGTACAATTCTTTATGAGATTAAATGATCTTAAACCTTATTAAACCGTATAATCGATCAACAGAAAAGGACACGTTGATCTTAGCATCAAAAGTAAATATAATGATTTCTCGACATTTTTATAATTTTTAATTTAATTTAATTTAATTTTAATTCATTTATTAAGTCAGATAACAAGATCCATTATTTGTTAGTATTATCCTTAAAAAAGATTATGTTAGTACTTAGAATATCAAATTAATTATTAAAAAGTAAAAAAAAAAGAACATTAGACACTTGGCTTCATTGAGTACGGCGCATGTAACCGACTACAATGAAGCAAGTAAGGGCAGTCCAATCTGTCCCCTATCATCTTTAAGATGGTGTTGGGGCTGGCGCGCACCCGACGCACCAGCACGTCTAGCACACGACGGCCGCGACATACTCTCAATTTTTATCGCACTATACCTCTTCTTCTAAGTGTTCTAATAAGAGAGAGACGGATAGTGCGAGAAAAATCGAGAACGTTCGCGCGCCGTCGCGTGCTAGCCGTGCAGGGATGCAGCTCTCTTGCGCACGGTGGCATAGAAGCAATCCACCCTAGCTTCTGCAAACATCCCTGATGCGCTACAGTAGCGCGGCCGCCCCACCAACACCCGGAACGCGTTGTTGTACTGGACGCGGAGGGACCCGTAGGCCCGTTTTGTATAATCACGCCATAAGCTGCACGAGTACAGGGAGGTACAGTAAGCTCGAAATAACGTAAGTTTCACCTCCCTTGTACAGCGTGCAAACTTACGAGCTATCATATTGGCCCGGACCGACAGGGCCCTCCGCTCCCGCTCAATGTCTTTGTCGTCTTTGAGGTCGGACGTGACGATATGTCCTAAATACTTAAACGACTCAACCCTTTCAAGGACAGCTCCGCTAAGTTTAATGGGTGTCACTTCAGCTGTTCTGCCACGTCCGACCTCAAACATCATATACTGGCTTTTTTTGGTATTACATTTTAAACCATGGCTTTCGGCATATGACTCGCACACCTTTAATAATTTGCGTAAACCGCCCACGGATGCACTTAGAAGAACCATATCGTCTGCATAACTAATGTTATTAAGACAGATATCGTCAATATGACAGCCGACATGCATTCTTCCAAGCGCATCCAGAAGCTCATTAATGTATAGGTTGAATAGCGTAGGCGAGCTCAGACCCCCCTGCCTCACGCCACACCCTAGCCCATACGAGTCCGAGACGGCATCCGCCCATCTAACACTATTGACTTGGTTTCCATAGTACAAGTTTTATGGCTTCAAGCTTCTTCCATAAAATTTCGTAGGAAACCAAGTCAAAAGCCTTAGATAAATCTAGGAAAAGCCTTAGAGGAATCTAGGAATCTTTATACTTTGACTAAATAATACTTCCGTCATTTTTCCTAACCGACCTTTTTATTGTTCGGCTTTTTTACATATCGTCATTTTTATTTATTGTCATTAGACATTTTTATACCTCGTCATTTTTCCTTACCGACACTAATCGGCTAAATCCACCTGCACCCGATAACGTTTTTATATTTTGTTTGTAAATGTATACAAACAAAATGGCAATGTTATTCATTTAATATTCATTGGATATAACGCCAAAGCCATGCAATTTAGTAAATAAACACAGTAATAATTTTGTGATCCAGGCCAAAAAGTTTAAGAACCATCAGAGTAGATCGATACAAAAACTAAATTATTAATCGTCATTCAATTGTGAAATCGAGTACTCGTGTCATCAACGTCCAGTTGTAAGGGCGTCGAAGATGGAGCCGACGAGGGAGTGACTAGACATTGTTCACTTAGGTAATCATTACTTTATTCATTGGATGTGTGCATAATCGGGTATAGATAGGAATTACATGACCGGTTATTAGGATTGGTCGTTTCAGACCGTCAGTAATCGTAAGTTACGTTCGTTAAAATCTGATTGTATGGGAAGTTTGACAGTTATCAATGAGATGACAGCTGCCGACGCCATATTTAACGTTTATCGGTCTGCAAAGTGTTCGGTTCAGTAGTTTCCGAAATATAAGTCAAATTCCCCCTTTGCTTGTTATAAAAAATCATCATCAACGCACAATGAAGCTTTGGTATTGTCTGTGGACTAACCTCCACTCTCCTCCGTCCACTGCCAGTCTCTTGACTTCCTCATCATCAACGCACAATGAAGCTTTGGTCTTGTCTGTGGACTGACCTCCACTCTCCTTAGTCCACCGCGAGTATCATTAACGCACAATGAAGCTTTGGTCTTGCCTGTGGACTAACCTCCACTCTCCTCCGTCCACTGCCAGTATCATCAACGCACAATGAAGCTTTGGTCTTGCCTGTGGATTAACCTCCACTCTCCTCCGTCCACTGCCAGTATCATCAACGCACAATGATGCTTTGGTCTTGTCTGTGAACTAACCTCCACTCTCCTCTATCCACTGCCAGTCTCTTGACTTCCTCATCATCAACGCACAATGAAGCTTTGGTCTTGTCTGTGGACTAACCTCCACTTTCCTCCGTCCACTGCCAGTATCATCAACGCACAATGAAGCTTTGGTCTTGTCTGTGGACTGACCTCCACTCTCCTCCGTCCACCGCCAGTATCATCAACGCACAATGAAGCTTTGGTCTTGTCTGTGGACTGACCTCCACTCTCCTCCGTCCACCGCCAGTATCATCAACGCACAATAAAGCTTTGGTCTTGTCTGTGGACTGACCTCCACTCTCCTCCGTCCACCGCCAGTATTATCAACGCACAATGAAGCTTTGGTCTTGTCTGTGGACTAACCTTCACTCTCCTCCGTCCACTGCCAGTATCATCAACGCACAATGAAGCTTTGGTCTTGTCTGTGGACTAACATCCACTCTCCTCTATCCACTGCCAGTCTCTTGACTTCCTCATCATCAACGCACAATGAAGCTTTGGTCTTGTCTGTGGACTGACCTCCACTCTCCTCCGTCCACCGCCAGTATCATCAACGCACAATGAAGCTTTGGTCTTGTCTGTGGACTGACCTCCACTCTCCTCCGTCCACCGCCAGTATCATCAACGCACAATGAAGCTTTGGTCTTGTCTGTGGACTGACCTCCACTCTCCTCCGTCCACCGCCAGTATCATCAACGCACAATGAAGCTTTGGTCTTGTCTGTGGACTGACCTCCACTCTCCTCCGTCCACCGCCAGCATTATCAACGCACAATGAAGCTTTGGTCTTGTCTGTGGACTAGCCTCCACTCTCCTCTGTCCACTGCCAGTCTCTTGACTTCCTCATAGTCAACGCACAATGAAGCTTTGGTCTTGTCTGTGGACTAACCTCCACTCTCCTCCGTCCAATGCCAGTCTCTTGACTTCCTCATACTCATTTATCCTTCACTTGGCTTAAATATGTTAGTCTAGGCCTTCCTCTGCCCCTATTGCCTTAATTTTCCCTTCTAAAATGTTTAAGAAGAAGATGTCGTGCCTTAATCAGATGGGCCACTATTCTGCCTCTCCTATTTTGAATGGATTTTTTCTCTCCTAATAAGCTCAAAACTTCTTCGTTCGTGTTTCTTTCCGTCCAGCTAATCCTCTCCATCCTCCGCCAGCACCACATTTCGAAGGCCTATAGTCTTTCCTTCTCTCTGGGTCAGTGTCCATGTCTCACTCCCTTAAAAACATATTTAGCAATATTTCCAATAATCATAACATAGTATTTACAGGTAAATAAACTCGTGTTTAGACTGAATACAGTTGACATTTCTGTCGCAACACGCGACGGTTGGATGGAAATTAATTCAAAATCGATTCATGTTTACTGTACGAGGGAATTGAACCAGGATGCGATTACTTGGGTGCGATACGTTATAGCTCGATATGATAACATGTTTGAGTATATGATATGAACTAGTATTACAATACATATATCGTCTTGAATTAAGATGATTTTCTTGACCCAGAGAAAAAAATCTTGGCTCTAGATAATTCCGCTTCATTCGAATTAGTTAGTAGGATGTCAGTCTTCCTGATTAATTTCTTGGTTCAAGAATATTTACCACAGATCAAGTAGGTATGTCTTTTTTCTGAGAACCTATAGATACTAATAATATTAGATATAGTTTGTAGTGTTAAGTTTGTTCATAAATAGATACTTAATTCCTATTCGATTCGTCTACTCAAGCCTAATATAAATATGGCTAATAAACAAACGTGAAATAATTAATCTATTGACATTTTAATGTTTATAGTCCATCCACATCCAATTATAAATGTAAGCATCAGCAAGCTACGGGCTGTTTACGGAGTGATGTTCTACTGCTAACCGATTGATGCGCAGATACTTTTGATCCCGACTGTATTGAAACGTCTCCGATACCATCTCATCGTTAGAGGCCCAACGTCACTCCTCCCTCACGGGAGGCAACATTAGCTATTCAATTATGCAAACCTCACCGATCAGATACCACATGAAAGGACTCTAAAAGCGCATTTAAATGACATACACACTCATCCAAATAGACAGATCAAGTAATTCAAGTACGATAACGTTAAACAAATTCGTGATCCATCAATAAGAACGAGAAAGTTTGACATCGCGGGGTGTAAAAACCGTCGCAAGAGCAGGTACGCATCATTCACAACACTTGGACAACCAGTATAACTCTGATCTCTAATGGCACAGTGATGAGGAGTCTCGGGGCCAGTTTATAGTGGTCGTGCTCGCAGTCGTGTTTCGTGAGTACGGCAGGCCACGAATAGAGCCTCGTTACGCGCTCGTACGGATGATGGATGGCCGTGTCTGATCGCCACGTGCGCCGCTGTCACCCCCCATTCTCTCCAGAAGCACCCTTATTCCCATCGCAAAAGGTCTACAATCCAGTGCAGTTTTATAATCTGGGTGTATTTTATAGGTTTGTGTAGCGCAGCCGCGGTGTGATTGACAAGTCCGTACCGATAGAATCAGCAGTCATAAAATATAGCCAACACTAGTTAGGACACATTCATTGCTTATCGCGTCCGTCAAGAACGATACTATTTCATTTATATTAGTGCTATCAGATCTACAATAACATCATTATCCATAAAATAAAACTTCTTCTGCAAAATAAAATACAGTAACTTACACATATACTCTAGAATGATTAGATTATTACATGATAAAAATTATAATGTATTAAAGGCATTGGCTAAACTCGTATGATAAAAATGGTTTTTTTTTGCAGCAGCCAAGGATGTTTTTTATGATGGTTTAGAGGACGACTTAATATGCATAGATATATATAAAATTAATTCTGCTCAGCTGCTTACCTAAAAGAATGACAACACTTTTACCCTATGCCCTTTGCATAATGTACCACCTACCTATATGGAAACTGTATGAAAACCGAAATTGCATTCAAGATACCCACTTGACACAATAGACAGGTACTTCATAAACGTTGCAAATACTAGTAACTTAATAAATCCGGCGCGAACCCCACTAAATAATACTCGCGATACCGTGTAAGTGCATTTGGGTAATAAATAATGACGTTTAAGAAAGTCAACAGGTTTCCGTAGATAACATTTCTACAGGTGCCCGCAGTTGGACCTTATCTCGACGAAGCAAGGTATACGAATGGTCATTTACGGCGGTATAATACATCACGTGTTCCAGGCGGCGACGGCGACCACGGCGGGCGGAGACCCGTTAGTTCGTGTCCAATAAATCCATGATGGTACGCGAAAGACAGCCACGAGGAACAGTCCGCGCCACACATCCATCTCCTGTCGGCCGCCGTAAGCCGCCTCGATCCGTCACACATACACCCGACACCGATAAATCACAATAAATTCCATTCCCTTTCGTAAATATCATTTAAATTCAAACCGAATATGAGCAATGGCCGCGTAAGGGAGACGAATGAATGGCGCTAGAATATAAATCTTACTTCCGACTTGAAAGCGGTTGTAACGATGTATAAAATGCTAAGTATATTAAATTTGTAATTATATCTACCGATGAAAATGATTTCAATCGATCATGAATTAGAATATATTAAAGATACGAGAGGTCAAATGGAATCATGCCGATAGTTTAACATTGCAATCATTATTTCATTGAACGCCGGAGATTTACTGTTGCCAAAGGTAGCAAAAAATGTTAGCTAATAAAACTATTTGAAGACTTACTTTTATTCAATCAAAACTACGACATATTGAATTCAATGTTATGAAAAATTCCTATAGCCACCTCCGGATTCCATTACGAGACTAGTTCCGTGATACCATAACATAGCACTGTCGCCGAATAAATAAGCCTGATTGCCAGCTCAATCGGACGGAACCAACTGGAAAATAATTGCAAAGAAAGAAAGACGTCCACACAAACATTGCAAGTGAAACTAGCTTGAAAATTTCGCGACATAATAGTTATAATAATTGAAGATGACATCAGTTGTAAGATAAGCGGTGAAGGAGCGACAGATGTCCCTGGCCGGATGTTAGTCATACTCATGCAGACACACAAACATATATTCATGCGTGCTAATAGAGGGAGACAATAATTTATAATTGAACACATCCCGTCGGTGCTAACGGGCTCATTCGGATCTTAATCGAACGTTATCACAATCTGCATTTTAATAGACCAAAATGGTTCCTACGTTGTTCAAATTGACGTTATGTCTGCACTGGTGGCTGGCATATATTCAGCCTCGATCATAATTTGTACTGGTATCGGAAAATAAAAGGCACGTATCTCTGAAACTGCACAATGGGCTTGAAACTTCGTCCGTATGGGATCAGTTATCATGCCGCATTTAGAGAAATAACTCTATCAAACAGTGCCATTACGCTACCCCGAGGCAAACCAGCAGTTGCCCGCTCAAATACCATGGAATCAGCCACACATTACCCAAGCGGAGTGAGTTTAAGCATAGTTTAAGTATCGAAGATTAACTGCCTAGATCTGAATATAAAGTCACGTCTAGGCTATTAGCTAAGGGCTAAAGACAGATACACATGCAAGCCACACACGATTGGACGGCTTTCTTTTAAAGCCATTGTCTGAACTTTACCTTAATTGCAACCTGCGCGATTCGCAACGTGGCTCGACTCGTCTCACCGCTGCATGGCTATCACAGCGGGCCTACCGCCAACGGCATTCGAAGTTTTCCCTCTCTGTCGCACTTACGTACGAACTCGCAAGTCTGACAGAGAGAGAAAACTTCTAATGCCTTTCGTGGTAGGCCCGCGAGCTGTGTCGCGGTGACATACTAGACTATCCGTTTCTTTCTAAATTAGATTACGGGCTATCCAGTGATAGCTGTGTTGGTCTCTAATTTAAGTTGACTCTGAGATCCGTAACGGGGTCGTACAAAGTTGAAGAAACTGTCCGTGACAGACGGACAGACACCGAATGATAAATAATTCTGGAATGCAACACTAAAAACAAAATTCGTATTACGTGTGGTCAATAGTTAACAGTTTTTGAGTTATGACACAGATACATAAAAGAGGAGACTATTACTTTTATGCGTATTATGAGTTCAAACAAAAATTAGGCGTTATAGACAATGTCAGTCGCGTCGTTCATGTGGACATATTCTCAGGAAACACGCTACCCTAAGTCTTCAAGTCCTCTACGTGAGCCAACGTGTACCGTAATCGGAGGACTTATGCTGGTTTGCCTGAGGAGTTGGCCGTTTAGCGGTGAACACCAACCGTGCCTTGGAGGCTAGTTAGTGCTAACTGTGGATCTAATGGAGGAGCGGAGCGGTTTTATGTGAAAATTAAATCCGACTTAAATGCATATGTAAAAGGGCTCATGGACTTCTCTTTAAGATAAGTCGTGACAGGTAACTATATGGCCAAATGTGTCATCCGAAATGAATTAAACGGAAATGGCAACAGTTCTTAATAGATATGTGTTCCGGTTAATTCGCATACGTGTCTGAGTCATTTACAAAATCCAAACACAAGTAAGTAGGTCCAAGCCTCATCAATCACATCATCGGTACGGTTTATGTGACCTGTCTACCCTTTTTGGGAATAAAGGCGTTAATCTAATCTCGTCACCCAAGCTATATCTCCTGTTAACCTCATTGAAGCATCTCACAAGGTGCTCGATTATAACTGGCTATTACAACTCATAAACGACGACGAGCGCCCACGCTTCACGCAACGGCCCCACAGTGCTTCAAAAACATGCACACATATTTCAGCCTTATTGCATCGGAATAAGGTCTAAAAGAGTAAACATATATTTGATTTGTATTGCAGTTGAGTAAGCTTTAATTGGTATTCATGAGGACTACTGAGGTATATCTTGCCAAAAGCAAATGATAACCTGTCTAGGACACCTAGTTCATTTTATGCTTTACAATACTACCTCTATTTCATAAACCAGTTATTTGTATAAAACGGCCTCTCAAGTATTGAAATCTGCTAAACCGTTTAGGCTGCAGATATCCAAATGTATTAGAGACAGATATTTCTGCACACCTATAGTCTCGTAATAAAATTACCTACCTTCGGGAATTGGGCAAAAATACAGTAAACTATATCATTTATTAAACGTTTTTCTTTGGTTACTAGACTGGAAAGAAGCGCGTCACTAGGTTAATGTTTTGTTTATATTATAAATATTATAATGCACAATGAATATTCCGAGAGCGTTGCTAGCAAATCGTCATGGTTCCGAGATATGGAAGGTGTTCTTAATTTATTATAACTTAGAACTGACCGCAAACTAGACAGTCTTATGCATTTGTAGGTCCTCACCAGAGATAAGTATGTATCTTGTCGTTTAGCAACCAAAGAACATAATAATGATAGTCTGGGGCTGTCTGGGGGTGAATTTGCTACTTATTGGCTGCACCATAGTACTTAACTATTTACATACTCATGTAAGACAACAAGGCTCACCACATAAAGATCTGAACAAACACATGGCTGTCACGATACTCATGATCTAAAGAATAAATTAAGAGAGCCTACTTTGTGTAGATCTTTAGGATAGTATTGTATTGATTGTCGAGCCGATCCCTATTCATACATAAATTCGGTACGACACAATTAAACGTACCAAGAAACGTATTTCAATAAAATCTGTGCAAAATGTCTATCCGTGGAAACTAACGAATATATAAAAAACCGGCCAAGTGCGAGTCGGCCTCGCGCACAAAGGGTTCCGTACCATTATCCGTTGAATGAAAGGTAAGTTGCGGTTTACGATTTATGGCGTATTAAAAAAAATACTTACTAGATTTCGTTCAAACCAATTTTCGGTAGAAGTTTGCATGGTAATGTACAACATTTATTTTTTATTTTTATCATTCTCTTATTTTAGAAGTTACGGGGGGACACATTTTACCACTTTAAAAATATATTAGAAACCTCAATATCATTTTTGAAGACCTATATTATCCATAGATACCCCACATGTATGGGCTCGATGAAAAAATAACTTTTGAGTGATTTTTTTTCTATTTTTGTGTGAAAATCTTAATGCGGTTCACAGAATACATCTACTTACCAAGGTTCAACAGTATAGTTCTTATAGTTTCGGAAAAAAGTGGCTGTGACATACGGACGGACAAAAGACAGTCAGACACGTCGAATCCATAATGGTTCCGTTTTTTGCCATTTGTATACGGAACCCTAAAAACGTAGGTTACCATATTAATATCTTACTCATTCACAGATTCAACTGAATGCGTCCATAAAATGTACAAAGAGTAATAAAATGGTCGGATTTATAAAAACATTAGCCCATATTTCTGTGCTCGTGAATTATGGCCGCCCCGCCCACCGCGCAGGCTCGGGACTAAATAAAATTATATCGTAATAATATAATAACATACCGTGCTGGCGGTCTATCTCGCTCGACGTACAGGAGATATTAAAATTATATTTGTTGCGCACGCGTAATTATACATTTTGTCGCGCATGGAAATAAATGTAATAAATGAAAATTCGATTTCAAACAAATCCGTCGGGTTGACGAGCGCTCGACCCTCTAATAATTTATTCCCTTTCGCGTTTTTCCTCATTTTACTATCCCCCCCCCCCCCCTTTACCCCTACTTTTAAGATTTTTATGTAACATTGTATAACAATTCAATTCTTTATCGATAAATCATAATCATGACAATGTGCAATTCTAACGCTACTAAATAAAAGAATTTAATAACGCGAAAAATGTTTTAACAGAAAGTTACAAAAAATAAAACAGGCTACGACGCATGCGCCAAGTATTAAAATAATTCAAGCTCCGCCCCCATCGGAGCAACAAGTATTTGGACACGCCAAAACAAACTCCGTAAAACAAAACCCACTATTACAGTCGAAAACATATACAAGGATGTGTATAGCAATTTTTGATAGGTTGTCTATAGATATTAGAGCACGGCTGTACAAGGGCACAATACAATCATAACCGATAAACAATCATAACCGATAAAGTTGAAAACCTCCCGAGACAATAAATCCTAGACAAAACATTAACATTCAATGAGTGCGATATTATAAATGCGAAAGTGTGTCTGTCTGTCTCTTACCTCTTCACGATTAAATCACTAAACCTATTGAAATGAAATTTGGTATAGAGATAGTTTGAGTTCCGGGAAAGGGCATAGGATAGTTTTTATCCCGGAAATCATCCCCTGAGGGAATGAAACTGGGGGTGAAAAATTGTATGATCTACGATATAAACGAGTTCCACGTGGACGAAGTCGCGGGCAGAAGCTAGTAAACTATATTTTAATGAGTACCTCCGTCTACCACGGTGCGACATAGGTAGACACATGTTCAACTTGTATTATTTGCGTCGGGATTAAAAATGATTTGCTGTTCCGTTGCATCCGCGTGACGATCCAATTCCAGACGTCATTTTGGCCAATAAGTACCCTTTTTGTGCTTTTTATATATGCTCTATAGCCCAAAGCGATGGGGAACCGGGAACACAAATTCGAATCTACTCCAGGATGCATTTGACCTGCGTTACACAAACCATCATGTTTTTGATGTCCCATAAAATCACAATATTATCAATATAATAGAACAATCAGCGAAATTTGAGGCCACATCAAAAGAAGTAGAACCTTCATGTCGCACTCTTGTTTTATCTAGCTTTTATGAAACCTATTGAAATTTTATACTGAATTTCAATTGTAACATTTGTAACTATGGCGTCACATTATGTAGACTCGAACGCATTTTTCATTATTTACCACCTACAACGAGTAAAATTTTGTAAATGTTTATTAAAGCATTCAGAACTTTGAACAAAATATGTCTTATCATTTAAAATTAGAATAATAACAGCGTTCGTAACTTATGGACGGCATAAAGCATATCAACCAAACTTAATCTTATCAGTATTTCATTCACAAAAATAATTTTGAATGGGGTTCATATTAATGAATACGTAATAACAATACTCTTATCAAAGGTTTAAGGAAGTTACTCATATAACACTATACTCATACAAATGATTACCTAACTAATAAGTCCAACAAGAAAAAACTCACCTGAACTGGAACCTCAAAAACTCCGAAACAAAACACGATTGTCAATTCGATTCACAGCACTCAGTTCAAAAACACCGATGGTGGTATGGTTGTACGACAGCGGCAGCGACCGCTTCCGAGGACGATACAGCGTGGAATGGTGGAGGCGCTGGGATGGGATGCCGGGTCCCCAAAAGAACCGGGGCGCGGGGCGCGGGGCAGGGGGCGTGGCCTAGCCCGCACCGGGACGGTGATATATGCGCATGTTAACACTCTAATTCGTACACGCCTCTGTCACGCGAAGGAAAAATGTGTCAAAAATAATTGTCGACCGTTTCGCCTCAAGCATAAGACCTTGTTTATAAATAACTGTACTGGCGAATTCTTAGCTAATTGTTTGTATGGTGAAAGTCGATATTCGGCTCATTAATAATGTGAGGTAAAAATTCGACTGACACTCCGATGAAGCGAGATAAAGTTTTCGTTAAACATGGCGGCCAAATGACAGACTAATTATGTTTGGGAACTTATTATCTGAAACGCTTATCTTTAATTCAAGTGTGCATGGGAACTAAAATGAGCTTAGGTACCTACCTATACCCGTAAGAGTAAGTTCGCCTTACTTTGTACTGTTCTTGTACTCGTACACCTTCATATGTAGACAAACCAATAACTAGTAAGTAGATCTGATTTAATTGCCAAATGTATATTATCTATGTAACTATTAGAACTCAAGCTATTTTTAGCCCCCGACACAAAGAGGGGTGTTATAAGTTTGACGTGTCTGTGTATCTGCGTCTGTCTGTGGGACCGTAGCTCCTAAACGAATGGACCGATTTTAGTGTTGTTTTGTTCGTCTGAAAGCTGACGTGATCGGGATGGTTCTTAGCTAAGTTTCAATAAAATTGGTTCTGCCGGTTTTGAGATATTGAACATTGAAATGAAAATGTCGGGGTTTTTCAACGTTAGAAAGTTGTTGCTGTCATCATTTATTCATTCGCATAGTTGTCACCTTAAGTTAACGGTTACAGCCTGTGACAATTTTGATGCACTTGGCGCACACACAAGTGTGCTGGTGACGCATAACAAAATAGGTTGGGAAATATAAAAGAAGATCGCGTTGCACCTGAGATCTGCGAGGGAGCTCAGCAAGCGAGGTCAAAGCTACCAATTCCCTAAGCTATGCAAATAAACGATGCTAATTGGATCTCATACACATCTTTAACTACACAGCTTGGTACATCTCTATTGGGAGATCAGCCTCGTAATGGTGCCTGTTTCCGCCACTATCTATTGTAATTAAATCCATAATCAGTGCGTTAAGACTATTCACTGCCTATACCTCTTGTCTGGCTATTCTGAAAAAACAAAATTAGCTTTATAGCGTACAAAATAAAGTTGAAAATTATAAATAAAGTAAAAGTTAGATAAGAAGTCTAGAGATTATGTAGCTGAGTAGCGGCTATCGGCGTTAGAGCACCATAAGTCTTGTAGACGTCTTATTAGACCATCCCCCAGAACGATTTATAGCTACTGTAGATACGGTATGCCTCCACTCCATTGCATAGAAATAGGCATTAAAGATTTAATTAGATAGGTGGAGGAATAAATAAGCTTCGCAGACAAACTGGAATCTTGTAATTGATCAGTTCTACAACTTTATTTCCTTTCTTGTTAAGTTGCGGCTACAAGGGACATCCTTAAGGCAGCATTGATTGTTACTGATACTAATTCAATTACAAATCTCACCAGGCTCACCTATAGACAGGCTGTCCCTAAAGTCGACGTCAAGCCGAACAATAAGCCTAGCCATAACAGTTATCGAAATAATTAAAAAAAAACATCATCTATTCGGCCGCTCACCCGTTTCCGGCTTGACGTCGACTTTTAGGACACTGCGTATGAAACCTCTATGAGAATGAGTCTGGACGTGTTCGCAAATCATGCATCAGTTATTTTCAGTCCTACTCATGCATAATAATATACATATAGTCCGCTTGATTCGGTTGGCGCAGGACCGCGGTGCAGCCAACAATAAAAGCCACGCTAATCAAATCTAAGTCAAAAAGATTTTTTTTGGAACAGTAATCTTTTTAGAATCGTTTTCATCAGCATAAATCATTCCTACAATGCTGAGGATAATGACATCATGTACTGTCCTCACTGGAAAAAAAAATTACCATGGTCATATAAACAAATCTGTTTCTGAGAACAAACATTGCCAAGTAAACCACTCTCGTAACTAATTATATGCACAATAAATCCACCGCAAACTACGACAAAGCTCATTAAAACGTCATTATTCGTCCCTTTCACCGCAGCGACAACAAACGACATAAATTTACGACCATATAAACATCTAAGATGTAATTAAATTTAATGCTAATATGCTATTAGGGCTATCAAAAGTCCCGCAATTCCAGACCTTCCCTATTGCCCGCAATTACCAGCGGGCAGTGAAGGGCTTACTTTAATTAAGTCGTAACTCATAGTCACACTTATCGTCAGCGATATATCGCGCGATGGCCGGCGGGCGGGTTGCTCCATACTGTACGGTACAATGCATTCGTATCAGACATGAAAAGCGAGCTAAAAATATATGACGAGTCCTGAACGCTTTAAACTACGAAACAATATATATATCTAGAACAGTGGTTCTTACACTTTTGTTAGGCATGGACCACTTTCAGAATTTCAAAAACACCGCGGACCCCTGTTGAAGAAAATGTTGAAAAAAAAACATGTTTCATGTGTTTCACCTACGTACCTACCTACGTTAAGAGAAAATGAACTGGCCGTGGACCCCTAGCAATCATGTCACGGACCCCTAAGGGGTCCATGGACCACACTTTAAGAAACCCTGATCTAGAAAATCGGAGTGACACGGATTTAATCATTTATATTAAGTAACTAGCTGTTGCCCGCGACTTCGTCCGCGTAGAACTTGTTACCGTCTTAGAAAAATGATTGCTATTAAATGATTGTAGGCGGAACCTTAATTATCGCTGCCCTTGACAAAGTTCTACCATCTTAAGGGATGATTTCCGAGATAAAAACTATCCTATATCCTCAAATTAGGGTCTCAATTTATCTGTACGGAAGATTTCATCTAAATCCGTTCAGGGATTAAGCGTAAAAGGTAACAGTAAAAAAACAGAGTTTTTAATTTAAACTAATGAACTCATCGGAGTTCATTAGTTTAAATTGAAAACTCTGTTTTTTACACATATAAATATCTTAAAAATCATCAACAGACGTTTCAGCTTAAATTGTATATTTTTCATAATGTATTAAAAAAAGCTACATTACTGAAAATAGTTTTGAAAGCAAACGTATCTAATGCTAAAAGACGTAGAACTTCCCATCTCCATCCACCGTCCCCATTTAACGGTGTTAGAGAATAATATTATTGTGATTAACCAAAAAAAAAAACAATTAACAAAATAATCTGCACCTATTTACTACTACTACTTACCTACCTTTCGGTGCTGGGAGCATCCCAGTTCTAACCTAACCTAACCTACATTTCTGGTAGCTGTTCGGTTCTGTAAAGGTCGTGGTTCTAACTTAACCTAACCTACTTTTCTGCTAGCAGTCGGATATGTATGACCTATACATACTCCCAACCCTTTTTAACCTCCGTAGAGGATGAATTTTAAGAAACGCTGTAATTAGTTTCCTAGTTTTTAACCGAAGTTACAGATCCCTTACTTTAAAATTGTCTTGTTCCCCGTACAAACATCCAACTCCTTTTAGCCCATGTAGGGGATGAATGTGTCCCCCTTATGGAATCAATTTAAAACAGTCTCAAACAGAAGTTACAAATCCCTTACTTTAAAAATGTTTTGCTCTCCATACAAACTTTGAAACCCCTATAACCCCTATAGGGAATGAATTGAAAAAACTCTGAAATCAGTCTTGTAGTCTTTTAACATACAGGCTAAGACCTAAGTAAAAAATCTCTTACTATTACATTTTCTTGGTTTCCATATAATAGACCTTGATCCCGTTTTAACCCCCTTAGGGGTGGAATATTTACAAAACGCTGAAAGTACTTTTATTTATTCTGATAAGAAATCTTTATACAATGCTTAAGTCTCCAGCTCAAAAATGAGTGTTTCTCATCCAAAGCTTGCACCCCTTTTTAACCCTCTTAGGGATAGAATTTTCTAAAACGCTGGAAGTAATTATTTATATTATAATAAGTAATCTTTCTACAAAGTTTCAAATCTCTAGCTCAAAAAAAGTGTTTCCCATGCAACCCTTTTTAACCCCCGTGGGGGTGGATTTTTCCAAAGCGATTAAAGTTCTTTTTTGTATTCAAATACGTAATCTGGCTACAAAGTTTCAAGTTTCTAGCTCAAACGGAAAAGTTTCCCTCATACAAACTTTGCACCCCTATTTAACCCGCTTAGGGGTGGAATTTTCTAAAACGCTGAAAGTACTTTTTGTTTTTTTTTAAATAAGTAATTTTTCTACAAAGTTTCAAGTCTCTCGCCCAAAAAAAAGGTTTCCCCCATACAACCTTTGCACCCCTATTTAACCCCCTTTCCAAAAATCCCTTCTTATCCCTAGCCCACGTTATAAAAGTAACCTACAGTAGGCAAAAATCAACTCTCTAAAATTAGTAGTTTCGGCTGTGCGTTGATGAGTCAGTCAGTCAGCACTTCTTCTTTTATATATATAGATTATACATCGCGACGTTTCGCCCAGTCTAGCGCTCGATGTAAAGTCATCTTCATCGCGGAAACCGAAGACAACATTAAAGATAGTCACACGGTTTCAAATAATCAAATTCGGCATTCCAGCATTCCGAAATACGTAATGTTGAATAGGTTTTTATCCCACGACGGTGGCAACCAAGCCCATGGCCTACCTGATGGTAAACAGTCTCCGTAGTTTATCCAATTACCAAGGAATTAAGGATTGATTGTGTACCATGTGATTGTGGACAGCGTACCTTGGCTATAATAATAAAGTAAGACATTAATTGGCCGCCATCTAGAAATTCGCAATACTGCAGAACTAATAAAGCAATAATTCATGTGCGTACCGTACGCACAATCATGATTTATCACATATACCTATGATATAAAGCTGATCTTATGCGCTTTAACGTAATCTTACGTAAGTTTTATTGAGCCTACGGTGTCTTATTACCTAGTATTGAGTCATAAACCATGTGCCGTCATAGTTTTATTGTAGGTATCGGAAAAGAGCGACCGACCACATTAATTCCATAACGGTAGGATACAGTAGCCTATAGACGCAACTCAAGAGGATTCATGCCTCGTTTTTTTTATTAGAGTACTTCCACCCGCGACTTCGTCTGCGTAGACCCGGGATAAAAACTATAATTACAAGGGGGCCTATATTTTGATGACAACCTACATACTTACGAAAAGAGCAAGTTAATTACAAGGGGGCCTATATTTTTTTTTCGAGAAAGTGCCTGAACAAAAATAAACTATAATTGACGAAACTGCTCACAATATTTCACGAGAATCGGTTGAGAAATCAGACCTGCAGTGAAGAACAGCGGAACAGACACCGGACAACCGGACACATGGACCGACAGACAAACGATTTTCGGCCTAAGCTGGAGCATAGAACTTCGTTCGCTTCGCTCGCTCGTTCGAAAAGCTAGTAGCTGCTAACGATAATAACTAGGTATGTATATAACAGGTAGTCTCTAAAAATAAAATAAAAAAATGTTACTCTCCCCATCTCCACCTTAATAATTCTATTACTTTCCTCATATTGTACGAATAGATATTTGTACAGTACAACAGTAAGATCGTGAAAGGTGAAGCTTGTAATCAGCAGATCCCATGATTTAAATACCACACAATACGGCTCATAAATAATTTGTGTTGCAAACAGATTCCCGGGACAATGCTGTTCAAATAATGCTAACCGAATTGACATTTACGTAGGAACGTGATTTAATAGCAACCCATGGCGTAATAAGAGGAAAGAGTATACAGTCAAGTGTAAAAATATGGGAGCATACAACTTAGTCATAAATATTTCCCATCGCTTATATCGGCAGATTAAGGTTTCGGTACATACTTATGAGAATATTAAATAGATACATATTTTTACACCTGACTGTACTGTCATCACTGTCAACAGCAATGATTGATAGATGAGGTTGCGAGGCGATGAGTAAAAAAAAACCACCAATAGGTAGCGATGCAGGAGCACAATGCTGTTGGTGCACCAGCAAGGAAAAAAGGCCATGGTTTTTTTCCTTGCTCACCGCCTCGGAACCTCGCGTACCTGGATAGTCACCCTTAAGACGCTGTCAACACCAAAATGCCCTTGAGGATTTGTCATAGCGCGCACACTGTCTATTTGTATCGGAGTAAACGAGAGCGAGTGTTACTGGGCGGCCCGGTTTTAGAAGATTATTTATTTATTTCTTTATTAGGTACACTTTACAGACATCATACATTATGAGATTCAATGGTTCTTTATGAGTAGCTTATAGACTAGCATGACATTCAAGGCAAGTGCACACAGCACGACCAGCAAGTTAGCGCATACGCAAGCAACAGCGGAGTATAATAAATAATAATAAAAAGTGTGGATTATTTGTGAAATATGACTCGTTAGCGGTTTAAGTATGAATATGTTGACTTCATGTTTTTAATTGCAGACCCCTACGTCAAAAAAATAAAGACATAGAACCGTTTAATGATGATTTTAAGACCAATCTTTGCAATTATTTTCTATCAAGCCAATTTCGTCCAATTGTGTTCGATATATTATTTATTATTATTATCTTCTAAAACCGGGCTGCCCAGTAATAATCGCTCTCGTTTACTCCGATACAAATAGACAGTGTGTGCGCTATCCCAAATCCTCAAGGGCATTTTGGGCATTTCCGTCCACGGTCTTTGAAATAATATGGTGAATATTAACATTCTTTTTTGAAGTGCTAGAACAAATAGTTTTTCTTTAAAAACTGCTTAAAAAACATCAATTTCAACAAAATTAGGTCTTGTCAGCATCTTAATATCTAAAATGATAATTACAAAAAAATACTGTTTATTTTTAGAAAAGAATAGATGTTTACTAACATTTTTCTTAAATAATCTTTACAGATTTTGCTTAACTAAGAAGTGCGATATGTTAAGTGCTTATATATAGTCTGTTCGTTTAGGTATTTAAAAGAATGTAAACAAACAAAACCACGTGACTTGGTCATTCGCCAATAAGATAATACCATAGATACAAAATGTTGCTATTCACAGCAATCTTATATCGGGTATATATGTTATGTTAGTGTTTATATCTGACATAGTAAAGCCAGCAAAAATATCTGGCACTTCCTAACGGCCCTAGATTTAGAGTCCTATGATATATTAATGCACGCTTTGTTGTCGCTGCTATTATTTCTGGTGACTTTACGGATGCCATCAGCATCACATAGTTCGTAGGAAACGAACCGATCACCAATTAAGAAAATCATAAGCATTTATCTAGCTTTCGGTTATTAAGTGTTTTATTTTTATACAAAACGACTTTATTCGAGCATTTAAACATGCATGACATGTATAGTAACGATGTGTTTATGTGATTAACATCGTCCCTAGTATGAAATGATAAAAGGTCGTACGTATTTTGTTGTGTGTTTATTGCGTGGCAGGGTTTCAGACATACAGACGCATAAATAAGTTAAGTACTTTCGCATTTTTATTTTACTAGCTTCAGCTCGTGACATCGTCCGTGCGAACTCCTGTATCCGCTTCCCTCCCCAATTTCATCACTTTGGGTGATCATTTTCGGGATAAAAAAAATATCCTATAACTCTATCCAGGTTATAACTATCTCTAAGTCAAATTGTAAATGGAAATTTAAACTCATTTTATACACAAATATAATACATAAAAACAAAATTCCTATAAAAAAAATGATATATTATATGTATAAATAAATGTGCAATAAACAAATTTTGATATTTAAATGTAATGCTCTTTATAATTTGAAATATAATTTGAACATTGCACAGAATATAGAAATTATAAAAAGCAGAACTTTACATAAGTATGTAAGTCGTCTTCTCTTCACTAATTTTGCGGTGCCCAACAGGGTCCACAATTAAGTTTTATTCTCATCACTTAGCAACTAAAACTTAAGTTTACCTAAAACCTTGTAAACTAACATTGTGGAATGCAATAAATGATTGAGTATTGAGTATATGAATCCGTTCAGCCGTGCGTGATTGAGTCAAGCAAACATCCAAACTTTCACATCTACAATAATAGTAGGATAGTAGAGGATTATGGATACAGGGATCGGAATGTATGGACTATTTACTTGCTATATGCGAAGCCATACTAAATTCACGTCAACAACAATTTGCGATATAGGCTTTCCCTTTGAACTTGCATCACAAGTAACGTTCAAACCGAAACGATTTATCTAATTAAATAAATATACTATGCCCAAGAAAATCTCTCCGCTATTATGGATAATAACAATTATTTAGTTTTCACTGAAGCTTGAGATATTAATAACTGTTTATGGTGTCATGTAAATTATTGACGATACAAACCTCATAAAACCCACAAGCTTCCTCCAAAAGTATACCTTATGAGGGTGTCATAAAGCTGCACTTCAGAAGTGGGATCATTCAAGATACGCGTTTGCGTTAGTTGTCATTCAGCGGGGTTAATGTTAAGATACGCTTGAGCAAGTGCGTCTGACGAGTCGACAGTGGGCGTGGCTCGGGAAGGCGATGTTTGCGATGCGGGCTCGCGAGACAGTTTACTGTCAGATTTTCCTTGAGTCTATTTACGTTTATGATGCTGATAATCCGCGGAATAATTTCCGGTAACTCTGTACGTGTAACAGATACAGCGTTTAGTACTTAGTATCGGTAGATAAGATGCGTGATTTGCGTTCAGCGGTCGTGGGATTAGTACGCAGCTGCTCCAATGTAGTAGGTAGTGAGTGAAAACTTTCCTGATCAGAGACCTACACCGTGGAAACTGTGCGTAAGAAAACGAATTCGTACTTAATTTAAATCATGAGTTTCCCAGTTGTAACGATGGAACTCCTTCTGCCCTGGCCCTGGTATCCGCTGTTCCCTTGATCTCATTCAGCAGCCAAAGTAGTTAAGCGGATCAATTGCTCAAAACGACCTATAGGTATACACGCCTCTAGTGTCCAGAGAATAAGGATTGTGTCGATAATTTTGAGCGTGTTATTTTAGGACATTACTTACGCTGCTCACTGTACACGTTCCCAAAATGAATCACTTCTGGCAAAGTTTGAATAAGGATAAGTATCACACATAGTGTCTAAATCCCTCAGAAAAGGCAAAGAACGGACAGTTTGATCAGGTTAAACCGATTTATGATGGTCACAAGCGTGCAAGCCTCACACAAGGATGTGAGACGTGATTGAAACATTGAAGACACAACACAAACGTAAACGCAAACATGCTCACAAATGCAAACATGCTTGCAACCTTAAAAACTTAAAAACCTACCCTTGCAAACTTAAAATAATTTTGTTGGAGCAATGCTTGTGCAGTCGAAGAATTTATGAAAAATGTGTGACTCAACTCTTGAATGGGACTATGGGACTGCGATAAGAAATAGTAGAGTACCTAAAAAGCTGTTTTTATATTGAACTTGTATTTCAAATATTTAAATCGTAGTCATAATTTTACTGATATTAAGACTGAAAATGTAGGTAATTTTTATTCATAATATATCCTATTTTTAATGTATTGTAATTTATTTGACTGATTGAGTTATGTATTAGGAAATTTATTGTGGTTTTAGTCTTAAGTAAGTTCAAACACAATCTCGTAATAAATAATAGAAACCACGCACCAGCCTCTGAAAGCTACCCCAGCAACTTTCATCGCACACACGATGCGGCCACTCCCTACACGAGGCGCTAACGCACTTCCACCGCAATCCAACTACAATAAATAAGCTGATGGTCAGAAGCCTCAGTCATGACTCTCAACAAGGATGTAAATGAAATGAAACATTGAAGATACGTTGGTATCTTCAATAAATCGAAATCGGGAACCAGTATTCACTAAAAGCTACCCCAGCAACTTTCATCGCACACACGATGCATAGACCACTCCCGAACGCACTTTGTAATCCAACAACAATAAACTGATAGTTAATTGCGGCGCTGTCGCGGGCGCAGTATATGGTAATGAGCCGTGGGGATGGCGGCTGCATGGACAATATCTCTCGACGGTGAAAGGTAACAGGAGTTTGGCGTAAGTTGGCGAACCCTAGCGGGCGAATGGAAATACGATCATCATCACACATCGGGCGTATTGTTCACTGCTGCACATAGACCAGCCCCGAAGAGAAATAAGTCTATAGCAAAGACGATTTTGTTCAAAGGGAAGAAGATCTCTTCGGTGCTGAAAGGGAACTTTAGGTTCAGAAGCATGTACCCAACATCCAAACACTTTCCCAAGTAGGAACACGCTTGATCTACAGGATTCGCGTACCAAACTGAGGTCTGCGGGCATAAAGTAATGCTACCTTTTTACACTTTCCTGGCCTATTTTATAGTCTTTGTTGTCAATTTAGTTTTCAAACAACACAGTAAGTACCTACAAGTGTTTGAGCGAACATTTCGATTAAATATAGGCCATATTCAATAAAATTTATAGATATTTGATGATCTCATTGACACAAGATATACGGCCCATAAATCTTCTAGGATATTTGACGAGCAACAAAAGTTTACGCCGCCATTTTCTCTCAAAGTCGACCGTCATTTGTTTATCATTATTTCATAACCCCCCGCTGACTCCCGCGACTTGCGCCTGACCATCCCAGTGTTTGCTTAGCCCATGCCCCGTGTCGACGAGATAGGTGCTACATGCGCTTTCAGGTACAGCATACAATCTCGACTGACACCAATAGGTTTTTATCATTACCAATCTTGTGAGAAAGTTAACAACGGGGAGGTGGACTAGGCAGGACCGATTTTACGATGGTTAATCGTAGTTAATTTGTCTTAGATGCTGGTAATGAAACCACATATCGGATATAAGTAGGAAATGAGTTTGAACGAAGAAATTTTATGGGGGCCGCAATATAGACTCGTGGACATTAAAGTGTAGTAGATTGCTGAAACTACTTACACTCTGATGCTAAATCGATGATATACGCATAATAATATTGAAATTAATTAATTTTGAAAGTAAAGGAGATTTAAAATAGCCACTAGAACTGGTAATTTAGTTAGGACATATGCAGCAAAATATGTTTTTTTTTAAATCTAATCTTATGTACCATGCACACTGACACTTAAAAAAGAGAATGTGCGAGTCGCCGAACGAACAATTCTTCGTAAGATTCTCGGCCAAACGCAAAGACCGGGCGGAAGCTGGAGAGAACTAAAGAAACTGGAGATAGAATATCTGGTGGCAGAACCTAACATCTTAGGGGAGATCAAAGCCCGCAGACTCCGTTGGCTTGGTCACCCGCGGAGAATAGAGGAAGATCGCAAAGTCAAGAGAACATACCGAAGCCCAAAAGGTACCGCTGGAGCGACATGGGTCAGGCGTATTGGCGCGAGCGCCAAATCTGCAATTGGCAAGAGTTCGAGCAGAACCGAGAAAAATAGTGCACTCTCGTGTCGGAGGCCAAGATTCATTTTGAGTCGCTTAACCAACGGAGTAAGTTTTTTTAAGCTTTATTCGTTTAAATTGTTGTAATTGATATAAACCACCATTTTTTTGCTAGCCTCATTGACGCATCTCTTCCTATTGGTGGATTTTTTCCTCGCACACCGCTCCGCTACCACGCAGAGTTCTGTATGGTGGATACTTACCATTCTGCTAATGTGTTTAATTCAAGTTTAATGCGTGTATGGCGACGAGTTAGAACAGCAACACCCCTATTCTTCCTGAGGGTGACGTTAGAGTCGATATCCATTTTTTTCCATCTTTAAATCATCAAACGGCACTGAAAATTATTTTCCTAGTGCTCTGCCTAACTCTTTTGAGAATAGGGGCCCAAATGTAAAAATATGGGTGCTTACAACTTACTCATAAATATATCACATCGCTCTTATGTCAGCGGATTAAGGTTTCGGTACATACTTATGAGAGGATTAAATCGATACATCATTTTGCACTTGACTGCACGTCAGTATAATACGTTTACATTTTAGAAATACTCCTGGATGAGGCTGGATGGGGCTTGTGCACAAGCCCCATCCTAATCAACCATGCGTGTATCGAGCAGAGATCGGATGTAAGGCCGTTTACACAACATGGGCAGGTCAGTTTCGTTCTCACGGAGTTCTAGGTTACTTTCAGCGACTAGCGCCGAGCTAATTATGCATCGATGAGAACTAGTCTTAATGAGACACGGCGATTAGGAGCATTATTAGTGGAACTGGTAGAAACTGGGATCTTATTAAACAAATGAGACGGTGATGCTGATGAGGGTAATTTACTTAGTTTGCAAGAAAAGTGGTGTCGGCAACAAAAACCTAAGTTAAAATAAATCCTGCAGAAGTCTGAAAAGAAAACTTGTCGATGTTTGTCCGGATGGCCGACAAGTCCGAAAAGAAAACTTGTCGATGTTTGTCCGGATGGCCGACAAGTCCGAAAAGAAAACTTGTCGATGTTTGTCCGGATGGCCGACAAGTCCGAAAAGAAAACTTGTAGATGTTTGTCCGGATGGCCGACAAGTCCGAAAAGAAAACTTGTCGATGTTTGTCCGGATGGCCGACAAGTCCGAAAAGAAAACTTGTCGATGTTTGTCCGGATGGCCGACAAGTCCGAAAAGAAAACTTGTCGATGTTTGTCCGGATGGCCGACAAGTCCGAAAAGTATATGGCATGGAGAGCAATAGTGTGCAAAGCGACGACCTCGTGTAGAACGAAGGTAGTGAGAAAAATATTTTTAAAAGCTCAATATTTACAAGTATGTGACATTTTCTCGACTGAGGCGAATATAAAACCTCATCGGACGAGGGAGCGGAGAAGTTCTATGCTTCAGCTTGGGCCGAAGATCGGTTATATGTCCGGATGCCCGGATGTCCCGTTTTCCCGCTGTTCTCCTCTACAGGTCGCATTTTTCAACTGATTCTGAGGTGCATTAATTACATTTTTTTTACTGTCGAGTCACTTTTTCGAAATTCAAATAATAAAACATTCTTGAAAGGCTGGCACGCGATTTGTGCAGCTCACAGAGCCACTAGTATTTTAAATTATACGATGTCCATATACGTTTAGGGCGCAGAGAGTGCCAAACAATGTGAAAATCATTGCCTAGGGAGAGTAATTTCATATACCAAAATATCATTGTGGCAGACTTCGACTAACCATAATAATATAATGGGACAATTTTATTAGACAGGCGTCCGTTGTCTGATCCAATAGCCCAGCAGCCATAAGATCAATCATCTTCACCCAATAACCCTGATTGCACGTGATTGCATCTACCAGGACCAGCACGTCACCCTGGCGGCAGCTGTCTCTGTGTGCGCGTGCGTCCCGTGACACAGCAAAGAACAGCTTCCGCTCAGTGCACCCTTTGCATTTAGATTGCATCTACCAGGAGCAGCACATCATCCTGGCGGCAGCTGTCTTTGTGTGCGCGTGCGTCCCGTGACAGCAAAGAACAGCTTCCGCTCAGTGCACCCTTTGCATTTAGATTGCATCTACCAGGAGCAGCACATCACCCTGGCGGCAGCTGTCTCTGTGTGCGCTTGCGTCCCGTGACACAGCATGGAACAGCTTCCGCTCAGTGTACCCCTTGCATTTCATTAAATTGTCGAAAGGGCCTCTACGTGTTGGCTAGGTGCTACTTGTTTGGTACTTCGATAGTTTGGCTCCTCGCACGCCTCCGAAAGTTCCGGGACACCATTGTCCCAGTGCTTTCCTATACATAAAAGCTATGTTATCTGTCTAAAAATTGTTCCCTGTTTTAATTGTTCTTGTCTATATTAATAAATAATAATCCATATTTATGTATAAACAAAAACACACCCTGCCTTGTAACTCAAAACATAATTTCCCAATAATTGTATAGCCAGCCAGTTATGTGGGATATATGCGGCTATACGCAGCTTTGTAGCCGATAAAGCATAGCGGAAACGACGCCTGTAAATAAGGCGGACACATTTATTTACTTTCGCACCGGGATCCGAGGCCTTAAAACCCTGCATTACGTTGGGAGTGGGCTTCCCAGTACTTATATTTTTGGAGTTAAGGGAAGTTAGGCACGGCGGAATGTAATAGAGCATAGATATTTCTAGAAAAAAAATTTAGGTACATACATAGTGCGAACCAGTAGTGTTACCACGTCAATTAGTTATCTTTCACTATACCTTTTTTGTTACCATACCAATAATTTTATGAGATCTTTATTGTTATTTTTGGTGATTAAGGTTTTGCTATCCTTATAATGCCTTAATTATAAAAACTCTCTAACCATTGTCTTAAAAATTATAAAAAAATTGGTAACAAAAAATGGTAATTTAACTATGTACCTACAAACTTTTTTACAAATGCTCCGAAACGTCTCCACGTTTCGGAGCATTTGTGAATACAGCGGAATATAATCTCGCTCGTTTTCTTTCCCAGTAGGGTTTCGGAGAAACCCTACTGGGAAAGAAACTCGCAGTCATAATAACCACTACTTACTCTGTAGGTCCGAGGTGTTGCATTCCTGGTAAGTAAGGACGCCACATTTGTCTCTACCTGTCTACACGATCCTCAAATAAATAAAGAGCGGGTTAAGCTCCAATATTTCCTCTGAGTTGAAAGGTCACATGGCAGTCACTTTCGTACAACTAAGGACTACTCCAAATCTTTGAATTAGGTGCGGTAGCAAAATCCGGGCTCCTATAGGGAAGATAATCATTTCGCAAGTTTGTGCGCGGGCGACGAGCAGCGGAATAAATATACCGTATAGAACGAACCAGACTTAATTGCGAGGATTACGTTCGGTTAAGAAGAGAACCGAGTGAGAGCGTCATTTTAGCGGCACGGGCTAGGCTACCCACTCGTGAACGAGTTGCAGGGAGCCGTGTAAAGGGCAACGCATACACGGCCGCCGTGTGTAAAATAATTCGTACCGAAATCGGAACTAGCTGCGCACATCGCGGGCCTTAGGCATAGCGCACAGATTACTGTGTAAGGTCAACGTGTCTTTTAATATTTTTGTCTATTTATACGCGTAGTTTCTAATGACGTTTTAACAGAAATAACTGAAAGACGTTAAGTTCCATCATCCTCTTCGACGAGTGGGCCTAAGATGGTTGCTTTTTTGTCACTTATCATTGTTGATAAGACATCCGTCAGTCTCGTACTCACATACTTGTCAGAACGTGAGGGGTGTCTTATCGACAGCGATAACGATAAGTGATAAAATAGCAAGCATCTTAGGCCCGCAGTGTAGGTCTCCATTTCCACTCTGAGTACCTAATGTGGGATGTCAATCAATATCAGATGATAATGTAGAGGGTTGAAAGTGTAGAGGTAAGCCAAGAAAAAGGTGGATGGACTGTGTTGGAGACGATATGAATAGAAAGGAAGTGTGTGACGAGTTGACAGGCGATAGAGAGGTATTGAAGGAAAAACATTCTGCGCCGACCCATGTACGTAAATGGGATAAGGACAGGCGCAGGACAAGCGAATGCTGCTGAATGCATACGACAGTCCCTTTCTAAAGTGGCACTTATGTGAAATGCATTTTATGTACTATCGACAACACGGCTAACTGACCATCGGTGCACCTTAAGTGCATTATAATAAGGTTCTACATAAACACAGGATGGTCAGTTAACAGTGTTGTCGTTTGTACGGTCTGTGAGGTACCCTGTTCGCAAAATTTCCTTATTCGCAAAACGTCTGCTATACTTAATGACGTAAAAGGGACCGTCTTGAGAACGGGAACGGGAGGTTTTGCGAATGGGGCAGCATGGACCTTTAGAGAAAGCGACGTAATTTCGTTTCGTTTTTCTAACGAGTCATTTACTAAGACGGGATGTCGTAATGGACAAAAGGTCATTCTAAGAGCCTCATACGTACTAGAACCTATGTGAGCTATAGACCTCGCGAGTCTATCTTTTTTCACATTTTTTTTCTAATTTCCAAGAATCGGACCGACAAAAAAAATACAATTTATTTATTTATTTACACTTTATTGCTCAGCAGACACAAATGTACAAATGCCGAGCTTAACGCCAAATGGCATTCTCTAGCAGCTAACCATTGGGCTATACAGAGATTTATAAAAGGTGCAAAGAAAAAAGTATGATAATCCAGTCAACTATCGAACGTGCTCACAAAATTTCACGAGAATCGGTTGAGAAATGCGACCTGTAGGGGAGAACAGCCGGACATACGAGAGAATTGTTGGCCAAGCTGAAACGGTGAACTTCATTCGCTTCGCTCGCTCGTTCAATTAGCATCGTTATATTCAATGGCTATATACTTTAAATTAGACATAGATTTCTCTGACTCGCACAATTTTCTGTAGACTGTGCAAAACGCAAGAGCGTTGCAAGTTGCAACAAACAACGGGATCCCAACGAAAGCCGATAATGCGATTTATGTAAGAACGGTGTTGGTCGTGTCGAATTATCAATAACATAAATAGCGCAGACTGATCAAGGATTGTGGGGCAACACCGACGGCCATGCCGCGTCCAGTCCAGAGCAGGTGCCGATAATTATGCCGATATACGATATACGGAATGAAATACGATAGCAATGATAATTTATATACACACACACGATTTTTAACCGACTTCAAAAAAAAGGAGGAGGTTCTCAATTCGGTTTTTTTTTTAAAATATGTTTAATGTTTGTTACCTCAGAACTCCGTCATTGATGAGCCGATTCGTAATTTTTTTTTGTTTGTTAGTAGGTAGTTCCTGGTGGGTCCCATTTAAAAAAAAAAAAACAATTGGATGATAGGATCCATGAGGAATTGAGGGAACTCTTATATTAGGCACGCGTGTAGTGATTTTGGTATTTTCTATTTTAACTCGTGTATTTACACCCGGTAATCATAAATTTGGTGGAGTGGAATTGATGATGAAGACCACAGATGACTTATGGAATTCCTCAATTATGTACTTAAAAGTACAAATGTACGTCACAGATTCTGATAAGATTCCGTTGAAATAGCAACTAATGAAGTGCCAAAGGTGATCCTTGTGGAATCGACGGAAGTCCTCAAATATTATCGGGTCACATACAGCGATTGGGTTTTTTCCCTAATAATTAACGCATTTGCTCTCGGAAATCAGTTCATGTGGTATATTGGAAAATAAATGTGGAAATGTTCTCATGGCATGGCGGAGTACTAAATTGAAGTCGGTTAAAACTTTGTTTTTAAAGTAAATTATGATACCAAGATTTAATGCTCTTGCTTGACCGACTTGATTATGCAGCCTTGCAGACGCTAAAAAAACTTCTCTAACTTCTATACATACATGAAACGTGGGTTACATATAGATTGAGGATCGAGGGAGGGAGGAGGTCAAGTTTGAAACAGTCGATAACCGGATTTGTTTTGAAAGATATGGTTTATGTGATGTGACACCAAATGCAGCGCGACAAACGCACTGGGTTTAGCGCTGCGTTTATCGCATAAAACCATCGCGCAAAACTATCTTATACTTGATTTCAGGCTAGCTAACCGAATGCGTAAATACACCCAACGAGGGATACACGGTGAACATACGTTTCTCCGCGACATTCTAAATGAAGTAAGGTAAACAGTGACTGCAGAGTTACGCGCACGCTGTAATGGCGCAGCCGTGAATTTCTCCGTGGTGCCCTTAAACGTTTTGTTACCATATTAATATGGACAGCTAGGTGTGGAAAAGACACCTGGAGAGATCTAGTAGCTCCTATGATAATGAGGTATTAGGAAGAAAGTACCACAAATGTTAAGAGAAATTCACCATCAATGATTCATCATCATTGCATCGCGATCGGCTGTTGTTGGGACGGCTGATCCAGCTTCGCTTATGCTGTATAATCCAACAATCCGTCATCGTCCAATAGCGGCACAACATTTCTTTATGTCGCGAGAAAATGTACGATCAGGAATTTAAGCACGATATATTCGATGAATGACTTCGTTTTTGTTTCAGATATTCAAACTACGCTAAATCGCGATTTTCCATTCCAGCTATTAGGTATCTACGCAACTCTCTCATTTAAGCTCGCTGCTCCCAGCTACCGGGATCACTTTACCTGTCACGAAATTTGACGCAGGTTCACTTAAAGACCGCCTGTTGTCTACCTCTACCTACATGTTATTGTATTGTTTTTCTTTTTAACTGCTTTATTTGTGTGATGTGTGCAATAAAGAGTATTTGTATTGTATTGTTACAAAATCTGCCAAATTACTACATATTGAGACACCGACTAATCGATTGACATTGAAAATTTTTAGAAAGACTAGGTAGTAGAATAACTATGTCAGCAAAACGTTGTAATTGTATAATACCTTAGTAAACACAATGACTGTTTTGAACAATGACCTAGTAAGCAGTATGTCTTGGTTGCACGATCGTCACATCGCTTATTTAGCCATTTTGCAAACAAGGACCTTGTACAACTAAGTCCAATTTTATACCCAGTCATTTAAATATTATGGTATTTACGTGCTTGGACATTTTACCACCGTGACCTAATATATATTAGACCTTCTTCTTACATAGTCATTCTACTACCTAGTCCTTAGGACCCCAACGCATTTTAACACATTCCTATTGCCAAATCGACCAATACAAGTCTGATCATAACAAATGAATGTTTCCACCGATACTTCTCAACATTATTACTATTGCAGGACGGGTTCCGCGGCCCCCACCGCAGGCCGCGTTTGATTAAGAACAACCTAATGAAATTAATAACCGTGGGCCGTGGCACACTCAAGCGCCTGCTTCGCGCTGACAAATCACCGGCTGTAATTTCACACGAGTAATAATATACCGTCGATGCCACGAACATCCTTTATGAATGAACACGAGATTTATAAACATCAAAAACACGCGCATAAAACAAGTCGGAATTGAAGCCAGTCGTAGATGAATAGCTTCGCTAGCGGACCTGCAATTATACTAGGCTCTGTTAAATTTCCCTTAAGCGGTGATATAGTGGTATCAGGCACATGCCAGTGTTTATCATAGCGCACTTGCCCGTACGGAAACGAGATCGTCGAGTCGGCGCGCGCGCCGATAAATCTGCTGCACTTACCTCGCAACCGGTAAATAACTATGGGATTTCCGCGTGCGAGAACGCGATGCGCCCGGGCATAAATCTGTGCCCGTATTGTGATATTGTGTTGCCATTATGGGACCGGGGAGGCTGGACGTCTCATAAATACGGTGCATGTAAACTGCAGTCCAGTCCCAGAACTTGACGCAAGCCGTTACCGTATCTCTGTCTCGCGGTGACGCTGACATAATGTTTGCTGATCGAAAAAGACATGCATGGCATGCTGATCTGCGGTCTCAAATTCCCACGGAAAGCTGGCATTACAAAATGGGAGACACTTAGATAGATACGCATCTCCGAGCAATTTCCGTTACGAAATTCTTTTGAAAATATCGACGTTGTAAGCCATTTCTGTCATCGAGGCAACCTCTCGCACGTCCTAATAGGGCGGCCGGCGATCGCGCCGAGCCGCGATACTACACGTGTTCGGGCGAAATTACCATTATTATCGATCATCTCGCGCCGGCGCGTCGTAACGACCCTCAATAGGCGCGAGGCGAATCTTATCGCGGCGAAACCAGTTTACCGTTACAGCCATCTAGCAATTTGATGCTTGTTTGTTTTTCGATTAGGCGAGGTGAACGACACCACACGTCACGTAATGCTTGCGTCACAGACCTATCTCAACGTCCAGCTGACGGCGACCGCCAACAAATCGCAGCACCTTACCGAGCTCATCTAGGTATAGCGCACAACATTGAATTGTAATTGCTTTCTATGAGAAATACTAAATGGCCCATTCTTCCTTGATTGCGCTCGGCGCTCTCCATGCTTATGGCAATTATTGCATATTAACCGAATTGGTCTCGCGGGGCGTCCGCGATTTATATTTTCATTAAATTATTGTTGTACGTATTCTTTGTGATTAATGGGCTGCATACATTCCTCTTATCTCGTTCTACGCGAATTATTGAGACAGCTTTGTAACTCTGTCAGTCTGGTGGTAATTTTATTTAGTGCCCGTGAAATTGGATACTGAGAGTAAGTGCTCATTTGTAATTTGGTTAGAATGTGAGGAAATTATCGCGGGCTTTATTTATAGTTTCGTGTATAGCATATCTTCCCAATAATTTATAGATCACCCCTCCGACACATTTTTTTTTTGTTGGACGATGATCGTTTATTGTGTTATTTTTATTATATTTGTTCTCTGTATCATATCTTTTAATGTATAGATCGTTCAATTGTCGAGCAAGCGCACCACTTGTATGCGTAGTTTATGTTTTGTTTGTAGTTGGAATGATCACAGAGATACTTCTAAATAAAATGTTTTTGGATGGAATAGGATTTTAGTTCACGTGTGGTAACTGAAATATACCCATTGACGACGCCAATGCTATCAATTTATCAACTCCGTCCAGTAGACATGTTGGTACAAAAAGTGAGTCGAATTTATAGTGCGGCCAACCCACAATAAATTCCGACAGGGCAAACAGATTGTCCGCAATAATTGGCGCGTCAGTGACGCTAATAAGGCCGTGTGTCACACCTGACATTCACGACAATTTGACTCTGAAATCCAGTAAAAGTCTGATCTCCCAATACGCACATTTCCAACGAATACCAGGATCAAGTTATACCAGGGCACGTAACGTGAATCGTGACAGATGACTCGCTGTGGAGGCGTCGTAACAGACAAGTGAGCCGGGTGATATATGACGTTATTACTGCTCCCTGAGTTGCCTTGCCAGCCCTGCCTGCGAGTAGATGCAGCAACCCTTTCAAATAATCTCGTTCTATCGCTTTGGGAGAAGCCTATGTTCAATAAGGAAGATCTAATACGGAATGGTTTCAGAGGATGGAGGAAGATCGCACCATTTGCACCTACGCTCTGATTTTTAATCCCCGACGCAAAAAAGGGGTGTCATGAGTTTGACATGTCTGTGTGTCTGTGTGCCTGTCTGTAGCATCGTAGCTCTTAAACGAATTAATCGATTTTAGTGCGGTTTTTTCTGAAAGCTGACGTGATCAAGACGGTTCTTAGCTTCGTTTCAACAGAATCGGTTCAGCCGGTTTTGAGATATTGATCTTTGACAATGTCGGGGGTACTAAAACTTTTCTAAGTTAGGTATGGCAAGCTGCCTTTGCATTGCAAACGCAGGCACTAATGCTCAACTGCGCTCCTTCGGCTTGCTGATTTAGGAACGAACAGAAAGGTAACATTCATCGAAAAACTATTATGAGAAATGTTATTCTAAGTTTAGAAGTTATGCCAGATAGACAGGACCCAATCCATACTATATTAATAAATGCGAAAGGGTCTGTCTGTTACCTCTACACGCTTTAACCGCTGACCCGATTTAGATGAAATTTGATAAACAGATAGTTTGAGTCCCGGGGAAGGACATTGGATAGTTTTTATACCGGAAATCATTACCAAAAGGGGGTTAAATGGGGGGTGGATTTCAATGGAGCTACGATATAAACGAGCACGGAGTCGCAGGCAGAAGCTAGTATAAAATAATATATCAACTGAACAAGAGTATAGGTCGTAGCCAGGGACCGGAACCGCTTACCCTTACGCGGGTTTTTAAGCAGGTTTTTGAAACGCTGGGTTTGAGAAACCATATCATTCAGGTTAAGCTTATGAAGGGGTTATTGGATGAACGGCTAAGCCGATTGTTTGAGTTAATTCGTGTTAACTCAAATCCCAATCAAAACCCTGTTAAGGGTTTTAGCGGTAAGCGGTTCTGGACTAAGCGCAAACTAAATTGATCCTTATCGTCATAGTCATTCAATTCATTTTGGTTTGAAATGGCCGCGCCGTTCCTTTGAATTAATTCAAATTAAGCCGAAACCCTATCAAAACCCTTTCCAGGGTTTTTAAGTTATCTTAGAGCATCAAACGCAATCGATATTGCTCATAAGCGTTACACATATACGTTTCATTTTTTATAAATGAAACGTATACATATTTGTTGAAACGCAAAAATAGTAGCGGTGCTACTATTTTTGCGTTTCAACAAATATGCACCAAGCTGCCATAGTAAGAGATGCCATATTCGTCTGAACATAAATTTATTGCACCTGTTTCGGGATTTTGTTTGTTTACCTATGAAACTCGTCACTTTTCTTGCGAATAGCGAACTGTGTACATTGAAATTAGGGCTCCCGCTACACGTGTAAACCCGCCCGCCCGAATACCCGTGTTCTTAAGCCCGCGGTGCTAAGCGTCCGTTCTACACGGACACGCCCGAACCCGCCCCATCCGCGGGCGGGTACCCGGGTACCCGTGTACCCGTACACACGTACCCGCGGGTTCTAATTACACGCGGGTTCGGACCGTCCGTGGCCGTTTGAGTTGAGGCAAATAGAATATAATTATTTCATTTTACTCTATTTGCATTAGCAACTCTATGGGTTTGGTGTGTATGATGTTGTTTTATATTAGGTATGTGACAAAAGAAACATCGCAGGAAGCCTATGTTTACTCTATTGCGTCATAATATTGTATAAACCTAGTATTTTATGTAATGATTGCCCGACAAAGGGCACGCAAACTGTTTAACTTTTATTATAGCCGCTTAAAGATATTATAGCTAAACAAAAACAGTACCTAGGTAAGTAGAGTCAGCCAAGAAAGTGTTCTACCGCTTTTCGACTTTATTGCATGCAAAATAAGGTCCAAAAGTGGTAGACCACTTTCTTGGCTGACTGTACATGAGAACTATTTAATTTTAACCGAGCGCTTATTGTATTGTACAGTCGAGGAAATTTAATGTTTAGCACTTTTGATCCTTAACGTCATTCAAATAGAGTTGACATTTGCCAAACCTTCATTTTCCTTGACCGTACATGCTATTATGGTTCTAAATAAGGGACTGAATGTGGTATCGAAATTAAGGGTTTTAATTAACGGTACTTAATAAAGGTATTGCAAGGTATACCGTTTTAAACCGTACCTTTACTCACGAGGTTGAATATGAGCACCGAATAAAGGCACTGAATCAAAACGATACTTGCAACATTACTCTGCCTACGATACCTATATAAAGGATACAGTAATAATTTTAAAAGAAAGGTACTCGAACAAAACCATATTGTGACAATTTGCTACAGCTTCAAAGTTTACCGTTACCGTTTTCGGATATATAAATATCCGAAACTAGAGTACATTCTATCAAATGAATGCAAGCAAAATACGATTTTGTGCTCTCATGATAAAGTCGTTCTCTGCTTGCGCTTTTGACAGAATTTTATCCTACAATTTCGGACGTACTAAACATCGTTGATGTAGTTTAACGAAGTAAAAATATTTTGCAGCAACGAGATTATAATTTGGAAAGGCATTATCAGTGTCTTGCAACTTTTTTTGGATAAACCCAAAAGTCGTTGAATTCCAAAACAATATTAAGTTTTATGCGTTTGCGATAAAGTCGTAATTTCACCAAAAAAATTGAAGCTAATTACTTACGTCTCAAGACTTGTAAGTTTCCTTTGTTTGTTTTGTTCGCTGCCTGCCGGCGAAAAGGGTTTAGCAGGTTAAATAGGCACGAACTTCATCGTTCTAAAGCAGGTAATAATTCTTTATCTGTTATCTTCGCCAACCTGAGTTGTGGTGTTTTACCGCTGAACGGATATATTAGGGAGGTGGAAGGGGTCACACAATACTACATAGTTTTAGGTATGCAAAATTTAATAAAGGCAGTAAAGTTGTGTGATTTCCAAGTTGCAGAATTTTATTTAGCAAGCAAATAAAGATTAATAAGAATGCCCGAGACTTGGCTCTACGAAATATCTAACAACTTTTTAAGGTAGAAGAGTTTTGAGACGGCCTCTTTTTTCGATGAAATGTTTTTTATGGGATATTACTATCATTTACTACATTTGGTTTAGCTATTTACTATGCTCGCCTCATTACAATGATCTGCAATAAATATTTATACCTAGTTTCTGTTCAACAGTTGCGATTTAAAAAATGACATCATTTTGTTGCGATTTTCTTAGTTTTTTTCTGTCAGATACTGTAGTGTTATATTTAATTTGTGATATTGAGTGTCCGTAAAGACCCACACAATCTGAAATAAATGTGACCAATTCTTAATAGATACATGCTTTTGACTAACTGATTCCTTCCCTTTGTGAGGTTATAAATAAATGGTCGCGCTAAACTCATCATTATTTCTAATATCTACTATCAGAGCTGGTGGTCTAAAATTGGGACCGGCCAATTTTAAACCACCAGCTTCGTAACTGTTCTGGTTCAAAACCAAAGTAGATTAATGCTACAACATTATTTTTCACATTTTAAGCTCAAATAAAAATCTGGGGGCATGGCGGTGCCCCCGCCAAGTCGGGCAAAACAGCGGCACGGCCGTACCATCTTTTTTCGAAGCAGTTCAGGCCATTTTCGACCCCCCCCAATAACTTCGCTGTGAATAAAACTAGAAGCCTGAATTTTCAGTAACCAAGCCGGCATTGTATAAACACGGTATATTTCAAATTTCATTGAATTTGAATCAGTGGTTTAAGAATTATAACTAGTCAAAGTTTCTTAATTTTGTCACTCACATACACACTGACCGATCAACAAAAGTGCTAATTTAGAACATAATTAGCGTTTGAATCAAGTTAAAACTAAAATATTTTTTCAGTAAATTTCGGTCCAGATTTCTAGATACGCATAAATAACTTTGTAAGCCGAAATAAATATATAGGATTACAAAGTTACATTTGCAGTGAGTGGGAGAAAAAATTAAAAAGCAAGAATGAGACTGCAATCATAATTTGTATGTATTGATAACACAATAACCTACAAAAATAAGTGAGATCCCATAAAAAACATTCCATGTAAAAAAGAGGCCAAGTCTCGAAACTCTTCCACCGTGTGACTTGGCAATCTCACAATACTGCATAGTTTTAGGTGTGCAAAAATCCATAAATGCAGTAAAGTTGTGTGATTGCCAAGTAGCTGAATTTTATTTAGCTAGCAAATAAAGAATAATAAGAATGCCTGAGACTTGGTACTACGAAATATCAAAGTCAACGACCGCTTTAGCCTAGTTGGTAGTGACGCTGCCTACGAAGCAAGAGGTATCGGGTTCTAAGCTAGGTAAGGGCATTTATTTGTGTGATAAGCACGAATATTTGTTCCTGAGTCATGGATGTTTTCTATGTATTTAAGTATTTATTTATCTAATCATATAAGTATTTTTATCGTCGTCTAGTACCCATAGTACAAGCTTTGCTCAGTTTGGGATTAGGTCGATTGGTGTAGGATTGTCTCCTAATATATTTATTTTATGTTTATATTTATTTTATGTTTATATCTCACAACTTTTTAAGGTGGAAGAGTTTCGAGACTTGGCCTCTTTTTTACATGGAATGTTTTTTTATGGGATAAAACTTACTAGCTTCTGCCCGCGACTCCGTCCGCGTGGAACTCGTTTATATCCTATGTCCCTCCTCCAGACTCAAATCTCTATACCAAATTTTATCTAAATCGGTTCAGCGGTTTAAGCGTGAAGGGGTAACAGAAAGACAGGCACGTGTACACGTGTACACGGGTACCCGTGCGCTAATTACACGGATCCGTTCGAACCGGTTGCTTAAACCCGCGGGCGTGTTACACGGGCACGGGTACCCGACACGAATACACGAAACCCGGACACGACCGCGAGCCCTAATTGAAATCGTGTCTCGTCTTGTCGTATTCCGAAAAAGTTAATAAACTAGTTGTGCTGCCGTGCCTGCATTGGATGTGGATAGATATTGCCTTGTATTGTAGGTACTTACAATACCACAAGCTAAAAAAGATGCCGTTCATCGTTATTTTGTATATGATGAAGTGTCTAATACGAGCTCCTGTCAGCTATGTAATAGTAAATTAAAGGTAAGCAATATAATGACTGTTTTCGGACAGGTAGGCATTTACAGCTAGCGGCGCTTAAATAGTCGCTTGACCTTGAATGCGCAGCACAAGAGCGTGTGGACTAGGTACCACAAGAGAGACGGATAATAATGATAATGGATGAAGAAAAAAAATACTCAGAATATTTTTTTACGAAAAAACATGGCGCGTGCGGCTGAAGCAATCGTTGATGCAAACTAAATGGTCTACAACACCAACGCTAAGAAGGTTAGACTCGCTCGTCACGGGCCCCGGGAAGGGATAACGCCACATAAGCGCAATAAGTAAGCGCTTAAATTAAGCAAATAAAACTCCCTTCATAACCCCTACAAAAACCCTTAAAAACCCCTTCAATAACCCAATCAAAACCCTAACCCAAAACCCTAAGGTTGGTTAAGCTTAACTCAAGTGAAGGGCTTAACCCGTATATAAGTTAAGCCAATGATACGGTAACCCAAATAAACGATTAACCCTGGAACGGCTTAAGCTTATCGAACGGCTTAAGCCAAAGAACGGGTTTTCCGGTCCCTGGTCGTAGCCAGATCTAGACCTTTTGAAGTTTTACGTCACCTCATCGCCATGAGGATAAGTGAAATAGCCATAATGAGACAATGACGGCACTAAGTGATTGATTGTAGAGTTTCCTTAAGTGAAGGCACTATGGAAGCTGTAGTGAGTCTACATGACATATTGCACCAAGGTAAACAAACAGCCATGCAATTTGTTCAACATTGTTGCAAGTGCATTGTTTATCTTCGTATTCTTCATCCCGTTTAAACATTACCTTTAATGGGTGTGCGAGAAAGAGCGCAATAGAGTTAGATGGTATGTGCTGATGATGAGTTGCAATATTTATGAGTGAGTTGTGGGTTCCAATAAGTCGTCGCTTAGCATCATGTGAGACTAGGGTCAATCACGGGACAACATTAGTTTATTAAAAAAAACTAATCAGTGTAAGTACATAAAGTAGTACATACTCACCTCAGCGCCCCAGTCATTAATAAATATCGTGTGCGAGTCATTTTGAAGGGACGAGATAATGCTGGTGTAAATAAACACTAGACGCCACGCCGGGATACAGATGTAGCGGCTAGGGGAGAAATATTGCAAAAACTGGATAAAATATGACGTACATTGTTAGGAGTAACAAGATATTAAAACGCGCTCTAATACGCTGGTCATAACAAAGTCTACGCAGTTATTCTATACGAGAGGTTGTCGGAAACCAAAGCGGTAACTAGCCACAGCAGCTCAAACCAAAGGGAAAAAGATTCCAATACTGTCAATTTGTAACTTTTAGTCACATGATTGATGATTCATGATTTCTTGTATCCACATGTATACAACAGTTTAGTAAAACTTTATAAATTTGAGAAAAACTCCATTGTCGAGGTAAAGAGGTTATTGACGAGGGTTTTAATGGATTTATCATATATAGAAACTGAACAGGTTTTAAAGGTACAACTTTGACGCCCATGCATACACAAACTTACACATACACATTTACACATACTCATACTCATACACACATATATACATACATATACACACAATATTTGCACGACTAGTTTTGTTTTTTTTTTTTTTTTGGTTTTTGTTTGATAATTAATTTTAGTTAATTTTACAGAGATTATACGTTTAGACCTAATAGTTCCTTAAAATTCTAAAATTATAATATATATATATATATATATTTAATTGTCTTTGTGTGCTACTGCTGTCGCTATTTGTCGTACATGTGCATGTAACTCCTGTCAATCCTTAACTTCCTCCACGGGACAGGCTTTGCCTAGTGTGGAGGTCAGTAAATACTTGTACCATATGTAAACTTTAAGTGGAAATAAACGATTTATTTTTTATTTTATTATTTATTTGGAGCAAGCCAGTTCTGGAGTCCTGGAGCAAGTGTTTCGGCATTATTAGACTGCAATAGGATTGGGAATAGAATAGCTGTCGATTCATACATACTTTGACGCAATTATATGACAAAACTGTCACCGTCATTTCCAAACTTATAGCGGTCGAGTAATAAGATGTCCTGTAACTCGCTGGACTAATGAACTTAAGAGGATTGCTGGCAGAGGCTGGATGGGGTAAGCCCAGAGTCCAATATTAAGCCCCAACATGAAGGAGGCCTCCAACGTTTCGCAGTGTATGGACTACGGCTGATGAATTGATTTGTTAGACCAACATTTCATGAAGCAATTCCTTTTTCCATATGCCTACTTACCCTATCTCGATTTTTACAAGTAATATTTTTCTATACGGAGATTATTTTCGGATTGTCTACAGTGTTTTGGTGATGTTCAGTATCAGGGAAAAATGCTACAGATAAAAACAAGGCACATGTTTTGTTACAAACAAGAAACTTGACATAATAAATCGTTTAACATAGATCAATTTAACATTCTGTACAAAAAATATTATAGGCATCAAACACCACAGATTGGATTGGCTATCTGAAGAGTACGTCGCAATTTCTCATGCACCCTGGGCATTCACAACGTTAAGTAATTCATCTCAAGTGAACCAGTTCAATTCTAACCTGCTTACGTATAATCATTAGAAGTACTTCGTTAAATTTTTGACTGTGACTTGTCAACTCTAAAGTCACTTCTTTGAATATAAGGACTCTTTACATTTTCATTAGTTTTAGTGTAATCACCTTTATTTTATGCTGAAACCGTAGATGGGAGGACGAGTACCTTGGAGATGTCAAGATCGCCAGTGTACAGGTTTACATTATTGTAATGTAATGTAATGTAATGTAATGTAATGGACTCGGAGACTTTATACATCTCTGTTGCTCTTTATTTTCATGAACTTAACGATTGTCATTTGTTAATTCTGACACGACAAAGACCCCTTGACTTGCATAATTTTAATTATAATTTTAGAAACCCGTGTCAAGTAACACTAGGCGTGAGTGTGCGTCGAGTGGTTGTGAATAGGCGCCAGGCTTGGAAGGGTTCTGGAAAACAATCAAGGGAGCCTCGAACCCAATCAGTTGAAACAAATGACTGCCATTTATCTGGGCCATCTATTGGCGAGAAACACTGGCGATTCTTTGCTAAAATGGAGGTCTTCATTTGCATTTCGACTTATTTATTAAAAGTATGAGAAACGTGTTTAGTGGATATGTGCCGCGTAAAAGTATACCGGTGTAACGTATAACAGAAAGTTTATTTTAGACATTATCGGAATAATTTTCAGAAACATGACAAAAGTCAATTTTGCCGTTCTCAATAGGTACATACATTGCTATTTTCCTATTGTAGTTTTCCAATTCAGCATAATGTTCTTAAATCAGGGATCGGGTAATCACTGTTCTTTACGCTGTCCCTTACAATTACATGTTTTATATTATGAGAAATATACCTAAATATAGAGTGTGAACATATTGTTCTTTTTTGGATACAGATCGCAGTAGACATTTTTATACATTGGCAATCGATGGGATTCTACAGGGCTACAAGCGCTTAGACTCTTTTGCCTTCGGTCTTAAAGCTAAGCTGTATTAGCTTCCCGCTTACGTTTGAAATACGAGTTCATTTATAACAGCATTAAACAGTGGCGCGCTCTAATCACGATTAATGTCCACTGTTGTCCGTCCGATAACTCGGATAAGTCACGGTGCTATGCGGGTGGACTGAACATTGTCCAGAGATACTCATACAACAGCGTAAGGTCGTCTGAAAGGATGGACACGTTTCTACTGTCATTGGACAACATTCTTAATGGACGCTTAATGTCAAATATGAATAAGTCACATCGTGAGGAACTCGGTCCAATCCCGATAAGGTCTAGTTTGAGTTGGAAGTTCATGTGTCAAGGTCGATGTAAAACTAGTGTCTATGCCAAATCCTGGGGATAATATGTCAAAGCGGAACCCAGGCTCCTTTAGGATGATGATGTTATATTACGTGCGCTTTCGCACTAGTTACCTACATTTTCACTTTGAAATGGCAACAAAAGCAGGCAGACTGGATGCAGTTTATCTGTCGTCTTCGTCATTTCCATCAGTGTCGAATAATAGCGTAGATTCTGTTTCTATCCCGCAAATTATAACCTAAGAGCATTAAGGATCGCTTGAATTTGTATGTGAGATTCCTTCATAGAATTCGTTTCGCGGTAGACGTTCTGCGCCGAGAAGGTCCTTATCAAGTCGCGGGAGAATATGTGTGGTTTAATGATATTAGTTGAGCCGCATGGCCGACGGCAAATTCAGTTTCACAATCACCATGCAGAGGAATGTCTTGGACCACGCCACCTACAGAGAGGACGAAACTGATACAACACTATGTAAAATGATAGTTTTACCAATAAATTATTGTATTGTGTCGTATATCTGCCGTCAAAATACTAAAGGTATAGTATAGTGAAAACCCTTTTCCATAAGCCAGGTGAAATAAAATTTTGTATCAAGGACATAAAGACATTGACAGGGAAAACCTCTTCTCACTTTATGGTGCATCACACACTGCCGCCACATCCGCCCAGGCGTGCGGCGGAGTGACTGTTCGCAGCGTTGTATGCTAGTACCTGAGTTTGTATATAAATTACTCACGGTACTTTACACTGCACCGCACCTCCAGGAAATTAGTATGCGGCTCCGCACGTCGCAGCGGGATGCGGCGGCAATGTGATGACCGCCTGTCTCTTCTTGTTGAGTCGATGTCAAAGACACACTTTTGCACCTTATTCCATCGCATGAATGTATACTGATTGACTTTTCAAAGAGAGGGTCATCCTGGCCATTATAAACAGACGCGTAAGCCAGCGGACATTAATTATGAACATTACCTATTTAAACCGATTAGCCGGACGCCGGAAACTCGACTCAAGCAGGATTAGGACCAAGATCTATCAATAAATAATATTAACGGAGAGTTGCTAAGTAATTTGGTAGGAGCTGGTGTTGATGCAGTGAAGGATATCTCTTCAATGGTTTTCCATTTATACTCAGAATAATTCGAATTCGTTTTAGGTTTTAGTTCTTGTAAGGCTCAACATTTGTACACCTTTTAGGTACTCGTAGGTCACAGCGTACTGTATATTTTTAATTCTATTGTCACCTATTATGTCACCTGTGTATCACAAATAAATATTTACTTTACTTTACTTTAATATATTACATTTACTAAACATTGCAGATTCAGAAAACTGCACAGCACTTTCTGGTATCTACTGAAAATTACCGTTTATTACACATTGAAGTTGAACGATGTCCAAAGGCATCTATTATGGTTCAAAGGTAATCAAGTAGGCCGGGTAGTAAGGTCCTGTCAGGGTCACTTGGACATTTTAATACACGAAATAAAAATAAAATAGCAGCCAAAAAGTTTCGTGTTCGTAAAGTATACAAATCTTTTTCGGGTCAATGTATCCATTTTTATAATAAATTACCCAAACAAAAATTTTGTCTCTACCCTTTCCAGCTTTTAAAAATTACTTGAAAATAATATTGATGTTAAAGCCCTGAGGTTACAGGGTTGAGGACTATCTAACTGACATAAATGCATGGCCCAAACCAGAGCCCTAAATAGCTTAATTATTCATATAGCTTATTCGGACATGTGTTCTTGTAGAACAACGCATTATGATGTTTTTTTTTTCTTCGTATTCATATTCAGTTTGACTTATTTTAAGTAGGTTAAGAACTATCATTGTAATAAGCTTTTTTGGCAAAAAATTACTGACTATTGAGTTTGTTTCGGCGTATCTCCTTAGCAGGGGTCTTCTTTTTCAGAAACGCTGTAGAATGTTGACTTGTAAAAGTGCCATTACGGCCTACATGCAGAATAAAATTCATTTTCAACACAATTGCTCGTAACGTACCTCTTATTGTGTCGCTTTTAGGTTCATAATCCTGGATATTAAACACGCGTGTTTTATAACATTACGACACTTGTGTGTTATGGTTATATCCCGATTAAGTCACGTTGGCACCTTGCAGCAAATGTACGCATGCACACAGTGCATTCTTAAACTAACCGGGTTGTACAGCATGTACAGCTATTTTTTTAATTCTCGGCAAATGGATTCATTACCCGACTAAACAAATTAAATCATTTGTGTTAATTAATTGACTATTTCTTTTTGGATATGATATAGAAACGTTTAATTTAGTAAAACTATTCACATTTGATAACATTTTACATGAATTAATAAAGATAACATTTTAAAACGAAAATATTTATTTTATTTTGTATTGGCTGTTTAGATATTTCATCTAAGTCTGGCTGAACACATGCGCGCGCACTGCGCAAACTTCACGAAAAAAAACTGTTGCGCGCCATTATAGGTTATTTCACAGCACGTTTCACAGATATTTGTAAACATTGCTAGTGTTTGGTTATTAACAAAAATATTGACTCGTGGCGACTAAAAAGGTGATAAAAAGAATGGACGCCACTGGAAATTCTTGGCGATGTATGTATACAAAATGTGAGTAAAAAGCTGTTGCCATTAATAAGTAAAGAAAATAACTTGGCAGGCCTATACAATTTTCATCTTAAGAAAAGGTTTTTTCCTCGCAAAATGTGTTGAAAAACGTCGTATGAAACGCGTGAGCTTTGATAATTACATCCTCGGCTCTCTTATCACGCTCACTTACGGCTCGCGTGATAATTCCGCCTCTGATGTAATTATAAACATACCTCACTTGTATCACAATGTACTATTATTTAATTTATTACATAATCAAATATAAATGACGCCAAAAAAAACAATCAACCAGAATCAGTTAAAATCAGTAATAAGCAAAATAGATTTTTTAAACTACGAATGACATTAGTCTTACATTAACATACATATCACTCAACATGAAGAATCTTCAAATCCAGTTAAACATTGCCCTCTCCACACAACACTGTCATTTTAATAGGTCTCGTATTGCCCCATTCGCCCTATTTGTTACAGTTATTACGTCTATTCATCCTATAAGCTATAAGGCACGCTGCCCGAAGGAGATTAACTGGACCAACTTAGAAATCGTTAATAATTTGTCCCCCAAGCTTAGCCAACTTCCTAAGATTACTTGTAAGGTGTTAACAAGTTTATACAGAATTTCTAATACGTTAAGTAGATCTTTTGGGTAAAACTTTGAATTTGATTTGAATTTATTAATACAGTTTTTCCGAAGATTATTTCTGGGGATTACTCATATATTATTTAAATTATTGACTATATTCCTTGGGAATCCCTACAAATGTACTATTGGCACATTCATTCAAATCAATCTTATTTCAAGGCAATGGACAGATGAACGGCCACACACAAGAAAGGACAAGTCTAGTCCCTTTTTTTCAAATTAGAAAATAAATTATTATTGTATGCATATATAGTTTACACGAAAAAATATATGAAGGTAAATCAAGCTAAAGCAATGAAAACATTGTATGTACGTAAAGTAGGATGAATTAGAATATTAATTCTACACAAAGATCACTCTTCAATACCTACTTTAGACTAAACAGATATGAACGACTTTAGATAATATGAACGTTAAACTGATGACATCATATGCAGTTGCATTTCTCCCAGAAGCCCACGTTCACCTCACCTTCATCCCACCCGCTCTATGCGCTTATTTTACAAAACTGTGCATCTAGATCGCATCAACTGCACTCAGGAACACTACTAAGACTACAACTATTTTGTATATTGACGCAAAACACACAAGTCTATTATACAACATAAAATCTAACATAGCTTAATCATTTTAAAATACACACTTTCCTTCATAAGTGTGTACTCAAAGCAGCCGACGGCCCCTCGGGCGGGGCGACCAGAACAAATGAGCATCATTCGTCTAGCGCTCCTATTTCAATAGCCTACCTACACCTAAGCCATCGCGATGTTTTGGGTGGCCATCCGATACATATGGATGTCTACGGAGAACTTTGTCATAGTAAACACTGACCATAGCGTAATTATTCTTTAGTATTGACCACTTATAACATAAGTGAACTTTATTCAATAATATACTAAACTTACATTACTTACTATTTAATATACTTTGTTAAATAAATAATAAAATATACTTTGTTTAATAACGAGAAACAATTGAAGAACACGTTTTTCATGTATTGAGTTACATACGCTCTTACTTGCGTCAAGTATGACAGTGGCGATGGCGCCGCGTGAAAATTGTGGGAATCCATCATTTTACCGAAAATAATTTCATCGATTATCGTTTCCCATAACACTATTCGCAGAATTTCATCATCACACAGGAATCATTCATCGAACTTTGTTGGATCGCTCATACATTTGCTCGAATTACCTTTTACACGAGAATTTTACTTTATTTTTTTATTTGTCCATCGACAATTCGACATAGTCGTTCATAGAATCGCCTTAACTATAATTTCGGTTTAACATAAGTTTCAGTTGCCAAATTCTTATATTTTCGTATTAGGATTATAGTAAATATAGTAGATTAGGTTCAGGGCAGCTAGAGAGAGGGGTCGGGGGCATCCCGGAACAAAAAAAGGTATGAAAGAGTTTATACAGAGCATATAACTATCGGCTTGTATGGGCGCTCCGCCACTGGTGCATAGGGAAGAGTTGGTATGCAACGTCCTGTTCAGCTAAGATTTACATTTTATTCGGCGCAAAATGGAGGCCCGACATTTATTATTTACCTGACTGATGGTAAGTGGACCTGACTGATGGCAAAAGTGACTCCCATGAGGTTGCCAACAAACGCGTGGGCGACCTTTCGTTGTGTTGACAGAAAGAGACAAATGGAAGTCCCTCATTCTCAACTCTTAACACAGCACATCCTCAACAGCTCTAACCTCACCAACAGGAACACAGCAGTTCCGGTGTTACTACTTTCCCAGTGGGCTCTATTTCTAGTCCAGCAATGTCAAGCAAAGCTAATTTTGGCAACCGTCTTTAGAAAAACAACTACGAGTAAGTATAACATGATTATCCTGGAAGCTTAAAATCGAGGAAGTACATACATACATATAATCACGCCTCTTTCCCAGAGGGGTAGGCAGAGATCACGGATCGAGGAAGTTTGAAGTATTTATCTGTCTTCGTTTGTTGCTATCAACATATTGTTTTTCAGAAGTACTTGTAGTGTTATTATTCTTTTGAAATTATTTTTCGATGGGTTGTGGTTTAACTTGGAGACTCGGGTCCACCATTGACTCCGGTCCACACAGTTCTTACATATTCTATAGCCCAAAGCGAACATGTTGAAACATATATGGACAGACTGGATGCAACTTTGTTAGCGAATTGATCAAGAGAACAATGGGTGCTTATGTGTAACGACACTGGGTCGGGACAAATAGACATGCTTCTACATTTCTACAAGCTCTTATCTTTAAGTTTTTAACGGCGCTTTTCCTAACGTTACTTTACAATTAAGGCGTGTGTTCCGTACGGTAAAACGGTGCTTTTTGATAGCCTAAAGCTCTGAAACTAAGTAACCAATTTTTTTTAAAATATATCTTAAACTTTGGTGTAATTAACAGTTTCATAGTTTTATTTCCATTAGTAATATTTTGGCAGTTCTTTCCAGAGAATCATTATACTTACAGTATAAATTAACATTGTTCACTTTTTTTAATAGTTATTGATCAATTTTGATGAAAACCTTTTTTTTTTTATACCCCAAAATTGGACCTTACCTACCTAAGAGAACAGCATATCAAGCTAACATTTACATATAAACTCACTACCTCTCAAACTTTACCCTTTGTAATATTAGTATAATTCGATTACATATTTCACACGTTTTGATTTCATGTAATTGTATCACGTGAACAGTTTTAGACAAAGTTAATAATACTGAAATGCCCGGTGGTTCATTAGAAGAAAAGTTATTTAAAAAAGAAACCCACAAATTCCCAGGCACACAGTTATGGTTAGCCAATAAACCTGTAAAGTTCAGAAATTCTAATTATAAATGCCATAAAATTACGCAGAACTACCGAGTGGCCATATAATTATATATGTATACCAATCCGAAAAGGGCCTATGTTGCTTTATAATTCAAGCGCGCTATGTACTTTAGTAGTTGGAACGGTGTATGGATCTTAAAATAAACTAAATATAACCAATCATTATATTGCTCTACTGTCATAACATAATACTCGTAATATGCCAGAAGTGCGGGGTTCTGCCTTTTCTCCGAATTTGTTATGTCCGAATTTCACTTGCCAACCAACTTTTCGCCGATGATTCACTTTGACAACTAACTAATGGCAAATTTTTGTATGACAACGTTTCATTTGGTAGAAATATTGTAAAGTCGAATATTATAACAAGACAGCATAACATAGTCAGACTTTTATTCAACCTGTATATAATATAAGTAACAAGGATGGAAGGGGGGTTGGGGGGACGGACAAAGGCCCACAAAGGGGGCTCGGAGGCGAGGCCGCCCGCAGTAAAAAAAAACAACAAATAATCGTAACAGTGGTATTATTTATAGGTTAGGGTAGGGTTAGCTTGTGTCCCCTAGAGCGGAAATAGGCACCCCGCGTAGCGGGGTGACGTCATCACGCCGGCGGTAAGGTTAGGTTAGGTTAAAATGATTGGCGGGTGTTTTGTTTAAAAAAAACACATACATTCATACATTCCACCAAGCAACAGTCCAAAAGTAATGATGTAAACACTTATCTCCAATGATGCGATTCATTCAGGTACCTTCATTGTCATAAAAACAAGTGAGCGGTTGCGCTTACCCACTATAAATATGTTACATAGTTACTAAATGAAACCTTACTAAATAAAACATTTGGTAAGCGTTATACTACGAAATGTATATTAGTCAAACTGAACCATTCTGCTATTAGAAAGGTGGCATTTTGAAAAGTGACTTTATAAAAAAAGTCCAAGCATATAGTTGATATTGGTAACCGTGAGGTTGGGAAATACTAAACATTTTGATAAGTTGACATATGATCATTCGGCGAAATGATATTAAGCGAAAAGTTGGTTGCGAAGTGATAATAGATACAATTTTCGGCTACAAATTAGAGAACCTAGAAGTGCTTAGGCAAATTTTTAAAGAACGTAGGCAAACCTGCAGGATAAAGCATAGCCTACACAGAAAGTCAATAACATTCTAGAGACAGATGAAAGGAAGGGGGGAGGGGAGGGCTGGAGGGGGGATGTTGGATGATGTTTTTTTTGCAAAATTAAAATTAATCGAGATTATACTTGTGCCGGCACTCCCGGAGTGCAACCCGGTCTTTTTTATTTTGAATAAGTGCCTGGATAAAAAAAACTATATCAATAATAAAAAAGACCGGGTTGCACTTCGGTAGTGTCGGCAGAAGTGAAAACTTGAATATTAACGTTGTGCATTTTTGATATTTTGAAATGGTTAGGGAATAATTTTGCATCTCAAAAACCTATAAACGTATTCCGCAAATCCGCATTTTCATTTAAAAATCCGAGTTTTGAAAGCGCAGCTCCTCCTTTTTGTATTCCAGCATCTGGCAACCCTGAATCTCACCATACGGTCACGTGACCTGTGGCGAGTTTATCAATCTTTCCCCATCCCAAAAAGTGCACAGCGCCGCTAAAGAAGTTTTCACTTCAATAATAATAATAATATCATTTAATATTTACCGTTAGCTTTTCGGTGAAGGAGAAACATCGTGAGTAAACCTCCATTCATACACGAAGAAATTAAGGTGTATGTGAAGTGCCCAACCCGCACTGGTCCAGGGTCCCCACCCTGACTACTGCCCGTTCCCTCTCATCCGTGAGAGGAGGCCTGTGCCCAGCAGTGGGACGTGAATAGGCTGGTTTTTTATTATTATTATTTATAAATAATGAACATGCTCACAAAAGTCTTCAGTGATTTGAACAAATCCTTAACTGGTCTATTGGCCAGACATAAGAAACGAAAGAAAGACAAAAAGATTTTCGTGTTATCCCTAAAAAAACTTACTTAGACTTCTGTCAAGCCAAGCCACAATTTTTACCATACCCCGCGACATATGTACAAACATGTTGGCAACGAAGTGCAGCAACGGTGTCACCTAGACGAACGGGCCGGAACTACAACGGACGTCAGTTTATCGATGGCTCAAAGGCGCCATCTAGAAGACTACGCGAGCAACTTCGGCATGACGTTGAGTAACAGAGGAGGGGGTAAAACCAGGTGTTAATAAAATGGCCAACGGATGCCACGGAGCTCTCTTGCTTCTGAAACTTCATGGGGAATGCATAGGCGGGAAATAGACTATATTAAATAATAAATTACTAAATGAGTTGTAATATATTTTGATTAAATCTTTAAATACATTTTTAAGTGTGGAGCGTGTTTCTGTGAAGTACCCCATCCCTTTAGTTTGGTAGATTTCATCAGAAGTGGGATAAACAACACCCATCATGGGTAAACGTAAACGGTCAAAAAGGTCACGTGCACGTGCACGTTCAACTTCCACCTCGAGCAGCAGCAGCAGTCGGACGAGAACTCCGTCACCTCCACCGAGACATAAAAAGAAGAAGGCAAAGGTATCACGTAAAGCTGATACCTCAACTGTGAGTACAGGAAATGCTTCAACTGTGCTAAACAATATTATACCAGATTTTGATCCCTTACGAGACGATATAGGTGCTTGGCTTAATATTATTCAATCTTACGCTAAAACGTTTGCATGGTCAGATGACGTGGTTAGATATCAGGCACTAAACAAATTGAAAGGGTCCGCTAAGACCTGGTACGATTCACTTTTGCGTACCGAAAACCAGTGGCCGTCGTGGCGTTGGGCGGATTGGCGACGAAGGTTAGCGTCTAGCTTTCAGATACGGCGTGATATGTTTCAACTTCTAAGAGAAGTAGTAGATAGGAAACCGACTGAGAACCAATCACTGTACGAGTTTTATTTTGAGCAAAAAAGTAAAATAGATCGCTTGTCGCTTAATTTCACGGAAATGGATATAATATCTATAATTATCGGTAATATAGGAGATTCTGGGATAGGGGCATCAATCGAAGCTAGTAACTTCACAACGTGCGATAGCTTGGCTAGTTTTCTTCATGGGCGTGTGTATAAATCTAGACACTCCAAACAATTGAGTTTAAATATACGCGATGGACAAAGTAAACCAATTGGACATATAACAACCACACAGCCTAGTACTTTTGCAAAAACAGCTACGGCGGGTGGCCCAAGGCAAACCGTTCCTTCCAATAACAGTCAGGTTACTAACCAAACACAACGAAAACCACTTGAATGTTATGTATGTGGCGGTAATCACAAAAAGATAAACTGCGAAAAGTTAAATCGCAATTGTGAATTTTGTGGCAAGAGGGGGCATGAAGAATCCATGTGTTTTCACAAAAAGAATTCAATGAAAGCAGAAAAACAAGATAGACAACAAGAGACCAAATTTGTTTCTACCCTTGATCCACGTAATAAATTCATAAAAAAGGTCTATGTTAATGATTTCTTTTGTGATGCATTTATAGACACGGGGAGTAGTTGTTCGTTAATATCTCAATCGATTGCGGACAAATACTCTATCAAACGTATTCCGTTACCTTCCCCCATCTTGCTGCAAGGGTTTACAAAGGAAAGTTCTAAATATGTCAATCATAAAGTAACACTTGACTTTAAGTTGGATTCGGTGTGTTTAAAGAATGTTGACTTCTACATAATTAACGATTTAGCCGACTGTGAAATGTTGATTGGTAGAAACGTGACTGAGCGTTCTGACTTGATATACTCGCGGGTGGGAAATCGCCTCCAATTTGATTACGCGAAAACGTATAACGAATTTTGTAACAACATCGCGGAATTTGAATTGGACGCGGACTCGCATCAAAGCGAATTAACAGCTCTCTTTAGGACTTATAGAGATTGTGTTGCATCTAACACTAAGGAGTTAGGAAAAGTTGTCAATCATGAAATGACTATTGAGGTCACTAACCCACAACCCATTCAATGCAGACCCTTTAGGTCCTCTCATACGGATCGAAAGATTATTAGAGAAATGGTTAACGAGCTCTTGGAGAATGATATCATCTGTGAAAGTAACTCGCCATATGCGAGCCCCGCGTTGCTGGTTAGTAAGAAAAACGGGGAAAAAAGGCTCTGCATTGATTACAGGATGTTAAATAAAGTCACGGTTAAAAACAAATACCCAATGCCGCGTATAGAAGACCTTGTTGATAGGCTTCAGGGTCATAAATGTTTTACCAGCCTGGACCTAAAGAGTGGATATTACCAAATTCCAATGCACCAAGACTCTATCGATAAAGTAGCTTTCATTACGGAAGATGGTCACTATTCCTTCCTTAGGGTCCCATTCGGATTAGTAAATGCCCCGTCAGTGTTTCAACAAATGATGAATAAAGTTTTGGGAAATCTCAGATTTGAAAATGTGATCTTATACTTAGACGATGTCTATTTGGTAACAGAAACGGTTGAAGAGAATTTAGAATTGCTTGAACGTGTTCTGAAAATATTTCGTGACAATGGTTTAACACTTAACCCAAAAAAATGCCACTTTTTCAAATCTGAGATTGAGTTCTTAGGTTATAAAATTAAACCTAACTGTGTCATGCCAAATGAACCAAAATTAGAAGCTGTAGCAAAATTCCCGGTCCCAAAAACCGTACACCAACTTCGACAGTTCCTTGGGCTCATAAGCTATTTTAGAAAGTTTATAAAGAACTGTGCTATGATTTCTGCGCCTTTGACTAGATTGTTGAAGAAGGATGCGGTTTGGGTATGGGACACTATCCACGAACAGGCGTTTCAGACTTTAAAGCATAAACTTACATCGGATAATGTATTAACCATTTTTGACCCCAATAAAGAGAACGTATTGTACACGGACGCTAGTAGGGAGGGCCTTGCCGGCATTTTAATGCAAGTCACTGAGGAAGGTGAAAAACCTGTGCATTACTATAGTCGGCAAACCACAGATGACGAGAAAAAATACCACTCCTTCGAGTTGGAGTTGCTAGCCATTGTCTGTTCATTGCAAAAATTCAGGTTGTACCTCCTAGGGTCACTTTTTAAGATTATAACCGACTGTAGCGCGGTTCGATACGCTTTAACTAAAAAGGAGATTATTCCCCGGATAGCACGTTGGGTATTATCAACGCAGGAATTCGCATTCGAGATAACGCATCGAGATGGGACGAGAATGCAACATGTAGATGCGTTAAGCCGCAACCCCGTGCCTTCCGGAGAAAAATCCGAGACTGAAATAGTTTTATCGATAACGGAAGCAGATTGGTTATTATCAGTCCAACTACAAGATCCTGAATTGAGTCGAATTAGGACAATCATTGAGTCAGGAGATGCCGATAACAATAAAGAGGTATTTACAAACTATGAGGTCTTAGGAGGCAAAGTCTACAGAAGAACGTCCCTAGGCCGTCGCTGGGTGGTTCCTAAAAACTGCATATGGCAGATCATTAAATGTAACCACGACGATCTTGGACATTTTTCTGTGGACAAAACCGTTGAACGAATAGGCTCTCAGTACTGGTTTCGTAGGATGAGACACGTGATAAAAAAATACATTAAAAACTGTATTAACTGCATATACTATAAGAGAAAAGGTGGTGCTAAAGAAGGCGAATTATTCCCGTTACCAAAATATGACGACCGTATCACACACTCCATCTTGATCATTTAGGCCCCTTTGTTAAAACTAAAAATAAAAATCAATACTTATTAGTTGCGGTAGATGCATTCACAAAGTTTGTGTTCATCTTTGCTGTGAGATCAACAAAAACTTCGTGCGTCATTAAAGAACTTGAAAGTTTATCAAAAACCTTTGGAAACCCTAAAAGGATCATAACCGATGCCGGCAGTAGTTTCACCTCAAATGAGTTTACTCAATATTGTTCTAATAAGAACATACACTTGCATACCGTGGCGACGGGTATGCATCGTTCGAATGGCCAAGCCGAACGCTTTAATAAAACCATTCTAGACGCTCTAAAAACACTAGGCGCCAATTCAACCGAGGACAGATGGGATCAGTATGTAAAACTATTACAGCAAGGCATGAATAGTACCATCCACAAAACCATAAAAGCAGTTCCTAGCGAAGTCTTTTTAGGATATAGAATACGCACTGACAGTGATAGCTTAGCACCAGAATCCGAGGATAGTTTGATAGATGTAACAAAGTTGCGTGAGGCCGTAGATAGTAATATTAAGTCCAATGCACGGTATCAGAAATCGAGGTTTGATCGGTCTCGAACTAAAGCACGATCATACGATGTGGGAGACTTGGTTATGATTACCATTCAAAGCCATAGTAACGATGGTAAGAGCAGGAAGCTGTTACCCGTGTTCAAGGGTCCATTTCAAGTCAGCAAAGTTATGGGGAACGATAGATATGAGGTGACGGAGGTAAAAGGTAGCGAAAGGAGCAGTAAGAAGTACACTGGTGTGACTGCCGCTGAGAATATGAAATATTGGATCAATATTGATGATTGGAACATAGATTAAAGGTAAACTATTGAACTATGTTTATAAACCATGTTGGCAAGGTAAGATCTAAAAAAGATCCACCATTTCTAAGTAAAACAAACAACCTTGATATGTTTTTATTTATTTTAAATTATAAATTATACATTTTTAAGTAATACAGTTAAAAATAATGTTTTAATACAATCACAAATATAAAGTTGAAGTAGCTTTATTAAAGACCAGAGTTAAGATAAATGCTTCAAAATGTTTTAACATTCCTGTATGATGAGATGTGTGCTGTACCTATATCTAAACTTTGTGATACCCGGGTGTTAACTAATGGTAGAAATCGAGTTTGATACACATAAAATCTTAATCGTTGCGTGGCAAGCTTTTAAGTAGGTATCAACCGATCTGAACCCAAGACGAACGTGTTTAAGTGAGAAATCCTCTTTGAACATAGGCGGTCGATAAAGATAGTTTACACTGTGGTTATCACCAAAGTAAGAGAAAACAGCAATGTCATATTCAAGGGTTAAGTGATTCTACTTAACTTGTATACCCTTCTATAACACTCACATGGATCATTGTTATGTTTCAGCATGTATCTTAACTCGTGAGGCGCCTGGGGCAGCCGCCTAGCAGGACAGCCGTGTTGGCAACGAAGTGCAGCAACGGTGTCACCTAGACGAACGGGCCGGAACTACAACGGACGTCAGTTTATCGATGGCTCAAAGGCGCCATCTAGAAGACTACGCGAGCAACTTCGGCATGACGTTGAGTAACAGAGGAGGGGGTAAAACCAGGTGTTAATAAAATGGCCAACGGATGCCACGGAGCTCTCTTGCTTCTGAAACTTCATGGGGAATGCATAGGCGGGAAATAGACTATATTAAATAATAAATTACTAAATGAGTTGTAATATATTTTGATTAAATCTTTAAATACATTTTTAAGTGTGGAGCGTGTTTCTGTGAAGTACCCCATCCCTTTAGTTTGGTAGATTTCAAACACGGATTTAAAAGTTCCCACTTTTACTAATAATGATAATGGAAGTACCGTGCCAATTGCTAATCCCCAATCAGACATCAGAAAGCATACCTCATCCGTAATCTTAATAACTAATCTCCGGTACAAATTTTCTCACAGGCCTATTACAAATAGTATTGGGTTTCAATTAGCTCGGATTTCTCTAGGCACAATAATTGGAGTGCTAGTGCGAACTTTGAGATATGAATTGAAATTAATAATATGAACTGGAAGTGGTGTTAGCATAGAAAAAGTATATGTATAGGCTCACACACATACCTACACAAGTGAGTGTCAAAGATAACTGAGCACAAGTGGAAACGAGATACACACAGAAAAAAAAGGAAGTTGACGCGAGGTAAGAATTCTTGAACCAAGAATTTAATTGTGAAGATGGTACCCAATTTATTTCGAATGAAACGAAATTATCTTAAGCCAAGATTTTTTTCCCGTGTATTTGAGAGAATCATCTGAATTAAAGAGGATATCTGTTTAATCGAAGATAATGACATTAATGGCGGTCTTCCTAATTTATTTCTTGATTCAAGTTTTTTTTTCCAGCATGCAATATCGTATAACCTCTGTCTAACGCGTATAGGCGTTTTCCGTCACCGGAAGTCAACAATCAACTGAAACTAGTGTTGGTAAAGACTCAAGTCCTTCGAGTCTCCATTTCTAAGACACGTCTTAGTTTTTAAGACTCTAGCCATTGAATCAAAGCTTGAGTTCTTTTTAACTTGGGTTTTCTATAGAGACTCAAGTCTTCTGTACTCGACTCGAGTGTTTTGTTACGCTTAAGGCCTTTCAGTGCTAGTGGTACGCCAAAATATGCGGCGAATGGTGTTAAAGTTTTGAAAATCGGTACGATTGATCTTTAGGCCAAAAGAATCAATTTGACCCGTAGCCCGACAAAAAAAACGAAAAAGGAGAGGAGTTATGTCGAAATCTTTTTTTTGTATGGAAAAAAAATTTATTTTGTTCTGAAACCTATCGAGTGTGGTACCTAATGAAAGAGCTTACTAAACCGATTCTAAAAATATATCACATCATTATATTTCAGCCATTTTTGTTAAATTAAAACAAAAACAATTTTCGAAACATACCAAGTTTGGACTCCTCCAGACACGATAGGAGTCTTGAGATTACACGACCTACTTAGTAAAGTAGTGTAGTAATCAGTATTTATATTTTTGGTTTTTAATTGTCTGTTTATTTCTTAACATTAGTTTTTATTTTGTATATTACTAACAAATATATGGGTTGTAAATGCCTGAAATAAATGTAGGAACTAAATAACTTAACTATTTGACGCAGAACGAGATTATATAGTGTAATTTCCTTTTTGACATGTAATTTATGGAAATTTCTATTTGTATTATCCATTTTTTGCTTTATCCAATTGTGCTTAATTCAATAAGAAAACTTAATCTAATACATGTAAAGACTAACTTTTGAAGTTTATAAAAGATGACAGTAAAAGTGAAGAGGAAGAAGGTACATCATTCGAGCCTTCAAACCTTTTCTGAAACATGACATCATTGTGTCATTTTCATCTTTTATACAGTAAGTATATAAACCTCAAAACTGCGTCCTCATTATAGGACTCGAGTCTTTTTGACAGAGGACTATAGTTGAAAAAGGACTATAAAATATATGATGGCTTGATTCTTCTCTAAAGCTTGAGTTGTGACTACAGGACTCGATTTAGACTAGAAAAAAGACTCGACTTACGACTCAAAAGACTCGGAAGTCTTTTAAGCTCGAGAGTCCCGTGAATATGAGTTTCAAGAACTTAAGTCTTTACCAACACTAACTACAACAGGGCGTTAGCCATCGCTAATTTCTGGTCCCGCACAATCTAACCACGGCTCAAATAGGAAACCATCAACACGAGAAGAAGAACACTAACTGAAACTGACGTCATGTATAATCACGACTATCACGAGTAAAGTATGTAGGACATTAAGATGTAACAATGATTTTAAATTTAAAGGGATGTATTAGTCTTCAGATACTTTTCAATTTAGTCAGTTTAATTTACCACCAGCAGAAGGGGGTTCGGGGAATCGCTAGCTAAAAAGGTCATAATAATAAATAATAAATAAATATAATGGGACAATCTTACACAAATCGACCATAAAAGAAGACATTTTATAATGATTAATCTCGTCTGTGCTTAGTTAAAATAAGTGCCAAATACTTTGGTTCAATGTCTGACATATGCCTAGAATGCTTTTCGAGCAACTATTATCCTTAAATAAATTTCCTGAATCCCAATCTACTTATAGTTTAATTGAAGCCCACCCCGCATCTACTTTCCTTTTCCAATAATGTAAGTTCATCAGCATACCTATTCCAGTAACTTTAATTCTCCACACAAAAGATTAATAATGTTCATAATATCGCACGGTGAGATAGCCCGCTAGATACCGGGGGTGTGGCAGCAGGCGGGGCCGCGGGTAACGTATAGCTTAAAATCTACAAGGAATAAACAATGACCGTTTCCTATCGTGACGGCGATATTGAAATGGATATTACGAATGCACGCTTGGAGCTGAGAAAAAACATTATAGTGGTTTTGCGGGGATGCTTGTGCACTTAGTTTTGAGTAGCTTTGTGGGAATGTGGGTGAGAGTGGGTGAAGCAATAGACTTTAATTGACAAATCACCAAAAGACCCGTGAGAATGTACTCAGAAATATCAATACAGAAAACACTAAAGCCTGAAGTGATATGACAATTACATCGTCAATGTATTGATAAATATAATACAGTTTGTCTGTATACGAAAACGTTTAAATTAATAAGACAATGGTGACACTGTATAGATATTGTAAATTACCGTTTTCTTCGCTCACCTCTAGTGTAGAATGAAAATGAGGCTTAAATAACACTATTTTATTAGATCGTGCAAGTAAGTCATTTACGACAAAAGATTGCAAATTTTCAAAGAACTCCCTTGTAAATTTGGAACTGACCACTTAACCTGTAGAGTATAGAAAAGTCGCGCGATACTAAGCCTAGAGTTGAGAGCGTCTAGGTTTAAATTTCCCAAACTAATCTCTCAGCTAAACTATCCCACAGAGCTTTCCCGGAACTCAGCACAAGCAAACACCAAACACTCAGATCCCTGAAACCGCAGAATCAATTTACCTTTCCAATACAAAGCTATAAAGCTGGTAGAAAGAGTCAGAGGCGTCACGATCGCGCCAACCTCTCAATTTCGAAAACAAAGCCGCTTCAATCGATTATGCCGGCGGTGGCTACCGTTACCGAGATACCCGTACTAATGGTTGTGAGTATTGGAAGAGACTTTTCGAGTGTATGGGACAGGTGAGGTGGACACATAAATATCCAAACAAAGCGAATAACGAAATTAGTACGAAAAAAATCTCTAAAACGAGTAACTATATCAACTTACTAACTATATCACTTTTACATGTCAAACGGTAATTTACAATAAAATAATAATAATCTCACACAACAACACAACAATCACACAACAACCGTTTGGCGGTCTTATAAACAACCGCCAAACGGTTATCAAACTAAATGTCACAAAAACAAAACAAAATTGCAAAATATTATCCATTCGATATAAGGTCTGTATCAGAACTAACAAGAAGTCAATTATATCAATTTAGTATCCCAGAGATGTATAAGGTCTCTGAGCGCCAAAACAATAAAAAAGGAACATTAATGTAATATTGTCAGAGATGTACAGGGAATAACGACAAAACGTGTCAAGAACAGAATGGTGTCCCTCGTCAATACGATGATAATAACAATAATAACACTAGGGTTTAGGTAGTCAATATGCCCTTGCAAGCATGGACACACCGGACTCCACAAACGGCACCCATATCTTTGCTTCTTGGCACTGTGATCCAAAAATATTACCGTCTGCAATGAGAGCATCGCACAGACCAGTAAACCTAGATCTGTGGAGCATCGTAGATACGTAAGATACCTACAGACTTTTCCCGTGCATGCGCCACTTCCTGCCGAATAAAGGTAACGCAAAAAAGTACCATATTGTCAATTAATCGCTAATGTTGCATTCAGTTTGAGTGAATATTATTAGTGACATTTGTAAAATAGTCTGTTACAAAATGTAGACTCCTAGCCGCGGTTACTCCTTATACCGTACCGACCCGTACGCATTTTGTAGAAATTGCCAACAATACATATACTTAACACGTACCTATTTTTAACCCCCGACGCAAAGAGAGGGGTGTTATAAGTTTAACGTGTCTGTGTATCTGTGTGTCTGTGTATCTGTGTATCTGTCTGTGGTATCGTAGCTCCCAAACGGATGGACCGATTTGAATGCGGTTTTTTTAATTCGAAAGCTGATGTGATCTTGAGTGTTCTTAGCCATGTTTCATGAAAATCTCTTCAGCCGTTTTTGAGATATTGGACTTTGAAATGAAAATGTCGGGGGTTTTTCAACTTTTCTAAGTTGTAGTCATATTATTCACCTGACCAAATGACTCTATTTTCATACCAGCTGTAATCAAGGATTTCTCTTCAAACCTTAATAAAATTCCATAGTACTAGCCAACCGAGGCGCAAGAAATAGAAACTCTCATAAAGACATGTTCGATTTAAAATTCACTCCCGGTACAGCAAAAAATAGGTCTTGGATGCGCGGCGCATTATGCAGGCGTGCCTCACGATCTATGCCGCGTGCCGGCCGAGAACGACGTATGTTTCAATACGAGTCGGATACATGTGAATCCTTTGTGTGACTGGCAAGTAGCAGGACTGGCGAGTGCGGAATGTTGGGGACATTCGAGGCTTTCCATCTGCATATGGCGCGCGCACGGTGCACGGTGCACGGTAGGGCGCACTGGTATATATTAATTCCGTATGCATATATTGAACGTGCTAGTAAAGCAGCGCTCTGTGAATGGTTTGGCCGGTGATGTTAGATTGTATGTTGTTCCGTCTGCTTGTCCCTTGAATTCGTGCCAGTGCCCTTTCTAACCCTCTTTCCATATTTCTCGCGAAATTTGACTTTGTCAATTAATTTTTATTAAACTAGGCGCAGGAAATGTACACTTAAAGATTTATTGGCTCTGTGAGTTGTAAAAAAGCGAGCCTATACATTTTATACAAAAATTAAAATCTGAATCGACAATAAAACTATACATATTATTATTGAAACTGCTTGTAAAATTTCACGAGAATCTGTTGCGAAATGCGACCTGTCGAGGAGAGTATCTGGACAAACGGACATACGAAAGAATTTTGGCCCAAACTGAAGTAGAGAACAATGTTCGCTTAGCTCCTTCGTTCAGTTAAGAACACATCAAGAAATATATCGTTACTAATCACCTAGGTTGAGTTGCATTGCATCAACCAGATTTGAACGAATGTTAAAAATATCGCCCGCTGCTGTTGTCATCCCCTAGAAAATTGACAAACTTCCCTAACAATAAGCTTTTAACGTACGAAATTTACGACTACAGACAGTCGGTTTAAAATAATCGGCCCACGCAGCGCTTGTCGTGATTAACAAAAAAAATGCAACTCTTGTAATTTTAATGACATGTTATGCATTTATTGAAGAACATAAAAATTTAGGCTCACCGATAAAACATCACTCACTGCGCCGTCGCTGGAGACCTGAAACAATCAAAACTCATAGTATATGATATAGATACATTATCGGCCAACGTTCGATCAACAGCTAATAGTGTTTAAGAACCAATATTAGAAGCAATATCTATGCAAATTGCAATGTCCAAAGTAACAACAAAGTGAGCTTTTAGTTGCACTGAAAATTCTATTAAAACCAGGAGCGAATAGCCGATGAATCAATGTTTTATGCCGTGTATCATATAAAAATAAATCCCTACCATTAAAAATACATTAAAATATGAAAAGTGGCAACCCTGCATTATTTGTAACCATCATAAAGGCAACGGCGCGGCGTAATAATATGTAAGTTTGCAATATTTTATGAAGAGATATATCATACGATATATTTTAATATCAGAGTCTAGCCACGGAAAGATGAGCCTTTTTATATGGCAACAAGTAATGTCATTGTCAAATGAGTCTAACGTCTTAAATTAGTATGATGTCCTAATCTTGATACTTGATATGGTAATTAAGAAAGTAACTGTTCCATTAGTCCAGTCCCAGTTGAGAATTAAAGGGTGGTTTAGTAATATTATTCACATTGAAGAATATCATAAAAAGTTTAATTAAAGTCTCCGTCAAAAAATAAATTATAGAGAGTGGTTTTGATTATTCTTCTTAAACATAAAGTAGAACGAAGTTAAAGAGTTTTATTTCATATAACTCTACTTCCTCCTGCTTGTTCAGTTGCATTGTGTGAATTGAAGAAAAATAATAATTGTTATAGTATCATTCATTATTATTTTTTCGCGTTATAACTCTGTGTATAACGCGAAAAAATAATATAAACGTTTGTTTTTAAATTTGCCGCTCTTTTCTAGGCTCATCTTTCCCTGGCCAGACACTTTTTCTGTACACTATTGTACGTTATGCCTCCGCGCCAAATTGACGAGAACTTTCAAATCTAGCCGTAAATTATTGTCACCCCAAGCAATAAAGTAATGACCGTAATTACTTTACTGACCATTTTATGAGAAAAACATAAAATGCGGTAGACAATTTTACTGACGTAGATTTTTATTATACTACGACGAGGTAAAATAAATGAGTAGTATCGCTTGTGATTGCTCTGCAGTTATAAGCGTCTACAGGCCACGGCGTCTGCTTGCTCGAGAATAAGACCGATCGAGAATAAGATCGACAAAAGCATAGCCACAGTACCTAATATATGTATTATCATACAGCGATTTGAATGAGATATAAAATACGTCAATGTTTAATGAACCGACAACTATTCCCATCTCAAACTCGTCGCGGTGGTATTGAAATAGCTGTCAGTTTGATGTCTGCCATAACAAAGCCGGCAAAAATATCTGACACGTCCCCAAGCTAGGCTCTAGGAATAGAGTCGTGTCAGATGTTTATGCGCGTGTTGTTCCGGCAGATATTAATGCTGGCGACTGTACAGTAAATTGTAAAAACATGGGTGCATATAACTTACTCATAAATATGTCCCATAACTCTTATGTCAGCGGATTAAGGTTTCGGTACTTATTTATGAGAGGATGTTGTCGATACATATTTTTGCACTTGACTCTATTTACATAATTTATCGGCAGGATATAATCGTGGCACAAAAACCCAACTAGTGTCATACATTTAGTGACGAGATATTCCAATGTCTTCCCATGCAACTCGGAAATTAGAACCCACAACATCAAACCCCATTCACAATTCATCATCAACGCATGTCACCTCAGCGATTTACAGGCAAAAACCGCCTGGCATCGACTATAAATAAGGATTGTGTAATAGAGCAATAAACCATCGGGCATTATGCGCGGTATTATGTACGCCCGGGCTGGTTGCGAATGCAAGTTAATCAGTCGTTAGTAGGATATAGGGATAGTGGGCGATGCGTTCTAGAGAGGAACTTTATGGGACCTAATTAAGGCGAAAATACGCTTTTATTACCCTAGTAGATAATACACAAATATTTTTAAAAGAAAGTTTACATGGATTCCCTTGAGTGTCGAAATATACGTTTTTTGGGGTATAAACGGCCGTATCTTTTTTACGTTAACTTAGAAATTTGATTTTTTCACAACTTCAAAGGACTGTAGACTGGGTATATGTTTTTTTTTAATTTCAAGTCGATACCTCCACGCGTTCCCGAGATAAAGGCTCTTGACAGACAGACAAACGGACAACAAAGTGATCCTACAAGGGTTACGTTTTTTTCCTTTTAAAGTTTGGGTGCACAGAGCGGTCCCACAACGCTTTCGGGAGCTCAAATACCGCGAGCCATCCGGCTGCCTCTCCCACACTGAAGCTACGTGTCATTGCTTTAACTCTACTAGAAGTCATCTAGCTAAGTAGAAATAGCGTCATGTATTTTGTTGACCTTAACTGGATTAACTCCCTAGCTCGCACCATCACAGAACCTTTTTCGACAGTTACTACTAGTTTAACCCTATATATAAACCCTAAGTACAAACGAATAATAATTTAGCACTCCACTGTTAGCTTACAATCAAACATCAATCTTACTTACTTCTAATCGTCTATATTAAATTTTAATAATGACGGTTCTACATTTAAAATTACAATAAGCGCCGTAGCTCTTACTAGGTATTCTGTTCCTATACAATAAATAATGACAGCAAGGGTTTAATACAACATCAGAAACCTCAAGAGGTATTTCCCACATTCAGTTAAATTCTAAAATCCACCAGAAAGGTTGTGATCGTACAGAAACAACAGCAGGAAATGTAATTCTCATTGGAAAGGGACATGTATGTGATTCCCGATTAGAAAACACGAATAAAGACTGACCAAACCCCGTTACCCATGCACCGACCGCGGTATCCATGTCTATATTTATTGTAACTATCGCTTGCTACTGTACGGTCTCACGACTCAATCTAATAAATAGCACTGGTATTACGGGAAAGATATTCAGTAATAAGATATCTGGTAGCGAAATACGATGGCGCTGAATGTTAATAGGAAATTATTGGCCAAAGCAGCGCGAATAAAGAAGAAGTAATGCGATGGGGCTCTGTTGGATCCGCTTTACGATATCAATGGGTTTAATTTATTCGCTCTGCCGTCGTTATGCCCTTTAACACCAATATTTATTATAATATTCCATACTTATGTATGTGGTGGGTTAGAATGGTTGGAATTTAAGTTCCCATTCTGTAGCTACAAGATAAACTTATTGTAAGTTTATCTTTTTCTTTATCGTTTGTGTGTTCGCTAGTCTTTTATTACTCCACATTATAAAGTTATTTGTTACGCCAATACTAGCCGGACACGGAGTAAGTAAACCATTGACTTATCTGGTAAAATTAAAAATGTAATGTAACGTCATGTGTAATCAAAATGGTAAAGCGAAGCTACATATGACAACAAAAGGTTTACAATACAAATAGCGGGACTCCGCGGGATGCGGATGGCGCAGGACCGGTCACTTTCCAGCTTGTCCAGCAGTTGGCGGCTTTCGGCTATGATGATGACGATGATGACAATATAAATATTCTTTATTGCACACCTCACACAAACGAAACAGTTACAAAGAGAAACAATACATAATTCATTGAAACTTTATTGCATGTAACGAATAAGTAATGTCATAGCTTACCAGCTATATCTCCTCCAGCTCGAGAACGGGCGATAGTACGTATATATATAAATATATGTTTCGTAAGCCCTCATTAATTCCCTAATTCCGTCACGCATCAACTGAAGTCCTCGAGCGAAGTTTACGTGCATGCGATACGCGGCCCAATTTGTAACGAATTCTCGCTAAATCACTACGGAACCACACGACTAGAAAGTGTACCCGAGTAACGACAGCGCGTCACGCCAGTTGAACAGTACGTACTGACTACTGCAGGGCCATCAGATTTCTGATATCAGTCAATATAATAACCAGATTGGTTTAACAAAAGGCATTTTAAATTTTAACAGAGCGTCAGTCGTTATGGCGTATTAATTTAGAGTATGCCCGCAGCAGCGCTGCGGACATGTAACCGATGCACGGCAGGCTGCGCTGGAGTGCGGCTCGGGCCAGGTCAATGTCGCGGTATCATTAATATAAATTAAAAATAGCGTGGACTCAGGATACTCTCCTGGGGGACTCCAAATATTAAGCAAACTTCTTAGCTTATGATATGATCATAAACTCTCTGAGATCGCACAAGTAGGCAGTCACTAAGCAGACGCAATGGATTTCCTCAAATCCAGACCCCCACCAATTTGCGTAGAAGACAGGGAAATAAGACTGTGTCTAATGCCTTTTTTAAGTCTAATATCACCGCAAGACCCTTGTTGTTGTTTTCCTTATCGGGATTATCCGCGTTGCAAACTTAATTATATACTCACTGACTCACTTAAAGCTGGCAACCCTGGTCTCCACAATGGCGTATTAATTTAGAGGATGCCCGCAGCAGGTCACGGTCCGTGTACCGTTCGCACCTGCGCCGGCGGCGCCGCGGACAGGTAACCGATGCACGGTAGTCTGCGCGGGAGTGGGGCACGGGACTTAGCTTAGCAGCTAATGCCATAGATTCGGAGAAAGATTAACGGGTCGCGACACTTAAATCCAATACGGTTCGCAATATAAGAATATGTCTTGTTGATCTAGCCCCGTTTTTTAGGGTCCCGTACCTCCAAAGGAAAAAACGGAACCCTTATAGGATCAGTTTGTTGTCCGTATGTCTGTCTGTAAAGACTCTTTATCACGGGAACGCGTGGATGTATAGTTGAAATTAAAATCACATACTACAGTCCCTTGAAGCTGTCAAAAATCAAACTAATAAGTGAACGAAGAAATGTATGCCACAAAACAACGTACGTATTTAGGCACTCCCAGGGGAATCATAATTTATTGGGTACATTCCGTTGACCTAGAACAATAAAATGTACCAACTAATATCGTCTTATTCTACAAGTACAGAGAAAAATCTGAGAACTATACATTTCTAAAGTTAATTGAACATTATAATGTAGACTACGACTTCATGCCATTTGTCTGGTAAGGCATAGTGATACATATTTACCAAACTGTAACACCTATTGTAACCTATGTCATACAAATAAATATTGACTAAATAAATCATAAAAAATATAGTCTATACGAAACCCTCGGTGGGCGAGTCTGACACGCACTTGGCCGGTTTTTGAAGATCAAATGTCAATGTGGGACGGAAGCACTCTTCAATAATTGTTGTTTTTTCCTATTTTTTATCAAAGCTTTTTGATGTTTTCCTTTTCACAAAAAGACACTAAGTTTTTATAAGATGTATCAAAAACCCTGTTTGAGAAAACATGTAACAATTTTTGGCCTTATCACAAAGGATTTAGGTGCAAAAGTGTATCTTTAACGTCGAATGTACCAAATGTTAGAAATGACTTATATTTCGAATTGAACTATTCAATTTCGAGCAGTTGCCGAACCGCTTACTGCGTCTACTTGCCAAGACTCTGCTCTCAAAAGTATACGTAACAGTCCATGCAACATCTTACTTCAGAAGTCTATTTCTGAAAGCCGGAATACTTTCACAAGTAACTCGACGACCACTAAACATTGCAAGATATCTTAATCTCGCAATCTTAACTCCTGATTATTCTACCTATCTAACTTTACAGCTTACTAAACTATGTACTTAATGTGCGATGTAGTTATATCACTTCCCTATTTTCATTATCAAAATAACAACCATAAACCTTAATCTTTTACGAGAGAAATCATCTTATGAAAACTTGGGGTATCAGTGGAACGAGCTAGTCAAAACCTGTACAGTGAAGTGCAAAAATAAGTATATATCGATTAAAGATTCAGTACACTTTGCCGACATATTTATGAGTAAATTGTATGCACACATATTTTTAACACATTTCTTTTTTTTTTAAACCATACTGTAGTTTCATACTAACGCTGGATTGCCAGATAGCCACCGACGACGTGGTATTAAAAAATCGGCCAAGTGCGTGTCGGGTCACGCGCAGTGTAGGGTTCCGTAGTTGCCTGTCTTTCTTAGTTACATCGGCACGCGCGCGCCAACTAAATGGTTGAGTCGGCCTAATTTGTACGAAAGTTGGTCGACTATAACTCGGTAACTAGTTATGCCTGCTTAGCCGTGATAGTTTTCCTTTTAAATTCATTATATGTATACTGCCACGATTTTTTTCACATTCCCAGTAACAGCCATTTGGGGGGACATGGAGGGACACAGGGGGCACATGACTCGAACAAAAATTTAAAGCTTTAAAGCCCAATATCTCGCAAACGAATCACTAAGTTGAAAAATCGTTTTAAGAAACCCATAATATTTTTGAACAAGCTATCCAACGATACCCCACCCTGGGTTTAACGAGAAAACCACTTTAGGATAGGCACTCCAAAAAAAGCTCCAGCTTTTATTCTTCTGTTTTGTCGGCGTGATAGATTTATATACCCAAGCCGAATTACAGTTTTCTAGTAGTAATGGTTACTGAGCTAAGCCGATGACGGACGGACGGACAGTTTTACAAATAGGTACAATTTTGCAATTTGGAATAGTTATCGATAATAATTTTAAGCGTAGGTTTTTTTCAGTCTTAACATATTTGTGTGTGGTCTTACAGGGCGTCATGGACGGTCTTTTTTGAACTGCAACACCCCTATCTTGCGTTTATGACTTTGAAATGAAATAATAGAAATGAAATGTTTTTTTTCTATCCGGTGTGGTCTAAAGACCATTTCAATAAGCGTTTATGCCAACGGAGCTCATAACAATAATTTATCGATGATATCTCATAGCATAGCATTGTCTTAGCACATTATTACTGGATCATAAACGCGTCGCGTTGCAGCTAAAGACACTATTCGACTATGTGTTTTGACAGCTCGTGATTTATGCCATCTTATGACTTGGCCATATATTAGGTATGATATGATATCACTAAAAACCGTGTATCATCTTGCTTTATCAGGCGCCTAGGCAACCGTTTCATAAAATGTGTTGTCATCGTAGTGTCATAAAGATATTGTCTCTAGAACTGTTACATTTTGGGGTTTTTATAAAAAAAGAAGCTTTTTATTAGGAGGAGCCGTACGGGGGAAGTACTTCCACTAAAGGCGGTGCATTGGAAATTATCGCGTGCTTTGAAACGCCGTTCTGACTAGATTAAGAAACAATAAGGTCTGATTTTCAGATATAGGATTCTTGACTATATGATTGTTTATATGATTTAATGGATACATGATTGCCTAAAATTTCCTCCATAGAAAAAAAAACAAAGTTGGGTCTTTATTTTCCTTTTTTTACTCAGCCTACTCAAACAATACATTATTTTACGACACAATCAAGTTAATACCTATAGTATTTTATCTCATCTGAAATCTCTCTTAATGAAATATTAATAAAACTTCGCTAAGTTAGGTCTATATCGAAATTTGTCAAAAAAAGGTATTCCCGAAGAGTGTTGCATCACTAGTGGGCGTGGTCGACTCGAATCAAGCCATCTCCTTAAAGACCGCAACGTGCCTCTAGCTACGCTATGTAGGAAAGGATTCAGCGTAGTGTTCCTAGTGGTGAGTAAGATCGACAGTTCCTCCTGTTGTTCGTGTGTTGTAAGAGTGGGACCTGCATTAGTCGACACAACGAATTCACAAATCAATAAAGGGTCGACAAGGCCAAGGCCCCTGGAATATCCAACGTCCATAGAATATCAAGTGTCTGCTCACCATCAGCAATTCCGTATGCTTGTTTGCCACCGAGCATACAAAAACTTATCACAATAGCTACGTTGGCCATTTCAAAGACCATTCATCGGTTTCAGAAAAAAAAGTAGCCCTCGAAATATTTAAAGTATGATGTTCGTCTGCCTTTTCCTTCAACTCTATACGATTCAACTTCAATATGTTCCTTTAACTGCTCCATGTAAGCTCTTCGTGGTCTTCCTCTTTTTCTTCTTGCTTCTATCTTTCTCTCTATTACAACTTTAATGAAGTCATCGTTCCGAAGTAGGTGTCCTATCATTTTTCCTCTTCTGTTTTCAATTGAAGGAAAAGGCAGGGAATAGAACAGAATGGAAATTTCTCCACCGACAAGAGCCAAGCTCTTAAATACATGATGATGATGATGTTCGTCTGTCTACGAAGCAGAACGACAGTTGAAATCAGAAGATTTTCTCACAATAGCCACGTCACACTATTACGAGGAATTCAACGACACCTCATAATTGTCACAATCCGCCAAGTTGTTGGCCTGTAGCCCGTTCAATAGTTTTCTTGTCCATATACAATTATACATACATACATACACTAGAAAAACATAACCCCTCCTTCTATGACAGTCGGGTAAAACATAGAGATGGGCCGACTAATGGGTTTGGCCGACTAGCCGACTAGTCGGCCGACTATGGACTTCAGCTAAGTTCCGGTGCAATCGGGAAACTTCCTTTCGCTTTGCTGTCGCGCTGTCTGCATGCGTTTAAAGTGGTATCCAATCATTTCATAAAAAACGTTTCACAAATTTATTTTATAAACAACGTTTGGCCAACTAACGATTAACAAATTAGTCGTTTCCTAAAATATTGTTTTACAAAGAGTTCATTAGACCAATCATTTAATTGAAATAAGTTTCTGTCAAAAATTTCATTTTTGGTACAAGCTTTTATTGCCGACTGTACTTTTTTGTATACCCTCATCAACTACTCGTTGATACGATTCTAACGAGCCCAAACTCGACGGGGTTACGTCTGTTGAGTACTGAATTCCTATGGCCACCTTCTGTCTCCATCATCAGATCAGCTCGATGGTACTATAACATTGAGTTGTCATCCAAACTATACTTATACCCAAAATTTCAGCTCAATCGGTCACCGGGAAGTGGGTCAAATTTAACTTGCAAGATTTGATTACAGACAGACAGACAACGGGACAGGTGAAAGTAAATAAAAGCTTGTAAAAACATCATATTACAAATTACTCATTTATAATAACGTTTTAAATAACGTTTAAGAAAATGCATTGTTTGGTAAATACCTTATTTAATAAATCATTGATCGTCTTGATAAAGGATTAAACCACAAGTTGTATAATTCTATACAGGTATACTTATACAGTCTGTATGAGCACACGGGTAAGTTTAAAAGAGTTTAGCAAGTAAGTTATCATTCCTAGCCTAAAAAACTTTTAGGTCTTAAAATGTACTGACATAACAGGTGGATTACCTATGTTTTCTACTTTAAGGCAGGTCAGTGTAGGTACGACGACGAGCGAAGCGAGGAGGAGTGTTAGGAAAAACTGCGACCATACAGTCCGCACGTGATAAACCGATTTATGTTTAAATACTATACTTTTTTATGAATTTATTAAAGGAATGTTTCTTGGCCAGTCCGCTAGATACCGTGATATGACAGATATTTACTTTTATGAAACAATCATTTATCAATCGACGATTTGTAAAATGACCTATTTTATAAACGATTTATTTGGTAAATGACCATTTTTTAAATGACAATTTAACATTCAATGTTTTTTATAAAGTATAACATTTGCTAAATGAATATTTGTCAAATAAGTATTTATAGTATAAGCATTTTGAGTAATGATGGATTTGTGAAATGAATAGTTTGTGAATCGTTGTTTATAAAATGATCATTTATGAAACGTTTTTTATGAAATGATGGTCAACCGTGTGTATGTGATATTCAATCTAGGTATTTGAGTAAAATATAAAACGAATGGTACAAAATGGCAATTTACTTATTATATGTCTCGTTTTCCTGTGATCCATAAAGTGCCCACTAATAGGCACATTTTTCCGACTAGTCGCCGACTACAAATGAGGCCGGATAGTCGGCTTTCCCGACTAGTCGGTACACTCGGTACATCTCTTAGAAAAGTTGAAAAACCCCCGACATTTTCATTTCAAAGTCTAATATCTCAAAAACGGCTGAACAGATTTTCATGAAACATGGCTAAGAACACTCGGGATTACATCAGCTTTCGAATAAAAAAAACAGCATTCAAATCAGTCCATCCGTTTGGGAGCTACGATACCACAGACAGATACACAGGCACGTTAAACTTATAACACCCCTCTCTTTGCGTCGGGGGTTAAAAAGTATATAGTATATAGTATATATATATATATACATATATATACATATATATATATATATATATAAAGAAATTCGATTTCTTTGTTATGATTTTGTATTCATGCGCAGCCCACGGTCGTCGGTAAAACAGGACAGTCGGTAAAAGATAGCGAACTGTCGGTAGAACAAAGATTGTTTTGAAGATGGTGATTGTGATTTGTGAGGTTATGAACTAAAATTGTTTATTTTATTTTATAATAACAATCAATGCAAAGTGGGAATCGACATGCCAATTAATAGACTTTAAATGTCGTTTCTTTGTTTTTCAGGTAAGTATGATAGTTGTGTACATAGGGCTATAAGGTGCTTACGTAGTATTTGTTACTTAAATAAAACTTTGTTTTTCAGAGCAACACAATACTTTTAATTTGGCCGGTTCCTAATAATAATTCCTGAGAATTGTCTTATAAAACGACATTTCTAGTTAAAAACTATGGAAAAGTTACGGTTCACGTTCGCGGTATTAGCGACGGGGACTGATGGAAAAACAAATTTGATTTGCATAATTTCAATCAAAACATCCGATGGACGTGTTTTTGATGTTCCGGACGATCTGAAACCCGTAATTAAACACACTGGCATAACGGCTACGGACGTTTATACGAAAATCAAGAATTCGCTAAAAAAAGAAATCAGACTCGAAAAATATGGTTCCCATTAACTACAGATTTGAGAAAAATCTACTTAGATGAGGGTGAAAATGTGCAATTCAGTGATCAATATCTAGACGAAATCATAGGTGAAACAACACCTTTAAAAAATAATAATAACACGGAACCTGGAAATAAAATTCTCAGTAAAATGGCTGAAAGGTTTTTGCTAGAGAAGTTTTCTGGAAGAACGACTAATGTTGACCAGTGGATTAATGAATTTGAGAACGAATGTGAAAGATTTAAAATTGCGCAAGCAACAGAAAAAATCGAGATTTTAAAACATCTACTGGACAAACAATGCTTAGATTGGTACACCAGTATGTTGATAAAATTTACAGTAAACTCGGACTGGACAATATGGAAAAATAATCTGTGTGAGACATACGGAAATAAGGGTTGGTCCCAAGTTAAATATGCATTCACATTTAAATATCAGGTGGGTTCACTACTAGAATATGCCACAAAAAAGGAGAGGCTATTACTAGAGGTAAATAAAGAGATTGACACGCAAACAATGATACATCTTATTGTCATGGGTTACCCAGATTTCATAATGGATAAGATTGATAAGGGATCAATAACAACCACTGCAAGTCTTTACAATGAACTTGGAAAACACGAGCATACAATATACAAAAAGAATTACAATAAGACGAAAAGAATCACATTACGCATATATAGTAACATCGAAGACACACAACGCAAAGGACTTCATAAAGTTAACCAATAACGTAACTAAGTACAATGACATTCATTTGATTCTCTCTGATCAGTACCTTGGAATAAACTCAAAGGAATTCAAATTATTTTTAAATGGAAAATCAATCCAACTGGTTTTTACCGCAGTAAATGCACCGTTTTCTAATGGATTAAACGAAAGACTTAACCAAACTCTTGTTAACAAAATAAGATGTAAAATTAACGAAAAAGGAAATACAAAGGCGTGAACAACAATTGATCACGACTGTGTAGAAAAATACAACAATACTGAACATACAGTTACTGGCTTCGCACCGAGATATCTCCTGGATGGTTCAGATGTTTCATTAGTACCAAATGAATTGAAACAAAATAAGTCAATAAATGACTGGGTTAAAGACCGGAAAACTGCATTTGAAAATTCAATCGTCCCATAACTATAACAAAATGGTAGTAGACCAGACTAGAACATACCATAATTTTAGTACAGGCGATATGGTGTATGTAGAAAATGGTCACAAATTAAATAGAAAAAAACTGGATGAGTTAAAGATCGGGCCTTTTGAAATTAAAGAGAAAATATCTAATACGATATACAGAATTAATACGGGCCATAAGAAGTTAGAGTCAAATCTTTTTCACATCACGAAACTCATTCCGACTCCTACGTAATAGGAGAAATCGGAATATGGCGTGTGCTAAGATGGAAAATTGTCGAGGAGAGAACATTTTCTTCCCAAGGAGGGGAGATACAAAGAAATTAGATTTCTTTGTTATGATTTTGTATTCATGCGCAGCCCACGGTCGTCGGTAAAACAGGACAGTCGTTCTGTCGAATGTCAAAAGATGTCCAGTAGCGAACTGTCGGTAGAACAGAGATTGTTTTGAAGATGGTGATTGTGATTTGTGAGGTTATGAACTAAAATTGTTTATTTTATTTTATAATAACAATCAATGCAAAGTGGGAATCGACATGCCAATTAATAGACTTTAAATGTCGTTTCTTTGTTTTTCAGGTAAGTATGATAGTTGTGTACATAGGGCTATAAGGTGCTTACGTAGTATTTGTTACTTAAATAAAACTTTGTTTCTCAGAGCAACACAATACTTTTAATTTGGCCGGTTCCTAATAATAATTCCTGAGAATTGTCTTATATATATATATATATATATATATAGGCATAACTTCGCCATGTCACTGGTCGTTCATAACCTGTTGAACGCCGCCCCTGCTTTATGTCCCGGGCGAGACTCACGATGGCAATTTCATAGGACATTTGCGGGTGAAAGCGACGATTTGTTGGGCTTAAAGCGATAACTAAGTGGCCGCCCGTAAAAAGGACGATTTGTAAAAACAAATTGGCAGTCATCGGGCCCCTGGTTCACTTGGAAATTTGTCACTTGACAAACACAATTCATACTTTTCGATAACAATAAGCAACGATAGGGCCCATAAGTCACCTTTACTCTTTTTAGAAGTTTTTATTTAGTTTCACCTGTCCCGTTGTCTCTGTCTGTCTGTCTGTCTGTCTGTCTGTAATCAAATCTTGCAAGTTAAATTTCACTCACTTCCCGGTGACCGATTGAACTGAAATTTTGGGTATAAGTATAGTTTGGATGACAATTCAATATTATGGTATTGGTACCATCGAGCTGATCTGATGATGGAGACGGGAGGTGGCCATGGGAATTCAGTACTTAACCGAAGTAACCCAGTTGAGTTTGGGCTCGTTAGAATCGTCTCAATGAGTAGATGATGACGGTATACAGAAAAGTACAGTTGGCAATAAAAGCTTGTACCAAAATGTTTTTTTTGACAGAAGTTAATTTATTACTTGTAATTATGTACTTTCGAACGAGGGAGCGAAACGTACGAAGTTCTTCAAGCTTCAGCTTGGGCTGAAAATCTTTTGTATGTCCGGGTGTCCCGCTGTCCCGCTGTTAGTCCCGCTGTGTAGAGGACTACAGGTCGCATTTCTCAACCGATTCTCGCGAAATTTTGTGAGCAGGTTCGTTAATTATATAGTTTTTTTTTTCGAGTCACTTTTTCGAAATTCAACAAAATATAAAAATAAAGCGCGCGAAGGCAGGGCGGGTCGCTAGTAATAAATAATGGTAACAACAGGCGCTTTTATCGCTTTAAAGCGATCTCTTCCAGACAACCTTTGCAGCCCAAAATACAGTATCGCGAGTTCTACAGCTCACAGAGCCACTCGTTCAATAAGTAAAACCAGCATTTTAACAGTAAAATATAATTCAGATGGAAATATTTCATCGTGTTTGTGGCGATAACAGCACATTTGTGAATAATATACAGCCTGAATATTTCCCTGACGGTTAATAATTTACTTTAAAAACAAAGTTTTAACCGACTTCGCCAAGCAACCCGACATCAGATCCTGTCCTGAGGGCCATAGGACCACCTGGGAAGGAAACCCGTTCAAACAAAACAGAATTTTTCAAATCTGTCCAGGCGTCTTCTAACGAATTGATAAACTTCTCCTTTTTTGAAGTCGGTTAAAAATAGGAGAAGTCCAAGTCCACTATAAAAATGACAGATCAGTAATGGCATAACAAAATTATATTCTCAAAAAGTAACGGTAAATCTTAAATAAACAAAGAAAGCAAACATTGACATAAACATGATTAGCAAAACTTTTGAATCGTTTGATAGACAGCATATATAATGTTAACAGTTGCCCGTTGTTTTGCGTGCGAGGCGCGTCCAATTATTTACTACTTACTACGATCAATCACAATCAAGCGCTAGTTTAGCCCGCTAAGTAAATTGTTTTGTTGGAAAACAATTTATTCAGGACTGGTATTCAACGCTTGCGGACTACTCGCCTCAGGAACCATTGTAACTGTGGCTCTCATAGACCTTTGACAATTTGGAATAGGTCGGGTCTGGGAGATTTTGAGAGATTGAACAGTGTTAAACTGCACTCGGACACGACTCGCACTGCACTGCAACTGCTCGCACTGCGCTCTGCACTGGACTTGGTGAAGGCTGAGACGTGGACTATTCAATACTTGACGTCCTGTACCATAAATGTCATAGAGATCCACTGTCAGAATGAGAATGACATCGTGCAGCGACCTCTACCTTGCTCGAGTAGAGGCAGTTGCGACTAAGGCTTCTTAGACGGCACGTGTAGAGATATCATCAATATCGATGCTTCAACACATACTAAATTAATTTAGAATGACTTGAGGCATGAAAAAAATGCTACGTCTTAGGAACTTCTCCTTCTGTCATTCTACGTGACAAAATAACGGCTCTGGTTATATCACTGTCCAATCTCGCAGTGTCTCAGTTCCACGACCATAAATTGAACATTCGAGTACAGTATTTACGAATCTCGGGCCCGAGGTATATTAGGGATGAATAGACAGATGAATCCAAACTTGTGAATAGCACAGATGTAGCCAAGTTGTAACAACACTTAGTAAGACCATTAAGTTATACGCGCACGATTAGCGCGTTGAATCAATCATTTATTGACGAGTTTTTGTCACGACTGTCATTGTAGACGTTGAAAACAACTCGCATGTTTGTTGTAAGTACCTACTAGATTTTTGTGTCGAGTGGCATTGTCATTTCTATCCGAATAATCTAGACGATGGTGATGATAATCTTTGCTAGCTCACATGCGCATGTGCAATCAGAATCTGAATTCTTTAAGTATCCAGTAACAATGTAGTTTATGTATATTCCTATTATTATTATTTACGTTTATATACATACTTAAAGAGATAAATACTAGTGGCTCTGTGAGCTGTAGAAATCGAGAGCCTGTCTATTTTAGGGTTTCGGAGCCAAAATGGCAAAAACGGAACCCTTATAGTTTCGCCATGTCCGTCTGTCAGTCTGACCCTACTACTAGAAAGCTGAAATTCAGCTAAATAAATCGATCACGCCGACAAAATGGATTTTTTTTTAATATGCAAACATAAATCAACAGCAAAATTGTAGGCATATAATCATCGAACCTGCCCACAGAATTTCACGAGAATCAGTTGAGTAATGCGACCTATAGAGTTGACAGCCGGACAGACGCCGGACAAACGAAAGAATTTTGGCCTAAGCTGAAGCAGAGAAATGACACGCTTCGCTCGCTCGTTCAACATAGATAACATACATGATTACGGAACGGAATACTTATTTATAGGACTTAGCCGTCCAATTAAACCTTTTTTTTAAATGTGAACTTGAATATTAACAGCCAGTTTCCTTCCGATGACAAAATTTAAAGGCAAAAGGATATCGAATCCCTTTACATAATGAACATTAACGTTCACAGAGGACTTGTCCCTAGCTACTTTGTATGTAAATGAGCCCATTGAAAATGCAGGTGCATTATGTTTATGTGGGACACCGTAAAACTGACGGGGGGCATAAATAACGAAACGGGCTTAAACTATCCTTAAAATTCTGTGTAGACAAGGCAGTGGTATAAAGTTACTGGCTCATGAATACGTCTGCCATCTATCAGTCTAGTTTCCCTTCTGGGTTGGAAGGTCAGGTGGTAGTTGGTTTCGCAATAGTAGTCCTAATGCTGGTTCCTAAGCCGGATTCATACTTTTCTGACGTGATGCCGTCTGATGGCTCTGACGCCTGACACAATAGGATCCGTCGCGTTAGAGCGCATCAACCCCGCTATTCTGTACCTGTTTTAACCTCACCTCACCGTTCACCCACAAATATATCTTGAAGCCTAATATGAGTCGCGGCGGTTACTAAGCGTAGGTAGAGTTGTAGTTTCGTTAGGCGTGACGGGTGAGATGAGGGGAATTATCGCGATCCGAGTAACAGCCCAGATGAGTGTGAATCTAACCGTAGTACTGTCGCGTCACAAGACAAGTTGGTTAAGTATGATTCCGGCTTTAGGATATATACAGAGTGTACTAAAAATGGGGTGTGAACCGATCAAGGGCGTAACAGGTATCGTGTTTTTTTACGTTTTTTTTGACATTGTATGTAGCGTTAGCCGACTGGGGCGTTTTTCCTCCATGTTGACAAATATTTAAAAAAATCGCGTCAAAAAAAATATTTTATTTTTTCTTCCCAGCGCCCCTCCGGGATACATTGGAGTTGACGCTAAAACGAGGAGATTTAAACTAGTTTAAATCTCCTCGCCTTGTCTCGCCTCGCCTTTAGGCGGTCTGCATATAGTGCACACTTCACTGAGCGAACAACGTTCAAAATGGCGGTATTTATTATGGTTCGTGGTTTTAGATACTGCGAGTTTCAACAGTAATACAACCTGGTTACGAGTATATGTTATGTTCCATGCACTGATTAATTAATCAGTTAATGTGAAATACATGGCTGTCACTTATGAGACTTCTGTGACACGGCATCATCACAGGGTTATATTATATCACTTTTCACGGACGTGTCACAGATCGACGTCCAATCATAAATTAAGCAACCTCTAATGGAATACTGTAGAATAAGTTGGAAATAACTCCAATGAGAAGAGCCTAGGCTCTTAAAGCTATGATGAACCCTGTCAGTACTAAATGATAACTCCACATTACATGAATTGATCGTTATGCTATTACTAGAAAGTAGTCAACTAAGCCAATAGGTCAGTCAGCAGTATTCCGACAAAACACATGCAATCTAGTCCTCGGATCAAGACGTTTTTAGCATCATTACACATATAGTTAGCCCCGGGTGTTCCTCCATGCATTATGCTTGAGTCGGTCAGGAACTATGAACTAAGCTGTCGTGAGCTGTAAAAAAATAATTTACTTACAAAAAAATTGCTGCTCACAAAATTTCATGAGAATCGGTTAACAAATGCGAACTGTAGAGAATTAACAGTGGGAGAACCGGGCACTGGACGAAAGATTTGCGGCCGAAGCTGAAGCATAGAACTCCGTTCGCTTCGCTCGCACGTTCGACTATTAATGGGACGTAGTTGAATGGTACTTCACCAAAAATTGTATTATAATTCGTTTTTAATTTTATAATTGTATGTATGTTAGCCTTTAAGGGCTATGGGCCTTAGATGCCTGAAATAAATGGTTTATTATTATTATTGCTATAACCTAAAAAAAAAATGCCTAACTAGGACCCGCCCCGGCTTCGCACGGGTACTATATTAAACATATAAAACTTCCTCTAGAATCACTTTATCTATTAAAAAACCCCGCATCAAAATCCGTTGCGTAGTTTTAAGATCTAAGCATACATAGGGACAGACAGCGGGAAGCGACTTTGTTTTATACTAACGAGTATGTAAGTAGTGATGACGAGAAACCAGCTCAAATATCTGAAAAAAATACGAATATTGCTAGTTAGACAGAGAACACACTACGGGTTCGTGACGTCACGAAACACTAGCGACGTAGTATATGACATTCGCTCTATATACATGTTTTGCGGAAAAGGGACAGAATATACCAATTTTCTCCTTTAAACTATATTTGTAATACTTTTTCGAGTACTTTCTAGACGATTTATTTATTTATTTGGAACTAGAACCCTTTGCACGTTCTAAAAATGTAGATCCTTTAGTTCACTGAGATTTGAGGAGCGGGACATAACGCGAGTAAAACACTGAGAATGTCAGAGTGACGGAATCGAAGTGCGATGCGAACGAGACAAGTAGAGGTACGCAACTCTTTTTTCCTCTCACTGCCTCGGAAAGCCGTCTTTTATCCTTTAAAACCAGTGGGCAAAAACGCATTTTATCCACTAGTGGGGAAAGTAATTTGACCTTGGAGGATGTTTAAGTAGCTTTTGACAGATACCGAAATGTAAAACGCTCATAATACAACATTTTCACAGATGTTGTATTTCTGTTGCCGCTATAACAACAAATACTAACAAAACAGAATAAAATAAATATTCAAGAACTTTTAAAGAATTGCTTGTTGCCTTCATCAGGCGCTGGGTCTCAAAATGTAAAACGAAAATCCGACTCGCACTTGACCAAAATTCTACTTGGTATTACTCACGTTATTATTACTGTTAAAAAAACGTTATTATTTAAATTGACTAAAGTTGTTTTGCATGTTGCACTTTACTCGCTACAGTGAGGTGAAAAGTTTTGTGTTACACAAGGGTGCAATTGTATTTTACTTCTCGTGTGTTGAAACAATCGCTACGCTCAGGATTCTAATTTAGAACCACTCGCTTCGCTCGTGGTTCAACTATAGAATCCTTTCGCTTGCTCGTGTTTCAATTCCACACCCGCGGGTAAAATACAACTTTGCACCCTTGTATAACAAATAACTATTTCCTTATATCTCCGAATTTATCTGGGGTAGTAGCAATGAACTAAAGGACCTAGTTAGTTCTACTAGGCATTCTTCAAGAATAAGGAGTAGCACTACTTTAGAGTAGCTCTAACTTCCTGCACGTCTATCATGAGACGGCCGCGACATACTCTCGATTTTTGTCGCACTATACCTCTTGTTCTAAGTGTTCTAATAAGAGAGAGACGGATAGTGCGAGAAAAATCGAGAGCTTGCGCGCCGTCGCGTGATAGCCGTGCAGGTGTTAGTTAGCCATGCCAGTTTACTAAGGGAACTAACCGAGCTAGTTCCTTCGACCGATTGAACGAGACCGGATCAAAGACCGAGCGCAACTCTACAATCCATCAAATTACAAGCCGCCTTAATATCCCCCGCCTCCTGGACCTTTCAATAAACCAGCGCCGACGCCGGCGTAATTATATGCGTGCGCGCAGCTCCGAGCGCAGTTGGAGTTTGCATTGTGGGATTATAGATCTGGTGTTTAGTTTGGCTGCTTATATATGCTGCGGGCGGTGGTTTGTGCGAACTATGAGAAATGAGTGGACATCGACGGAAATATTATGTCAAAAAATTACTTCCGTCATAATTGTGTTTATATTTAGGAAGTGAAAACTTCTTCAGCGGCACTGTGCACTTTTTGTGATGGGGAAAAATTGATAAACTCGCCACAGGTCACGTGACCGTAAGACGGACACGTGGCCTGGTCGAAAAACTGTTACAATGTCATCGAGTTTTCACTTAAGCCGGCACTCCCGAGTGCAACCCGGTCTTTTTTTAAGTTGCACAGTGCTTTGGTACTACTGTAATCTGTGAAATTGTATGGAATAAATAAATAAATTGTAAAAAAATACTTATTTCGATCATTTAGTAGTTTTCCAACAAAACAATACCCATTTTTCTACACTTCACAATGGGTTTTCTTGAAATCGCATGACATTAACGCCCTATTTTTCTAGTTTTATATGAAACAGGGTATAGTTTGCTCTAAGGTTGACTTATAATGCTTTACAACGTTAAGTCGGCTTCTTGTTCTGATTAAGAATGTGCAATATTAAAAGGAAATATAAAGATTTACTAAAATAAAAAAGTGGTGTAAAGATTGTCCCCCAATATTAATTAATTTATACTCGAAAGCAAAATTGACTCGAAAGCTGAACGGAATTCAGGCCCTATTCAGTATATCGCATAAAATGATAAGCGGCCGGGAATATCCTACCATTAGCCCATAACCATAACTTATGCAGTTCCGTCCAAGGACTGTTTTTATATCATTGCCGTGATAATCAACTCGGCTCTAAGAACATATATTTTCAGCTAATGAGGGAGTTTTATTATTTGCCGAATGGGACGAGACTCTAAACCAATTAATGGTCCGCATAAACCGGACAACGGGCGAGTTGCACTCGCCTAGAGATGGTTCCGTATAATGAACAATCATTGCATATTCTAGGCCCTATAAGATTAATCCAAAGCATCATATCTTTCATCTAGAATAGTTCTAGAATATAGGCAAAGGCTCCCGCCGCTTTGAGGTATTTTTGGTCCTAAAAACAACTGATTTGCACTGCTAAAATAGTAAATTTTCTTCTAGATTCGATTTTGATCTGCAATTGTGAAATTTTGACGTTCAAGATTTCAGTATTTTTTGTTGTGCAGCGGGTATTTTTTTGATAAGCGATAAAAGAACCCTTTTCTAACATATGAATTTTATGCAATTTTGCACCTAAACATTTAGAAAGAAAGAAAGAAAGAAAGAAAACATTTATTCGTGGACAAAACAATGGGTATACAAAACCAAACACAGTAAAGTAAAAGTAGCAGGGTCCACGAAAAGGCCCCGACTCAGCATGGTGCTAACCTAGGAGGCCAGCGCTGGTCTTCCGGCCTAGGTTATTCGTTTGTTTTTGTCTCTGACACTTTGTGTTCGTGAGAATGGGACAACACACACTTTAGTTAACAGAGGTTTGTAAAATTTGGTTAATAAGGACGTTTGTATTCTAGTTAAAGTTTATTAACAGTGGTAATGAAATATTTGTATTTTGTTAGCATTATTGTCACCCAAACGTGATTCAACATTTATTTATTTACGAACTCTTAATACAGTTCAGTAAATGTACCTACATTTACGAGATATGAATGACGCTTTGAGGCTTGATTATTTTATTTTGATTTTCCGTACCCTAAGAACGAACAAGAAATTACTACACTACCATAATTCCGTACTTTCGAATCAACTCCGATTTCTGTATGGTACGGCGGTTAGCATGACTATAAAGCCTTTACGGGCACTACGTCGTTTCGTAAATCATTCAATTATCAATTTACAGCAATGCTATTCAATTACTTGTTTTTACCTCACCTCACCCGTCACCCCTAGTATATCTTGACACCGCGATTCGTAGTAATCAGCCCCGCTATTCTGTAAATTGTTTTAAACTCACCCCAACGCTCACCCACAAATATATCTAGACGCCGCGATGCGTAGTAACTAAGCGTAGGTAGAGGTCTAGTTTCGTTAGGCGTGTCGGGTGGACTGAGACGCATGAGCCTTCGTTTGAGGTGAGGAGAGGAGAAGCGTTCAGAACAGCCCTGGGCTTGAGGGTCGACCACCCGGAAAAATGTCTCCGGACAGGTTTGGTTGCTTGCACGCTACGTGAAAACAGTGATTAGCAGTTTAGATATTAGTAATGCGACAGCGAGGGGAATTTTATGGATGCAGATATGAAATTTTATTAGGAATTACATTTGACTCATGCATTCATACAATTACGTACTAGTACAGTTAATAATATTTGTATTAATAAATAGCTTTATTTCGGGTTTTTTTTGTTTTTACATCCATACATAGTTAGTAATCTTAACCTAGGTATATTAGTATACATACAGCCTCTAAATACACAATCTTTATTTACTTATGTCTACATTTCGCGACCGCAAAAAGCAAAGTTAGCAATATTTCATTTGTATGTTTTTAGGGTTCATCTGAAAAGGATAAAAAAAAATCGAATACTTAAGGTGCAGTTTGTTGTCCGTCTGTCTGTCAAGACTAGTTCTCGGGAACGCGTGGAGTTTCAAAGAAAAGTTGAAAATAATATGAAATAGTCATTAGTCAGGTCTGCAGTCGATGAGAGCTGTGAAAATAACAAAATTTTAAGTTAACGCAAATAAAAGATCCGAATGAGCCAAAATCAATCTATGAACAAATAAAACCAAAATATGTGATAATGATAAAGTTACAAATTCACTGCTTCTTGCAAAATTGCATGATTCTATGTCAAGTGTCATAACAACCTTCTGATGGTAAGCTGTTATCGTAGTCGTAGCCTATGGTCGCCTACAACTCCAAAGGGAACTCGCAAGTAGCCAGCCTCTTAGTTATTTTCTCTATTTATTGTGTCAACAAATAGCATAATTTCCGCGATGAGTTGTCATCAAACACCACACTATATGGTATTTCAACACCGCGCTGGAGGCGTGAGGCTATACGATATGCTATTCATTTGGTGATGACAGCCGGACCCGCTGCACGCTGCCCGAGCGTGTCGGGCGAGCCCACATCTGTCCAGATCCATTCAATATTGTATGAGACATACACGGAAAAAATATGTACTTGATTCGAGGTAAATAATCTTGAACCAAGATTAGGAAGATGTTTAATGGTCTCCAACGAAGCGAAATAATTTTATATAGAAAACCCCCGTGAGTCTCATTATATTATTGACTAAGCGAAATTATCTAGGGCCAAGATTTTTTTCTTGGTTCGATGATGATTCATCTTAATTCAAGATGATACCTGTTTCATTCAAGAAACTGGCGGTCTTCCTGTTTCTTTTTTCTTTAATTTTTATATAACACTTTATAACGACTGGCCAGACATTGCTCAAATCCGGGAAGTGTGGAAATTGAGAGGAAAAGCTTTTGCCCAGCAAGGCTTCGAAAAAAAATTTACTTTTTTTTCATTGTATGCACACTTTGTGCAGTTTTCCGACATTACGGCTTATAATGAAGAATTCTGTAAGTTTTTTGTTAATTTGTAGTTCTTTTCCGAAACGCATATCCAATTTTAAAAAATCTTTCACATGTGTGAAGAAAAATACTTTTTGGGTATATATTATACCTTTGCCTGAATTCTTTGCAAAGCGCAAGCAGAGCCGGGCGTGCAGCTAGTAACTTATACACTTGTCCAAGTGTCTAGCGTGAATGTCCCGCCCAGGTATGTCGTAAATTCGAGATCGTGTGAACCTCGCAGCAATGGTTCTGCGACAAATGGATAATTGGAGTAGATCCTGAATTTATGACACCCGTAGCGATGTAAGGTTGGACGAAATTGGCAAAACACGTAATTGGATAATGTTGCTTTAAAAATGTTCGGCTAATTGGCTGTGATCGAGAGAGTAAATCTGTGGACAGCAGTAATGTCGAGTGGTTCAGGTGATTGTTATTGCTATAATAGATAGATCGTCTTGTCACCCAAAGGTTTTGCGATTGATAGTAGTCTCTAATAAGTGGTTGATTTAATCAACCACTTGATTACGCAGGGTTACTCACTTTTCATGATTGAAGACCAGTATGTATGTAAGAATGTATTTTATTTATATTATATTATGTATAGTTTTTTAGTTCGAGTCTGTAAGTTTGTATGTATAAGGGTATTTCACGACCTAGACGTTTTGCTAAGTAAGTCTTCCTAAAACGAAGACAATTTTGTCACCATGTACATATCATTGTGTAAAAAAGTCATTTTGCATACTTGGTCAGTGTACTACTGAGACGTTTTGCATGGATACGTATGGCAATGGCAATGTCTAAAATTAAAAAACGAACGTAAAATAACTTACGTTCAAAATCACTAAAATCTAAATACCTAATGATTTTTTCACTTATATTAAAAATACCGAACGGCCAACAAACGTTGACCAACAAAGCATAACGCCTTCAGCCCCCCTATCTGTAACTTGTTTTAAGCTCACCTCAACGCTCACTCACAAATATATCTTGTCACCGCGATGCGTATCTAATAGTTTCGTGACGGGTGACTGGCGGGGTGAGCCGCATTAGCGCGTAGCGAATAACAGCCCAGAACTGAACCCAAACTCCGGTACTAAATTCTATACTACAATACTATGTGAGGTTGTAAGTTACGACACGAACTTACGAGAAGTTTGTAAATATGTAGGGGGGTTATTTTTCAGAAGTTGCTGCCTGGTATTGGTGGTATTTTTTCGTCACACGCCACTCCGCTACCTCGCACCGCTCTGGTGAACCCTGAGCTGATTTCTCCACGTGGTAACGTCATGAGAAGAAACCTAACAACGTACAGAAACAGCGGAATCCTGCGACATGCCATAAATCGGCAGTGAGGCCGTGTGCGATTAGAATCCGTGTCGTCGCGGACGGCGGGCGCGGCTCGTGCGAACGCTCGTAGGGGCTGCGTTACGTTTGTTTGGTGGCTTCGCGCTTGGCATGACGTTATGGAAAGTTTATTAATTTAGCAATAACAAATTATATAAAATGGAATTTAAACTTTCGTGAGATATGCTGAAATAATTACACGTACTAAATGTCACTAACTGTCGGGTTCACGGGCCTCGCGGCAATCGGAGCGGGCGCGGGTGGTGATTCAAGCGACACCGCCGCGAAAACACTCATGCTGAAGAAGAACTCCCGAAGAGTTCGAAACATGTCGCCCGTTTCTACATTTAATACGTGAGTACCGTGTAATTATTAGCATTAATTATATAAAACTTGCTGCCCGCGCGGCTTCGCCCGCATATTGCAAATAATGCAGGCAAACCAGCGAGATAAAATATAGCCTATAACCGTCCAGATTCTAACAGCAGATCAAAGAATTTTTGAAATCCGAGAAGCGGCTCCGGGGTTTATCGAAATTATACGAACTTACAAAGCTACAATCTCACAGACTTTCCCTCTTTATAATATTAGTATAGATAAAGCTGGCTCTGCTTGCAGGCGCTTTCGTCTACATACGGTTTTTCTCATGTTATCCGCTAGCGCTACGTAATTGTGTTAAAGCATCCGTCTACGCGGACAAAGTCGCGGGCAAAACCCCGCATACAATAATCGGGACGCAGGTACTTTTCTGACCTCTGCATTTAAAGATTCCAGAACCTCAGCTAAAGAGCATGTTCTAACACCACATTGCTTCGACGTTCTTAAGCACGGGATTCCCCGCATTCCTAACTCTTTAAGCGTTTTACTTGGGTAAGGAATATTCTAACGAAGACATCTTGCCGGTGCATTCCGACGCGCTGCAATTGATTTCCAACCGTGCTAGCCCTATAGAAAGTAAATGCTTTAGTGGAATAGTGTCGTGGGCGCATTATATTAATATGCGATAATGCACTTAAATGCTGTTTCCTTAGAGGTCTGATTTCAGAAGAACGCATCTGGTAAAAGACAGTAGCGCTCACGATACGAAATCTTAATTCGGCTGTACGAATTAATATATTCAATATTTTATTCAATTTGTCTGCTTTGCCCAAAGGTGACTGGTAGAGAATGCTTACGGCGTTAAGTTGGCCTTTTGTACGATAAGTTGTCCTTTTGTGCAATAAAGATTTAATATAAAAAGATGGAGAACTGTATTGCATAATAGAAAACATAACAAGTGACGGACTTAATGCCATAAGGCATTCTCTACCCGTCAACTATTGGGTTAAACGGAAACATTTGGTGCAAACAAAATATAAATTCTGCATAATTGTAATGTATCATCATCCTCCTAGCTTTTATCTCTGCTGTATCCCGGCCCGGGGCTCCCTTTGGCAGCTAATCCCTAGATTTAGCGTAGGCACTAGTTTTCCGAAAGCGACTGCCATCTGACCTTCCCACCCAGAGGGAAAACGAGACCTTGTTGGGATTAGACCTCTTTCCTCACGGTTTTTCCTACTGCTACTCTTACTGATAAAGCTACTGTTAAATATCAAATAATAGTTTGTACATGACTTGCAATTGCATATTATGAAAAAAATAATCTTATCTTATCTGTTAACTTGAATTTAGTCCACATTACATCACTTTTAACTACCCTGCATACGGCACATTGCCAAAGAATATCATTTATACTCGTACGACTAACTGCCCATTCCAGAACGCACCACTAAGTCACATAACAATAGTCCATAATACCATTTGCCATATAAATCCGGCGCCCGTTGCCAATACAGGCCGGCCCTTAAAACCTATTAGGCACCATTAAATAACCTCTCACTAACCTTTTCATCTACCGAAAACCATTTAAGTAAAGTTTTGCACAGACATAATAGTGAGTAGACCACGCTAACGCGACAACGTCACATAATAGTGAGTAGACCACGCTAACGCGCCAACGTCTGAAGAGCTCATTCAGTTGTAATGTGTGTCCGAACGTGTCCTTTTAGCCCGGTGATAGACTGTTACAGAATGACATATGGCATAACGTCCGCCATTTGTACCTTATTTGTGCAATAAAGTATAAATAAATAATAAATAAATGTGTCAAAGCAATTTTCCGGACGTTGAATGTGGAGCTGTTTCGGGACGTAATCCGAATAACATTTTCTATGTTTATTTTCTTGTTATCTAGACTAGAGATCTAAAGGTTTAAATCTCAATGGAATAGCGTTTTTCACCCTTTCAACGCCAAGGGGTTGTTGTAGAGCCCACGCCAAGAATGGCTATGGGGCCTATGGGCGTTATGATCTACGCTAGTAGGTAATTTTCGAAATAGTAGTAATCGAGTGGCGAAAAGATTAAATGTGAAAACAGTTACTACGTCCATGTATATTGCCTGTCATTAAACTAGCGAGGAGTTGACGACTCGTACGTCATTTAGTCAAGCCTTTGCACGAACCTCCTCCGAGGTGCCAACTCACTCAATCGCGGTTGACAATGATATGACACTAACCGTTTCGGGGCCGGCGTTGTGCTACGACGATGACACGCAAACGGCTCCAACCGAAAGAGCACGTGCTATGCGGTAGAGTGGGATGGATTGAGTTTCCTAGCGCCAACCTCACTTTTGTTAGACAGGGGAGCTTCTGTACGTACACTTATTTCATTCCGTAGCTTAGTTTTCATTTAGTTGGAATTCCTTATGGTTATGACTCTTAAATATAATAATAGTTTTGTAAGTTATCGAAATTATACCTATATTACGTAAGGAATGTTCAAACACGATGTATATCGTTCATGAATAAACAACTATGACTATGACTATACCAATACCATAAAAACCAAATCTTATGAAATGTTCACCAAAAAAACTACGCTAAGAGAAAAACAACATTTTAATTAAACATTAACAGTGCTACCAACAACCTACACAACAGGCGATCTTATCGCTAAAAACGATCTCTTCCAGACAACCAACTCCAACCAACCAACAAACTCGTCGATGCCTCGTCTCCTCAGCTACGTCTGTGTGTTTCCCGGTTGTCTCATTATTTCCAGGCATTGTGCCGTTTAGGTCCACGGACGAAGCCTGAATGGATTGAAGATGGGGCGATACGTTAATTGACGAGAGACGAAGGCGAAGCCCCGAAACCTTAGAGCTGCATAATAATGGCGTATAATGCCTTATCGAGAGAGCACGTTAAGGGTGAGTCCACCAGGGCTGTGCGAGGAAGCGGAGCGGTGTGCGAGGAAAAAATCCACCAACAGGTAAAGATGCGTGATCGGGGCAACGCTATTGGTATGTTTTTTCCTCGCAAACCGCCGAAGGCGCCGCGGCGCTTAGACTTCACGAGTTCACGAGTGTGTTGTTACGTCAACCTTGGCAATAAAGTAGCAATTACCGCCCGCTATGGAAGATCCCATCTCTTAGCCAGGAGAAGATTACTTTTAAAAAATCTCTCGAATAGCTATATCGAAAGATAAATTATGTGGTAGGCTACATTTTGGGTTGGTTAAGTTAAATGTTAATAGTATCAACAGAGAGAGGGAGGGAGAGAGAGAGAGAGAGAGACAGATCGCAGCCATAATAAATGCTTACCACCTACATAGAGTTATGTGGTGTAGTGATCCTGTGGTGAGGTTGCCAGGGCTCCTGAGGCTGCGCTGCGCTGTGTTGAGTGTGAAGGACCTACATTTGTGCAGCTAATTCTAATATCAATAACCGGTATCGTATATAAAAAAAAACCTTAGTTGAATTCTGCAAAATAGACTACCAACGCTTCTGATGATTTAATGAAAATAAGACATCTAAAGAGAAAGAACGCCGCTAAATCCAGTTTTGCATAGTTTAAAGACAACCGGAACTAATCAGCAGCCAACACATCGATAATCGTGACAAAGGCATTCCACGCCTGTCCTCGCAATTAAGACCTATCCAAACTTGGCCTTAAGCATTCTAACGTTAATGGCTGGCTCACAATACCTTAATTAAATCGTCGCTGGTATCGGCGCCTAGAGCGTGCATCTAGCCTATCTATTCACTACACTTTTCTACCCATCACTGAGGAAAATTCTAGCATAACTTTGTCCCTAAGACTGGAAGAACTATGCATGGTCAGAGGCCACCTTACACTGGTTTGTGAACAGTTGTGAATATAGAAGCTAACGGATCAGCTCACATGAGGTTGCGGACTTGGATACATTGTTTGCCAGAACTCAATTTTGTAACGAAATTGCTTGAAATCTTTAACGGTATGGCGCTTTGTATCGGGGTTTAATAGGAACCGTGGTTGGTGTTCGTTAGGCCGAGGCAGCGTCAAGGGGGGACAATTTATGTCTACTATGAAAGCGACTAAAAGCTTAATGCACCGTATTTCAAGAGACTTGTAAATCAAGGTCAGTTGATCTAATTTTCAGTGTTTTCAGTATATCTAGGTTTGTCTCTTTCTGCTTAATGAGTTCTCTTTGTTGCATTTCGATTATATCACATGTATTGTTCAATTTTTGTTTCATTTCTAGTATCACACATTTCAAATTTAAAATAACGTCCACCAACCCGTTGTTGTCATTAGAGTTTTCCTTTATTTTAGCTTTGTATGGGCCATTTTCACAACTTTAATGCACTGTCAGGCGTTTACAGTTAATATTTATTAACCGGTATATGTTTTATTTGATAATTCAAAATAATACAATTAAAAATATGCGAGCGATACGAAACAGCTGCTTAGAGGCGACAGTGGTGCCATTTAATCGGTAATTGGTTGCGTGACACTGACACACTACGTTTAAATTTCTTTTCTTCAGATTAGAATTTTAACGGCCAATTTCGAATACTTTTCTTCATTTGTGTAGGATATCCATCAGAAATATAAACTTGTTTCAGTTTATAATGACTGGATAAAGAAAACACGAAACACATCTTGCAGTCTCATACTGGTTTTTCAAGCTGAGCTCCGGTAGCCAAGTGGTTCAGGCTTGCGGCTGTCAAACGGTGGTCGTGGGTTCGAATCCCGGCTCGTACCAATGAGTTTTTCGGAAGTTATGAAAGGAATATTTACCGTTAGCTTTTCGGTGAAACAAAAAAAATCGTGAGGAAACCGGTCTAATACCAATAAGGTCTAGTTGTCCCTCTGGGTTGGAAGGTCAGATGGCAGTCGCTTTCGTAAAACTAGTGCCTATGCCAAATCTTGGGATTAGGTGTCAAAGCGGACCCCGGGCTCCTTTGGGGCACAACCGGGAATAACGCGGAATGGATACTGGATTTTCAAGAAATCGGATGACGGATACCTAAAGCGAGTTTTTTTTCATAATCTGTAACATTATACCATCGCTAGCGACTGCGTTAACGATAAGTACCTGTAAGAAGAATAATAATAGGTACAGCGCCCTTGGCGGTCAGTCAATCAGTCATAGAACTAAAGATCTGTAGTTTGAGTCCAACGGTAAATTACATTTCGAAACCTTATCGCTAGCACCCAACGTTTTATAGCTTTTGTCATAGAAAACGCGCGACCTGTAAAATAACGAAGAATAGGTGTGCGGAAGCGAGCGCCGCACTGTGAATCGAGTAGAACATGCAAATGGGACAAAAACCCTTATTAAATATCCAAAAACTCATTATGGTAGGTCATTACTAATGAGTATACATTAAGAGTCCCACGTGTTATTTTTTCCTGCAACCCCCCCTTACATGAGTAATTAAGGTGACTATATAGGATGAGTGCAAATTTACTATGCATTCATTTGCGTAATTGCTCTTGGCTTAAAAATAATTGTGTGCATTTCCAAGTTATTTGTGTTTATTTCATTATTATGGATTCCAATTTGGAGGGTAAGTAGTATTTTTAGACATATATTGATTATAAAAATATTCATTGTATTTTGTAAAACATCAACATGTTTCCGAATAATCATTGGAATTTTACCCTAACTTTGACTTTCATGGTCAAGAAATTACATGTCGGCATCTGTCTACTCTGTGAAATTTATATATAATATACTTATAACTATAAACCGTCATATTTAATAAACTCCCTATCCAACTTTTGAGTACAACTATTTTTTTTATTTTTTCTTTCAGAATTCGATTTTTGCATTTCAAAAGTCAATTTCTTCGATGTATGGCAGAGACATTTGAAGGAAGCGAGAAACAACGAAATATATACATTTATATCATCTGAGCATGATTTAAGTGGAATAACCGAGGACTCCCAGAGACAAATTAAGGTAAAGATATCCCAATTTTCATCCAGGATAGCTCAGAAGTGGGATGCTGCTGGTAAATGTAGACAGCGATTTCTCGAGAAGAACTCTGACTGGCTTCATGGTGAACCTATCAAGTTTGAAGTTCATAGACGTACGACGATGCCGTCATCATCCACTGAAGCTGTAGCAGGCCCTGGAAGGCCCCAGAAGGAATTCTCGGACTCTAGCCTGAAGACTAAACGACGACGAGTAGAGAATTTAGTTCAATCTACAAGTTCCGAGGAGTTATTGTTTGCAGCAGAAATTTCGTCACGTCAATCGGGCTCCAAGGAAGTGGCTAGAAGAATGAAGAACATAATTGAAGATAACAAGAGCGGCGAAACCTCAGGCAACAAAGAAAACACCAAGTCATGCAAAGAAAACGCTAGATGTTTGACGAATGAAGAAGCTTTGGCGTGCTATATAGATAGCAAATTGACTACATGCACATACAACATCATAAGGCAGTCGACTAGTAAGGTAGGGCATACCGTATTTCCGTCATTGTATTGTTTAAAAAAGGCTAAAGTTGCATGTTATCCTCCTGAAGATAGCTTTTTGATTAATGAAACGCGTGCTGAAATCAACGTTCAGGCAGTTTTAGATAAAACCGCTGAACGTTTGGTTTTATCACTGGAAGATGTGTTAGATAATTTAGTGTCCCCTTGTTCATCATTCAAACTAATTAGTAAATGGGGTTGCGATGGAAGTTCCGGTCATAGTACATACAAACAAAAGTTTACGAATAGTAATGACACTGATGAATTTTTGTTTGTATATTCGTTCGTTCCGCTTCAATTACGGGATGATGCTGATAATGTCGTTTGGCAGAATCCACGCCCGTCATCTACTGCATATTGTCGTCCAATAAAGTTTATTTTTTCCAAGGAAACAAAAGAATTGACTATTGCCGAAACAAATCGAGTCTTGGAAGAGATAAACGCTTTATTGCCAACATTATGCAAGGTGATGGGAAGGGAAGTTTCTGTTGAACACATTATGCTTTTTACCATGGTTGACGGAAAAATATGCAATACTATGACCGAAACTTCTTCTGCTCAAAAATGTTTCATTTGTGGAGCTACTCCAAAAGTTATGAATGATGAATCTAGGGAATATATTGCAAATAATGATAATCTTGGTTTTGGTTTATCAACTCTCCATGCTTGGATTAGATGTTTTGAGTGTTTACTTCACATAAGCTATCGCCTTGAAGTAAAAAAGTGGCAACTTAGAGGAGAAGCCGATAAAGCGAATGTAAAGAAACGCTCACTAGAAATTCAAACTAGATTTAAAACGGAAATGGAACTGATCGTTGATAAACCAAAACCAGGCTTTGGTAATACTAATGATGGAAATACAGCTAGAAGATTTTTTGAAAACCCGGAGCTTAGTGCTGCAATTACAGGGTTAGATGTATCACTCATTAAAAAATTTGATATAATACTTCGAGTTCTATCATCGGGCTATGAAATAAATTTAGAAGCGTTTGAAAATTTGACACGGGATATAAGAAAACATTATTTAAATCTCTATTCGTGGTATTACATGCCTGTTACAGTACACAAATTATTGATTCACAGTAGCGACATTATCCGATCAGCACTATTGCCGATTGGACAGTTATCCGAGGAAGCACAAGAAGCTCGAAACAAAGATTGCAGACGATTTAGGGAACATCACACACAAAAACGATCTCGTCAAGCCACGAATAGAGATTTAATGAATATGCTGTTGATTACATCTGACCCTTTAATTAATAGTTTTAGAAATGTACCAAGGCAAAGAGTAAACTCGTTGTCTTCTGATGTTTTAGCATTGTTGAAACCCCCTAGAGTTAATGAAACTAATGTAGATGTAGTGTCTAGTTTGTTTAGTGTAGATGATCATGACACGTCAATTAATGATTCGCAGGATGAAGATGATGACGGTGAAAGTAATTAATAAAATGACCGCTGTAATTAACTCTAATTGATTTATATGTACCTACTTAAGAATCCTATGTAAATGTAGTTCCTAATTAGTTTTACTTTTCCTTGTAATGGCATGATAATGTTAAAAATGATGTTGATTAAAAGATTACTGCAACAGTAGATTTAGTATTTTATGTGTACATGTAATAAAATATATAATTCATTATTGTACATTCACTTTTATAATATTGTTTTTTCTGAACCCCCACCCTACCCCTCTAAGTCACGAACCAAAGTACATAAACTATACGTATATGTATATTCATACATAATGAGCTCGTATAAGCTCAAAAAACTACTAAAATAATTTTGTCCCATATGCTTGTTCTACTCGATTCACTGTGCGCCGGCGTCAAATGTCCACTACGTTGTACCAATATCAATATCACATCAATACGCCAAGACCTCCATATATATTTCATTGACAGACAAGCGTAATTTGATTACAATGTTAATTGCAGCCAGCCAGCCACTATTAGCACGGCAGATATTAGACAGCCAGTCGTAACGACGCCCCATTGTCCCGTCCAATCTGCATTGCTTAACACTGATATTACGTCTATTATGCAGTTAGGTACTGTTATACAGGGTGCCAAGTCAATTCGTAAGGCTTTATGCCTGAGTATCAATCAGGTACAAACACATGAATATATTATTGTTACGACGGCGCAGTTTCGTTACCGTGGTGATAACAAATCGACAAGATATTTAAAAATTCGCCGTCAACTTACACTCAACAGTAGCCTAGTGGCATAGACTGCCTCGATGTATCCGGGTTATCTGGAAAAGCCCATGCTAATCAAAACAAATGAGTAATGAAATGAAGATTGGAGTGAATATCGAAATTACGGTCTAAGAACCTCCGGAAAGGAGTACAAAAAGGGACGAAGTTCTCGGTATTACAGTTCAGTTTTCGGAGTGAAGTACTAAAGTGAGCAGAATCGGAGTGAGAACTAGAAGAACTGTGGAAATAAGTGGTGAATATAAAGTGAGTCTAGTGCAAAGCGGACTCAGTGAAACTTGGCCCTGTGTAAATCGCACAATAAATCTACTGTGTAAAAGAAGTGTTAACTGACCCGTGCCCCCCGCGCTCGTAACAATATGAAAAGAGAAGGTGCGAACATATATTCTGACTCTCAACTCTATTTGTGTACCCGTTAGAACATTGACAGATGCTTTGCCAATTGCAATGTCTGATTGTATTCCTGGTGCTGGTGCTTGTTACCCTCTGTAGCCCGGGGCCGGCAACAGGCGGCTCGCGAGCCTCCCTGCTTGTTTTGGATGTAAAGGTCGTTGAATTACGAATTTTGGAGTTGCCTGATAAAGCCACAAATAATTAAGAAGTGCGGCCCGCGTCAACTTTCCGTCCGTGTCCGTGGTTGATAAAAGGTTGCCGACCGCTGCATTTAGCCTAGGATATGGAGGAGTCACATGGGCATTGCCGATCCTTTATTGATTTGAGAATTCGATGTGTAATTATAATACGATTCGGTTTTATAGTATACGCGGAGTCCACCGATTCTCTTAGCATTTTATACTTTTCTAAACTAGATAGTTTAGAGACAACACCATACTTTATGATTGATATTCTTAAATAAATAAAAACTTAAATTGACGCCAATAATACTTCACGACAATAACCAAGTAGAACAATTAGTGCACATGCATTATGCAGCTAATCTACACATTGCCTACAATTACTGACAATCGACTTGAACCCGCTTTGTCTTCGGGGTGACGGCATACATTACGTTTGTATTACGTGCAGACACTTCAATCACCTAAAATATTTATAGAGAGATAGGGCCATATTACTAATAAATCCACGGTTAAACTCACTCCCGAAGAGTTCGAAACATGTCGCCTGTCGTGGCATTTCATATGTGAGTTTAACCGTGGATTTATTAGTAGTATTTTAGACATGTCTCACGAAAGTTTAAATTAGATAGGGCATAATACTATCAGTATATTCAATAATTTTCCCCCTTTTAATATTAAATTAATATTAAAAGGGCATATTTGATACGGCACAACAACTTGTTTAAAACCATCATGGAAAGAAAGATAGAAGGACAATAATACACAACAAATAAAAGAAATGGCTGGTGTTGTATCATCTCAAGATATCAAAAGGCTGGCGTAAGAGAGAGACAGAGAAATGTGGCAACAAGAGGATAACTTTTAAATTTGTCATGATCATGATGATGTGTGTAAATTGTCATCTCGCTCACATTTGGAGCAGCCCACAGGCCATAATAACATGTGTGTGGTGTTGTGTTCCCGGTGGATAGGTACCTGAGAATCCTGCAAGTCTTTAGCTGCCAACCGATTCCTCGCATCAATAGAGGGTCGGCAACGCGCTTGCGATTCTTTTGGAGTCGCAAGAGTCCTCGTCGTGCAGGCCCCACGCGTAGCCCGACTCGCAGTTGGCTGGTTTTAACAAGCTTTTACATTTACGGGACAGGTGGAAGTCCCGGTGTCTGTAATGAAATCTTGCAAGATAATTTTGACCCACTTCCCGGTGACCGATTGAGCTGAAATTTTGGGTATAAGTATAATTTGGATGACAATTCAATATTATGGTACCATCGAGCTGATCTGAAAAAATCTTGGGATTAGGTGTCAAAGCGGACCCCGGGCGCCTTTAGGGGCACAACCGGGAATAACGCTAGGAGGTTGACGATCGAGCTGATCTGATGAGGGAGACAGAAGGTGGCCATGGGAATAAAGTACTTAACCGACGTAACCCATATATACCTAACCGACGTATTCTAACGAGCCCAAACTCCGTTGGGCTCGTAGGAATCGTCTCAATGAATAGTAGATGATGTTATACAGGAAAGTACAGTTGGCAATTAAAGCTTGATTTTTTGACAGAAACTTATTTACTGCCGACATTTTGTTAACAGAGGTACGAACATGAGTTTAAGAGCATTCTAAATGTAATCGTTCGATAACAACTAAAACGGATCGATTTAAAAACTGCCTAAGCCTAGCCAGTGGTCTCAGTTGCAGGAATACCCTGCGGGTAATAAAGTCGGTAGTGACAGTATAGTTTTACGGGCAGTTCACTTTTTAGTGCTAATAGGAAGGTTCCTATACCTACGCTAGGCCTAATAAGCATAGCTCTAAAGACCATTGCCATAGATTCTATAATCCAATGTCACAGGACAGAATCTGTGGTGTCTCCAGTTTTCGCCAGCAATAAAGAGTTTACTAGAAATAGCTTAGCGGTTTAATTGTACGACTCCTGGCTGTATATATGTAATTGAATATAGAATAGGCTATAGCTATAAACTACAGCTATGGTAGCCTAGTAGGTGTTCAAGCACGCGACAAGCCGCCGCTGTTTTATTTTATTAAGCTATATTTTCTAGCAGTCGAAGCATCGCGAAAATGTTACGCTGCCATCGCTCCCGCGGCTCCAAGTCGTGGCTGTGCCTAACTACCCTTTCAAATAATGTATGTGTATGATTGCACGACTATATATATATATATATATGCAAGAAGGATAATAATAATAATAATAAATAATAGTCTTTATTGCTTTAAACATAACATTCCATTTCAATATTATTATTAGTAATAAGAAACATGTGTTTAGGTTTGTGACAAGTTTGCCGGGGTGAGCCTCTGTCTCCCGAGCTTTGAGCCTGAGACGCGGGAGCCAGGCATTCCTCCGAGGTCTAAGCTCACAAGGTGGACACAATAATAGGGGCAATATAAATTAAGTACTTAAGTATAAGGAAAGTAAACACAACAAAAGTGACAAATGTTGAAAATATAAGCCATCGAGCACCATAAAAATAGAGTCTGTAAGTTTATGTATATGGCTCAGTATGTATATGTACGTATATTTGCCAATGGCAGCGTAAGAAAAACGTTTTTTATACTCGTCGACCTTAATGTTTGAATTTAGACTTCGTACACCAAACTTAAATCACATACTTTTTTACTATGGAGCTCCCAACTCAATATTTCATAACTGTTGAGACATCTATAATGAAATTGACCAATCACGTGGCGCCTTTACTGAACTATAATGTATTTGACCAATAGGAGGCCGTCATGAGAAAGTCAAAAGGTAAATAGACATCAACGCACGAAAAAGAAAAAGCCGTTGGTTGCACTTCGTTTTTACTTTCTTCGTACTTGACCTTTGGGTCAAGTAAGATTGGCAGAAGGCTTTAAAAAGTGCAATCTTTAGCATGTTACCTCTGACTGATAGCGCCCTACGCTCCCATTCTAGAGATGTGTCAACTCGGTTTGCCAACCCGGTCCAAACCGAGTCAAGCTAAAGTCGAACCGACCCGGTTTGTTAGTCCACTAACTCGATTCTATAACGAGCAGCGAACCGCAACATTCGCCCGCTCGCCGACAGCGGCCCGAGCCAACGAAACCGAACCGACGCGCGCGACTCGCGCGAGCGGGCTGGGCCGGAGCGGGCAAACCGAATGAGTAGCCGAATAAACCCGATTTCTCCCGAACAGGTGGGCGGGTGACGACGACGACCATTAGTAGACCTTATCTCGTTGCAACAAGGTTTGTAGTTTTGTTTTGCAATTTAATTTTGAATGAAATATAGTGAGCAATTTATAATTACTTATTACTCTATGGCGCTACCGAGGTAACGCTCACAAATATATATATATTTGTTGTATACCTACCACATAAGTACATTTTTGAGATAATAAATTAAAAAAAAAAAAAAAAATGTAACAATAACCTATAAACAGTTTAGTTTAGGTTTAAAACCCGAACAAGTAGGTGTTTAAATTCACGGATCGACTCGGACAGGTCAAACCGAATACCACATTAATATTAATACGTTTAGGACCGTCATAGCAACTCGGTTTGATCAACCCGGGTTGAAACCGGTTTACATAGAAAGTCGAACCGTTCAATTCGGTTTGAGATATTTTCGGGTTGGCACATCTCTATCCCATTCTATATCCAGGTCATCACTCAGGTCTTCAGAAATAATGTGACCAAGATGCTTAAAGCTGTAGACCACCTTGAGTACAACTCCACCAAGAGTGACGGAAAGGTTTATAGTTATGAGATGAAGGAAAGGTTTAGTTTCACAATGCTAAGACTACAGCGTATATTAGTCACAAAGTTCTTTAGTATGCTAAAGAAGACCCGTTCCATCTCGATCTCTGATTATCGTCGTAACAAATCAATGTTGTATGGTAGGTTTATTTTTAACCGACTTCAAAAAAAAGGAGGAGGTTCTCAATTCAACCTCAGAACTCCGTCATTGATGAGCCGATTCGTAATTTTTTTTATTGTTTGCAAGTATATGCTTTCAGATGGGTCCCTTTTTTTCAAAAATTCAGTTGGATGATGAGATCCATGAGGAATTGAGGGAATTCCTCAATTATATTAGGCACGCGTGCAGTGATTTTGGTATTTTCTATTATAACTCGTGTATTTACACCCGGAAATGATAATTTGGTGGAGTGGAATTGTTGATGAAGACCACAGATGATTTATGGAATTTCTCAATTAGGTACATAAAAGTACAAAAGAGCGTCACAGATTCTGATAAGATTCCGTTGAAATAGCAACTAATGAAGTGCCAAAGGTGATAATCGTGGAATCGACGGAAGTCCTCAAATATTATCGGGTCACATACAGCGATTGGGTTTTTTTTCTCTTGATTATTAGAGTCGCATTTGCTCTCGGGAATCAGTTCATGTGGTAAATTGGAAAAGAAATGTGGAAATGTTCTCGTGGCTTGGCGGAGTACTAAATTGAAGTCGGTTAAAACTTTTATTTTTAAAGTAAATTATGTACAACAAAGTGTCTGTGAAGCCGTAGCTTTCTAAGTTTGTCATTATCAGGCTATATACGTCCCCCTGCTGGGCGCAGGCCTCCTCTCACCAATGAATGAGACGGAACGGGCAGTAACCCCCCCCGCACGCTGGCCTTGTGCGGATTTAGGACTTCACATATTATGTACATCTTAGAATTTCTTTTCACCGAAAAGCTAACGGTAATGATCAAATGTTATTCCGTATATAAGTTCTGAAAAACTCATTGGTACGAGCCGGGATTCAAACCCACGACCGCCGTTTAACAGCCGCATGCTAGAACCATAATGCCACCGTAGCTTCCGTGTAAGTTTGTTTGTATGTAGGGGTAATCTCCAAAGCTACTCATCCATTTTTTTTTATTTTTGGACCAGTATATAAAATGTGCTTTTAGGATACACATAGGCTATATTTTACCCTGCTGGTCCGCCTGGGTCCTCCGAAATACGCGGGAGGAGCCTCGCGGGCAGATAATCCACACTAATTTTATAAATGCGAAAGTGTGTCTGTCTGTCTGTCTCTGTTAAATCTTCACGCTTAAACCGCTGAACCGATTGAGATGAAATTTGGTATGGAGATAGTTTGAATCCCGGGGAAGGACATAGGATAGTTTTTATCCCGTAAATCATCCCCTGAGGGGGTGAAATGGGGGATGAAAGTTTGTATGGAGCTACGATATTTAAACGAGTTCCACGCGGACCGAGTCGCGGGCAGAAGCTAGTGTTTTATAAATAGTTCCGTAGATAGCGAATACATACCTAGTCTAGCCATAAGTTCTGTTACTGGCAGTTAACAATGATTTTAAGAAAAATAATAATTCGAATTTCGAATGTTGTGTTTTGACGTAAGTACTTGGATGTTTTTGCCACCATTTATATACAATATAATATTAAAATAAGTAAATTAATAATGGAGTGGGGTGTCAAAGAAAATAGAATTGCTGTGATTGCTCTGCATAAGGTAGGAATGGAGCCGTCCCACATTTTTGAGACACTAAAAAAGTTAGAGATCAGTCGAATGTTTGTGTATCGTACCATTCAAAGATACACCAAAACGTCCTCTGTCGATGACAGTAAAAGATCTGGCCGACCACGTACTGTTAGAACAAAACAAGCCGTTAATGCTGTAAGGGCCAGAATTCGCCGAAATCCCATAAGAAAACAGAAGATCCTTTCTAAGGAAATGAAAATACCACCTAGGACACTTTCGCGTATAATCAAAGATGACTTGAGTCTTGCAGCTTACCGACGATATACAGGACATATGTTAAATCAGTCACTAAAGGACAAGAGAGTTGAAAGATCAAAAAGCCTTTTATCTCGATACGCACATGGGAAATATAAAAATATTCTTTTCACGGATGAAAAAATTTTTACTATCGAGCAGCACTACAACAAACAAAATGATAAAGTGTACGCACACAATTCTCGAGAAGCTAAAGAGATAGTTGGAAGGATTCAGCGAGGTCATCATCCCGCTTACGTCATGGTTTGGTGGGGTGTGTCGTATCAAGGCGTCTCTGAGATCCATTTTTGCGAAAAAGGAGTGAAAATTTCAGCTAAAGTGTATCAGGACACGATTTTAGAAACAGTAGTTAAACCACTAAACGACACAATGTTCAAAAATGTACACTGGACCTTTCAGCAGGACTCAGCCCCGGGTCATAAAGCTCGCACCACCCAGATTTGGCTGCAAAGGAATGTTCCGGACTTCATCAAGGCAGATGATTGGCCCTCTTCCAGTCCCGACTTAAATCCCCTGGACTATAAATTGTGGTCAGTGTTAGAGGACATGGTCTGCTCTAAACGCCATGCCAATATCGATTCTCTAAAAAAATCTTTGAAGGTAGCAGTGGCAAATTTCCCAATGGATACAGTGCGTGAATCTATAGACGTGTGGCCGGATCGTTTGAGGGCGTGTATTAAAGCTAAAGGCGGGCATTTTGAATAAAAAATATATTGTTTAGAAACCTTATTAACTTACCTATAAATAAACATTTACTTATGGTAAATTAATTACATCCTTTTAAAAATATGTTTCATTTCATTTGTAACAGAACTTATGGCTAGACTAGGTAGTTACAAACACTTTCCTAAGTACCTCTACCAGGAGATAGATTACCAAGTCAGATATTGTAAATGCATGTTTATTTCCATCTTAGTTAATATCTACAGAAGCTTAAATTAACCATTTGGCTTCGGCAAGTTTCTAATAGGAATGGCGATTTATTAGCAAACGTAGTTATTCGTTACTAAAACCCGTTATTAGTGGACGTGGGCCGGTAATTTGTTGGACTTGCGTGCATGTGATGCAAGTATTTAATTGCGGTATATGTGCTTTCTAACTTTTGATATGTTTCGGTACAACAATCCATACTAATATGCGAAAGTGTGTGTCTGTCTTTCTGTTACCTCTTTACGCTTAAATCGCTAAACCGATTTGGATGAAATTTGGTATAGAGATAGTTTGAGTCCTGGGGAAGGACATAGGATAGCTTTTATCCAGGAAATCACCCCCAAAGGGGGATGAAGGGGGGGTGAAAGTTTGTATGGAGCTAATATATAAACGAGTTCCACGCGGACGGAGCCGCGGGCAAAAGCTAGTCCTATATATATTGAAGCCAGTTTTTACTTTGGAGGCATTATATTAAGCTTTTGTCGATTTTTCGTCTACTCATGAGATCGTTGAGCGTTGAGCGGGTTTAGCTCTCTTTAATCTTAGCGCTCAGGCGAGATTTTTCAAATTGCATATACTTTTAGGGTAAAAGTAATCTGTGCTTAATTATAACTACGTTGCTTTTAAATAAATCCCTAATACTACTTATGACAGGTTAAGATTATTGGATAAAAACTGTCATTGGAATTGGAATCTTGTACCTTGGACGGAGAGTTGCTTTGTGAATGAAACTACTTTGATGCAATTTAGTCACTCACTGAAAATCTCAAGTTTATAATTGACATGATAATAATATGCAATTCATCATCATCATCATCATATCAGCCGAAAGACGTCCACTGCTGGACATAGGCCTCCCCCAAAGAGTGCCACAATGACCGGTCCTGCTGCGCCACGCCACCCGCATCCAGCGGACTGCCGCAACCTTTACCAGGTCATCAGTCCATGCACCTTGTCCCGGGGCCTATCCACGCTGCGCCTTCCGTTACGTGGTCGCCACTAGAGAACCTTTCCGCCCCAACGGCCATCGGTTCTACGTGCTATGTGCCCCGCCCACTGCCACTTAAGTTTAGCGATTCGGAGGGCTATATCGGTTACTTTGGTTCTGCTGCGGATAGCCTCATTTCTGATGCGATCACGCAGAGATACTCCCAATATGGCCCTCTCCATTGCCCTTTGGGTGACTTTGTGCCTTCTTATGAGGCCCATAGTAAGCGACCTCGTTTCAGTGCCATAAATATGTTATCACTGGCAACACACACTGGTCAAAGACTCGTCTTGAGACACTGCGGAATATTGGACGAAAAGATGTGTCGTAGCTTCCCGAACGCTGCCCAGCCGAATCGGATTCGACGATTGAGCTCTTTCTCGAAGTTTGACATGATCTTCGTCTTGTCCATGTTCATTCTAAGACCAACTCGCTCGGAAGCTTTACTGAGGTCATCGAGCATCGTACTTAAGTCCTCCATGGTCTCAGCCAACACTACTATATCGTCAGCAAACCGAAGGTGAGTGATGTACTCGCCGTTGATGTTAATGCCTAGCCTTCTCCAGTCCAGAGTCTTGAAAACGTCCTCCAGGGCAGCGGTGACTGTTTTGGAGAAATAACATCTCCTTGCCTGACTCCTCGCTTCAGCGGAATAGGTTTCGAGTTCTGGTCCTGGAGTCGGACTGACATAGTGGCGTTCTCGTACAAACACTTCAGCACTTCGATATTGCGGTAGTCTACTTGGCACCGCTGGAGAGACTGTAGTACAGCCCAGGTTGCCGCAATCTGCAATTGGGATTATTAATGTGACATGTAATATTTATATAATAATAGCTTCTGCCCGCGACTCCGTCTGCGTAGAATTCGATTATATCGTAGCTCCATATGTTGGCAACGAAGTGCAGCAACGGTGTCACCCAGACGAACGGGCCGGAACTACAACGGACGTCAGTTTATCGATGGCTCAAAGGCGCCATCTAGAAGACTACGCGAGCAACTTCGGCATGACGTTGAGTAACAGAGGAGGGGGTAAAACCAGGTGTTAATAAAATGGCCAACGGATGCCACGGAGCTCTCTTGCTTCTGAAACTTCATGGGGAATGCATAGGCGGGAAATAGACTATATTAAATAATAAATTACTAATTGAGTTGTAATATATTTTGATTAAATCTTTAAATACATTTTTAAGTGTGGAGCGTGTTTCTGTGAAGTACCCCATCCCTTTAGTTTGGTAGATTTCATCAGAAGTGGGATAAACAACACCCATCATGGGTAAACGTAAACGGTCAAAAAGGTCACGTGCACGTGCACGTTCAACTTCCACCTCGAGCAGCAGCAGCAGTCGGACGAGAACTCCGTCACCTCCACCGAGACATAAAAAGAAGAAGGCAAAGGTATCACGTAAAGCTGATACCTCAACTGTGAGTACAGGAAATGCTTCAACTGTGCTAAACAATATTATACCAGATTTTGATCCCTTACGAGACGATATAGGTGCTTGGCTTAATATTATTCAATCTTACGCTAAAACGTTTGCATGGTCAGATGACGTGGTTAGATATCAGGCACTAAACAAATTGAAAGGGTCCGCTAAGACCTGGTACGATTCACTTTTGCGTACCGAAAACCAGTGGCCGTCGTGGCGTTGGGCGGATTGGCGACGAAGGTTAGCGTCTAGCTTTCAGATACGGCGTGATATGTTTCAACTTCTAAGAGAAGTAGTAGATAGGAAACCGACTGAGAACCAATCACTGTACGAGTTTTATTTTGAGCAAAAAAGTAAAATAGATCGCTTGTCGCTAAATTTCACGGAAATGGATATAATATCTATAATTATCGGTAATATAGGAGATTCTGGGATAGGGGCATCAATCGAAGCTAGTAACTTCACAACGTGCGATAGCTTGGCTAGTTTTCTTCATGGGCGTGTGTATAAATCTAGACACTCCAAACAATTGAGTTTAAATATACGCGATGGACAAAGTAAACCAATTGGACATATAACAACCACACAGCCTAGTACTTTTGCAAAAACAGCTACGGCGGGTGGCCCAAGGCAAACCGTTCCTTCCAATAACAGTCAGGTTACTAACCAAACACAACGAAAACCACTTGAATGTTATGTATGTGGCGGTAATCACAAAAAGATAAACTGCGAAAAGTTAAATCGCAATTGTGAATTTTGTGGCAAGAGGGGGCATGAAGAATCCATGTGTTTTCACAAAAAGAATTCAATGAAAGCAGAAAAACAAGATAGACAACAAGAGACCAAATTTGTTTCTACCCTTGATCCACGTAATAAATTCATAAAAAAGGTCTATGTTAATGATTTCTTTTGTGATGCATTTATAGACACGGGGAGTAGTTGTTCGTTAATATCTCAATCGATTGCGGACAAATACTCTATCAAACGTATTCCGTTACCTTCCCCCATCTTGCTGCAAGGGTTTACAAAGGAAAGTTCTAAATATGTCAATCATAAAGTAACACTTGACTTTAAGTTGGATTCGGTGTGTTTAAAGAATGTTGACTTCTACATAATTAACGATTTAGCCGACTGTGAAATGTTGATTGGTAGAAACGTGACTGAGCGTTCTGACTTGATATACTCGCGGGTGGGAAATCGCCTCCAATTTGATTACGCGAAAACGTATAACGAATTTTGTAACAACATCGCGGAATTTGAATTGGACGCGGACTCGCATCAAAGCGAATTAACAGCTCTCTTTAGGACTTATAGAGATTGTGTTGCATCTAACACTAAGGAGTTAGGAAAAGTTGTCAATCATGAAATGACTATTGAGGTCACTAACCCACAACCCATTCAATGCAGACCCTTTAGGTCCTCTCATACGGATCGAAAGATTATTAGAGAAATGGTTAACGAGCTCTTGGAGAATGATATCATCTGTGAAAGTAACTCGCCATATGCGAGCCCCGCGTTGCTGGTTAGTAAGAAAAACGGGGAAAAAAGGCTCTGCATTGATTACAGGATGTTAAATAAAGTCACGGTTAAAAACAAATACCCAATGCCGCGTATAGAAGACCTTGTTGATAGGCTTCAGGGTCATAAATGTTTTACCAGCCTGGACCTAAAGAGTGGATATTACCAAATTCCAATGCACCAAGACTCTATCGATAAAGTAGCTTTCATTACGGAAGATGGTCACTATTCCTTCCTTAGGGTCCCATTCGGATTAGTAAATGCCCCGTCAGTGTTTCAACAAATGATGAATAAAGTTTTGGGAAATCTCAGATTTGAAAATGTGATCTTATACTTAGACGATGTCTATTTGGTAACAGAAACGGTTGAAGAGAATTTAGAATTGCTTGAACGTGTTCTGAAAATATTTCGTGACAATGGTTTAACACTTAACCTAAAAAAATGCCACTTTTTCAAATCTGAGATTGAGTTCTTAGGTTATAAAATTAAACCTAACTGTGTCATGCCAAATGAACCAAAATTAGAAGCTGTAGCAAAATTCCCGGTCCCAAAAACCGTACACCAACTTCGACAGTTCCTTGGGCTCATAAGCTATTTTAGAAAGTTTATAAAGAACTGTGCTATGATTTCTGCGCCTTTGACTAGATTGTTGAAGAAGGATGCGGTTTGGGTATGGGACACTATCCACGAACAGGCGTTTCAGACTTTAAAGCATAAACTTACATCGGATAATGTATTAACCATTTTTGACCCCAATAAAGAGAACGTATTGTACACGGACGCTAGTAGGGAGGGCCTTGCCGGCATTTTAATGCAAGTCACTGAGGAAGGTGAAAAACCTGTGCATTACTATAGTCGGCAAACCACAGATGACGAGAAAAAATACCACTCCTTCGAGTTGGGGTTGCTAGCCATTGTCTGTTCATTGCAAAAATTCAGGTTGTACCTCCTAGGGTCACTTTTTAAGATTATAACCGACTGTAGCGCGGTTCGATACGCTTTAACTAAAAAGGAGATTATTCCCCGGATAGCACGTTGGGTATTATCAACGCAGGAATTCGCATTCGAGATAACGCATCGAGATGGGACGAGAATGCAACATGTAGATGCGTTAAGCCGCAACCCCGTGCCTTCCGGAGAAAAATCCGAGACTGAAATAGTTTTATCGATAACGGAAGCAGATTGGTTATTATCAGTCCAACTACAAGATCCTGAATTGAATCGAATTAGGACAATCATTGAGTCAGGAGATGCCGATAACAATAAAGAGGTATTTACAAACTATGAGGTCTTAGGTGGCAAAGTCTACAGAAGAACGTCCCTAGGCCGTCGCTGGGTGGTTCCTAAAAACTGCATATGGCAGATCATTAAATGTAACCACGACGATCTTGGACATTTTTCTGTGGACAAAACCGTTGAACGAATAGGCTCTCAGTACTGGTTTCGTAGGATGAGACACGTGATAAAAAAATACATTAAAAACTGTATTAACTGCATATACTATAAGAGAAAAGGTGGTGCTAAAGAAGGCGAATTATTCCCGTTACCAAAATATGCACGACCGTATCACACACTCCATCTTGATCATTTAGGCCCCTTTGTTAAAACTAAAAATAAAAATCAATACTTATTAGTTGCGGTAGATGCATTCACAAAGTTTGTGTTCATCTTTGCTGTGAGATCAACAAAAACTTCGTGCGTCATTAAAGAACTTGAAAGTTTATCAAAAACCTTTGGAAACCCTAAAAGGATCATAACCGATGCCGGCAGTAGTTTCACCTCAAATGAGTTTACTCAATATTGTTCTAATAAGAACATACACTTGCATACCGTGGCGACGGGTATGCATCGTTCGAATGGCCAAGCCGAACGCTTTAATAAAACCATTCTAGACGCTCTAAAAACACTAGGCGCCAATTCAACCGAGGACAGATGGGATCAGTATGTAAAACTATTACAGCAAGGCATGAATAGTACCATCCACAAAACCATAAAAGCAGTTCCTAGCGAAGTCTTTTTAGGATATAGAATACGCACTGACAGTGATAGCTTAGCACCAGAATCCGAGGATAGTTTGATAGATGTAACAAAGTTGCGTGAGGCCGTAGATAGTAATATTAAGTCCAATGCACGGTATCAGAAATCGAGGTTTGATCGGTCTCGAACTAAAGCACGATCATACGATGTGGGAGACTTGGTTATGATTACCATTCAAAGCCATAGTAACGATGGTAAGAGCAGGAAGCTATTACCCGTGTTCAAGGGTCCATTTCAAGTCAGCAAAGTTATGGGGAACGATAGATATGAGGTGACGAAGGTAAAAGGTAGCGAAAGGAGCAGTAAGAAGTACACTGGTGTGACTGCCGCTGAGAATATGAAATATTGGATCAATATTGATGATTGGAACATAGATTAAAGGTAAACTATTGAACTATGTTTATAAACCATGTTGGCAAGGTAAGATCTAAAAAAGATCCACCATTTCTAAGTAAAACAAACAACCTTGATATGTTTTTATTTATTTTAAATTATAAATTATACATTTTTAAGTAATACAGTTAAAAATAATGTTTTAATACAATCACAAATATAAAGTTGAAGTAGCTTCATTAAAGACCAGAGTTAAGATAAATGCTTCAAAATGTTTTAACATTCCTGTATGATGAGATGTGTGCTGTACCTATATCTAAACTTTGTGATACCCGGGTGTTAACTAATGGTAGAAATCGAGTTTGATACACATAAAATCTTAATCGTTGCGTGGCAAGCTTTTAAGTAGGTATCAACCGATCTGAACCCAAGACGAACGTGTTTAAGTGAGAAATCCTCTTTGAACATAGGCGGTCGATAAAGATAGTTTACACTGTGGTTATCACCAAAGTAAGAGAAAACAGCAATGTCATATTCAAGGGTTAAGTGATTCTACTTAACTTGTATACCCTTCTATAACACTCACATGGATCATTGTTATGTTTCAGCATGTATCTTAACTCGTGAGGCGCCTGGGGCAGCCGCCTAGCAGGACAGCCGTGTTGGCAACGAAGTGCAGCAACGGTGTCACCTAGACGAACGGGCCGGAACTACAACGGACGTCAGTTTATCGATGGCTCAAAGGCGCCATCTAGAAGACTACGCGAGCAACTTCGGCATGACGTTGAGTAACAGAGGAGGGGGTAAAACCAGGTGTTAATAAAATGGCCAACGGATGCCACGGAGCTCTCTTGCTTCTGAAACTTCATGGGGAATGCATAGGCGGGAAATAGACTATATTAAATAATAAATTACTAAATGAGTTGTAATATATTTTGATTAAATCTTTAAATACATTTTTAAGTGTGGAGCGTGTTTCTGTGAAGTACCCCATCCCTTTAGTTTGGTAGATTTCACATACAAACTTTCACCCCCACTTCATCCCCTTGGGGGATGACTTCCGGGATAAAAACTATCCTATGTCCTTCCCCAGGACTCATACTATCTCTATAGCAAATTTCATCCAAATCGGTTCAGCAATTAAGCGTGAAGAGGTAACAGACAGACAGACACACTTTCGCATTTATAATATTAATATGGATTACGAATAAATGAGTATGAGTATAACACCACATTTAGTCATGTTCAGTAGCGAAATTATTTACTAAATTTAACCCAGTTCTCTCACAAACTTACAATTTATTGCGGAAAAAGAATCACGTGATATAAGGTTCCAGCTGTCCGATCGCAAAAGTTTACTGGTCTAATACTTGACCTTTCGATATTAGTTCATAACAATAGAGGTGAACAACAATGGGTGTCCATTATTATATTAGATGGTTATTAAGGTGAAAACATTGCGACATTTACCTTATGAAGTAACGTGTGCCAACAAAGAAGACATCTATCTAATACTCAGAAACAGATATGCATGCTTATCTAACAAATATTTGCCTTTACCAGGATTTGAACCCAGGGCCGCCAGCATTCCCAAGCAACGCCACAACACAACACAACTAATAGACCAGACCATTTCATAACATTAGTTACTTCTTTTTTGATATGTTGTTGGATGTTAAATAATAATTAGCCAAAAAATTAGGAGTCCAACTAGGTATATTTCTATTCTTGCCAAAATACTCTGCTAACTAAAAAAATATTATTTTTAATGGAATAAATAAAATGTAGTTATCAAAAGGAATATAGAATATTATCTTAACGCTCTGGTCCCCCAATAAGCTAAAGACGGATTTGATGTGATCAGCACTGAGTAAATATGTTTTAGGAATCGAAGGAAAAAAGTCAAAATATGAACCAAGTAGGATAATAAGTTCCGAGCTAGTCGACTGGGCGGAGCTGGGAGCCTGGACCCCAACATCAGCCAGCCATGGGCATTTACCCAGAATGGATGTGATATGGAAGATCATCCCATATAATGAATTATAAATTTGTCCGCAGTAAACTCGGCCGAATTTCACCTTCCCATACAAACGTAGTTACGCTCTCATTTTAAAACTCCGTGTTGAATTGTGGCGAAACTTTGCACATACATTGACATGAGGTATATCTATGTCTGTAATTAGTTTATATGGTTCCAGTGTATAAAACAAACGAAATACAGGAAAAACAAGTTTTGTATGAATTTTTTTAATTTGCTGTATTTTTTTATTATGTTATCTGTCGCTACATAAACTAATTGCAGACATAGATATACCTCATGTCATTGTATACGCAAAGTTTTGTTACAATCCAACACGTAGTTTTGAAGTGAGAGCGTAACTAGCTACGTTTGTATGGAGAATCGAGCTTACTGCGGACTCTTAATTTGTGGTGAGAGTGCCAACTGACAAGCTTTTGACTTTCATGAAGGAGGAGTTCTGCCCAAAGGGTGTTATTTTTCCGGCGATTTCGAGGCCGGTTATTTGACACCCAGAACTTGCGCCGCACGTCGCCGTCTTAGTGTAAGGCCTGAGTGCACGCCTCGCTCAGAGCGGGGTGTGGAGCGTCCATATAAATTGCATTTGTTTTATAAGGACGCTCACTCAGGCTTTACACTTAGCATGTTAATTGTGCTACTGATAAGTTTTGTATATTGATATGTATGTTAGTCTGTAAGGTATTTGTAAATATGGGCCTCGTTGCCTGAGACAAATAAATAAATATCCTAGGAGTTAACATACTTAACATTCCTCCACCAATTAGATGCTTACCATCGAAACTTTCATTTAAGTCGCACTTTAAGAAGATGCTCATAGAGAAGCAAGTGGTAGGAACTCCGCACGGCTATTTGGTTGCAGATTTCGTTGTGTGACTGTGCACCCAAAACAACGTCTACATTTTCGGTATACATTTTTTATATTATTATTTTCTTTTTATCGTACTACTTTTTTGTTGTCTTTTGAGTTGAGTGAGGGGGGGGGGAGGGGAGTTATATAAGTAAAATTACTATTTGTTTATGTATGTTTGTCCTTCCATATATATTTTCTACTCATATATTTTTCTGGGTTCCAACAGAATACCAGTGTTTTTGTTCAATTACGAGCAAAGCTGCGCACTGAGTTGGAGCCTTTTTGTCTTGCTGAAATGCACACAGTTTATTTCTGTGCATAAAAACTGTTTTTTTTATGCTTTTTTAATGTTCTTTTAAGTTTTGTTTTCTGTTTTTTTTTCTCTTATTATAATGTGTGTGTATTTTAGCAAAACAAATAAAGGATTTATCTATCTATCTATCTTAACCTGGAACAGTTCGAAGTTCAGTAGTGAGTAACATTGTATGTAGAAATATAGCTTCAGATTGAGGTGGTGTCAAGTTGATAAGTGTGTGTGTCATATTTAACACATTGGTTGCTACTGAGGCTATATAGCGTCCAGACTATATGCAATACTACCTTCCGCCCGCAACTTCGTCCGCGTGGACCCGGGATAAAAACTATCCTATATTTTAATCCAGGCTATAAACTATCTTCGTGCAAAATTTCATTCAAATCGGTTCAGCCGTTTAAGCGTGATTGAGTAACAAACATCCAAACATCTAAATTTTCGCATTTATAATATTAGTAGGATTTTACATTCATACAGGTATATTCAAGCATTTAGCCTGGAAGAGATCGCTTCATCGATCATTACGATAATACCGCCTTATTGTCCACCATTGTATAACTTTAGGTCCTTGTTTATTTTATTTTTTTGGTAAAAAAAAGTTTTGTATTTTATGTTTGAGAGGAGCCCAGGCTCCCCTCGAGCACAACCGGGAATAAAGCTAGGTGGATGATAATGATTGTATGTTTGAGAGCACAGCCAAAGTCAATAAAATCCAGGTAATAAGTTGAGGAGAGGAAGTGTTGACTACACATTGTAAACATTGTATCATTAGGTATGATCAAAGATTTACGAGAACTTGGGAGAGTACCTCAATTACTCCAGACAGTGTAGCTTACAATCGACCCACAGCTAGACAATAATAAATAATAATGATGTACACGTAAAAATTGCAAGAACGTTTTTTTATACATACGAAAATAACCTTAAAGTAAGTCAATAGTTATATATTACGGACATAAAACTTACCTGAAATGGTTTCGAAACTGCTGAAACACGTATAATTTGAACGCAGAACAGAAAAATATAATTTGTAAACATCAAAACCATAACAAACAGGACTTCACCTGTCATTATTTATTGACAAGTTGAATAGTAGAATTAGTAAATCTGGCAACTATACCAATGTATTTTTTACGGAATAAATCTCAGAATAAGGATAAATTATTCCGAGGAATTAATACCAAACGCACAAGAACTTTTTAAATATATTTTGAAGTAAAATGTAAATTCGAATTTTTTTTTTTCGTAGTAGAAAATGAAAAGAACATTGCAAGTACAGTCAATTTTCTACACTAAAATGAAATAAATGCTTATCCTTATTCCGAGATAAATTCTACCAACCAACCCAATTTGAATTACATCCTGGCAATCTTTTTCATCACTAGTGGTGGACCAAAAAACGGCTACCGTTGTAACAACGTTATACAATTCACTATTTTTGTGCTACTTTTCACTTGCTCTGTTCGTATGTACATAAGTCAATTTGACACAAGCACTTTCATTTCATTTGCTCTATTTGTATATAATTAATATAATTTGCCTTAAATTTTTGTAAACCTTTTTTGATCCACTGGCCGGTGCTGCATTAACGGAGCCACGCTGTTTCGTCGCCTAAATAATTATTATTTTTATTTTATAATTATATGTATTGTTTGTATGTTAGGCTTTAAGGTGTTTGTTGCTATGGGCCTTAGATGCCTGGAATAAATGGTTTATAATTATTATTAAGCTGTTGATTGTGCTACCTATGCAACATCAGTGACAAGTGAGAACGTACGGCCCGATGCACTAGGGCTAATTGGAACCCTTTCGGCGGATTTTTGACTGAAAAGAAAATACCTAAGTTTAGTATGTTTAAAATGAAAGTCATCGATTGTAATCTCTGTTCTCATATAACTTATTCTGTTTCAATTAAAGATAACTGTTTACCATGAACCCTGTAAACAGTTAATCCCATAACAAACATTCCATGTAAAAAAGAGGCCAAGTCTCGAAACTCTTCCACCGTAAAAAGTCGTGAAATATTTCGTAGAACAAAGTCTCAGGCATTTTTATTAATCTTCATTTGCTTGCTTAATAAAATTGTGCAACTTGGCAATCACAAAACTACTGCATTTATAGATTTTTGCATACCTAAAACTATGTAGTATTGTGTGATTGCCAAGTCAAAAAAAAAAATGTAGCAAGCAAATAAAGATTAATATGAATACCGGAGACTTGGCTCTACGAAATATCTCAAAACTTTTTACGGTGAGAGTTTCGAGACTTGGCCTCTTTTAAATGGAATGTTTTTTTATGGGATCACTTCTTTTTGTAGGTTATTATGTTATCAATACATACAAATTATGAATGCAGTCCCATATGGGACTGCATTCATAATTTGTAAAAAAGCAAATGATTTATACACTAAACACCAAGTTAGTCAGTGTAGTCTAGTCAGTGCCCCCAGATAACAATTCATAATAATGTATAATGTAAAATGTAATTATATGTGTAGGGTGTTTGACTGTAATATCATGTTAACATGGTTGAAATAAATAAATAAAATGTGTCATCTTTAATTAAAATTGTATACGGAGTTGTAATATTTTGACCAATCTCCGTTATAATAATTAATAAACTTAAGTACATATACAATTTACTTTATAGAGTATAAAATAATCTTAGGTAGCCACCGTTGAATTTTGATTAGAAACTCGCCCTTACTTACAAATTAAACATTGGCATCCTGCCGCTAGAAAGTATGTGAAGTGAACACGCGCTACGACTAAAAATAATTATACGGCACTCAACCGCAAAATAATTACAAGACTTATTAAAACTTAAAACTATAATCGTAGAATAGTTCACTATATTTTTGTACTACAGTTCTTTACTCATGTTGAAAAGTGAAAGGCAGCTAGTCAGGAAAATCTCATGAAACACGTGGTAAGAAACCAGAGCATTGGAAGATCATTGATCCGACGGACTGATGCAGGAAGATTTCCTCTAGACATTTTACATAATACTTAATTATATTTATTTACCTATTAGCTTCTGCCCGCGACTCCGTCCGTCCGTGTGGAACTCGTTTTTATCGTAGCTCCATACAAACTTTCACCCCCTTAGGGACTGATTTCCGGGATAAAAACTATTCTATGGCCTTCCCCGGGACTCAAACTATCTCTTTACCCAATTTCACCCGTACAAACTTTGCACCCCTACTTACCCTGCTTAGGGATGGGTTTTTCCAAAACCCTACAATCACTTTTCTTGTATTGCAATAAGAAATAATACACAAAGATTCAAGTCTCTCACTTAAAATGATACTGCATCCCTATATAAACTTTCAACCTCCTTTTTACCACCTTGAGGGAGCAATTTTCAAAATACCTTTCTTAGTGGGATCGACATTATATAAACTAACTATTGTGAAGAATCAGCTTTCTAGGTTTGGGCTGAGCGTTGATTAAAGTCAGTCAGTTAGGAGTTTTACGTTTATATACATAGATTAGCTCTACCTACAAAACCAACTTCTCAACTCCTAACACCTTAATCGTAGATTAACGAAAACGTAAAGCTCATCATTAATATACAACAAATTTCACTTATCAGGTCGTTGATCGTAACATTTCCGTTACAAATTGATTTTTGCATGTGTAGCACGAAAATAGCGTCCCGGGCGTCGCTGCGTACGCGCCGGCAGTCGGGACATCAGCACTGGACGCCCAACCCGTTCCCCCGTTCCGCCCTAGCACAAAAATACATCCGACATTGCGTGAACTCTTATCACATCACCACTCGTTTTGGAATACAGTGAAGTGAAATGAATGGTTGAACTGTTATGAAATTTAGTTGGAATGTGATTTTGATGTGTATTCGGTTGGACAAAGTCCAAGTGTATTTGTGAACCGTATAAGTGCAAGGTCTGCCCTTACCTGTCTGGTAATTTCCATGACCATTGAAATATTATCTTTAAAAACTTCCATATTTGTTAAATCATTTTCATAATAATTTTCACATACTGTCATTTATTAGAATACTGATTTAGGGAAATATTATAAAACATATATTTTCACCATAACCCTTGGTTCGTTTTCTTTTGAATGTAGACCTAAAGCGCCAGTCTATTCATATTTATGCCATGAATGGGTGAGTGAATAATCACACATCATAAGTTATGATTATGAATGGAAAAAAATTGAATATTCAACTATTCCAAAATAATTTATATAGAATCGTACATTCGATTGTAGGATTTTATCTAACATATGATTGAAATTGTATTATTTATACAGATTTTGTATAGCAAAATAGAAAAACAGCAACTCACATTCAGGTGACCAAATGAATAATTGGGCCGTTCTTTATATCGAAAATATGAAACGCTCTTTTGCGATCTATAAAGAACTGAGTCCTACCTTATAACTGAAAAAAAAACTTCTGAAATATGTTATTCAATGACATTATTATTACAAATAATTGGAAATGTACTTAGTGTTGATATTTAATACTACTTTTCCTCGAATTTTTGAGTTCCCTAAATCCTAAAGCTGCTATAATTATAGAGAATAATCATTATAACTGACTACTTTAGTGCACTTATATTTTAACCCATTTTTAGGTATTGCCGAATTATGCTTATACATACTCATAAGTCATAGCGTGAATGCATAATAAAATTGAAGCAAAATAAGCAACAGTAGCACGAAGCTACGTAGATCGATAGCTCGCTGAGTAAGTTTCTGTGCATCCATGACATATGGTCACGTCACAGGTGACGTCAGGAGATCTGTCTGGATCAGAAGTCTGGACATAAAGAGTTGGCGAGCATCCAAAATCACTCATTTGCTCATTTCACAGAACTAAAGGCAATTTTAAAGTATCGCGAATATGGTTTCTGCGATGTTTTACAGGATAATTGTGTTTAAAATGTTTGTATTGTTGTGATTATGATTTAAAGTTTTAAATGAACATAAAAACTTGGTATGTAGAGTGAACGTATATTTTATTATTACAGGTATCAAGGGGATGTGCTAGTAGTTTGTTGAAGTCATGAACAACGGTACGAGAAGAGCCTTAACAGGTTCTATTCACAAAATCAGAGAATTTGAGTTAGAGAAAGTAAGCCTGTTATATTTAGTATGGTCCTTGTTTACTTATTACCGCAATGTTTAAATATGTAATACCATAAATTTTCAACTAATGAGATGTACGCCGTTAAATTTATATCGTAGGCGAAGTTCGTCCCTCCTGGCATTTAATCATAAATTTCAGACTGAAGAATGCGGTTTCATAACAAAAATAACGAATGAAATTTTTAGGCCACGGCTAATAACGTCTTGTGCACTCATTAGTAGAACCAAAGCATTCATATATTTAATTTTTACAGGTGTGTCTGGTTGAAGAATTCGATATTTTGCAAATAGTGGGCGAAGGGTGGTTTGGCAAAATACTTCTTGTCGAGCATCGTGCTTCGGACACAGAAATTGTTTTGAAAGCCTTACCGAAACCGTATGTGTCTATACGTGACTTTTACAGAGAGTTCCATTATGGCCTACACCTCAGTGCACATAAAAACATAGTAACCACATTTGATGTTGCTTTTGAGACTGCTGGATTTTACGTATTCTGTCAGGAGTATGCGCCCTTAGGTAATAAATAGTGAACAAAAGTAAATTAAACCTTTTTGCAAGGTTTTAAATAATGTCATTTAATAAAATCATAATGAGGAGCAATTGAGCTCAATTGCTCTCCGCTAATACGTTTGAATTTGGAAAATCGCCAAGCTAAAGTTTGAATGAATATGAATTATGATTCATTTCTAATGCCGGTAGTTATTTATAACTACCTACTGGCCCTAAAGTACTTATATTGGAATATGATAATATTAAAAAAAAACACGTGCACCCAATATGTAGCTATACTTGTTTACTTAAGAAATATTGATAACTGTAAAAAGCATTTTGAAGGAAGGTAAAATAATAAATATGTATAAATAAGTGTATGTAATGCTTAAGTGTATGTATAAATTAATGCTTTTCTTATTTCATATTTCAGGAGACTTGACATCTAACATGCTGGACACAGGAATCGGAGAAACTCATACAAAGCGAGTAGCACGACAGTTATCATTAGCCTTAGAACACTTGCATCAAAGAGACTTGGTGCACAGAGACGTAAAACTTGACAACGTTCTTATATTTAAGTCAGATTTTTCACGAATAAAACTTTGTGATTTTGGTGAGACAAGAAAAGTGCATTCTACGGTTCGGAGAAGGAACGAGTGGCTCCCATATTCTCCCCCAGAAGTATTAAAATTACCCATGGATGCCAGTTACAAGTAATTATTATTCATATTAACCATATTATTCGTATCCTTTTGGCAAAACAAATCGTTAATGACTAATCAGCCCGTGATATTCAGTCTTACGCAAGTAAAATTGTTTTTTTAATATATTTTTTAGATACTACATAATTTGAATTCGTATTCGTTATGCTACTAATAACATTTACCTATTTCAACTGAATATAGAGCAGTTAAAAACTTTCAGAACAGGCAACATATGGGAAACCAATTCTTGGTCTATGTTTATCAAAAAGTTGCTAAGAATGTAAGCACCCATTACTCACTCAGATTGTATTTCTGTTTTTAGAGCGTTAATAACGCATGACGTTTGGCAATTCGGAATTGTTATTTTTATATGCCTCACTGGTTGCTTGCCATGGCAAAAGGCTGCTTTCGATGACCCACGCTACACAAGGTAAGTTTAAATTGTTTAAGACGTTCTTACAACTTACAAGCTTGTTCCAAGGGGGTGTATCACGTATTGCGTTCGTGGACGAGTTCATTTAGATGTAAAATATAATAACCAGGGCCCGTAATTTTCATGCCAATGACATCAATTTGACGTCACGCTCCATATAGGGTGATCCCAAATAGTTTTATTGTAAATTATTAATCATTAGTCGCCAATAATTTTAATCATGTACAAATGACTTAGAAAAGTAGTCTAGTTACACGTGGAATTAATAATACTTACTAACGTATTACGTATGAACGCGAAGATTACTTAGATTTTCTTTGCATGGGAATTAATGCAAGAAGGATGGCGTGCTTTACGTTAGAGAGTAATTCTGTTTTCTACGTAATGATGGAAATGTGTTAACAATTTATTTTTAAAGCCTATATAGAGTCCCACTGCTGGGCAAAGGCCTCCCCTCTCGACTTCCACTCGTCCCGGATTTGAGCAATCTGTGGCCTATCGTTACAAAATGCGTCCAGCTCGTCCCGCCATCTCCGTCTCGGCCTGCCACGTCGCCGCCGCCCATCGTGTGGCACCCAGTCCATGGCTATTTTCGTCCACCTCTGTGGACATCGCCGGACCCCTAGAATCGTACCTAACTACTGACTGTGAGTATCACAGGTCAGTCAAACTTCGTTGGCATTGGTCGGTAAAGTTTTGGAAGTAGGTACTACTGCGTTTAATTCAATTCAATTCAATTCAAAACATTTATTTCGACCAAGTGGGATCATATAAAGTTAGTTATAGTTTCTTAGCCTAAAGTTAGCAAATATTACTAAACTTAACCTAATACATATACAATACAATAAGGACAGCACTTTTAGTAGGGCTTAGTGTCCGACCGAAACATGTTTTTTTGCCGAAACCTAAACCGAAGCCGAAGGTTCGGTTTGATTATAGCATAAATAAAGTATAAGAAGATATATCCACGCCATACATTAAAATGAATCCGCCTTATTTGCTGTGAGCGCCAGGGGGCGTTAGTGAACTGGTATGTACATTTGCTCTCAGCAAAAGATGTCGTTTATATCAATATTGCCTTTTACGGATTATTGAATACACTAACGGCATCTGTACCTACAACAGGTGATGTTGTAAAAAATCTGTTTTACGCGGTCAATAGATGTCACTTTGCAAGATAGGTTTACACAAAGTAAAATAATAGTATTTTTTTCTGTTTTGTTAGAGCACACGCGAGCAGTCAATAAAATGCTCAATTTTTGTACCTTTTCTTAGAACCTCCACCGTACCATCATGTACCATAAATAAAGTACCTATATAAGCAACCTTACATAAGACTGCAGCCAAAGTTTTACTACTTGCTACTTAGGTATGTGGTGTGTTCTTGGGGGTAAGCTTGCCAGGGCTCCCGAGGGGGGAGTTATGTGGATCCCCACTATCAACAAAACTCATCTTGTTTGATGATGTGCATTTGTACTATCAATCTCAAAGCTGTACCTTGATTCGTCTATTTGCTGCCATGCGATTTATTGTGCTAGTGGCTCTATGTGCTGTAGAAACTAGCGAACCTTTCTTTTTTTTAATTTCTAAAAAGTTACAGAAAAAACTATATACTAAACCGAACCTGCTCACAAAATTTCACGAGAATCGGTTAAGAATGCGACCTGTAGAGGAGAACAGCCGGACAGCTGGACAGACACCGGACATACGAACGATTTTCGGCCAAGCTGAAGCGTAGAACTTCGTTCGCTTCGCTCCCTCGATCGATAAAACCACAGCACATTGAATACTTAATTCAGTAAAGGATCGGAATCGCGCTTTTGACTCCCCTGGATTTTTCAAGATTATTATTACCAGGAACAACTGTAGGAGGACGATTATAGAACAAACTTAAGGAACAATAGGAAGATACCTTAATATACAAAATTTAAAAACTATTGAGGTTGAAAGCTTCAGTTATAAAAAAAGGTGCGAACACCACCGGCAAGGCAGTAGTAAAAAAGCCTCCGATCGCATTTTGTTTGCCCTTGCGTGCATTACATGCGATCCGAGACATTCTTCTATTTACTGCCTGTGAGTAATCCAGATTTCCTTGAGAAAAGTAAGGTAAAAAGGTAAGGGTTCAATAACACGTATTATATGTAAATTATTTCATTTACTTTGCAGTAAGTAGCCTAATTTTTTGCTGATTTTGTAGACTTCTTTTGTGAGATTTACAAATATATTTTTTTAGTAACAATATATTTTTTTAAAACATCTACGTGCTCTGAATAAATACAATTTGAATGTGTTTAAATAATCTGTCGGATGCGTTGCTCGACGCCGCCGCCCCCACGTGCACGCAAGAGGAGCTTTCTTCCAGATGTCTTTTTATTTGAGGAGCCTCAGTTGGACATGATGATGTGATGAGGGCTGTGGCGATGCGGGTTGTGGTGCTGAAGTTGGCCACTTCTCAGGATCATTGTCAGGTTTTCTTACTTTGTCCGGTAGGTCGCACGTCAACGAATGTAATTTCAGTACCAGATCCTGAAATTTAAAAAATAAATATTAAACTAAACAATATTATCCGAGCATACTTAAATTTTGTTAATCGTCCCCTTTACCCCTTCCGTTGAGTTGATAGAATTAGGACTCATACGATAGATCGATTAGGTAGTGTCTGTATACGTTTGTTAAGTCATTCATGTGTGGAGGAGACACATTTTTTTAAGTAATTTGAAATTCAAAGGTGTATGTGAAGTCCCCAACACGCACTGGGCCAGCGTGGGCACTACTGCCCGTTCCCTCTCATCCTTGAGAGGAGGGCTGTGCCCAGCAGTGGGACGTATATAAGCTGATTTATTGTTTATATTATTATTAAATTATACTGCTAATATTTTCAAATATGCTTGCCGCCGTATGCTAATAAAAACCGGCTATATGTGAAACCTAACTAACCTAACCTAACAATCCTAACATCTTATAAGCATTTTTTTTTAGTTCTGCGTGTTTAGCTAAGAAATTCAATACATTACATACATAATTCATTACTTACTAACTGTAAAAAACGCTGTAATGGAATTAATAAAGCTTTTTTATTTTTATTTATTTTATTTATATGTGATATAAAAACCCCACGTGCTTTTATGATGCCAATAAGTAAGCTAAAAATAAAGAATGATTTCTTCTAAGTACAATTTAGCTTGAAAGAAAGGAGTTGGATTTAGCCGGATCATAAATAAATATTTCCTCTATGGTCGGATTGACTCCCAGACGAAGCAAGCAATTTTATGAAAATCTTTGAGTGCAGTATTACTTACTATAAAATATTCAATAATATCTCCTTTCAGTAAAATATCTTATCTACAATATTTAAGGTACTGTCCCTTCAAGTTGCATAGCGCTGGGACAGCCTGTATATATTTTCAAGTATAAGTTGCTTGGACCAACAACACCGACGGGAAGAAAGGGTGTGGTGCTTTTGTAACCCGACACCAAACGCAATATTTTCTTAAAGCTATCTCGTTTGAAATGAACGGATACCAATGCCATCCTGTTTTCAATGATAAACAATTTTTTTGTACATTTCCCATGTGTGCCTTAAGGAGTCCCTTTTCAGAAAAATTGTCATCATGTTTTTAAGAAAATACTATTTGAACAATAAAAAATCAAGACATACCTTGCATTGGGTGCTCTACAGACACAAAGCTAATAACATCAATTGATTTATCTTCACAGTGATAGTGTCTAGTAATAGCTGTCCCGGTCAACCTTCTCTGGTTATCATTGTGACTCATAGCAGGATTCAAAATGCACTTCAAAAAGATAGCAGTACTTTAACTGATCAGGTGTCAAAGATGTGAGATTGATGTTGCCTGAAATTAAAAATAAATAAAATAAAATATATATTAAGGGGCAATCTTACACAAGTTGAACTAGTCCCATTGTAAGCTCAATAAGCTATTATGGGTACTAGACGACGATATATATAGTTCCAATAGGTATAAATACATAGAAAACATCCAAGACTCAGAAACAAATATTTGTGCCCATCACACAAAAAAAATCCCTTACAGGGATTCGACCCCAGGACCTCTTGCTTCATAGGCAGGGTCATTACCAACTAGGCTAAAGCAGTCGTCATAAAACTAAATACTTAGATATTATTAATTTCCATCAAGTACATTTCTTGTAAAAAACCTGCCAAGCCTTCCGGCCTGAAAAGTAGTGAAATCTCAAGCTTAACCAAGTACTTCAGCCATCATTTCCGGTTAGATATTTTCACGAATTGGCAATCACACTGCGAATAAGTAAATTCAAAAGATTCAAAATAAAATGCCAATAAGCAAACTCCTAACTAGTTTATCATTACCATTAGGTACAGTGCAAACATGAAATGAAGGATTAATAAGGACACTAATCAGTTTGGAGCGATATATAAACTTATTTTAACGTAAGTAACGCGATAAAAAACTGAAGTACAAAACGATGTTTTGGAACATTGATAAAAAGTCAAGTTGACTGACGCATGCCCGACGTCACAAAGTATCTATGTGCTTAGTTGTATAATTTTATTTATTGTAAATAAAATAGAGCTTACCTGAATTGTTAATCCAGATCCGTAGGCGATTTTTATCACTAACTGGAAAACGAAACAATGTGTGACAGTTTATGAATTGGCACCGATGTGTCATTTTCGTAAATGCAATAATATCAAATCAGTCCAGTCCAGTCAATATCGTAGAAGTCCAAGTGGTCGTATGTAAATCACTGGCAAACAAATCCGTTTCTAAATCAAATCGTAGGTCCATTCAAATAAGCGGAGGTCAAATTTTAAAAGAATAACATTAACAATATGTTCGTGGTAGAGAGAGTTGATACCTATCGTCTCTAGTTTCAGTGTGGCCAGTTAAGTCTCTATCTTTCCATATACTTCTGACGTTTTGACTTTGCCCATGTAATTACACGTATATTTTCACTACGCTTTTATAAAAAAATATCATACCGCAGGTTATCTTTATTTGTATTTTTAATTGAGACAATAAACTCATACTAAATCATTTTTTTCGCTTTTTTACAAATGGACAAAGTTTATTCTGTTTACCTACAATTTAAAGGAATAATTTTGTAGCAACATTTTCTCATTTCGTCTCTGTAATCTGTGTTTCGTCTGCACTGAGTCGTTTCGTTGTACGCAGTTCTCTTTACTATTATACAGTTTCAAAGACGAGTGCGAAGTGATAAGAAATAAAAAATTATGCTCCATTATTTATTAATAATTTAAGAGATTTCAGTCACTTTATGTTTATTTTAATTTAATGTAAAATATTTGTAACACGCAGTAATTCATTTGTTGTAATATATAAGATGTCGAAATGGAACGTTATGCAGAGATGTTAAAAATAATAAAATAAATTGGAAATTAGTATACAGTTGGCGACGTTGCCAGATCGAACTACGGCGCTGCCAGCGCGATCTGACAACGTCGCGCGTCGTAAGCACTTCGATAATTTTAGGTACTTATTGGCAATTTGAATCATAAATTGCTACATACTCAAATGTGAATGGCAGTAGGTACATATTATAGGTATTATTCTTTATTTATGGTACTAGATACCTATGTAAAGAAAGAATATTCAAATAAGTTGTAAAATAAAAACAGTTTTACGTATAGGTCCCGAATAAATGTATGTTATATTTTTTACTTACTGTAGTATTCTGATGTTTTAGAGACTAGGTTACCTATTCTAATAATTATCTACTAAACTCATCAGCTGGTCGCATCACAATCCTAGCGATATTCCCGGGTGTGCCCCTAAAGGAGCCAGGGGTCCGCTTTGACACCTAATCCCAAGATTTGGCATAGGCACTAGTTTTTACTTCATCTTATTTAAAAACTCTTCGTACGTTTTCGTTTTTCTTCCCGTGGGTGTCGTAAAAGTCGACTAAGGGAGCAGGGTTGAAGTGTGTTGTGGGCGATGGGCTAGCAACCTATCACTGCAATATCACATTTTGTCGATCTTTTTTATACCCACATTTATGCTAGAAGTGGCGCTGGAACATAAGTTTCATGTGCTCTGCCTACCCCTTTTGGGATATATAAAGGCGTGAATGTATGTATGTATGTATGTATGTTTTCTTTTTGAAGTGAAAACTTCTTTAGCGGCGCTGAGCACTTTTTGGGATGGGGAAAAATTGTTAAACTCGCGACAGATATTTGTGACGTCAGATGCGTAAGAGGCCACGTGACCGTAGGAGGATGGCGAGAGATTCGGGACGAGGCTGGGGGGTGGGGGGGAAAACGGGGGTTTGACTAGGGGCACATAGTTCTAATTTATACTTTATTGTTAACAGTATAAGGTCGTAACACATTTTCCGTAAATGCAAATTCCATTTTGTTTTATCAAACTTTTATATATTGCTGTTAGCCGATTCGACTTCATTCAAAACTGAACGCTATTCGTAAGAATATAAAGCCGTTAAACACTTTGCAATTGCATATTCTGCAAATAAATTTGTAATTTTGTCCGCGCGTCCTTTACCGCTTTGCTATTGAGCAAATTCGAATAGTTCGAATTTGGACGTTATTCTTAAAGAGATAAAGCTTTGAAAAATATTTGGCAATGGCAAAAACAAATTGGTATTTTATTTCTTCGTCTACTTCATCAATTTTGCCGAGTTAAGTTGAACTATAGCGTACTACTAATAAGTTTGTTATTAGATATATTGGCACGCAGGGGGAGAGAGGAGGGCGGAAGGGATTTTTTTTGCAAAATTAAAATTATTCAAGTTTTCATTTCTGCCGGCACTCCCGGAGTGCAAAAACCGATAGGTCTTTTTACAAGTTTTATAGTAACTTGACTTCTTTCGTATGTAAGTATAAAAGTATGTATGTAAGTAAGTTGTCCGTCAAAATCTTGCAAGTTAAATTTGACCCACTTCCCGGTGACCGATTGAGCTGAAATTTTGGGTATAACTATAGTTTGGATGACATTCAATATTATGGTACCATCGAGCTGATCTGATGATAGAGACAGAAGGTGGCCATAGGAACTCCGTAATAAAACCATATAACCCCATCGAGTTGGTGCTCGTTAGAATCGTCTCAATGAGCAGTTGATGATGGTATACAGAAAAGTACAGTCGGCAATAAAAGCTTGTACCAAAAATTAAATTTTTGACAGAAACTTATTTATATATTTTCGTAACAACAATGCGTTTAGGTTTAGTAAATATATCAGGTTTAATACAGCACCATCTATGGACACTTATCCTGCTAGAATCCTGCGCATGTATACTTTGTCCACTTACAAGCTAAGCTGTAATAAAGGTCAAGCCGTTCACTAGATAGCGCACAAATAAAGGATGTTATAAATTATTTTGAATCGATTTACGATCTATTAAGGCCTGCGTCTGGTTTTTTTTTTTTTTTTTAAGTTGATAAGTGAAAATGAATATCTATTAATGATAATATTTGAGATTTCGTATAACGTAAAATATTAATATCCGTCAGTGGTGCTCCAAGCGACATCTCTTAACGTTCTTCAGAAATATTCGACCGCAGTATGGGATAGTTACTCTATGCTATATTTACTTTATGATTATAGTTTCGGCCGAAACCGAACCTTTCATAAACGTGATTAAAACGTTGAATAAAAATGACAGTGAGCCGTTCTTTCCAGATATTTGATTAATGAACAATCTCGCCTACCTAATATTACAGGTTTCTACGTTCAACTTTTATCGAATTGGAATTTCAACATTGTTATATTGGCACTGGGTCAAAATTTAACTACCCTAAAAAGTTAAAAAATGAAAATGTTACATCAACTGTAATACTGAGGCAGCGACGTGTTAATTGTAGATAAAGAAAGTTAAATATTAAAATATGATAATCATATAATAATATTATATTACATACACGCAACTAAGACGATTTCTAAAGTCATTTAATGAAATAAGTAAACTTTTGCACTTATATTTGCAGCAGACGTGGCCAGCCCATTCCCATTTCAGCTTGGCGGTCTTAACCCCAAGTCGGCAATGCGGTTTTTGAGCGCAGCGTAGTTTCGGACACGGTCGATCCGTTTCACTCCCAGTACTCTACGCTCCATAGCCCGTTGGCAAACATGTTAACAACACTATTTAATAAAATGTATGTATAAAAACAAATCAAATAGTTTTATTTACGTGTCACGTATGAAGTAAGTATTATTTATTCCACGTGTAAATAGACTACTTTTCTAAGTAATTTGTTAATGATTAAAATGATTTATAACTAATGATTAATAATTTACAATAAAAACTATTTGGGATCACCCTATATGGAGCGTGACCTCAAATTGATGTCATCGGCATAAAAATTACGGGCCCTGATAATAACATTTGACCAAGCTCTGTGAATTTTCATTTCACTTAATTTATGTTTCAGTTTTCACAATTGGTATAATAGTGCAAATCCCTTGAAAAAACAGCCTAAGTTATGGAAAATGGTATCCTCAAAAGCTCAAAAAATGTTTAAGAAACTTGTTGAGCCCAGGGAAGACAGAAGAGCAACGAATTTCCAGGAACTGTCACGATATTTTGACGACCGATGGATGGCTAAAGGTTACACAGATAGAGTTGGTATGACCAGTTTTCGTAAATCATGATATTTAAAAAATCTCGTATACATATTTTGAAACTAAGCTTTTTTCATAATATTTTCATCAGTTGTAATTTCTCTTCATTTTCAGCTGGAAGTGACATAGATGAACTTTGTCCTTCAATGTATAGTTTTCATAGTGATGTTAATGAGAAAAATATCCTTTTAAAACATTTTCGAGACAACGGAATTGAGACTACGGTTGACCGTCAAGCCAAAAAACAAAGGATACGTGATTGGATACAGAATAGTGTAATTGAAGAGGGTGATGAAGATGTACGTATACTAAATAATTATTAATAATTTATAAATCTCAGGAACAAAACATCACGTTGTCTGGAACAGATCACTTTTAAGTTATTATTGTTCCGTATTAACTGTATAAATTGAGCTTTGCACCGTGCAATACACAGTTTTTGCATTGTAATGTATTAGTACTACGTTGTTTATCATTTTTAAGTAGGTACTCTCTCGTTTTAGGATGAAGAGAATCCCGAGTTGATGTTTGATGAAGATACTGACGAAGAACTTCAAGACTCATCTAGAGGCCACCCAATTGACGAAAGTCACAGAGTAACATTGCGTTTTGATACCGAAAAACATATTAATCCTAGAACAGGCGAAGTAATCGAAGGAGTTAATAAACCTCCTCCTGAGAAAAACCCGCTTTCTTACGACGTGCAAAACATTGAACCTGTAGCCCCAGCGAATGTTGTTCGAAGGTACGGAGTCAAAGAAGAAGGTTCATCTCATAGCTCCACAAAAGACAGCGCATATGGGTCAATGGAAGGAAAAGTAAATACAAATTCTGCCACTTATAGAGTGGAGAACAAACATGTCACAAGCGTAGAAAAATCATACAATAATAACTCACCTAGCAGATCATTAAGTGGTTCATCTATACCAAATCAATCACCAATGACCACTCATGCTCAAAGAATACAGAAAACTGAAGAAGTATATTGTAAAGCAATCGAGAGCACGAAAGGTAGCACATCGACACTGCATTCCGTAGGAAATTCATCTAGATCTAACAGTCTGCAGATATCACGCAACGGTTCCCTCGACAATTCATTAGTTCATGTTAACAATGTGCCTCCTCAAAATGATAATGTTATTACAGCTTCTAGGCCGAACAACCCAGTTGTAACACAAAATGGCTTCAGTCCAGGTGCAAGACAACGGCAAACGAAACCCCCAACTTATGTATCCATGAAAGAAACGCCATACGATACTGTGCGTAATGAACCAAGTTCAACAACGGATACCAACACTAACTTAAATAAAACATTAGTACCGGATAGTCCCTACACGTCAATGATGAATATAGTTCAGGGCCAAATCCAAATTAGTCCACACGGTAGTGAAAATAACCGAAATGTAGTAAATGTTTCGGTAACTAATGTACATCGCAGTAAAATGAAATAATTGCTCAGTGGACCAATTATGTATCGCAGATGCACTTAAAACGAATTGATCCAGATATGGAATTGAGTTCTAGTCATCTAATCTGTAAATGCTATAATAGCTAATAATAGCTCTGTAAATCTAATGAATTCCTATAAATGGTTAATATTACAATGAAACAATGGATAGCCCTATCTTCAATATACAATCGAGTGTACCTTCGATAGCAAGAGTATATTACTATTCTTATTATGTTTGTTCAATATTTTCTACAGGTTATTTATAGAATTTGTGATGGTGGTCATGGTGGTTTCAAAATGGCTTGCACGCCGTATATGTAGTGTTTAATTTTCTCCAAAGTTTACCAAGGTTGCTTAAATAGATAACAGTTGAATTGGAAATGATTTATATATATTTATACATGTTTCAATACTATAAAAGGTAAGTTTAAACAAAGTCTATGCCTATATTAACTATTAAAAAGCAAAGAGCCTGAATGTTTCGTTTTTTTATTTTGGTGTCGAACTATCTACATCAGAATTGCAAGGTCTCTTTTCGTAGTTAACTGACAAAAAACTGAACCAGATTTGAACAAATTATATATGTATATACACCAGTAAAATGTCCTTACGATTTTTCATCACACCATGCGTGAAGTCGTGACAGCTCTGTCACCCCTGAGCCTAATTATGTTGTAGAACACAATATTATTGTATTTATATTATTATTTACTTTTGCTTACACTCAACGTCAGTCGTGTACGTAAATCGTAACAATTACTGTTTTATTTCTGTTTATGTTGGTTTTAACGTGAGCATTAGATATCTGCCCCTTTATTCTTTTGCATGGTATGTAAAGTTGAGTGTAAAATATGAATGTTTTAAAATTGCTCAAAAATATCTATTGACAGCCTCTTCCTTCAACAATATAAGGAACATTGTGACCATACTTTAACATATTCGCTAAGCCCCTAGCCGATAATTTAGGAAAACCGTTTGTAAAGGAAAGCGCCTTCATGTCAAGTAGAGCACCCGCCTGAAGAATGGCACGGGCACGATTCAATATCTTAACATCGACTGTATTTAATAATAAACATTATAAAATACAGGAACAGGCATAAAAACACTGATGACTAATTGTGGATATTTTTTAAGGATATGTCTTTATTTGGTAAGTTATGACATATATCTTGGATAGACACATTATATAAAATAGTAGTTTTCGTATAAAATGATATCCCGTCCCATTCATGAGAAGAGGCCTATACATAGCAGTGGGAACAATTAGGCTGATGATAGTGATGATATAATTATACAGCTCGCTGAATGTCTTGAAAAGTAGAAACTATGGATAGTATTTATAATAGGTATGTGGCTGTGAATATGTTTCGTCATCACCTAGAATGCAAAGATAATTACTGTATAAACTGTAGGTATGTTTCTCAGTTTAGTTTTATTTTATTTACGTAGTTTAAAACAAAGACATTTACATAAAATATTTATTCATTTTTTGTAATTTTTTTAAATAAAGATATAGTTTATTTCGTTTTATTGATCTATTTCTCTCGTTTAATATGACCACCAATATTTTAATCCAATATTTTGGAAAGAAAACGCCTACGAATAATTAATAATAAGTAAGTGATAATTTTTCAGTGATAAATTGAGGATAGAATATACTCAGATTGTTACAGTTGTAGAGCTTATTGAAGAGCGAACGAAGTTCTCCGTTCCAGCTTAGGCAAATATGCTTTCGAATGTCCGGCTGTCCGGAGGCCCGGCCCCGGCGGTTCACCTCTACAGGTTGCATTTCTTAACCGATTCTTGTGAAAGTTTGTCAGTGGCTTCGATAACTGTATGGTTTTTTTATCACTTCATGTTTTTGAAAATGTATTAATTTTTTTTTTTTAAATCCCTGGATTTTTCATTCTACAGTTCATAGAGGCACTAGTCATGTCCCTTGATGACCATGTAAATAGTGTGTTTAGTTGTGTGATCCATTTACAAAAGAAGCTGTTATCTTCCTTTATTTTAATCGCTGAAATAACGTTAATTGCCAATTAACGTTAAAAATTACGGTTGAACTGAACATCAACTTATGTGGTGCATCACTACCATGTCACTATACATCCGCGGTTCCAGGCCATAAACATTAAAAAAAAACTCCCTTCTGTCAAAATTGACGTTTGCGAATATTATTATACCGCGCGCATAGCGCAAATTATCTTGTTCATTTCAAATGGAAAATAACGACTCAACAGATTTATTATTAAGTTGTAGTTCATATATATTATACATATAGAACTAGGTCTTTGAAAATACTTGCCATATTGTAAACTTATGCGGCATAAGTATAATGCATCATAACCTCAAAGTTTAATCTTTTTTCCGTTATACACTTTAGAATCAATTAGTTTTAATATGCAGAAGTTACAGGACAGTGTTTTTTCGATCGTAAAAACGACAAACCTGTCACCTTCTGTGTTCAATTACTTGCAACCATCGGAAAATTCAGGTAAGTTTGCCACAAATCTATAAAATCGTTAGGTAGTGAAAACGAACGAACAGTGCCGCTTTTGTGAATTGTGATACTACGGCAGCCGCAGCTTACTTCGTTATTTGAAGTTGATTTAATCACTATGTTTCGTATCGGCTAACAATTATATTATGATATGATTAATAATGAGTATATATATGTGGCATATTTGAACCATTCAACCTAGGCCAAACTATACAGAGCTTGTATTATGGATACTAGACGGCAATATACTTAGCTGTACAGATAAATACATTCTTAGAGACTCAAATTAGGATCAACTAGACTTAGACCACTACAAGAGGCAAAAATAAGAATCAACATCACAACCGCAAAAACTGGTCATACTGTGTCACATCCATACAAATTGGAAAAAATAATGCAAAATAAGTAAATTGCTGGTTTGGTTTTAAACTGTTAAAACATAAATATCCTATTGGTAACTATAATTATATACAATTTTGATTAGTATTTCTAATTTACAGTTCATTGTGATAATATGACAGTTTACTTATCCTTAAAGGTAGCCAACACACTCGAGCATAAGTAAACTATTTTAATTTATAGCAATGGTAACTTGTTTTCCGACCCAGATATGGAGTATATAAAGTATCATGTAATTCCAGTATGCTGTTTTAAAATGAGCACCAACCTTGTATGGAGAGTGGACTTTGTGCTGGGGACTCTTAATATTCCACACACACCTGAATATTCAAAACAACAAGACCGAGAGTTGATAATGACCAAACTAGCCAATTGCAAATTCAAATATAAACAACGGTCACTGAATAATGAAATACCCCGTGTGGTGTTGAGTTAGAATAGCACCAACCCCTTTCTTCCTGTGGGTGTTGTAAGTCTTACTAAGAAATCAGGTTTGAATTGTGTAGTGTTGTGGGCAATGGGCTAACAACTTATCACTGCAATATCACATTTTATCGATCTTTTATACCCACATTTATGCTTAAAGTCGCATTGGAACATAAGATTCATGTGCTCTGCCTACCCCTTTTAGGGTCAAAGGCGTGGATCTATGTATGTATGAATTGTGAAATATTAATTGACGGAATCAGGCGTTACTTAGTGGAAATCCATGTGTTTCTAGAAATTGAAGGTAACCTTTTCTTCCAGACAATGTCCCTCTGGGAGGTATTTTAAGTGACACCAAGCATGGCTGGCTGGCCCTGGGCCCCAAGTTCTGTGTGGTGGACCTTAGGACTGGGCTGAAGGTGGCAGCCAGGACCTTTGGAGTGCCTTACAGGTAAGATTAAACAAATTCCATAAGCTGACTCGAAATAACGATGTACAGTCGCCATCAGATATATCGGAGTCCGAAGGCCAAAGTGCTCACAAATATCTGAACACGTCTCTAATGCCTCTACTTCATATCAGATATTTTGAGATTTAGAAGTATCGCAAAATTAAATTACGTTGTAACCATAAAAAATCATGACGCCATTTGAAAGCATTTCCGTACTAACTTGAATGAAAAAGTCTAAAAAGAAAAAGACTACATGAATTGATGTCCCAATAATTCTGAATTGTATACCTACTGGGTTCGATGGGAAACTGTGTACCTAACCTATTGTGTTCACTGCAAGTGTCTCAGGAGGTGGTAAACATCATTTCAATTGTTTTGCAATCCATCAATAATGTTTAATAATAACAATCATTCAATACTTTTCATTCATCAGCACAGGTAACGAAAATTAGTAGACTGGCTTCTTGACAAGTGTTTTTATAGCATAAAACAATATTTAGAATTAAAAAATTAGAAGTTAGGGTTCAGCAGTTAGCAGAGGCAAGTGAACAAGTGGGGTTCACAATGAACACTGGAAAAACCAAATTAATGACTAATGGACCTCAAAAACCAATACAAGTTAACAACTTACCTAGGGCAAATAATTTCACCAGAGGATCAAATTCAAAAGGAAATAGAAACCAGAATAAGTAACTCGTGGAAAAGATATTGGTCGTTAAAAGAAGTAATGAAGAACCCAAAATTTTCAATGAAGGATAAAAAGAAAGTTTTTAATACGTGTATATTGCCATGCCTTACGTACGGGTGTCAAACATGGGCTTTACCAGAAAAACAAAGGAAAGCTATGAAAGTGTGCCAAAATAGAATGGAGAGAAGTGTGCTAAACATCAAATTGAAGGATAAAGTGAAACTAACACATATCAGAAAAATGACAGGTGTAACTGATATCAGATATCACATACACAGTAAAGGGACTGAAATGAAAATGGATTGGGCACACAATTCGTACCCGAAAAGCGAAATGGTCCAAGGACATCACTGTTTGGTACCCCGTGACGGAAAAAGGAGAAGGGGAAGGCAAAGAAAAAGATGGGAGGATGAAATTAGAGAAATGGCTGGCCCATTATGGAGAAGAAAAGCTGTAGATAGAAAATTATGGCAAACTCTAGGGGAGGCCTTTGCCAAAGGGCAGACTGTCACAAACGAAAGCATCCCGGATGTCAGAATCACAAATTAGAATAAGTGAAATGTAATAATTCAGTAATAACGGCTCTATTTATTTATTTATTTATTTATTGAATCACAATGTTTAATGATTATGTTAAATTCCTGTATTTATTTGTTTTTAGATTTTATTTTTGATGATTATTTTATTGTTAAATAATATTTACATGCTTGCTTCCAAGCAAAATACACAGAACTTATCCAATTGTAACATCCTACCACTGTATTTTTGCAAATAAATATATTTGATCGATTGATTTGATTTGTACACAGAGTGAATATCTAGGTTAATTTTCTAAATTTAGTAATAAAAATGTATTATGATATACATATACAGTAGAATCTCCCTAATCCGAAACTTCAATAGTCTAGTCCCATAATCCAGCACCCCACTCAAGACCAGAATGAGGCCTTACCGAAATCGTTCCAAAATCTAACCTCAGCGAGGCCAAGCCCCCCCAAACGGTGTCATGCCACAGCAGCACCCTCTATCAGGGCTTCCTCCCTAATTCCGCTCTGCATTTGCTCTCTGGCATCAGTTTAACCTTGATTTTTTCTATATAATACAGTACTCCCATCATTCCATTATTGAGGCCCCCAATTTTTAATAGTGCCGGATTAGTGAGACTGCTGTATTTAGCTACTCTGGCTGCTTCATCTACCAACATTCACTATTTATTAAAATTCTAGCAACACCAACTCCACGATCACCAGCGTGATAGAACTGCCAACACCGCTCACCGAAAACTCCAAGCAGCTGGTTGTCTGCCTAGAGTGCGAGGATCTCACCGGTCTCATCTGCGTATTGCATGTGAACGGCTCCCAGATCCTCCGCTGCATTCAGACTGATGTGGTCATCACGGAGATAACTGGTTGTGATGCGGTGCCCGATGGACCACTGACTAGTTTCGATGGGATTCTCATGGCTGGTTCCAAGAGAGGGGAGATCTTTGCCTTTGATCTTAACAGGGCAAGTCTTATCCAAGGTAGATAGCCAATTTTATTTTATGTGTAAACCAATGGGCTTATATTTCCACCTTCGAAATGGCTCGAAACGTCGCAATGTATTTGTTACAACAATAAATCGTTTTATTTAACCTTAAAAATAGGTTCCATATTAAGCATTTTTCTACCTGTAAATTGTAAATAATAATAAGCCTTTATTTCACCCTGTAAAGAAAGAACGAAAGAAAGATACACTTATTCACAAACACACATATTAAACAATAAAATAAACAAAAAACAGATAAAACATCAAACAAGTGTGTCTCTGCGGCAGTGAACCGGATACTGGCTGGTAAAAGCTTTTTGGCGACGTCGTCAACCCAGCGCCGCGGGCGTCCGCATCTTGTGGGTGCTAGTGTAGGATCTAATACAATGTAATATTTCCAGCATTGAAAGATATATCACAAGGCTACGAGCATCTAGTCCGCACAGAGTCCAACCCGGCCAACCTAGTGTTCCTGTCACTCAACGCTTTAGACCAAATAGAACAACACAGAGATCAGGCCTTAGAAAACGAAGACCACCTAGCCCTAATCCTTAACGAGAACTCATTGGTGGACGGCCAGTATCTCTTCAGGAACCCAGATGGTTCCGTACGGATGAAAGCGAAAAGGGACCATATTAGAGTGTCGTCGCTGCAGTACATTCCACAATTAGGCAGTTTGGCGGTTGGATACAACTTTGGGGCGTTTCAAATTTGGAACATGATGAGTTTGGAGATGGAGTTTGCGTCGCAGGTCAATAGAGAGTGCTTGCCTGTAACGCGATTTGGATTCCAGGTAGATATCAATATTCCACTACTACTAGGGCAGCACTCACGATTGTTGAATCTTACTTGCGTTTTTGTTGAGTTTCATATAGTATTTTCGCATTCATTAGAAATTTAAATACACGACAATGAAGTATTATTCATGCTCATTGTTGTCAGAAGTGCTTATTTTGTTTTCAAAAAACTAAATAAAACAATAATAAGATGAAATTGACCCAAAAATTGTGGCACTCTTTGGGGGAGGCCTATGTCCAGCAGTGGACGTCTTTCGGCTGATATGATGATGACCCAAAAATTCCTCCTCCATACGTAAGTAATCAGAGTCGTGTTCTGTTTGTTGATATGAATATATCTTGCTATACGAACATTTTAATTTTCAGGAACCTTGTGACGACCCCAGAGCTTTCTGTTACTTATGGGCAGTTTTTTCTGTGATGGAGAGATTCGAAGAGGAAGAGTTCCCATTGGCTGTGATGTATTCTCTAACTTATCAGGGAAAAAGGATGCTTTCAGACACAAAATGTCTATATCAGGTATGTGAAACAAAAGTAAAATGCTACTATCATTTTCTGCCCTCCGCTGGTCATAGACTCTTCGAGTGTACCTGCATTCATCTAAGTTCTGCTGAGCGTATAAGTCCACCTAGCCTAGCCTGGCTCACACATCTCTTCCTATTATTGGACTCTATTCTCGCGCACTGCATCGATTTATAGCACGGTTCTGGTGGATACTCACCGTAACACTGGTCTAAGTAACTACTAAATATCAGGCCCAAAATAAGGGTTTCATATTACATTTGTATCTCTCTCCTCAACTTAGAGACAGTTTCTTTGGAATAAACCTAATTTTTATATGAATAGGAATTCCTAATGGCGACAATAAGGTTCCAAGTGGAATTGGGTGTGATGGAGAATGCCGGCCAGTTCGCCGGCGGCAGGTGCGTCTCCTGTCACACATACTCGGTCAACTCCACGCTGGGAGAGGATGGGGAAGACAGTGAGTATTGTGACATTCGTGACGTGTTTGAAAAAGTTACTATCATCATCCTCCTAGCTTTGTTCCCAATTTTATCCGGAGCCCTGGGTCCGCTGAGGCATCTAATCCCAATATGTGGTGTAGGCGCTAGTTTTACTAAAGCGACTGCCATCTGACCCTTCAACCTAGAGGGAAAACCAGACCTTGTTGGGATTAGACCCGTTACAATTTTTTTCGACGTAATTTAGCTGGCTTTTATTTTTAATTAAACTAGCCACTGTAAGGTTGGCATAGTAATCATTTCTCATAAAGGCAACGTTCTCTCACATAATGCCTAAAACAATTTTAACCTTATACAAATTCATATTTAATTGAAAAAAAATACGATAAACGAAACTGGAAAATAAGTGGTTCCTATTTTTAATCTTAGATACTACCAACTGAACATCGTTGCTTCGTCTTCCATGACAATGCAATGCGTCTACTTAAGAATAGTGCCAATAGTGGAGTAGTGTTCCGTCATTCTATACTAAATATTTAGCCATTAATATTATTACAGGTATGCTGAACATCTGTCAACTCGTGTGGGAATGTTGGGGAGAGAACGTGAACTCTCCCACAGAGTACGGGATGCTGTTATTCGACTTGGACCAGTGGTATAAGGATCAAATGCCTTGTGAGTATATTGGATATTGTTACTGGCGCAGTCGGTAGGATGCGATAGGATTTTACAATATACTTACTATAGGGCTAGTGTTTAATTCGGTTAAGATTGTCCAGTAATAATTATTATTACTTATCTATACTTATTTTACTTGTCCTTATTCATAAACGTTCAAGTTTTCGGACGGGGTTTCACGTGATTCTCGACTTCACTGCCTTTATTAGGGCTGGTGTCCGAACGGTGCGTGGTCTTCCAGATCTTTTGCGGTCACCAAAGCGCAGGGTCACTATTATAGGCTCAATATAAGTCACTATTATACCAATGAATAGTACGATAAATGAATTGCTTATTAATGTTTAGGTTATGAAGCAATTTTGAAAATCAGGTTTGGCACACCAGCCCACACCTGCGCCACGCAATTACAGCTGCACGAATCCCTTTCAGACCCCAATTCATTGTAAATACGACAAGATAAGTTTTATGCGTAGTACAGAATTATAGCTTACAAATCTGTCAAAATTTTAATTATTTTATGTTTTTAGTATCTATTATTTTGACTGAGAAAAAGAGGTTACAAATCGAGTAACAGAACTTAGCAACTAACTAGGTAATATTATAAAGTGAAAAAGTCTGTGAGATTATAGCTTTGTAATTTTCTAGAGTGTGCTCACGCTAACACTGCAACAAATAATACCACCAGTATATGTATAGGTTAGGTTTTCGGGATGGTCATAAGCTTTATCTTTATAAATCCCGCGGCGCCGCTTACGTTCTTTTACACGCGTACGTTACGTTATACGCGTACCCGACCAGCTATTGGTTATTAATTGCGCTTGTTCCAGCAACGTACGGCCTGCAGAGCAACGCGTTCATGAGCGCTAGCTGGTGTGGCGCGTTGACAGCTGCCACTTCACGCACGTTGGATGTCCGTCTGCAGCCTGGCTCAGTCGCGCCCTACTCGCACGCGACAAGACTCGAGGAACACTTCTATCCCAACTCTGTGCATTACGGCAAGTGACTTTACTGCATAGAACAAGCACTCGTTCGTGAGTGCGAGCTGGTGCGAGTCCTGGAACCTGCCTCATCTGACACACATCTGTCCCGACTTCACAACTAAACACTACACTACTCTGTATTGTTTTCGATTTCTCTGTCTTGTCACTCTTCCTGTTCATATTTCCCACAGCAAACGGCCTCTGCAAACTGGCCTCTGTAAAATTTTGCATGTTATCGGCGCTTTGAATATGTTTTTTTTTTTTCAGATTGCATCTGCCTGAACACATCAGATGCTTGCGTGCTAAGCACGATCGGCATCCAGCGGCAGATCATCTCATCCATAGACGAGACGGGCCCGACGGCGTTGCTGAACCCGCCGCGGCTGTACCACGCGTGCGTGGCGGCCGGACTCACGCCGCTCTACATGGACAGCTTCCAGAGGAACCCTAGTCAGGTAACTGTCCAATTATCAGCTCTATTACGACCACACTGTAGCTTGACGCCGCGTATGCGTATACTCGCGTCATGATTTCCTCGTGCATTTTGCTGCGTTATAGCAGCGTTAACGTATCTTAAGCTTTGTTGTAGGCTATTCTTTTAACGGGAACTGACCTGCTGGCGTGATAGCGTCGGATGTTGGACATGGAGTATTGTTTACTAGCAAGTAATTATGTAAGAGCGAGAGAAATAATGATTTATGTCCAAAGGTGCGTACGAATTAGAGCAGCCTCGGGTTGCGGCACGCACGGCTTGTATCGTTATGTAATAAAAGATGGTCTTGAGATCTTCAGTAGTTTATTTATTAAATATTTCGTATTCTTAATATAAGTGTATCAGGTTGCGTGTGTTCGCTACGAGGGGGAGAGTAGCAGAGAGGGCTGTCAAAGTGACAGTTTCTAGTCGATGACTAGGCTGCGTTCAGATACTACAATACATCATACCCTTTCTAAAATATATATATATATATATATTTTTTAATTATACAGAATTACATTTTATCTAAGTATGGCAAGTAAGTTCACTTCAATAGTTATACAAGATAAATATAGACTTAGCAATTACATTATCAATATTACCATGTTCTTCATCCCCTTTTTAAAAGCGAATGAACTTACATATAATTTGCATACATAATACTGTAATATCACAAATCAAGTTACACTAAACATAAGTAACATTAACTAAATATTGTACATAACAAGTACACATTCGACCAGTGGTGTTGAACCTGACCGCTGAGTCTGATGAAGCACCAAGGACAGCTAAGGAGACCTTATATGTAAGGAGGTTCGGTTGTAAATTACATTATTTTCATCAGCTACATTATATGCTCTATTACCATTAAAACTGGTAATTTTGCCCTTTAACCATATATTTTTATTTGGGTCTTTCTTAAACCAGATACTCTGACCCACGTGAAATGGTTCTTTGACTCGACTAGTTTTATTATAGTTACTAATATTTCTGTTTCTTACCTTATCGAGTTGCTCATTTACATTAATATTAATCTTTGGCTGTAGGTACTGCGAGTTTACAATTAATTTAGTCCTCAAATTTCTATTAAACATTAATTCAGAAGGTGAGAAGTTAGTACCAGACACGGGTGAAGCCCTGTAATTTAATAAAGCTAATCTGTAATCGGTTTTATCTTCGTGACATTTATTTAGAATTTTCTTGGCAATCTGAACTCCTTTCTCTGCCATGCCATTAGACTGTGGATACCTGGGGCTTGTATATGTGAAAATGAATCCATTTTCACGAGCAAACGTTTTGCATTCTTTAGAATCAAATGGTACATGATCTGAGACTATTTCTCTCGGAAAGCCAAAGTTAGAAAAAATATCTGTTAAAGCCTCGATAATGGATCTGGCACTTTTATTACGTATGTACTTAATCTCTAGCCATTTTGAATAATAGTCATAAACTATGAGGTAACTTTTTGTCTTAAAATCCATGATGTCTGTAGCTATCTTTGTAAATGGCAAGTTAGGAACTTTATGACACATTAAAGGCTCTTTAATATTATTGTTTTGGTATGTCTGGCATGGAAAACATTGTTTGACGAATTTTTCAATATACGAATCAATGTGAGGCCAATAATATAATTTTCTAGCTAGCTGTTTCATCTTTGACATACCAATGTGTCCTTCATGCAAAGTTTTAATAAAAGTTATTCTTAAATTTTTTGGAACAATTAATCGGTCATTAAAAAATACCAGACTATTATCCACTGAAAGTTCACCTCTTAATTTATGATAATCATGCAGACCATTAGGAATATCCTTATTATTAGCAGGCCAGCCATTTTTTATAAATTTTCTTAGTAATTCTAAATCGTTATCTACTGTACTTTCAGCTATTAGCAAAGTTTTTTGTTCCTCAGTACATTCCAGATTCTGTGCAAGGCCGATTCAATGTATCACCTTGTACGCCTACACCTTGCACATGTAAGATTCATCAACACCATTAGAAGTCTGATAAGAGCGTGATAACAAGTCGGCTATAAACATTAATTTTCCTTGTAGGTATTTATACTCCAAATCATATCTTAAGAGTTTTAGCTTCAGTCTTTGTAATCTTGGTGACGGGACTTCATGAATATGCTTTTTTAATAGACTCTCCAGTGGTTTATGGTCATTTAAAACTGTGACTGATCTCCCATCGATGTAATAGTGAAATTTGCGAGTTGACCAAACTACACTGAGAAGTTCCTTTTCTATTTGAGAAAAATTACGTTCGGCTGGTGTAAGACTTCGAGACGCGAAGCAAACAGGCTTTCCTTCTTGCAGTAAGCAACATCCAAGGCCGTCTTTTGACGCGTCACACTGGATCGTTATGGGCAATTTAGTATCAAAATTCTGTAATACCGGGGCTGTACTTATTTTATTTTTAATATTAGTAAAGACATTTTCATGAACTTCCGTCCAAAGCCAATCCACATCCTTCTTTATTAATAACTGTAGCGTTGATGCAATATCAGCCAAGTGGGGTATGAACTTTCTTAGGTAATTGACCATTCCCAGGAATATTTGCAATTCTTTTTTATTATTTGGGCTTTTCATATGAGTAATGGCATTAACCCTTTCAGGGTCGATTTTCATGCCTTTTTCGGAAAAAATATGTCCAAAATATTTGACCTCTTTCAGTTTGTATTGAAATTTATTTTGATTAAATCGCACATTATGCTTTTTAGCACGCTCAAAGACTTGGTTTAATATTGCATCATGCTCTTCTTCTGTTTCACCACATATTAGCAAGTCATCATAGTACACAATGACGCCTGGGATGTCTCCAAAGGCATTTTCACTATAATTTTGGAAGACTTCCGGGGCTACGGAGATTCCAAATGGACATCTCAGAAATTTATAGCAGCCGAATGGGCTGTTGAATGTGCACAAATTACTTGAAGCTTCCTGTAATTTAATATTATAGAATCCATCTGACAGATCTAACACCGAGAAAAACTTTTTGTTACTCAAGTTTGGAATGATTTCATCTAACGTTGGTATCAAGTGGTGTTCTCTGATTAAAACTTTATTTAGGTCCTTGGGGTCTAAGCATATTCTAAGTGAACCATCCTTTTTTTCGATTATTACCAAATTGCTAACAAAACTATCCGGGTGATCTACCTTAGCTATGACTTCATGCTTCACCAGAGCCGCCAGCTTGTCCGCGAGGCGTGTTAGGAGCGCGTGCGGCACTCTGCGCGGGGTCTCACCACAGGCTCCACACCCGGTCGAGTGCGCAGCTGCAGCGGCTTATTGAACTCCCCAACACCCTGGAATAGTTCAATGTTCTTTGTAATGAGACAGTCTTTGCTTTTAATATTAGGACCTGTATTTTCCTTTACACATTCAGTATTTACAGTATCAATATTAGTGTTATTTAATAACTTAAGTTTTATTAGTGAAGCTAACCCCAAAATTGGTCTGACATTTTCGTTAATAATTAAAAACTCAGTATCAATACCATCATTGCTTTTCTTATTAATATTAAAGACCTTTAATGTGACCCTGCCCACTGGGACTAATTTCCCACCACCGAAGACCTCTATTATGGTTCTTGTCTCAGACATTTTCATATTAGGATCATCATAGACAATTTTCTTCAACGCACCTAGGCTAAGCACATTAATCTGGGCTCCAGTGTCACATTTAAAATTAACCCTTTTATTTTCAACCCTTAACGACTCTGCCCATTCATTATTACCCAAATCGATTGAATATACTAGTCACAAGTCCTGCACTGTTCTGCAATTATTGCAGGCCTCGTCACTGTCTGTGTTCATACAACGAACCCGACTTCGCATAAAAGTGCAACCCACACTAAAATGATTCATTCTGTTGCACTTCGAGCATGTTTTGCCATAGGCTGGGCACTGCCTTGGGCCATGTTCAGTGTCACATTTTTTACAGTGATAGAAGGATCTACTGTAGCGGGCCTTACTATCCTTCTCACTTGAGGAGTGAGACTGACTGGTTTTATAATTATTGTTAGAATACTTAGCACTAGACTGTTGGCTGTGCTGCTCCACCCTCTCCAACCGCATGGCATGCACTTCCGGGTTGCTCAAGGTCTTCACAAACTCCCTTGAGAGCTCCGCAGACCTGCAGATGTCCACAGCCTTTTCTAAAGTCAATTCCTTCACTTCTAGGAGCTTCTGTTGCGTTCTTCTGTCTTGAACCCCTATTACAATTTTGTCCCGAATCATCCTGTCCTTTTGATCGCCAAAATTGCAGTTCTCCACCATTTTCTTGATCGCTGTGTAGTAAGCATCGAACGATTCCCCGTCTTCTTGGTTTCTTTTATTTAAATTATAACTATTAATGACTTCGTTTTGTTTTGGTTTGAAGTAATCGTCGAAGATCTTTAGTACGTCTTCTAGTTTGTCCTTCTCTCCATCTTCTGATCTGAGCACATTGAAGTACAGTTCCTGAGCTTGCTGCCCGATGCAATTAATTAGAATTGCGGCTTTTCTGGCTTCAGACAGTTTTTCTAAACCAGCCGCTAACACGAAGTTCTTAAAAGAGAGCTTGAACCGCTGCCATTGAGGCCAGCAATTTTCTAAATCGTCTAGGTTAAGACCTCGCGGCATTTTATATTCCACCGCACACATGTTGTCCACTTTAAATTCTGATTTATTCTTCTCTTCGTCGCCCATAACTCTTGCGACACTTCTTCATGCGATTTAATCTTCTTAGTAGTTAATATTAGTTTACTGGTATTGGTGACAAAACGTGTTTTTCGAGGTTACCTTTTTAATCCGGTTTAATCTTCGTAGATTCTTCTCCGATTCGACTGCGCCATGTATCGTTATGTAATAAAAGATGGTCTTGAGATCTTCAGTAGTTTATTAATTAAATATTTCGTATTCTTAATATAAGTGTATCAGGTTGCGTGTGTTCGCTACGAGGGGGAGAGTAGCAGAGAGGGCTGTCAAAGTGACAGTTTCTAGTCGATGACTAGGCTGCGTTTAGATACTACAATACACGGCTTACCTATTTTGCTCTAACTTGTACGCGCTGTGCGCCAGCATCACGCGGCGAGCCCCCTTCTAGAGGCGGTCTGTTGCCCGCGCACAAAGGCGCCTCAGTGCGCGTGCCTTGCGTAAATTGGACGTGTATCCGAGCGTGTCGCGGACAGAACGATGTAATTTGGTAAAGTAAATGTGCACCACATGAATTACGATTTTTGTACAACTGTTTCATGCACCACCAAGGCGATTTCCTCTTCTTTTTGGTAATAATTCGGTGAATCACGATAAACGCAGCTGCGGCTCTCATCGTATCCGACGCCATTTTGAACGACGCACAATGGCGGCTCGCCGCGAGCGCGCTGCCTCGCCCGCGTGTGTTTACGTGCACCAAATTGGCTCGCGAGCAGCTCGCCGCGCGGGGCGAGCATGCCTCTGGCTGAGCTGCTCAAATTCGTACGCAGCTCAATATGAACGCAGTCAGCTTCTCTACCGCTACTGTTACCCATGCAGATGATGAATGGATCGGCTGCACAGAAAATGAATAGACACTTCTGTGCAGGGGAGCATATTATATTTCTTTGCTTGCCAATGTATGTAAACTATAAAGTCCGTTGTGTATTAAGGTAGCAAACGAAGGTCTAACCGCTGGATATTTGTTGTAACAATTATGTTGTTTGGTATGTGTGTGTCGAGTCGAGCTTGGACACGACAGAGTTAGTCGTCGTATCAATTACTGTGCAAAACAAACCAGTCTACAGACCCTTGTGTCGATAATGTTTTTAGTGACATAGTGTTCTGTTTTCAGGAAGATCAGCGCAGGTTCCTGCTGTCGGTGGCGCTGGAGGCGCGCCTGGCGCGCTTCCTGCAGCGCTGCGCGCACGACTGGGCCGCCGGCAGCCATCATGGGGCGGGATGCACGCTGCCCTTCCTGGTGTGTCCACGTCACCTTACCATTACCTAGCTCTAGCTCAAGCCTAGTCTACTCCCAAGTACCTGGCGCGCTTCCTGCAGCGCTGCGCGCACGACTGGGCCGCCGGCAGCCATCATGGGGCGGGATGCACGCTGCCCTTCCTGGTGTGTCCACGTCACCTTACCATTACCTAGCTCTAGCTCAAGCCTAGTCTACTCCCAAGTACCTGGCGCGCTTCCTGCAGCGCTGCGCGCACGACTGGGCCGCCGGCAGCCATCATGGGGCGGGATGCACGCTGCCCTTCCTGGTGTGTCCACGTCACCTTACCATTACCTAGCTCTAGCTCAAGCCTAGTCTACTCCCAAGTACCTGGCGCGCTTCCTGCAGCGCTGCGCGCACGACTGGGCCGCCGGCAGCCATCATGGGGCGGGATGCACGCTGCCCTTCCTGGTGTGTCCACGTCACCTTACCATTACCTAGCTCTAGCTCAAGCCTAGTCTACTCCCAAGTACCTGGCGCGCTTCCTGCAGCGCTGCGCGCACGACTGGGCCGCCGGCAGCCATCATGGGGCGGGATGCACGCTGCCCTTCCTGGTGTGTCCACGTCACCTTACCATTACCTAGCTCTAGCTCAAGCCTAGTCTACTCCCAAGTACCTGGCGCGCTTCCTGCAGCGCTGCGCGCACGACTGGGCCGCCGGCAGCCATCATGGGGCGGGATGCACGCTGCCCTTCCTGGTGTGTCCACGTCACCTTACCATTACCTAGCTCTAGCTCAAGCCTAGTCTACTCCCAAGTACCTGGCGCGCTTCCTGCAGCGCTGCGCGCACGACTGGGCCGCCGGCAGCCATCATGGGGCGGGATGCACGCTGCCCTTCCTGGTGTGTCCACGTCACCTTACCATTACCTAGCTCTAGCTCAAGCCTAGTCTACTCCCAAGTACCTGGCGCGCTTCCTGCAGCGCTGCGCGCACGACTGGGCCGACGGCAGCCATCATGGGGCGGGATGCACGCTGCCCTTCCTGGTGTGTCCACGTCACCTTACCATTACCTAGCTCTAGCTCAAGCCTAGTCTACTCCCAAGTACCTGGCGCGCTTCCTGCAGCGCTGCGCGCACGACTGGGCCGCCGGCAGCCATCATGGGGCGGGATGCACGCTGCCCTTCCTGGTGTGTCCACGTCACCTTACCATTACCTAGCTCTAGCTCAAGCCTAGTCTACTCCCAAGTACCTGGCGCGCTTCCTGCAGCGCTGCGCGCACGACTGGGCCGCCGGCAGCCATCATGGGGCGGGATGCACGCTGCCCTTCCTGGTGTGTCCACGTCACCTTACCATTACCTAGCTCTAGCTCAAGCCTAGTCTACTCCCAAGTACCTGGCGCGCTTCCTGCAGCGCTGCGCGCACGACTGGGCCGCCGGCAGCCATCATGGGGCGGGATGCACGCTGCCCTTCCTGGTGTGTCCACGTCACCTTACCATTACCTAGCTCTAGCTCAAGCCTAGTCTACTCCCAAGTACCTGGCGCGCTTCCTGCAGCGCTGCGCGCACGACTGGGCCGCCGGCAGCCATCATGGGGCGGGATGCACGCTGCCCTTCCTGGTGTGTCCACGTCACCTTACCATTACCTAGCTCTAGCTCAAGCCTAGTCTACTCCCAAGTACCTGGCGCGCTTCCTGCAGCGCTGCGCGCACGACTGGGCCGCCGGCAGCCATCATGGGGCGGGATGCACGCTGCCCTTCCTGGTGTGTCCACGTCACCTTACCATTACCTAGCTCTAGCTCAAGCCTAGTCTACTCCCAAGTACCTGGCGCGCTTCCTGCAGCGCTGCGCGCACGACTGGGCCGCCGGCAGCCATCATGGGGCGGGATGCACGCTGCCCTTCCTGGTGTGTCCACGTCACCTTACCATTACCTAGCTCTAGCTCAAGCCTAGTCTACTCCCAAGTACCTGGCGCGCTTCCTGCAGCGCTGCGCGCACGACTGGGCCGCCGGCAGCCATCATGGGGCGGGATGCACGCTGCCCTTCCTGGTGTGTCCACGTCACCTTACCATTACCTAGCTCTAGCTCAAGCCTAGTCTACTCCCAAGTACCTGGCGCGCTTCCTGCAGCGCTGCGCGCACGACTGGGCCGCCGGCAGCCATCATGGGGCGGGATGCACGCTGCCCTTCCTGGTGTGTCCACGTCACCTTACCATTACCTAGCTCTAGCTCAAGCCTAGTCTACTCCCAAGTACCTGGCGCGCTTCCTGCAGCGCTGCGCGCACGACTGGGCCGCCGGCAGCCATCATGGGGCGGGATGCACGCTGCCCTTCCTGGTGTGTCCACGTCACCTTACCATTACCTAGCTCTAGCTCAAGCCTAGTCTACTCCCAAGTACCTGGCGCGCTTCCTGCAGCGCTGCGCGCACGACTGGGCCGCCGGCAGCCATCATGGGGCGGGATGCACGCTGCCCTTCCTGGTGTGTCCACGTCACCTTACCATTACCTAGCTCTAGCTCAAGCCTAGTCTACTCCCAAGTACCTGGCGCGCTTCCTGCAGCGCTGCGCGCACGACTGGGCCGCCGGCAGCCATCATGGGGCGGGATGCACGCTGCCCTTCCTGGTGTGTCCACGTCACCTTACCATTACCTAGCTCTAGCTCAAGCCTAGTCTACTCCCAAGTACCTGGCGCGCTTCCTGCAGCGCTGCGCGCACGACTGGGCCGCCGGCAGCCATCATGGGGCGGGATGCACGCTGCCCTTCCTGGTGTGTCCACGTCACCTTACCATTACCTAGCTCTAGCTCAAGCCTAGTCTACTCCCAAGTACCTGGCGCGCTTCCTGCAGCGCTGCGCGCACGACTGGGCCGCCGGCAGCCATCATGGGGCGGGATGCACGCTGCCCTTCCTGGTGTGTCCACGTCACCTTACCATTACCTAGCTCTAGCTCAAGCCTAGTCTACTCCCAAGTACCTGGCGCGCTTCCTGCAGCGCTGCGCGCACGACTGGGCCGCCGGCAGCCATCATGGGGCGGGATGCACGCTGCCCTTCCTGGTGTGTCCACGTCACCTTACCATTACCTAGCTCTAGCTCAAGCCTAGTCTACTCCCAAGTACCTGGCGCGCTTCCTGCAGCGCTGCGCGCACGACTGGGCCGCCGGCAGCCATCATGGGGCGGGATGCACGCTGCCCTTCCTGGTGTGTCCACGTCACCTTACCATTACCTAGCTCTAGCTCAAGCCTAGTCTACTCCCAAGTACCTGGCGCGCTTCCTGCAGCGCTGCGCGCACGACTGGGCCGCCGGCAGCCATCATGGGGCGGGATGCACGCTGCCCTTCCTGGTGTGTCCACGTCACCTTACCATTACCTAGCTCTAGCTCAAGCCTAGTCTACTCCCAAGTACCTGGGTGTGCCGCCATCGCGATCTATCTCGGGCTGAGTGCTACACTGCTCTTGCGTCTTCAAATTCAAAAGTAATTGAACACATTAATAGGGGTGTAGACTTAAAATTTATCATAACTTCAAAAGAAAGAAGGCAAAAAAAATGTGCCTACTGACGAAAATCCCATTTACATATCTCAAAAATATAACGAAGCTACACCCGCTTGTTAGAGAGAGAAAACGCTAAGAGATCGTGACGTCACGATCCTCGATCGTGTTAATTAATGAAAATCGTCTCATATGAAAGTGCGTTTTGCGGAAAAGGGACAGAACATACACCCTCTTAAAACTTTAGACACTTGTAACTTTGTGATTACTTAACCCCTTGCGTTGCTTTTTTCTCCATTTGACGACATTTTTAACCCCTTTTCGAGAAAATACAACATTTATTGATTATTTTATTTAGTGTCTACACCCCTATTGTGTTGGGTCGGGCAATAGGTTCTTGTCTCAGCAGACAAGGCTTGAAGCCTTGCGCTGGTTTACAGACAACTTCCTTCGACAGGGTTGGTCATAACATTAATAAATTCATAAACGTCCTACAAGCTGTTTTTACTAAAATAGTGTTAATATTCGTTTGTCCTTATCTGTCATTTTGACATTTGTGTTCGTAAGAAAGGGACAAAGCACATTTTGTTTAGCAGAGGCATTATAAGTTTAATGAATAAGGGGGTAAGTCTTTACAATTTATAATCACTACGACTATCCTCGGCTCTCGCACACCTCCGAGGTGTCTATACGCCCGATGGCGCTAGGAGCGAAAGAGCATGTGCTATGCAGTAAGCGTGTGCGTGCAGGATACCATGATTTGAATTTTCTAGCGGTCAAACATCGGTTTTGTTACATGTGGTTCTGTGCGTAATATTTTTTAACGTAAGCTGTAATTTCAAATTGTACTTTGTTAAATAAATATAGTACATTACTTACCAAGGACTAAAAGAAAGAAAGCCCGAAATCGCAGGTACTTGTGACCCGTGCCGCAGGCGAGGGTTGTAAATATGCGATAGAGGGCTTTCTTTTTTACTGCCTGTGGTGAGTACACAATTTTACGTCTTCACCTGGCCATAATGCGAGTTTTACCGTACGCGTAGCATGCGGTAAAACTCACATTATGGCCAGGTGTGACGTAATATACATTGTGATACAAGTGAGGTATGTTGATGATCACATCAGAGGCGGAATTATCACGCGAGCCGCAGGTGAGCGTGATAAGAGAGCCGAGGATGTAATTATCAAAGCTCACGCGTTTCATACGACGTTTTGCGAGGAAAAAATCCTTTTCATAAGATGAAAGTTTGATAGGCCTGCCAAGTTATTTTCCTTACTTATTGATGTCAACAGGTTTTTACTCACATGTTGAATACATCGTCAAGAATTTCTAGTGGCGTCCATTCTTTTTATCACTTTTCTAGTCACCACGAATCAACATTTTTGTTAATCACCAAACACGCATTAACAATGTTTACAAATATCTGTGAAATAACCTATAATGGCGCGCATCAATTTTTTTTGTGAAGTTTGCGCAGTGCGCGCGCATTAGATGAAATCTCTAAACAGCCAACACAAAATAAAATAAATCATTTCGTTTTAAAATGTTATCTTTATTAATTCATGTAAAATGTTATCAAAAGTGAATAGTTTTACTAAATTAACCGTTTCTATATCATATCCAAAAAGAAATTGTCAATTAGCTAACAAAAAGGATTTAATTTGTTTAGTCGAGTAAGAATCCATTTGCCGAGAATTAAAAAAAAAGCTGTACATTCTGTACAACCCGGTTAGTTTAAGAATGCACCGTGTGCATGCATACATCTTGCTGCAAGGTGGCAACGTGACTTAATCGGGATATAACCATAACACACAAGTATCGTAATGTTATTAAACACGCGTGTTTAATATCCAGGATTATGAGCTTAAAAGCGACACAATAAGAGGTACGTTACGAGCAATTGTGTTGAAAAATAAATTATTGACGACCAGTTAGCTTAGTGGGTAGCGACGCTGCCTACGGAGCTGAAGGTCCAGGGTTCGAATCCCGGTCAGGGCAAATATTTGTGTGATGAGCATGAATATTTCTACTTGTTTTTGAATCTTGGATGTATTCATTAGAATACATTAGTATTTAAGTATTCATATTTAAATATATCGTCGTTTAGTACCCATAACGTGTTACGGTCTACTAGGTCGATTTGTGTAAGATTGTCCCCTGAAATTTATTTATTTATTCTGTAGTGCTGCACCTCAGCCTGAGATAGGCCGACTGCCTTCAACTGGGATACTGAGTGGTTCTCTATTGATTGGGACAACCAAACTCGGATATTAACTGCCGCTAGGATTGCATTAGACGATCAACCTTTCTTGCCTTGGGGTCTGTTCTAGGGCTGAGCCTTACCCAGGACCATTCAATGAGGAGAACTCTAACGCGATTATTTCGTTTTTTAATAATTTGGTAATTATTCCAGGTGGACTGGTGCTGGCGGCGCGCCATACAGCTGAAAGAAAACGCCAAGGAGCTCACCGCTCCGTTGTTCTCCTCTTCATCTTTGCCCGACAGGTAACACCACCGTTTTAGTTACAATTTGAAATAGTTAATGTAAATAGTACTATAATAATGTGTTTTTGTTAATATTTAAAACAATTGTTTTAGATATTAACAAACTTCAAGATGGTATAGCCTCAGTAACACGTCAAGTAGATGGACTTGACGAGTGCTCCAAGCAAGCAACTTGCTCTTGCTCAAATCGGTCCATGAATAGAGTTTAAAAACAGTTGGCGCGGCCTGTTCAATATACAAGCGGAGCGCGGAGACGTTGGTGAACAACCAAATTCCAGTCCATGCATTTATCGCCGAGACAAATCTCGAAACACCACACGCGATCACGAACAAGTGATACCTTCAGGTCCATTTCGTCCACATTCCCAACTCGTCCACATCCCCATTTCGTCCACATACAAATCCCAACTCGTCCACATTTCCAATTCGTCCACATTCCCAACTCGTCCTCCTTTCCAACTCGTCCACATTCCCTACTCGTTCACATTTCCTACTCGTTCACATTCCCTACTCGTTCACATTCTCAACAATCTCAACTCAGCCACATTGCCAACTCGTCCACATTATCGTAATCCGCTTTCACAGAGCTTTATCCGTTATGATGCTCCCATTTAACAAGTGCACGCGAACTCTCTCGAGCGCGAGATAGAGACTTGTCTGTTTTAATACTCTTGGCTCTGACCGACTTACCGATAACATAAAAAATTTAACCCACTCGAACATACAGACATCATCTTCCTCGCATTATCCCGGCATTTGCCACGGCTCATGAGAGCCTAGGGTCTGCTTGGCAACTAATCTCAAGAATTGCCGTAGGCACTAGTTTTACGAAAGCGACTGCCGTCTGACCTTCCAACCCAGAGACCCTCCCAACATCTGTAGGGCCCGCGCTCGTCTTGGCGGGGCCCCAGATTACGCCCAACTCGGCTGCTTGGGTTCGACGAAACATGAACTTGAACTCATGCTGGCATTTTCTACGTCACAGGTGCAAGACATTACTCGCTACGTTTTTCTTTATGCCATAAAGTGGACCAGATGAGGGTGGGGACGATTTGGGAATGATATGTGGATGAGGTGGGAATTTGAACGAGTTTGGAATGTGAACGAGATGAGAATGTGGACGAGATGCGATTGTGGACGAAATGGAACTGTGGACGAGTTAGGAATGTGGACGAAATGGGAATGTGGAGGAGTTGGGAATGTGGACGAAGTGGACCTGAAGGAAGTGATAGTGCTACGTGAATATTTATTAATTAAAATATTACGTAAATATTTTCTTGCTTTGTTAGTTTTATACTTATGAATATAAAACTTGTTATAGGAATGTGGTGCGGTGCTTGGAGCACTGCGTGCAGCAACTAACACAGCTGACTGGCCTGCTGGACGCGATCCTCACTAAGTGCTGCAACCTGATCGTTCCGGACGGTAACTATTTTTGTGTTGCCTCGTTTGTAGCATTACACCATTCATTATATACCTGAGACTTATCTTTCTTTTCTTTATTCCGTGGAAAATCGAGTCAGCTGTCAAAGTCTGGGTTACATGGTATTTCTATCCGCGCTATTTGGCCTATTTACAGTGGAGTTCTCCCATATCCATACAGACAGGTCCTAAACTATGGCCTGTTAATGTGGGGAAATTCTGTGGAATCTGACAGAGTTTTCAAACTCCAGAAAAGGTGTGTTCGCGTCCTAGATAGGGCATGGTTTCTGGACAGATGCAAACCTTTGTTTCGAAAGTTTGATAGACTGCCGCTTCCTTGCCTGTATATCCGTAATGCCTGTTTATTTGTTAAGGAAAATCCAAATTATTTCCCTTATCGTAGTGACACTACTGTAAGGCACACAAGAGCTCAATACAAAAACCATTTATACTAGCCTCCTTGTCAATCAGCCATTTATTAAAAAAAATGCAATAATATGTGTATACTCATGTTTAATAGCTTTCCTGATCACATAAAATTAGAAAGGGAGACCATTTTCAAAAGGAAGTTAACGAGGTGGCTACAGGATGAATGTTTTTATAGTATTAGGGAATATTTGACATTTGTTATTAAAAAATAGATTTAAGTGACTTATTTCATAATTCAAGTTGATATTGTAATTAAAATTAAGACATAATAATAATTTGCACACTGCACGTAGGTCGAATATGTATTGTACTTACTGACTTTTAAGAACCTGCTACCATATTCTGGCAAATAAATTGATTGATTGATTGACAACCTTTCAAAAATATCTAAACATCCGTCTTATATCAGTAACAATAAAAACTGTGTATAGATATTTTTGAAAGGTTGTCTGTATAGATATTGGAGAACTTGACTCTACCTAGTTCCTACGATTCAGGATTTCAGCTTGGCCCCCTTGGCAGCTTGGTTCTAGGCATCTCCGTCAACTTCTCTGGGTTACCTAGCAGCACATGCGACCCCGATGGCCCACTTAAATCGCCTTTTACAACAGGCGAGGGAGACCGCAGACCTATGTTTGGCCGAGTCTACGCGGTTGATTTATCTTTGTAACATTATATGTTGGTTTCAGCTCTAAGCGAGATAGAAGAGAAATACAAAGGCGTTGGCACCGTCTCCCTCTACTTCCAAGTTGTGCAGTGGTTCCTGCGAGTGGGACTGCTGCCCGAGAGGCGCCAGGAGCTGCCGTACCCGCAGCGGCAGCTCAACGAGACTTACGCTAAGAGGTAACTATACACAGGCTGAGCTCTTACACGACAATTGAAAAGCTTCTTGTTAGCCAGATGCTGTTGTAGTGTTCAAGAGATATTTATATGATTGTAAATTCATTTATTGTTATTATTCGCACTGACATGTCAAAATGTATTAACTGAACCTGTAATTTAATTTGTAATTGTTTTTAATTTATTGCAATGTTGGAATAGTTTTACGGTAAATAATCTACCTTATTATAAGTACCTCCCCCCCCCCCCCCGTGTGGTGTCGGGTTAGAATTTCACCACTTTCTTCCCGTGGGTGTCGTAAAAGTCGACTAAGGGACCAGGGTTGAAGTGTGTTGTGGGCGATGGGCTAGCAACCTATCACTGCAATATCACATTTTGTCGATCGTTTATACCCACATTTATGCTAAAAGTGGCACTGGAATATACGTTTCATGTGCTCTGCCTACCCCTTTTGGGAATAAAGGCGTGAATGTATGTATGTATGTATAAGTACCTATTTCAAATACAATGTACATTGTTTATGAATAAAGAATTGAATTGAATTGAATTGCTCAACTGGGGAAGTACCCTTACAGAAGACTGAACTCATAATAACGCCACTACTACCGCTGTAGGTGTGCGTTGGGTTCCTGGCGGTGAGTAAGGTCGCCGGAGCTCCCGAGGATGGGCTGTAACGAGAGTGGTGAAAACGACTGGTCATTTGCCCTGTAGTTACGTGAATTGAACCAAAGTTGTTGCAGCTTCATTACTTACATTAAATTTTGTTTAGCTTCTCCGTCTGTCTTTATTCTTCTTCTTCTAGTCTTTATTCTGCGTTTGCTCCTATAATTTCTCTACTACTTCTACACAGCTGCGCCTTCCGGTACGTGGCGCAGGACCGGTCATTGTGGCACTTTTTGGGGGAGGCCTTTTTTTTTCATGTCGGGCCGAATAATAGCCCCCTAAAGGTCCTCCTCGACGCATTTCGGACGGCTCTGGGATCTCCTACGGAACGCACCAGTGCCAGCCTGGCGGCATGCCTCTGAGGGTCCTCCTTTTTTTTATTCTGCAGTTGCAGCCCCAACTGTAACCGTGTACCACCCGCAGGACCCCTTTTAGTCGCCTTGTACGACAGGCAGGGGATACCGTAGCCGTGTTCTAATGCCCGGGCTACAGGGCGCTTCTGAAGGAACCTATGTCCAGCAAGAGACGTCTTTGAGCTGATATGATGATTGAATGCTATTTCTTGTACCAATGTCGTTATTTTGTGTCAGGCGATTAAAGCTGCAACGGCTGCAAGGCGGGACCGGGGCCGGGGCCGGGACCGGGGCCGGGGCCGGGACCGGGGCCGGGGCCGGGACCGGGGCCGAGGACGCGAGCAGGCCGTGCTCGCTGCTCTACATCGACCAGCTCATCCACCACGAGTTCGGGGGGGACAGGGTTCAGCAGTAAGTGGCTTCACCTGGTTGGTAGTTTTAGTGCTTTGGGCCACGTGCAGTGAACAAGGCACGCCCAACTTAAGAATTTAATGCTACTTAAGTCAGGCAGCAACACTAGGAATGTCTTAGATAGTAGATATTTGACAAAGGATTTCTTCATTACCAGCCGTAGGAAGTAGCTTCTTAGCCAGTTGCTTCAAGATCTGCAAACCATTTTTGAGCCACTAACTAGTATCCGATATAGCTGAAACTTAGCACACTTATTATTATTATGGTACCACTGACCTGATCTGATATTGGACACCGAAGGTAGTCATATCAACTCTTAATTTGTACAAGATAAACCCTTCGTGTTCGGCCTCATTGGAACCTTCTCAACGAGTAAAAGGCAGCTGTTCAGAAAAAGTACAGCCAGCAATAGAAGCTTGTACCATTTTTGTTTGTCAGAATCTTATTTTGTTTAATAAACGTCAATGGAGAACAAGCTTACGGCCCACCTGAGAAGCGCCTGTTAGAAGTCGCCGCAGCCTATGGACGCTTGTAACTCCAGGGGTGTTACATGCGCGTTGCCAAATGTGTTATTCCTATGTCGGTGGTCGAAGTCGCCACAACCGGTTTGTAGTAAAACCGACGTTGTCCATATTGTTGTAGAATGTGGATAAAGGGCGGGAGCGAGTCAGCTGGACTGTACCCGCCGCCGTCGCTGTACTCTCTGCTGCGACTGTACCTGCTGCCCGACGTGGCCGAGGAGCACAAGCACTCGCTGGTGCTCTATCTGTTGGTGGACTACTCTATGGTCTACGAAGTCAGGTCAGTTCACTGTGGTTACGCCTCGAGTCGCTTTTAAAAACTGCGATTTTATGAATCCACCAAATATCCGTTTTTGTGTTCCATAACCTGTTGCATGTTAGAAAAAACGGGACAGAATAACGACAAATATAGTGGACCGATTGATTTCAACTTATGGCCAATTTGTGATGGGTAAGGTGGCCAAGGTTAGGCCATGGATCCGTAAGCAGACCATCAGCACGTTAGTCTAGAAATTTGTTTCGTGGGGATTTCACCAGTATATAGAATGGACCTACGGGGTGGACAGACTCTGTCGCGTGATGGCCGTTTTTGTATTTATTGGTTTGTACAAGAAAGTTAAAATAACAAGATGATTTATAATAATTGGTCTTCCTTCATGTAGCTTGCTAATCTTGCCACGATCTGACCCAGATTGTTTCGCAGATCGGGCGGCGGCGTTTGATTCGGCACACGGATGTTTAGATCGTTAAAATTTATAGCAAATTACAGCGGGCGTTCATTTTTCCATCTATATTTGCATGGCTTTGATCGTATGATGCAAGTATTTCACATATGAATATTGTTGTGATAAAGATTTTCCATAGTTTTAGAAATATTATGTAATGCTAATGTTATCAAGGGAATAAAACGTTTATAAGTTTTTTAATTTATTCGTTGTAAAAAAAAGTTTTTTTTTTAATACCACAGTTTTCTGGGCATATCCGATTTATATGAAAACATAGCTTTTTAGTGAAGTAACCTTAGGAAAAAGTTATACCTACAATTGTCATTATTTATAAACTTCCATCAAATCTTTGATTTCATCTGTCACTGTGAATTTTGAATTGGTGAGAAAGGGATACAACACATTTTAGGGCCGCTTCAGACCGGAATGGAAGCGGCGCGGCGAGCACTTTCAGCGTCAAATAATTTTAAACTTTATCTACATACTAAAAAGTCCAGTACGCCAAGACGCGCATGGCCGCGACCTTTTCGAGCTTTTCAAGTGGTACTGGACTTTTTAGTGTGTAGATAAAGTTTAAAATTATTTGACACTGAAAGTGCTCGCCGCGCCGCTTCCATTCCGGTCTGAAGCGGCCCTTAGTTAGCAAATGTCTGCTGTTTTATGAATGAATAGGGAGTTAGTGCCCTAATAGGTTATTTTCTCCAAATACTAATTTGGCAACTAGTGCAATTCAGTGGCCTAATTTTACGAGCTTTTTACTCGTCTCATAAAACGTAACATTTTACTATGCCATAACCTTTGTTATTGCTACATCGGTACGCAGAACCAAAGTGATCCAACTCCATATAATTTTTATGATTTTAGCGCTTATCTCTGTGTATATATGCCGTAAATTATATACTCTCGGGGAATTATGCCATTTTTTAACATCAAAAAAATACAAATGCTTCTCACGTAGTACTTATATCATAATAGGTGTATTCAAAAAATATTTTATATAGGCCATGCGAAATTGATTTGTATGTCAACGCAACTAAGACTCAAATAATGTTGTTTCTCTCGCTTTTTTTACTATACCATGGAAAGAGGACTGGATATAGGTCATTCTGGGTCTAAGTGACAGGAATATCGATTGTAAAGTTTCACAAGGCGGAGATAAAGTCGGAAATTGGTAAAGATGACAAGAGTCAGTCTGTGCGAGTGTTCCAATGGTCTGTGTATTTGCGTGTTTAGGCACGAGGCGGTGGTGCGGCGCCTCATGCAGTTCCCGACGATGTTCGGGCTGAGCCACACCGCCATCAAGGCCACGCAGGCGTTCTGGCATCTCGACCACAGGGACTTCGATGTGAGTGCTTTTCTATTATACATCACTTTGTGCGTTCATTTTTGTTCTTCAGAAGCGGCATCTGCACATAATAACCATCTCCGCACCGCGAACCTGCACCTTGCGGGATTGAAACATTCGATTTTTTTATTACAACGACCTTCATCTTTAATACCAGAATAATGGTAAACAGGAGCGTGGACTGCCGGAAAATTCTACGGCACTTACAAGTAACAATCTAATCAAGGCAGATTGTAATTTAATGGTATGAGATTTTGTTTGCAATATCGTTAACTTGTGCACTTGTGAAATTGCAGGATAGAGCTTTAATGGTAAGTAGCGTGGTGATAATCGTAATGTACGGACGCTTGCAACCCTACACCTACATAGTCATCATACACAGTCATATGTCTATGTCTAGATGTCGCATGCGCATTGCCGACATTCGTATTTGACCGGATTGCCGTTGATAAGCTTACGAAGCATGCTTGGAGCACATAGACATAGACAGACATATTTATTCAGTAAACAATACAAGATTGTGTTTGAATTTCTTACAGCTAACAATATAATATCTTATATCTAATAACTAATAACTACAAATCTTTCAAATATTTCGTCAACACTATAAAAGCACCCTCTTAACAAAAATTGCTTTAATTTTTCCTTAAAACTATTATATTTTACGATGCCTTTTAGCTCTACAGGAAGTTTATTAAACAACTTGACAGAGTCTGGTTCCTAGTACATTGCTTTTCTATAGTAGTCATCGGGCAAAAATTTGTTTTCATATTCCTGGTGCGCGTTTGTACACGAATCTCTTGTTCTTCATATGATTCGAACCTTGTTTTATGTTTAACAAATTCAGTGAGCAGTATAAGAACGTATAAACTAGGCACCGTCAGAATCCCTAATGTCTGAAAGTATTCTCTGCAAGACACCCATTGCGGGATTCTAAACATTATTCTTATGGCTCTTTTTTGTGTGATAAGAGCTCTGCTAATATTATATTTAAAGCTATTACCCCAAAACATGATGCTGTAGCGCAGTTTGGACTCGGTTAAGGCACAATACACAACTTTTAATTGTTCTATGCCAATTTCGTCCCTAAGACTTCTTAAGGCATAGCAGGCTAAGTTGACTGAGTTATCAATAGCGTCTGGCTCCTGAATCCAATTTAGCTTTGAGTCTAGACGTATACCGAGGAATTTTACATTATCGACTATGCCTATGCAGGTACCGTTCACAGTTACATGGAGACTGTCTGTTTTCTTAGCGTTTTGTTTAAACAGCATTATTTGAGTTTTGCCCTCGTTTAGACTCAGATTGTTACAAGTAAACCATTCGCAAAAAGATGAAAGAGCTGTATTTACTACTTGATTTAGGTCTAATATATTATCAGCATGAATTACAGCATTAGTGTCATCAGCGAACATTACTAAATAACAATTAGGTAACACATTAGTAATATAGGTGATAAGATCATTTATAAATATAATAAATAGAACAGGGCCTAAGATAGACCCTTGCGGTATACCTTTTCTTACCTTAACTAATCCAGACTTTATCGATCTTTCACGACCTAGGTTATTATCTTTGATCTCTATATATTGGTAGCGGTTCTGGAGATAATTACGCAGGAGACCGTAGGCTTTACCCTTAATTCCATAGAAATTGAGTTTTCGGAGGAGGATGTCATGGTCCTCGGTATCAAATGCAGAACTAAGATCGACAAATAAGCCCGCTACTCTCTTCTTTGAATGTTTTTTTAAGATAATATCATCAACCAGACAGGTTATTGCATCAATCGTACTAATATTCTTCTGGAAACCAAATTGCCTTGGATTAATTATTGCATTATATTGCAGATGATTTAAAAGACGGGTTTTTATGAGTTTTTCGAAAATCTTTGACAATACTGGAAGAAGAGATATTGGTCGGTAATTTTTTGGGTCTGTTTTAAGTCCTTTTTTGAACACATAATTTGGCAGGAGTCCCTCGTACATGCATGTGAATGATAATGATTTGTTCCAGTTCGCCCTGGAGCAGCTGCAGTGCCTGACGGGCAACACGCTGTCCCTGTGGCAGCACGGCGCGGCGCTGCGCTCGCTGCTCGCGCAGCGCCTGCCGCGCGCCGCGCTGCAGTACCTGCACGCGCGCAAGCCCCGGCCCAAGCCCGAGCCCGCGCCCGCGCACAACAACGACAACAACGACAACGACCACGACAAGCTCCAAGACTGGCACTCGTGCTGCGACCTCTATCTCGCGAGGAACCTGGTGTACGAAGCGCTAGATGTGGTCAGGATGTGTGTGCAAAACGCGACCAGTTTGGAAGAAAAGTTGCATGTTTTGAACATCTTTTTCAAAGGTAACATTCACAGTATTTTGGACAACACATTTTACTAAATATACTGTCCAACTAAGTGTCTGATACAATGTAAAAATAAAAACAGGGTCAATTTCCATTAAGCTGGAAAATTAGCAATCTTGTTAGTGTATGAAGCGTAAGATGTTGTCAGAATATGTGCAAAATTACAGGTGTTGAACTTCTTTCGGTATTGTTATGGATAAGGTGTATGGTAAGATTCACATTAATAAAGCAATATATTTAGTAGTTAAAATGTAAATAATAACAACAAGACCAATGACCACGATAAGCTAGAAAAGTGGCAGCTATATACCTAAGGTGTGTACACACTGCTTCACATTTATACTATTAGTACGAATAGGCTTTACGCGTGATAGTGGCCGCGTGAGTAATCGTACATCTTTAAAGTAATACAAATTATACATAGACCAGTTCCTGGTCCCGCACGATAAAAACCATAGACACGAGAAGAACAAGAAGAGGAATACATTGAGGCCATCGCCATCAATGGTAGATTCTTGTTCTAAACTTCCAATTCTTTGATGTGGAGGAGTGCCACCACCAAGTCGACCAATATTCAGGACATTGTCGACCCGTCTGTAACTTTGTCGTGGTGTTTACTTGCAGGTTGTCGCAACACGGGCCAGCTGTCGAAAATCCTGCAAGTAACCCTGCTGCCGTTCGAAGAAGACGCATTTGTCCGATACCTGCAGGAGTGCAACGAGCCGTACACCTCGGACATACTCATCATGTACTACTTGCAGCAGAACAGGCACGTCGATGTTTTATTATATTAAACAACATAACTAGCCTTAGAGTGGCAGCGGAGAGTTCGTGGCCTCTCGAGCTGTTAGGACTTACGCGAGTCACGGGTCCGCTCACACACATCCAGTACAAAAATAAAAACTTAAAACTGTAGTTACCGATTTCTGAATACATATACAAGAGGCGGTATTTGTGCTGTCTCATGTGTAGGCATTTTTGCTTCACCTGTTCATATGTCCGTCAAAATTTGCAGTCCATTTTTCAGTTACTTGCCGTTATCCGATTGAGCTGAAATTTTGGACATTAGTATAGTTTGGATGATAATTCAATATTATGGTCCATTCGAGCTGATCTGATGATGGAGACAGAAGGTGGCCATGGGAATTCAGTATTTAACCGACTTAACCCCGGTGAGTTTGGGCTCGTTTGAATCGTTTCAATGAGTAGTTGATGATGGTATACAGAAAAGTACAGTCTGCTGAAGCTTGTTCCAAAAATTAAAATTTTGACGGAAACTTATTCTAATTAGCATACTTCAAATTTCAGTATGATATTCCGCTGTGTCTATACTACTCTCTTTAAGCTACTAACGGCCCTAATCATATCCCTAATAATGGTAACGCACCGTGAATTTTTGCAGCGATACTAACGCGGTACAGCACCGATACTAACGCGGTACAGCACCGATGCAGTTGATAAGCAAATTGATGCTAGTGTAGGTATAGAGAAGATTAGGTATAGAGACGCATAATTATAAAATCTCCTTCTCGGGACAACCGATAACTGCTCTTGTCAGAGCAATCAGGTGTTCTTATCAGAACAGCTATTTTCTGAGGTCAATCGCGTGTCTCCGTTTCTTGCTGAGACAAACCACACGTCAATCTTCTTTATACCTACACCAGTCTGGCGATAAACTCGCGTTTGCGAACCGCAGCGTTTGTTTCGCTTTAAAAAGCCGCTTTATCTATCCTTAACAACAACACGTTCACACAGATACTTGGAAGCGCAACAACACAACAAGAATTTGCGTCACACGAAGCGTTCGAAAGACATCACGTCTTCGGCCGAGTCCATCCTAGACGTGATGGACCGCGAGAGCGCCCGGGACACGCTGGTGGAAGTCGTGTGCGCGTCTCTGCCCACTATAGCTACTAAGGTCGCCCGAGCCGCGCTGAGCGACGACTATGAACCGCACAGTGAGTATTATTTATTTATTATTTAATTAGTTTATTCGGCCTTACAGTGAACCAATACGTTGAGAAACTAGAATACTTAATTATTTACAGTAAAAACTTACAACTAACAAATGGTATCACCTTTTTGCACATACAAAACACTGGATATATATATATATATATTACACGTACACGGAGGATTGCCTGTCATACATCGCCTCACAAAATGTCAAACATTCCTGGCGCACGGTTACCCATCGCCACGCAAACAGGTCACATTCCGGCACCGATGCCAAGAGCATATTGAGCAGAGTCAGCGCCCGCGCGCTCCGGCGCGCTGCCGTGCGAGCCTCCGGCGCCGCCAGCAGCGGGCGCGCGCGCGCACGCGGCTGGGCGCGGGGGACGGCCGGGACGCGGAGCTGGAGTACGCTACCAACCAGTTGAATAACGTCCGACTCCCCGCGGAGAGAACGACAGACTGTCATGAGAAGGTTGTTATTTCGCCTCACTTCCAAAGAATTATATCCTAAACAACCAAGTAAACATTTTGTGGAATATAAATAAGGGTAGTATCCGAACTTTTTTTTATAAAGGGACCCAAGGAAAGACTTTTGAATTTTCTCTAAGAGCAAGGTATATGTGGATTCATAAGCATTCCAAATGAGGGAAGAAGCTTCTAATTTGCTCCTCACCGAGGCATCAAACAGTAGCTGTATAACTCCGAGATCATGGAAGCCCTTACAATTACGAAGCACGAAACCCAACCGTTGGTAGCAGCTACTGATGAGTGCACGAATATGGTCGTGGAAAGTGAGGCGCGCGTCAAACGTCACGCCTAGATTCTTCACAGAGAAGACGCGATTGATTTCCTCATTGTCCAGGAAGTACTGCTTATGTATTGGGGCGGAACTTCGCCCATATGTACAAACGCAACACTTCGCTGTATTTATTTATTTATTCAATAACTTACATAATAAGCTTACAGTAGTGGTACCAAAACGCCTACAATGTCCGGACTTAAAAATAACATAGATATACGACAGATACACAAACAAATAAAAACTAGCACTAAGTAATTATATTGCACAAAGCACTTATTTTAGTTGCAAGCTCTGCCAATTGTCCGCAAACACGTCGGCAGCCTCAGTACCAGCTCATTGAGCAGCGCCGACGCACGAACGCCAGGCGCGGCGTTACTCGCGCGACGCGTGCGCGGCCCCCCCCCCCCCCCCCCCGCCTCCCGCCGCCCGCGCGGTGAACAGCGGGCGGCGGCGCGGTGCGTCGCGCGCCCGTACTGCTCTGGGACGAATAGACGAATGCCTTCCAATGCCACTGGATTGTCAATTTGCCCCCTGAGTAGAAGACAGTAGTGGACTGCGAGGTGCAGTTTACGTCTGAAATGGAGAGTCTCCAGCCCGACCATACCGGCTACAAAAAGAGACGGATATAAAAGAGGATAATATCCGTACTGCTTTTTGTAAAGGTGACGCGCAAACTTCCGCTGAACCCGCTCGAGTAAAAGTTTGTAATTTGCTTCGATCGGATCCCATATTACAGAGCTGTACTCCAACTTGCTACGTAGACGACATTACGTACGTATTGAACGACAGTTTGTTATTAGTGCTCCACTTCAACACCGAGGCAATATCTTCCTCTAGGGAAACACAGTCCGCTGCATCTCTCACCCCATAAATGAGCTTAAGGTCGTCAGCATAAAGTAGACACTTTGCATGACTAACTTCTGATTCTAGGTCGTTAACCATCAAACCAAATAAGAGAGGTCCCAAAATGGAACCCTGACTGACGCCAAATTGAGTGTGATATCTATCTGAAACGAAGCATCCAAGTCGATCATATTATTAAAACATAAACATAAACATAATTTATTGATAAAACATAAAGTACATCAGTTTTACTATAGACTAGGAGCTTACTATTAGAGATAAATAACACATGTGCCTGAGCTAGAACACCCTGTTTCAGGCAAAAAGGAACTAACAATTGAACATCAAGTTATTCATAACATAATACAATATCATTCTTATTGGCTAGTATAAAATAGTTAGGAACTTATAACCTAGGCGCTAACTATGAAGATATAATAAAATATTTTATTTTATTTTAAAACGATAAATAATTTCTCTGTATCGTCATAGGACATATTCTGTAGGGCTTCTCGTAGCGTTGATTTACATTTCATGTAGTTTAGAGGATATAAACCTAGCCGCGCATTAAGTCTATTGTAAAGAAGTGGACCTAGGAAAAGAAAAAATCTAGAAGAGAAAGCGTGTCGTTTTTGCGTATATTTAGGACAAACAAAATCTTTACGCCTTTTACCTTTTAAAATTACGATATCTTTTGTACGATAATTGTAGTACTAAATTGTCTGGATTTGATTTAGCTTTAAGATGCAGTTTGTCCCTGTGTTTCATGCAACGGATAAGTCCAGGTGTAATCCAAGGTTTAATGTTAAAATATTTACTACTAACACGTAGGTTTACGGTATTACTCAATATTGCTTGCTGGACTCTTTGAATAAGGTATGACATGCTAGTGTTTGCGTCAGCGGAATTGTAAACTGGGCCAAATTCAATGTTACATAAATCACGTTCAAGTTTGTTTACATTTAATTTAGAAATTATTGGCGTGCGTGCTGTATATGGTAATTTACGAAATATTGAAATTAGGGCAGCCCTATGATCTGTAATAGAGGAATTAGTAACCAATGTTAGTGCTGGGAGATTAGATTTAAGCATGATATGGTCTAAGCAGGAGCCGCTTTGGTGAGTGGGAAGCGTGTGCGCGGGAAGCAAGCCGTGAAACGAGCATAAGTTGAGGTAGCTCTGAGCTGCGGGGTCAGTATTTTCTGGAAGAATGTTGATATTAATATCACCTATTACTATACGATTTTTAAATGATGATAAACTTCGTAACATCTCGTCTAAAGAGTCAATAAATGTATTAACATTTCTAAAACACGGCGGTCTATACAATGCCAGTATCGCAAAGTCTGTTCCAATTTTAATTAACAGTCGATTGCACTCTGATATGTTTGACTCCTCAACACTCATTTCCAAATTACATCTGGCATAAACAACTACTCCATCGTTTTGGTTGTGATTTAACTTGGTCACGTACTTGTCATAACCGGACATGTTTGGCAAATTGGATTGTTTATTTAACCAACACTCTGTCCGAACAATGACATCGCAGCTCATTCCAAGTCTTTGTAGAAAAACACCAACGTTATAAATTTTTTTAAATATACTTCGTATATTTTGTGTTAGTATGGTTAGCGGAAGGCGGGAAGAATCAATATATTGCTTGCAGTGTTCAACCTCGCAAACTAAAGAATCAGATACAGAGAAGTTATCTAGGTCAGAAATTAAATTATTACTCATAAGATCTAAGCTAATGAGACAAAAAGTTCTACGAAAGTTTTAAATTAAGGTGGCGCTCTTTGGCGCCTTCATAATCTATAGAGTTAAGATACCTTTTTTCGGCTAGTTTTCTAGCTGGGCATTCGGCATTGCCAGTCTCGTGGTCACACGGCTTTTTAAAGTGCATACATGTTGCACATTTTGGTGAGTCGGCTATCTTTGTGCATTCCTTTATTGAGTGACCTTCAACGCCGCAATGCCCACAGATGTTGACCTCCATCTTGCATGACTTCGCTGCATGACCGTACTGCTGACATTTGAAGCACCTCGTCACTAGGGTAAAGTCCCTAACGGGCACGACGACCAGTTTACAAATACTCTGTCGTTTGAGATTAAGGCCTTACGAATGGGTGCAGGGACTTCGATTACATAGTTACAGGTCTCAGAGTTCTTCTTTCCCGATTTATGGCTCAGCTTAGTCGAGGACAGAAATTTTTCAAGTGTCGTATCACGCATTTTACCGGCCAGGTTTTGGTGGTAAATGCACTTGAACACTTCCGCTTCCTCCATAGCTTTCTGTTTCAGAGCCTGGTATTCGACAGCTAATAGGGATGTGAAATGACCCACTTTGCGGCATAAGGTACTCACTCTGTTTTTTTGATCCGAGTTTAATTTCCCTTCAGAGGAGATAGTGCACACTTCATTCAGATGCTGCTCGATCGACTGCATCCAGCCCTGGAGGTCCCCTGTAGATAAAATCTTTGGAGGAGCTTCTTCCTGTGTTGAGGGCGCGGGCGCGGGCAAGGGAGATGGCGTGGGCGGAGGGCTACGGCTCGTTAGCCCGCTCCGATTGCTAAATGGGCTGTTTCCATGAGACATCTTCCTTAGGTTTTAAAATAATTAGCACCACTTAACATTATGTTATGAGTTCACTAGTCAATAAGAATTATTGCTAACGCATAATAAACCGAACTAGGTCACAATTATGCAGATGAATATTTATTTTTATTGAGAGACACGTCCGATCTGACTGACGACCAATAGATTGACCACGACATTGTTGACGATCGCGTAGATAACTGGGAAACAGTTCGAGCAACTTAGGAGAGAAGCCAATATCGTCAAGTTTATTTAAAAGGACGTCATTATCTACACGATCGAAAGCTTTTTTAAAGTCAAAATAAATGACGTCAACCTGGATACCTCTGTCAAGGCACTCAGAAATGGCTTGACTGATGAGTCAAGATTAAAAGATTTGTGTCAACGGAGCGACCTGCTCTAAAACCATGCTGCGACTCAGATAGGAATGGCTTGACTTGTGTGGATATTGCACGAAGCAGTATAGATTCGAACAGTTTTGCTAAAGTCGAGAGGACAGCAATAGGCCTATAATTTTCCACTTGGGAATTATCTTTGGACTTTGGTATAGATCTTAGCCTGGTGATTTTCCACAGACGTTGATAAACACCAGTAGAGAGAGAGAGGTTGAGAAGGAAGTGTATCGGGACCTTCAACTGCTCCGCACACCCTTTAACTATGGATGCGATAGGACATTGATCTGTGCGCCATTTTATTAGTGGAATTCACGTCAAGATGACGTACGCCTGGTAAAAAGACGTTGGAAAAAAACCGAGAAAAGGCCGAAGCAGCCTCTGCACCAACAAACTGTTTTCACTCAAACGACACCTCGGACGCAAACCCACCCTTCGACCTGAGACTGTCTATATGTTGCCAGAAGGAGCGCGGATCACTCTTGACTCTTTTAACTATATAACCTGGCAAAGTATCAGCCCCTAAGGAGCTATTGGGCTTGAGTCGCCTTATGCCCTCTTCAACTTCCTGCATGGAGATATTGTGTACGTGGATGCGATGGGACATTGATCTTTGCGCCATTTTATTAGTGGAATTCACGTCAAGATGAGGTACGCCTGGTAAAAAGACGTTGGAAAAAAACCGAGAAAAGGCCGAAGCAGCCTCTGCACCAACAAACTGTTTTCCCTCAAACGACACCTCGGACGCAAACCCACCCTTCGACCTGAGACTGTCTATATGTTGCCAGAAGGAGCGCGGATCACTCTTGACTCTACTTTGGACTCGATCAATGTAACAGTCATAGGCAAGGGATATTCGGTTTTTAATGTCAGTCCTCAGTTTGGAAAACTCTCTATACACTTCAGAGTTTTTTGTGGTATTCCAATTTCGATGGAGACTAGCTTTCAGCATGAAGTCAGCAATTATGTCCGCTGTGAACCAAACCGGGAACTTTCTACCAAACCCACTTCAACCGAATCTTCCTAGGTATGCACTCATCAAAAACTTTGTAGATTTGCTCATAAAACATTTCTACAGCAGTGTTGACATCTTCAGCATTAAGAATTTCCCGCCAGCACACTTCTGAGAGTAATTGGTACAGAAGCATGTAGTCACCTTTTGCAAAGTTCCAGTCTTGCCTTGAGTCTACATTGCTGGGGTCCATCTTATCAGAGGAGGGTCGCATCGCGGCTTTGATGGGGACCGAGATGTCTAATGGCGGGTGGTATGCATCATGTCGAGGTACTAAACCTCCTCCCTCAATTTCGAAGACACTGACTCCAAGAATACGCTCTGACACAAGTACAACATCTAGCATTCCTCCACGCGCATTCGTCACCTCATTCATATCACACATACCACACACAGTCAGGAAATAACTATAATAACATAAAATGTTATGTGAAGTATATAACGGATTCAAATTTAAATCACCTACAATAACGATCACACCATTCAGTGATTCAAACACTTGTTCCACCTTTTGGAACCAGCACATATAAATTTCGTCAGAGGCACTAGGAGGAATGTACACAACGCAGATATGATACGCAACCTCTCCCAGAGTGAATGAGACCCAGAGGTCTTCCCCAGCTCGCGTCTCCAGCTCCGGCCGCCGCCGCACCTCCAGCCCAGGGAGGGCGAGCAGCTAGCAGCACTCCACCTCCACGCGAGCCGGTGCCACGGTCACAACGCTTCACAGTCCATTCACCACATGAGAGGTCTGAGTCCTCAATAGCATCACTGAGAAAGGACTCGGTCACAGCCACAACATCGCAATCCAGAGACAACATATTATTCCTAAAAAAGTTGAGCTTCGTGTTGAGGCCTCTGACATTTTGGTACACAACATTCAGCGTCTGCTTTGGTCCCACTTTTGCCCTCTCCCTGGAAGTGTTATGCTGTTGCTGGTTTCCCGCTGTTTTGCGATCTTCGAAATAACCAGGCCTTGAGTCGGGCATTATCCGGCCAGATACTCGCGGACAGACACATCTCATACATTTCCGTGGGTACACCTATTTTGAATGATTTATATTCACCTTTAGGCTTGAGCTCTTCAACCGTATAAGTGCATTCTGGGCTTAGAGTTTGGAGATACTCTCGTACATCATCCGCTCCCGAAACCATGTTCCATAGATGAATAAATTTGCGACGCTCCACAGCTTTAAGAGGGTTCACATCGGGACCCGCAGTACCACGCACAGAGGTGAACCGCCGTTTCCCGTAGCGAACCTCCTGGTATTCCTCAGCCGCAGCCTCCTCTGCCTCGTTAACGTTACCTGCCTGGTCCGAGTTAACTTCCTCAGGTGCGGCGGCAGGAACACCACTGGACAGGTCCGTTTCATTCTCGTACGATGGTCCACCCACGCTGACCGCGGGAGCATTTGTTTGACTCGATGAATCCTCCTTAGCACGACGTTTTCGCTTGGGCTTCGGCTTGGGTGACGAGGCATCAGTCGCCGAAGGACGAAGCCCTGCCTCACCACACCTACAGGAGCATACCGGTGCCGACTCCAACCTTATAAGCCTCTCGTTGATAATGCTGAACTTTGTAACACTCTCAGCAAGCGTCTCCTGGTATTGAGCAATGGCAGCCCATAGCGTCGGCCAGTTGACCAGTCAACACGGTCATTTGGTTTCGCGTAAGCTGCAATTCTTGCGCTGCCGATAGATTATTTGTGGACTCTAGTGTCGAGAGAGAGTACTCACTTCTATTTCTGCAAACCACGTTCTTAATGCTGACCGGTGTACCGACAGGAGTATCGCACGTCACTGCGCCAACCAGTCGTCGATTTCGCCGCTGAGCAGGAACAAAGTGTGGTCCAGCGGTGTAAGCGGTGGCCTCCTGAATCAGACGACGCAGGTTCAAATCCAACAGAGCAGCCAAACTATATTTGTCTTTTTCTAAGACACCGCCCAGTATGAGGAGTCGTCTCGTAAGAAAGCCACAGGTGTGACAAGAAATCAAAAAAATCCAAAACTGACAAATAACAATTAACTTCGCGAATATTTCATCACGGAGCTAGTATAAACGGTAGACGCTTCCGCTACTGACGACAGAGCGGGCCGAACTTCGACCGAATTATAATAAGCAACTTGGCTGTGTCGAGAGATACTTGGGCAAGCACACAACTGCAAGCGTTCGGAAGACATCTCGCGATCAGCCGAGTCCATCCTAGACTTGATGGACCGAGAGAGCGCCCGGGATCATGGATTGTAACCGGTTTTTTTCAAAAACCTCGAAATAACCACATAATATTTAGAACTATTTTATACTTCATATGTAGGACTCAGTTGCGTTTTGAGGTAACGACTGCGTTTTATTAGATTGCCTAATTAAGAAATGAAATAATTAACAAAGAACGAAAAAATAACGGTTACGTTCCCATACAAAAAAAAAACTGGCTACAATCCCTGCCCGGGACACGTTCCATGGACCTGAAAAGTGGACATGTCTACAAATTATTGATTAACGTACTGAAGTGGTAAATATAGTCGCCTTTTAGAAGCCACCAAACCCTCACTGACGGTTATCTAAATAAAGTGTCCAGCCCGAAAGCCAATTAAAAGGTATCCTTGTCTTGAATATGATTTATACTATGCTGAATTCGAACATAGTTGCATTTGTTTTGATCGTTCGATTTGGAAACAAAACAAACTACTCTATTTCCTAATATTAGTTGTTTCATTGTATGTTGTTCTTATTGACAGTGTCACAACGCAAACAGTTGAAAGATTGTCATTGCTTTCATTGTCATACTTCTGTTTCAGTTTTTGCGGCCAAACCGATGTCGGTGTACGTTCAAGCGAAGTCTCCTAAAAACACGTTCACCTACAAGTCATCGTTTATTCAGGTACGCACTTTTCGTATCGCAGTCTTTATTTGTGTTAATTTCACCGAGTAAATAGCCAGATATTGGTAGTTATATTTGGGAACTCGTGAGGACGGTTCAAGTTAAAACTCGGGTTACTTTTAGTTAACTTTAATAATTAACACATAAATGAGTGTACAGTTTGAAGTTAAATTTGCAACAAATGAACTAACTCTACTTAAATAGTATGACACATTCAGCGGTGGGCTCGCTGTCCGCTACCGGGCACTTGCGCGTGCGCTCGGCGACCGTCCCGGCGGCAACGGCAGCGGCTATGCTCACTGCCACGGCCCGGGAGCCAGCATACATACTCGCAACCACAGAATAACTAATAGTACAAGTACAGAAATTGCACTTCCTAGCAAAACCGGCGTTTAGGCATAAAAAACGGGCCTACTCTGTGCATCTCTGTCTATCGTATAACTTGTATCCGAGTCGGTTTTGCCACTAAGTCCCTGTTCAAAGGTTGGGCATCAAATGAACTTTTCTCTGAGATCAACCAATGCCAACATAGTAAAAAAAAAAAAACATAAAAACTTAATTTATTGATAAAACATAAAGTACATCAGTTTTACTATAGACTAGGAGCTTACTATTAGAGATAAATAACACATGTGCCTGAGCTAGGATCAATGTGTTTCAGGCAAAAACGAACTAACAATTGAAAATCAAGTTATTCATAATAGTGGTGTATCGTAGGCAGTAGGGAACAAGAGCTTAGTGGCAAAACCGACTCGGATCACGGATAGGTTAGAAGACGGAAGCGGAAGCTTTGCTCCCGCTTTCGTCTTCGAGGTTATTTTTTTTATAAAAGAGCGGAAAAACTTGTTATTAAAATTTACTACTAACTTATAAACTTATAAAAAACTGTAGTCTATCAAACAACGTACAACCAACAAATCCAAATAATCAATCAATTTTATCAATCTACCTAGCTTCATTTACGCTCGCGGAACCCTGATCTACTACTTCATACACATAGCTCGCAAGTGCATCATTTTAGGTATTTTGACCATTTGGTATTTCAACTGTTGGTGTATCAAACTTACATTAGATATTTAGTCCAATCGGTATTTTAAACATTAGATATTTAGTCCAATCTGTATTATAAACTTCGGTAATTCGTAGGTAGGTGTTAGTTGCTTAGATATTTAAAACCATTAGATATTTAGGGATTTTGAACGTAGGTTATTTAACGTTAGTTTTTTCAACTTTAGACATTCAGATACGTACCCAGGCGATTATTATATTCATGGTAGAAAAGAAATACTTTATAAAATATTAGAGCTGTGGCCCTATTTCGTTTTCATCGTGCTTTTTAGAACCTCGTAATAAATAAGACAAAAATGGGCGCGCACGAGAGCACGGCGCACGCGTGCTCGCTCGCGCGGCCGCGGGTCACGGCACGAGAGCACGGCGCACGCGTGCTCGCTCGCGCGGCCGCGGGTCACGGCACGAGAGCACGGCGCACGCGTGCTCGCTCGCGCGGCCGCGGGTCACGGCACGAGAGCACGGCGCACGCGTGCTCGCTCGCGCGGCCGCGGGTCACGGCACGAGAGCACGGCGCACGCGTGCTCGCTCGCGCGGCCGCGGGTCACGGCGCGAGAGCACGGCGCACGCGTGCTCGCTCGCGCGGCCGCGGGTCACGGCACGAGAGCACGGCGCACGCGTGCTCGCTCGCGCGGCCGCGGGTCACGGCACGAGAGCACGGCGCACGCGTGCTCGCTCGCGCGGCCGCGGGTCACGGCACGAGAGCACGGCGCACGCGTGCTCGCTCGCGCGGCCGCGGGTCACGGCACGAGAGCACGGCGCACGCGTGCTCGCTCGCGCGGCCGCGGGTCACGGCACGAGAGCACGGCGCACGCGTGCTCGCTCGCGCGGCCGCGGGTCACGGCACGAGAGCACGGCGCACGCGTGCTCGCTCGCGCGGCCGCGGGTCACGGCACGAGAGCACGGCGCACGCGTGCTCGCTCGCGCGGCCGCGGGTCACGGCACGAGAGCACGGCGCACGCGTGCTCGCTCGCGCGGCCGCGGGTCACGGCACGAGAGCACGCCGCTGCTGGCTGGCGGCACCGGCCCCGCGAGCGATAGCTGTCTAACGCGCTCCGCCCCGCCCACTGCAAGCCCCCTGACATAACTTGCTCGCGTCTGTGTTTATTAATTTATACTCACGAATTATGCTAAGTCATTACATTTTTTTTAAGAGACTGAGTGAAATAGCCAGACACGTTCGTACGTTTCCGTGAAAATATGATGGAAAAGAATTATGCACTATATCTGTGTACAACTTATGTAACTTATGCAAGAAGTCCCGGGTTCGATCCCAGTCCCAGTTTTGTGTGATGAGCACCAATATTTGTTCCTTAATCGTGGATGTTTTCTATGTATTTATTTATTTATATAAGTATGTTTATCGTCGTCTAGTACTCATAATACAAGCTTTGCTTAGTTTGGGACCAGGTCGATTTATGTAAGATTGTCCCCTAATATTTATTCATTTCTATTTATTTATGTCTCCGATGAATACGAAATGCATATGATTCCAGGACACGATAGAGAACGCGAGCGAGACCTGGCTGAGCCGGCCGAAGACGCGGCGCGGCGCCAAGCGCGTCGTCAACATCGAGGACACGCCCTTCATCTGCACTCCCAAACTGGCCAGGACCAAGAGGTGACAATCCTAAGCTAATATGTAAACCAAGTAGCTAATGTAAGGTTGAAATTATCTTATGGAATCGGGGATTTGCTTGCATTAATGCATGTCTCGTTGTAGTGCGAGCGAGCCCTATCGGCCGTTAGTAATTAACCTATGCTCAGTTCTATGTTATGGAAATTGTGTAATAGGGTGTCATGAAAATGAATTAAAAATTGGAATGAATATAATAAAGAGGAAAAGTCCATGAGGCTGTAAGTTTGTATGAGAGGGGTAATCCATAGAAGTACTTACTTGATTTCAAAAATTCTTATGTACCAAGTAAAATAGGCTTTCAGGGTGGATACAGTTTATATTTTACAGGAACAATTGTATACTGCTCAAAACAAAATAAGGGCCATTGTAATTATTGGACATAAACTAATTGATAAGTGGCTAATTAATGAACTCCCGTATAAGGATACGAATGTATTCTGAAGGCAGAATCTAACCTCTTCCATGCTGGAGTTTAAGTCTAAAAGCTAGAAAAAATATATATTACTGTTTAATATAATTTTCACGTAACGATCACCATACTTGTGGCCCCTATTTTCTTTTGAGTAGTATATATTCATATTATATTACGTTGTTTGTAAATGAAT